>JAFJYI010000359.1:0-607983 GCA_019022655.1 Acacia acuminata
AGAAACCTCAGGGTTTGGCTTCATCGCATATTTGGCTGGGTTTCACACATAACGTGAAACCTCGAGGTTGCTAGACAAACCTCGAGGTTTGAGGTAAACCCAGAGCCTTCGTAATTGGAACATTATAAACCTCGGGTTTAATTATAAACCTCCCAGGTTTGTGGTTTTTGATGTAAAAACATGTTCAAGCTTAAATGAGCAAACCTCGAGGTTTGTGAACAAACCTCCAGGTTTAGGATTACTTTGAAATTTGAACTTAATGATTACGCTATACCTTCGTGTTTGATCTCAATGCTTTCCATGATTATTCCTTATTGAGTGCTGGATATATTTAATCCTCTTTTTAGTGAGTTTCGAGACGAGGTCAAGTAAGTTTCTCGAAGGTTTAAAGTAAAAGCAAAAGTGATGTCGAGAACATTAAATGCTCAACCCGAAACTTGCATCCTTGGTTAATCCATCTGTACACGGTTGCAAAGCATTAAAGAATGATTACTACATTAAGCAACATCCTCTCCACGGATTAATTTGCGAGAGAGTCAACTACGACCATCCAGCCAATTGGACTAAGTGAGTTTGAGAAAGAAGAGCTAAGTAGCTCACAACTTCTGGATCATCTCCAACGATCGATTATTAATGCAACGGTCTATTAATGCTGCCTAGCTATAAATAGAGCTGCATTCAATTCTTCTCAACAACTAAAACAACTGCGAAAACGCACAAGCATTCAAGTTTCTAAACTACCTTTCGGTTTTCACTTGTGTCGTCTTTTGACATTATAAGCTTCGGTGTTTATTATCATCTACTCTTAGAGAGTCTTTATGTAAATCATTTATTGAAAAGAATCACAAGTCAAGGGGACTTGGTGATTTGGGAGTTCATTGATTACAACTTGTAAGGGGGAGTGAGTTCTAGAGAGAGAACTACTCTTTGAGTCTGAGTGAGTGTGTAATCTTTGTGATAGTGAAACCTGATGCAAGGAATTTGGATGTAGGTCAAGTTGTTAAGACCGAACCGAGTATAAATTCTCGTGTCCATTATTCTTCTTTCACTGTTCATCTGTTTTGTTATCAAAAGCGGAGCCGAGATTCAGTTTTTAAAATACCCAATTCACCCCCCTCTTGGGTATATAGCTCCACTTTCATTTGGTATCGAGCAAGGTCTTCTCTTAAGAGCTTAACAACTCGAGAAGGATCATTATGGAAGGTATCTTACGATGGAGCATCTATCAGCAGAACCGCCCGGCTTAAATGGAGAGCCTACTCATACGGAAGCTAAATTCAAAGTGTTTTGTTATGGCTGAGTATGGTCTTTGGGAGTATTTGAAAGAGGAGATTATGAGCCATCAAGCAGTGGAAGATGGAGTCGAGTTCCCAAGCTAGAAGAGGAATATGATGAGAGCACGTGAAACGTCACCTCAAGCGGCAGGCGGTTGCTGCTCCAAAGTGCTTGAGTCAACAAGAATACTTTCGTATTTGCACCTTATCATGCTAAGGCCATGTGGGATGCTCACGGAGATAGCTCATGAAGGCATTGGAGTGAAGCAAAACGAGTCAATACTCTTATGACCGAATATGATCTTCTTGAATGAAGCCTGTGAATCTATTGGAGAATTTCACTTCGTTTAACAAATCGTAAATCAACTCGCGGCTCTTGGAAAAGAGTATGACCAACCCGATCCAAGTAAGGAAGATCTTAAATATCCTTAACAAGGAATGGGAAGCAGGTCACGGCTATTGAAGAGGCTCGAGGAGAGTCAATGACGTCGTGCTCTTCTATCGGAAGTCTGCGAGTATGAGGCTAAGCTCAAATTCAAGAAGGGACTTGATGAAGTTCATGGCAGAAACGAAAGGAATTGCCTGTTTTAGGCAGAGAAGCTAAGATTCAGATGAGGAAAATGAGAATGTAGACGAAGATGAGGAAATAGGCATGATGGTTCGATAGATTTAAGGAAAGTGAAGAGGACGAAGGCTTGAAGAAATTTCTGAAAGCTAGCTCAATATGAGGCAAAGAAGCCAATGCATACGCTGCAGATGTTCGGAAGCTGGCCCATCAAGTACGAATGCCCTCAGCTGAACAACAAAGATAAAGAAAAGAAGAAGTTCAGCAAATACAAGAAGAGAAAGCTTATGTCTCCGGCCATACAGGGTGATAGCTCATCGATGAAGATGATGAGGATGAGGAAGAAAGCCAATATGCCTGATTCTTTGAAGAAGAGAGGAGCAACGTGCTAAACTTTGAAGAGGTTTGTCTTAGAGCATCAAGACCCAACAAGTGGTACATTGATAGTGGTGCTCAAGACACATATTTGGAGATGAATCCAAATTTCTTTCAATCAAATCAAAGGATGGTGGTAGAGTCACATTTGGAGGAGACCATCAGGAAAAATTCTTTGGGATTGGTGAGATAGGAAACAATGAAGGTCCTCTCATAAAGATGTCTATCTAGTAGAAGGATTGTGTCACAACCTCCTAAAGTGTGAGCCAAAGCACCTACAAGGTAACCTAGTTATCTTTGATTCAAATGAATGCTTGATTGTTAGAAAAGATTTAGTCCCCATTGATGATTTGAAAACTAAAGCCTTATTTAGAGCACCTAGAGATGGAAATTGTTATACTCTTAATCTCTCTAGCAATGCTTGGTTTGAAAATTGTTTTGTTAGTAACTTGAATGAGAGTTGGCTATGGCATAAGCGATTAGCTCATGTTAATATGTTTCAACTTGACAAGTTCTTGAAAAAGGATTTGGTCATTGGTATTCCTAAATTGAATTTCAAAAATGACATGGTATGTGATGCTTGTCAAAAAGGAAAACAAACCAAATCTTCTTTCAAAGCAAAAAATGAGATCTCAACTAGTAGACCTCTTCAATTACTTCATATGGATCTAGTTGGACCGGCTAGAGTAAAAGTCTTGGTGGAAATCTCACTTTGGTCATAGTTGATGATTACTCTAGATTTGCTTGGACAATATTTTTATCATCTAAAGATGAAACGTTTGATCGGTTGTTACCTTTGCCAAAAAGGTCAGAACGAAAGGCTTTGCAATTTCAGGTATAAGGGTGATCATGGTGGCGGAATTTGAAAACAACGCCTTCGCTGAGTTACGTGACAATGTGGGGATTGATCACAACTTCTCAGCTCCAAGGACTCCTCAACAAAACGGTGTGGTTGAGAGGAAGAATAGAGTCCTCATTTGAGATGGCAAGGGCAATGTTAAATGAGAACAACACTTCCCAAGTGTTTTGGGCTGATGCGATGAGTACGGTTTGCTACATCTCCATACCGAGCCTATTTGAGGAAGAAGCTGAACAAGACCCCATATGAACTCTACAAGGAAAGGAAGCCAAATCTCGACCACCTACATGTCTTTGGATGCAAGTGCTATGTGCACAATAATGGTAAAGAGAATCTTGGTAAATTCGATTCAAAGCTGATATAGGTATCTTCATTGGTTATTCAAATAGAAGTAGAGCTTATAGAATCTTTAATACTCTTTCGTATTGTTGAAGAAGTCAATACATGTTGTTTTTACGTGAATCCAAATCGATAAAGCCTTGGACAATGATGAAGAAAATGTTTTCAAAAATCAATTCTTTTCGAAAACTACTCCTGCCTTCTATTGAAAATCCTGAAAATGTTTTTGAGGTGATCCCCAAAATAATATTGAAAATCTGATCAGACTCAACCTAGAGCTTGGAAATTTATTAGAAATCATCCTTTAGACCAAGTTATAGGTGATATTAATCGGGTGTAAGAACCGAGAAATAGTACTTTGAATGAAGTAACATTTTCTGCATTTATATCTCATATAGAACCCTCTAAGATTGATGAAGCCCTTTCGGATAATGATTGGGTGTTAGCAATGCAAGAGGAGTTACATCAATTTGATAGAAATCAAGTTTGGGATTTGGTACCTAGGCCCAAAGACCATCCGGTCATTGGCACCAAATGGGTATTCAAGAACAAAGCGTGATGAGTCTGCAATCATTGTCATAATAAGGCAAGATTGGTTGCCAAAGGCTATAATCAAGAAGAAGGAATTGATTATGAAGAAACTTATGCTCGAGTGGCAAGATTGGAAGCCATAAGAGTACTTCTAGCCTTTGCATGTGTAAAAGGTTTTAAACTATATCAAATGGATGTGAAAAGTGCTTTTCTGAATGGTTTTATACAAGAGGAAGTTTATGTAGAACAACCTCCTGGTTTTGAAAATGAACATTGTCGAGATCATGTGTATCGTCTCAAGAAGGCTCTATATGGCACGAAACAAGCTCCTAGAGCTTGGTATGGCGATTAAGCAAATTCCTTCTTGATCAAGGTTTTGTTAGAGGAAAAGCGAGATACAACTCTCTTCATAAAGAGTAATAAGCTTAATGAAATTCTAATGGTTCAAATATATGTGGATGATATTATTTTTGGTGCTTCTAATGATGCTTTGTGTGAAGAGTTTTCAAAGACTATGCAGGGAGAGTTTGAGATGTCCATGATGGGAGAGCTCAACTATTTTCTTGGATTGCAAATCAAGCAAAGAAAAGATGGGATATTTATCTCCCAAACCAAATATCTGAATGATTTCTTTGAAGAAATTTGGAATGGACCAATGCAATGGTGCTGACACTCCCATGAGCTCAAGCGCTTCATTGGATCTTGATGAGAAGGGCAAAGATTTCAACATCACAAAGTATAGAGGAATGATTGGATCACTACTCTATCTCGCGAGCCGACAGGACATCCAATTCGGTGTTGGGATGTGTGCAAGGTTCCAATCTGCTCCAAAAGAGTCCCATGCTTGAACATGTGAAGAGGATATTCGAGATATCTCTCGGACACGAAGACTCTTGGACTATGGTTTCCCAAAGGTCAACCGGAACACTTGGTGGCATACTCAGATTCGGATCATGCGGCTACAAGACAGATAGAAAGAGCACAAGTGGCCAATGCGAATTCTTTGGCAACTCACTTGTCTCTGGTTTAGCAAGAAGCAAACATATGTGGCCGTGTCCTCTACCGAAGCTGAATATGTGGCGCCTCAAGTTGTTGTGCTCAAGTGCTATGGTTGAAGCAACAACTTGCGACTTGGGAGTTTACTTGAAGGAGATTCCAATTTTGTGTGACAACACAAGCACAATAAGCTTGGCCAAGAATCCGGTGCAACACACAAGAACCAAGCATATTGATGTGAGGCATCACTTCATTCGGGATCATGTCGGAAAAGAGATGTCAAAGTGATGTTCATCCCAACTCATCTCCAACTTGCGACATCTTCACAAAGCCTCTAGCAAAGGAACCTTTCAACTTCATAAGGAGAGAATTGGGAATGGTAAATCCCAATGAATTGTAAGAATTTCTCATCCAATTTAATGTTAGTTATGATTTTGATGATTAATCTTTACTAACTTGAGCATCGGAGTGTTTAGTCATGCTTTTGCAGGGTACTATGTTGTTTCAGAAGTGACAAACTGTAGTATGGGATGGCTTACTCGAGTTTAGGACCAGACAGAAGCCAATCCTGACATTCTGCACTTTTGTAAACTTGAGTATGGTGAACAAAACTGCAGTTTAGGACCAAACAGAAGCCAAACACGAAGTTCGGCAATAGCTTGACTCGAGTATGGGGATCAAAACTGCGGTTTAGGACCGGACAAAGCGCAGTTTGTAAGTGCAAGTATGATAAACTCGAGTAAGGAAAAGCTAAACTCGAGTATGTTCATCGTGGGTTCAAAAATTCACGCTACATTTTTGAAGTCGAGGTTAGTATACTTTCACCTTTCTGCCGGTATGTAAGTGCAAGTATGCTAAACTCGAGTAAGGAGAAGCTAAACTCGAGTATGGTCATCGTGAATTCCAAACGTTACACTATTTTAAATCAACGATGTAGCATACTTCCACTTGTACTCGAGTTTATTAGTGACGGTTGCTAAACTTCCATCTGTACTCGAGTTTGTTAGTGACGTTTGCTAGACTCGAGTAAGAAATAGGTAAACTCGAGTAAGGAGGTGTCATATATATATGTGAACAGTGGTGTTCTTCCAAACTCGCGTCTTCACTCCAGTAAACCCTAGAGTTACGACTTTCTCTCTTCTTCTCCTTCTGAAACCATCACAATCCCTCATCAACCCCCTCAAATCTTCACCAAACTTCATCTAATTCTTCCTATCTTCACTCTTTCCGAAACCCTAAGCACTCAAATGTCTAAGGAAGTCTCTCAATCCTCTCGACCGATTCCTCCACGAGCTCCAAGGAGCAAATCGATTCCTCGAAGTTGCGAGAGAGGCATTGATAAAAGAATCCGGAGTGGGTGTTGTGATTGAAGATAATCCATCCTCGAACCCCAAGAGAGGGGATTCGACGTCAAAGGATCCAGAACCTTCATCAGCCACAAAAAGGAAGAGGGCGGCTGAGTCGAGCAAAGCAAAAGGAAAAAGAACCGTTGTTCACAGAAAGACAAGGTCCAAGAATGCCACCCCTGCTTCTGGCTCTCGCTCCACTTTGTCGAGGTTACCGGCTCTTCGTCGGATTATGAGACCCGAAGAAGATGAGCACGAAGGAGCCTCCCCATTCATCGACAATGCGGTAGAGGAGATTAAGCTTCACAAGACTCGCCTCTGGATTCAAAGTCACCCGGTTCCTCTTCCTCCCGGTCTCAATGCCAAGTTCAAGGACCGAGTATTCATCTCGTGGCACGTGCGGTTGTCTCGGTTGACTTGGAGCAAATGTATCGCGAATGCAATGTGGATCTCTCACCATGGTTTGGGCCTATCGGACATTCATCTCCATTGAAGCCGCTTACTACCGGAGTTGGTCAAGATGTTCTATTTCAATATGGCGACCAACCACCTATTGGACTCGAGAAGGCTATACGGTTGAGGAGAGGATCACCACATGTGTCGGGGGTCCAATTCACTTTGCACATGCCGCTATCATCAACAAGATCCTAAAGGTTGCTCATCCTCCACCGGCGTCCACACCACAATACACCAATCTTTGAGGTGTATAGGACCTAATGCGTACCCGGGACGTGCCGAATGATCGCTTGCTCATGTCTATCAAGCCCTCGGACATGCCACCACCGCACCGAGTGATATGGTACATCTACACTCGGAATTTTGTGCGCGAAAGGAGGGAGCTATACTCACTTTGCTCGGAAGGATTATAGATTCTTCACGGCCTTCATCCAGAAGAATCCTCTCAACATTGGGCAATGGCTCTTCAAGGAAATCAGCGCATTTAAGTTTACATCCCGAAAGGGATCATACATGCCCTTTGCCTCACTGGTGTCCCTCATTATGTTCTACTACAAAATATGGTATGTGGGACCACGAGCAGATGAAGTTCATCCCATCCTTCGGCAAGACTCGGTTGAACTTTATGAAGATCTCATTCGGCCGGAAGGATCGGGCCGTCAAGGGCTCCTCTCCGAGGTCACAAGCCCGTGCATCACGGTCTTATGCGCACGAGGCTCGGTCGCATCCTCCTCCATCATTGGACCTCGAAGAACGGTTGAGAGAGATGATCGATGCTGCCCTCTCATCTCATAGACCGATTATGAAAATTTGAGTTGGACATCTTTGCGAGCCGAGTTCAAGATGGGTCTCATGGATGTAAAGGCCCGACTTGGAGAAGCTGAAGGATGCCAACGACCGAAGCCCGAGCGAGATTTTTGATCAGGGGATTGATCTAGACTCCGGTTATCCATGACATATGAGCTTGCTTGAAGCCGGAATAAGATTGATCGTCGATTGACCATTTTGGTCTTGGTGCTTCTTCGTCCTCCACGTTTGGGTTCACGGCGGGTCCATCCTCATCCTCTCCTATACGAGACCCAGCCACCGAGAGACACACATTTCCCCACCTTCCTCACCTCCCTTCTCATTTCCTAGTCCACCTCACACCACTTGAGCCTCCACTTCCACTCCTACCCCCGTGATTCCATCGTCTCCTATTACCCCTTCCACGAGAGATTCTACACGATCGCCCTCCATCTCCATCTACCCCGTCTCGAGAAATTCCCCACACCTTCTCCTCATCATGACCCTACCTTTGATCCATCCTTTGCCATGGTCCTCTGGTCCCCTCCTTTTGTTATCCTTGATCCGAGTATGTTGATGAAGACAAAGGGGGAGAAGGAGAGAAAGATGTAGATGTATAGGGTCTATTGGTTCTAGGTAGTTTGTTATTCTAGATGTTTTGTTTTTGTCATTTGTACTTTGCTATTTCTGAACTTGTTATGATTATCAGAATGATATCAGTAGTTATCAGAGTATCTATCTTGTCTGATATTGTTCATTGTTTGCTTAATTGAATATAGTTCAGCTTGTTTACGTTTTTGAATTCCACTTCGCTGCCATTCTCTGAACTTCAAATGTTGAAATGCCAAATTAGATGGTTTTTCGATAACTCAAACCTAGAACTTTGAAAACTTCATTTCAAGACAAACTACATCTTTCAAATTCTTTGCAAAATAATTTACAAGTGTTGTCATCATCAAAAAGGGGGAGAATGTTAGTTCTCAATATGTTTTGATGATTAACAACAAATGTAAAACATGTTTTGAAGTTTGCAAAGTTGTTTTAGAAACATTCTGATAGTTGCAAACTGCAGTTTGCATTTGCAAACTCGAGTATTGGACAAAGTTTAATCTTGCAGGTTGCTTGGTAAACTCGAGTAAAGGCCATACAGAAAGGAACCAAGTTTTCAGCCAAAGTCGATACTGCAGTTTGCTCTTGCAAACTCGAGTATTGGACAGCCAATACTGCAGTTTGCTTGGCAAACTCGAGTAAAGGCCATACAGAAAGAAACCAAGTTTTCACCAAAGTCGATCTTTGCAGTTTGCATAGGCAAACTCAAGTATTGAATGGTCAATCTTGCGGTTGCATGGGTAAACTCGAGTATCGAACTTCTTGTGAATCAAAGGATTTTTCCAACTTAGTCAATACTGCAGTTTGCATTTGCAAACTCGAGTATTGGACAGCCAATCTTGCGTTTGCTTGGCAAACTCGAGTATTGGACTTTTAAGCAAAACAAGTTTTTCAAATGAAGTCAATACTGCGGTTTCCAAAATCAAACTCGAGTATTGGACTTCGGAAAGCAAAACAAGTTTTTCAAACGAAGTCAAAACTGCGGTTTCCAAAACCAAACTCGAGTATTGACCTTCCGTAGAGAGCAAAGGATTTTTCAAGATTAATCAATTGCAGTTTGCATTGGCAAACTTCGAGTATTGAATAGTTGGAGTTTGTGTTGCCAAACTCGAGTATTGGACTTCTAGAGAGCAAATGGATTTTTCAAGATAAACCAATACTGCGGTTGCATAGGCAAACTCGAGTATAGGTCTTGTCTTTCAAATACAAGACACGATGGCTTGCCTCGAAAAGTGGAAACTCGAGTATCCAATTGGATCTGCGGTTTGGTCACTTGTGAACAAGTGCCATACTCGAGTTTACATGAACAAACCGATATGCAACGTAAAAACTAAGTTTTGAATTATACGAATTTGTGAATCACTCTGTTTGTTCCAATTGCTTTCATGAATCATTCACTTATGATCCCAGATATGTTTAACAAGTTTATTTAGTGGATTTCGGTTAGCACGAGATGAAAATTAATGAAGATCAAGGGAAAAAGCAAAAAGTGGTCGAGCATTTATTGCACTTCGATAAATCAACATCCTTTTGGTTAATCCATCGAGCACGAATTCTCAACGTTCAAAAACACTTTCTTCATCAAGCAAACTCTTCTCCAACGGGCAAATCCTCGAGTTCCACATCGAGACCATATCAAGATCATCTGGATTAGTTGGAGCTTAGAGAGAAGATGACCAGACTTAATGCTAATCACCTACAACGGTTGGATTCATCATTCAACGGTCATTTAATGTTCTCTACCTATAAATAGAGTTCATTAACTTCTTCTCAAGCTGATACAACTACTGAGAGCGAAAATTTACTAAGTGTCATTTATTGTGTTCGGCTTTCACTTGTATTGTATCAATCGATACTTGTACTTGAGTGTTCATTTTATCGCTTTCTGTGAGAGAGTTCTATTTGTAAATCATTCATTGATTAAGATAACCACAAGTCGGGGACTTGGTGGTTGGGTGTATTGATTACAACTTGTAAGGGGAGTGAGTTCTAGAGAGAGAACTACTCTTGAGTACGAGTTTGTAATCGTTTGTGAGTATAGTGGATTGAAAATCCCAAGTGTGGCTTGGGGATTTGGATGTAGGTCAAAGATAAGACCGAACCAGGATAATTTCTCTTGTGCAAGCTTTCCTTCCCTTCCTCCTTTGTTTATCGGTTTCATTACTTCAAAACGAGCATATTCTGAAAAGTTTTTAAAATACCCAATTCACCCCCTCTTGGGTATATAGCTCCATTTACACTAGACTTGAGGGAAGAAGACAAGATGCAAAGGGCCGAGCCAAATGAAGAAGTGGAAGATTTTGTCTTGGGAGTTGAGCCAAAACAAACTACCAAAGTCGGGAAGATGTTGGATCCCGAGATTCGAGCGAAATTGGAAAGGTTTTTGTGAGAAAACAAAGATGTGTTTGCATGGACGCCATCTGAAATTATGGGGATGGATCCCGAGTTCTGTTGCCACAAGTTGGCGATCCACCCCGGTTCAACGCCAGTTGCCCAAAAGAAGAGAAAGCAAGGTTCGGACCGAGGAAAGGCCCTGGAAGCGCACGTCAAGGAATTGATCGAGGCTGGGTTCATCAGAGAAGTGCAATACACGACGTGGCTGTCCAACGTGGTGATGGTTAAAAAACCAAACGGCAAATGGCGAGTATGTACGGATTACAAAGACGTAAACCAGGTATGTCCAAAGGATGCATTCCACATGCCCAACATCGACCAGTTGGTTGACCAGTCGTCAGGTTTTCAACTTTTATCGTTTATGGATGCATATTCGGGATACAATGAGATTGCCATGCATCTCGATGACCAGGAAAAGATGGCCTTTATCACGGATAATGCGAATTATTGCTACAACGTAATGCCATTCGGCTTAAAGAATGCCGGGGCGACTTACCAGAGAATGATGACCAAGGTCTTCGTGGAGAAGCTGGGAAAGAACGTGGAGGTGTATATCGACGATATGATAGTAAAATCCAAGGAGGAGGACGACCACGTTCACGATCTGCAGCGGAGACATTTGAAAAGTTGCGAATGCATCAAAATCGATTGAACCCGTAAAATGCGCTTTTGGAGTACCGTCGGGCAAATTTCGGGTTTCTTATTGACTACTGAGAGGCATTGAAGCCAACCGGAAAAGTGTAGGGCCGTGTTGGAAATGAAGGCCCCGGCCAACAAAAAAGGAGTCTACAGTTGACCGGATGATTGGCGGCTTTAACAAGGTTCTTGCCTAGATCAGCTGACAAGTCACTCCCGTTCTTTAAACTTTTGAAAAAGGAAGCTCAGGGAGGATGGAACTCGGAATGTGAAGAAGCGTTGAACGAAATACAGCAGTGCTTGGCCTCCCCACCAGTATTGTCCAGACCAGAACCCAGTGAAAACTTGATTCTGTACTTGTCGGTTGGTGAAGAGGCAATAAGTGCGGTGTTGATTAGAGAAACCAAGGAAGAGCAAAAACCAGTATATTTTGTGAGCCGGGCTTTGCAAGGTTCCGAGTTGAGGTATCACAAGATAGAGAAGATGGCTTTTGCATTGCTGACGAGGGCGAGGCGACTTCGTCATTACTTCCATGGTCATTCGATCACCGTGAGGACGAATCAGCCCATACGACAAGTTTTGCATAAACCGGACTTAGCCGGCAGGATGATAAGTTGGGCAATCGAATTGTCTGAGTTTGATATCACTTATGAAGCCCGACAGGCAATTAAATCACAAGCCTTGGCTGACTTCTTAATGGAGCTAACTCCGTCACATGCGAAGGAAGCAGGGGTAGAACCATGGAAAGTGTTCGTTGATGGCTCATCGAATCTAAAGGGAAGCGGTGCAGGAGTCATTGTGGAGAGCCCTGAAGGCGTTGCAATGGAATTTTCTCGCTGACTTGATTTCCCGACGTCAAATAATCAGGCCGAGTATGAGGCCCTTATTATTGGGTCCTATCCGCAGCAAAGGAAAATGGAGCGCAAAGCAAGTGCACGTGTCCACGGACTCTCGTTGGTCGCTTCTTAGATACAAGGGACATATCAAACAAAGGGGCCGTTATTGGCCAAACACTTGGCGAAGGTTAAAAACATTATGGCAAGTTTTGAGAAGGTGACAGTCACGCACATTCCTCGGGCATAAAATATGAGAGCCGACATTCTCTCCAAACTGGCAAGCACAAAGTGCCTGGGAAATCTCCGTACAATCGTCCATGAGAACCTACCGGAACCAAGTTGCATCATGCTTATATCGGATTCAAGTAATCGGAGAAAAGCGATTGCCGACTATCTAGAGCGGGAATCACCCCCGAGGATGTAGTCGAATCCAAGACTCTGATCAGAACAGCGGCCGCTTATGCAACGGTGGACGATTAATTATATCGCAAAGGCACGCATACTCCCATGGCTAAATGCCTTACCAAAGATCAGGCCCAGTACGTCTTAACGGAAAATCCACGAAGGTATAAATGGGCAACGCATGAAAGCAGTACGGGCAGGGTACTACTGGCCTACCATGGCACAGGATGCCAGAGATCATGTCTAGAGGTGCGATAGCTGCCATAGACACGGAAAAATAATGTGGGTTCCGCCAATAGACTTGACGCAGATTACGACTCCGTGGCCATTCTACAAATGGGGCATGGACTTGTTGGGACCATTTAAGGCGGCATAAGGGCAGCTCAAGTGGTTAATCGTCGCAGTGGACTACTTTACCAAGTGGATTGAAGCTAAGCCTCCGCGACGATTACCTCGGCAAAGAAGAGTACAAAAATTCCTCCAAAGAAACATAATATCGCAATTTGGAATCCCGGAAATAGTCACGAGACAATGGAACGCAATTCACGGACAAAGGCTTCCGAGAAGATGGTGTTCGACCTTCATATAAAGCATCATTTTGCTTCAGTGGAACACCCACAAGTCCAACGGGCAAGCCGAGGCAGCGAACAAGGTTATTATCAACGGAATTAAAAAGCGAATGGAAGAAGAACGTGAAAGTTGGGTGGAGCATCTATATGCAGTGTTATGGGGATATAGGACCCAGTTCAAACATCCACGGGAGAGACTCCCTTCAGGATGATGTATGGATGTGAAGCCAGGATTCCAGTTGAAATCGGTGAGCCTTCATGGAGAAAATTGAGAAGTTCGCAAGAAGGGCAGAAAAATGACGAGGCTCTTCTAGTGGAGTTAGATCTGATTGACGAAGTTAGAGCCACAGCTCACTTGCGAAATTTGGCCATAAAGCAACTCGTCGCTGCTCGGTACAATAGGAGAGTAAACCCACGATCCTTTAAAAAGGATGATTTGGTGCTGCGAATGGCCAACATAGGCAACAAAAATGCCCGTCTTCAACGTAAGCATTCATGTGCACTCCTTCCAAGTTTAAGGCGATCGAGGGGTTCCGGAACTGAACTTGCTCTAAAGCATTCTCGAAGGAATCTTTAACACCGCTTTCGGTTGGAGATATCAACTTGAGCAGCAGCAAGGGCTTGCTTGTGAGAATGAAGCTCCGTATCCAATTCCGTAATTAAGCTCTTGTGTTGGACGATAGACTCCATGTCGTTCTCATGAATTTGCAGCCTTCAGGTAATCTCGGACTCAGCCTGGTGCAGTTTGTCACGAACCGTGACAAGCTCATCAGAAAGGCTCTCCTTCTCGGCCTTCGCCACTTGCAGGTCTTCCCGGGCTTGGGTTAATAATTCATCCGCCTTTTTCTTCTCAGCCTCAAGAAAGTCCAAATCTTGTTCATTAAGGCCGACTTTCTCCTTGAGGTGCGCCACGAGTTGACATAAACCGGTGTTCTTCAAACTGATGCGCTCCATCTCCTTCAGCTCTTTCATCTCTAAATCCGACAAGGTCTGATTGTCAAACCAATGATCAGGCGGACGAATAGCCTTGCGAAAGTTGTTGGTTACTTTATTCTCCCAGAAATAAGAAGTAGGAAGCCAGACCATGGGGCGGGAGCCAGACGCTAAAGGCTCAGCTTCTCGAAGCTCCGGATCCTCATCTGTTAGGGAGGCAATAGTATTCTTCTTCGATGTCTTAACCCTCTTGGCGGTGGCTTACCAGGTGGGGTCCTCATTGGGAACCGTTCGTTTATCGCCCACAGTCAAAGGGCGAGCTTGAGGAATAGTCACGTCGAGATACTCGGGCCTTTTACCCACCAATCCACCTGTAAAGCACAATCCAGGAATCAAATTTGGCGGCAAAAAAAAAGGGAGCGGGAGGCCCTTTGGGCACCTACGGGGTATAATGTAAACGGCCGAGTCCACCAAGCTGTCTTTCTTGGCTAATGAAATAAGGGCACCTATGGTTTCCTTCTCGGCAACGGAAAGTTGAGACTTGACGAGTAAAAAATCTTTTGCTTGGAATTTATGATGCTTCTCATACCAGTATAAAGGAAAACGCTCTCCAAGTTCCCCAGACTGATGAGTTAGAAGGAACCATGGTGTATCCCCGGGTTTAGCAACGACTTTAAAGTAAGAAGTCTTGAAGCCTTTCCAAGAATCTTTAAAGGGCTTAAGAAACTTGCGGCCGTGGGAAGCTCGAAGTGATGTCCAGCAAAAACACTTCTTTTCCCCCTTCGTGGTGGTTTTAATATCTAACGGAGTAAAAAAGCTATAAAAGACAGGAATGGAACACTCGAGTTTGTGCTTGTGACAGTACTTTTCAAAAGCCATGGCAGCGGCCCAACCATTGGGGTGTAATTGAGAAGGAGCAAGGTGTAAATGGCGGAGTAGACACATTTGAAAGTCGAAGAACGGAAATTCTATGCCGAGGTAAGTGATCAAGTCCTTGTAAAAATAAAAGAAATGGAAGTCCTTATCGTTTGATCGACCGGAAGCCACGGACTCATTCGCTGGGGGCAAGCACATGTCATACCCCTCTCCACCATAGATTGTACGTGAAAGCACGTTCCCCGGCATTTTATTCTTGACGTTAATTACAGTGCTGCTAACAGCATATTCCTTGATGGGAGGCATTCGTGAAGATCCTCTAGAAGGGATGGACTCTCTAGTCTCAGATTGATTGGTTTGGTGTGAAGACATAGACCTAGAATGAAAAACAAAAGGCTAGAGTCAGAACTATGAAGTATACCTGATGGTACAGGAATTTCAGGACGAATTTCAACAAGCAATGGATCGCGGGAAGCCCGTAACGCAATAGCCGAGGTACTCTGCAGTCTATTGCAGTGGCATTTGTCCAAAAGCAACTCGGCTTCTCTATCATGGCCAAGACGAGCGAGTTCAATCGCCTTGTGAGTACACTCCTCGCAAGGACCAGGATCGTCAGCAGTTGGAGCCGGGGCAACAACCTCGGGAGCTGGGGGAGAAGCTGACAATCTCGGTGAAGGAGAATCAGGAGGTCCGGCATCGGGTGAAGGAGGAGCTCGGATATTTTCCCCACCTCCACTTCCCCGAGATGGGCGAAGCAAATCTTCCATCTTTTCTTCTTCGGTGGGAAGGATGGACCATAGCCAGAGTTTAGTTCGGCCGGGTACACGTGCGAGTATTTCTCTATCTTCTTCTAGGATAGGCCTACCATACATATCTACTAGTGGGGGTTTTGGATCCATCTTAGGAACAAATCATACAGCATGTTAAAAAGGCAAACAAAGCCATAATATCAAACCCAGGCTGCCCAGATGGTGAAGAGCAAAGTAAAGCAAATGCAGAAGAGCAAACCACAAAACAGTGAGAAAGTAAAGGCCAGAATAAACGTGAAAGAAAACAGGTGTTGCAACAACTCAGACAGACAAGTTCATAATGGCGTTCAACATTTTTCTTTCGGAGAGGAATTCGCAAGGGTCATCACAGTCGTTCAACACCCAATTCAAACAGAGTAGAATAGCAGCATACATGTTTTAATCGGATTAAAACTACGAAAAAGAACAAGAACAACCAATTCAGAACGACCCAGAGCTTCGAGGGATACCTGGGAGCGAGAAAGCAGCGAGGAAACAGAGAAACAAGTTTTGAGGAGAGAGAGCCCTGATACGTTTCTTCACAAGTATGAGGACGGGTTAAAGTGGCGATGAAAAAACTTGGAGAGGTATTTATAGGAAGGTTAGGGATGCAACGCTTGGAAGCCAAGTCGTCTCGTCGTTTACGAGGAGATCAGAATAAACCCTAAAGCAAATATGGCAATGTGACATAGGGCATTAAAGGGCGCGGTAACCGAAGGCGGCTCTTGAAGGCGCGTGACTTCAAAATCGGAAATGGCGGTTATACGCTGCGAAGCGGGTAAACGAAGAGACATCTTGCTAGGCGAACGGTCGTACCACAAATATGTTGGCACTTTTGCTTGG
Organism: Acacia acuminata; assembly: GCA_019022655.1. Classification (NCBI taxonomy): domain Eukaryota; kingdom Viridiplantae; phylum Streptophyta; class Magnoliopsida; order Fabales; family Fabaceae; genus Acacia; species Acacia acuminata. The sequence continues at coordinate 16,414 of JAFJYI010000359.1, forward strand.
CACCTCGGATAGGGTACCAGGACGCATGATAGTCGAGATAACTTGACAAACCCGGACGGACATCCCGAAGTGACGATACCAGGGCGCTTTGCGAAAACAAAACGATCAGTTGGCGGTAACGTTCGCGTAAGTCATTGCAGCCAATCATGATTGAAGCCCGAGAAGGGTCCAGGGAAAATACGGGCTTGAAAAGTTGGGGTCTTATACCAGAATAAACTCGCGCAGTTCGAAACTCAGCCCGACTTGGGGGGGGCAACTGTTATGGACCTTGGAAATGGGCCAGACCAGGTCAAGCCCAAGCGAAGACCAGCCATCCCACGACCACCCCCACTACCACAGTAGTGCAGGGAGCAGGGGCACATAACGTGCTATATAGGAGCGGGTCACCGAGAAAGTCGGACCAACCCGGCTTCACTATAAATAGGGGATACCCAGGTGAATGGTACACACATTCATTCTCCCACTGTTTACATACTGTCCCACTGTGCCCACACCACACTCCTCTGACGGCGTTCTGTCTTCGTGTAGCATGGTGATCACCTTGTCCATTGTTATCTCCTCCATAGATAGCAGTGGATAAGCCTCTTGGGTACAACCTTTAAACCCATCGATCCTATAGTGACCACTATGACCCCAAGGGGTTAGACATTTGTGTTCCATAGCGGAACAGGTTTGAACACTAAACAATATGGACACGGAACATCTTTATGAAAAGCAAAAGTTCTAACATCTAAAGAACTCTAAGGGTCCGTTTGGTTCGGGGAACATTTAATGAGGGAAAGGAACTTAAAGGAGGGAAAGGAAGGGAAGGAAAGATTGAGAGGGAACTTTAAAAAATTGAGTTGTTTGGTAGACATGGGGATATAAGTAAGTTGAGGGAAGATAAATTGTTTGGTGAGAAGAATTGGTGATTGGTTAAGTGGGAATTTCATGCAAAATTCCCATATTGCCCCTAAAAAAACGCAGGAAAAAAAACTGGAATAAAAAAATTTTGTGTTTCTGAAACCATCGGAGAAAAACAAACCCTATAACCAAATCACAGTGTGCTTCAAATCGAAATTGAAATTAGACGAGGACGGGATATTGGAATACGACAGGCATGGGACGAATTAAGAAGGGGAAAGAACGAAAGTATGAAATCTGTTGGGGAACGTGTCGATTTGAAGATGTATGGGGGGAGAAAAGCGTCGAAAATTACCCAGTCGCTGAATTGGGAAAAAAAAATAAACACATTGCTAGTGATTATAGGCAGGGGTAAAGCTTTGGTTTGACGTAGTCGGTGAAAACAAAATACTATGTGGGCAAAAGAAAGAGCTTTCAACTGATGAAACTGACGAAAGGACTGAGAATTGTTTGGTTTATGTGTGAAAAGGTTAGTACAAGTGAAGGAATGTGATGCATAGGTTGAAAGCAATTGGGAAGCTGTTTAACACAAGAACAAGAAAGCTTTTTACAAGTTAATGAGGGAAATTACCAACTGCTGTTATGCAAGATGAAGTGTTGTATCAGGCTAGGCTAACCCTCTGATAAATGCAGCAATTAAAATAAATTCAGAAATGACAGAGCAATTTCATATGAATTGAAACTTGTTACCTTTAAACCATGTGGCTGCTGAAAAGGTTTGCGGATGAACAACAAAATTTGCAGGTTACATCCAGGAAGTAGTAGTTATAGTAATTAGATATATGTAGAAAACCCGAGGCATATATGAATATAGCTTATAACTTAGGAAATAATGAGGAACCAGTGATGAATTAATCAATAATAACCATTGACGTGTAAAATATTTATATAAGGATGATGGTTGGACAAAAGTTCTACAAAATTTCGAGAAAAAAAAATCAAATTTGGCCTTCTCAAATGCTGTACAATAATGAAGACAACCTTTTATTGGGGCAAAGAAAACAATCACAGAAATGTTGCAGAGTTGCTGATATAATATGCACAGATGTTGGTGCATGAAAGCAAGCATTAGCTTAAAACCCAAATGCACATAGCATGCACAAAGTTACCATGTAGCAGACCCAACCATTTGCAAGTACAAATCTACTACTAAATGCAGTGTCAACTCAAAATAAAAGGTTGAAAGACATAATACCCGCATAACACCTTCCAAAATACCCCTAATTAATCAATGAACCACTTTGTCACACAATTCAACAGGAAAAACTAAACCATATGTGAAAGTTCAAACTAAACATGGAAGTTCGAACTTATAAACATTTTGTCAGCCACAACAAAAAACAGGTCAACAGTAGTAATCAGTTATAATTTTAGGCAACCAAGTCTGCTGAATCAGTACCAAAAACATGTAAACATCAAAAATAAAATATTGTCATTTCTTTGTATTCCTCTTTGCTGGTGACTTCTTATTAGTGCCCCGACTTGGCGATGAAGTGCGTGAAGTAGGGAGGTTGACTGGGATGTACATGGGGGTTGCAGGCCCTGTGGATAGAGGAGGATTAGGTGGTTCAGCTGAGAATATATGGGGCAAATTCTGAGCTATCGCGGTGCTGCTGAAACTTGAAGCAGGTATGAACCTCAAGGGAATAGCATCTATTATTTTCCTAGATGGTGCAACAGGAGGGTTGACAGGTTCAGGTAGAGTTACAAGGGAGAGTGGGGTTGCTGGCTCCAACTCCTCATCTGTAGGACCTTCATTCGCATTGTCACCACCAGCATTATCCTCTTGAATTTTCTTTTCAGCGGTGGGACCTTCATTATCTTTATCAGTACTCCCATGCTCTTGCTCACTTGTTTTTTCAGCTGTCTTAGTTTCGGTCCCTTTCTCACCACTGCCAGCATCTTCAACCTTTCCTTCTTCATGTGTATGACCCTCACTCCCCTTGTCACCACCACCATTATATGTCTCCTCTTGATCTTCTTTGTAATCTGCATCCGCCTCACTCCGTGTTTCACCACCACAAACCTCTTCATCCCCTTCTTTTGTATATTTCTCCCCCTCACCCCCGTTGGAACCACCACAAACCTCCTCATCCCCTTGTTTTCCTTTGACTCACTAGTATGCTCTTGCTTTTCTTAACACCCTTTTCCTCCTCGGTGTCGACTTGCCAAAATGCCTTTTGGACTGAACTGGAATTTTCATTCGGTGCAATGCCTCATCATCAAATTCTTGACTCCAAATTGGAGGCTCACCATCCTGAAGATACCATATGTTGTTCTTCTCCAATATGAGGGAGATAAGGGAGGGATAAGGTAGGTCAGTGTTCTTTTTCCCCATTGCAGCTGCTCTGAGCATTGCATCCACTATCCTCTTCCCCATCTTAAAAGGCTTCCTCTTAATCAAACAAGTGAGGATTTGTTTGTCCTCAATGCTCAATGATGTGTAGTGCTTCCCTTTGTTGAAAAAATTCCTACTGTACAAGTAGTGTAGGACCCGATACTTATATGGAAGTTGTTTGGGTCTACACAGACCACTACCATCCTCTATTGTCCCACCTTCGAGGAGGATATTGTCTGTTTCCTCTCCACTGAATGTGGTGTCCTTTGACTGGGGAGCCTTAACATTTAGCCATTGCAACAAAATCTTCTCATTAACTTCTACCCCTTGCCCCCTGACAGTTGAAGAAACTACAACCCCTAGACATTTTCAGGTTGCTGTAGAAAACCTTTACAACAGAGTCAGAGTAAGGCAGGGATAACTCTAGCAGTCTCTTGAATGGTCTAAGGATGTCAGTTTGGCCGAATGGATAATCCTCATCAAATGTGTCCATCCTAATAGGGCTCATTTTAGACGAGACTTCGACCAACTAACCGATATCGTAATCTTCAAGCTTTGACTCGATTGTACTCTGGTTTTGGTTCAGGCACGACATTTGATCTCCGGTGAACTTTTTTCAGCTTCTTGTACAACTTGTCCCTCCTCTTATCTTCTCCCCCATTGTTGTCGTGTTCCTAGTTTGTCTCCGATGATGCACCGTCTGATTCACTTGGCTGCCATGCCTTGTCCTCACCATCGAAACCATCACTGATCACCACCTTCGCTTTCCCCTTTTTCTTCTCCTCCATCTTTCACTTTTTTAGTGAACCAGATGACTCTGATGAATCCCCGTCAACCTTGGTGTGGCCCTTTTTCTTCTTCGACACAGTTGGCCCGCATTTCCTCTTCTCAGCATGTTTTCTCTTCTTGGCTTCCTTCGCCTCATTGTCACACTTCCACCTTGCAGCTTCTTCGTACTCATCACCAACCTCTCTCGACTTGTACTTCGACCCCCTCTCCCGACCACACCGGCGGATTGTAGAGACATGCGCCCTGTACTTGATGGCATCGTCCTTTGTGATTCCAAGTTGTTGCAGTCGATCATCCATCATTTTGACCCTCGCCATTTTGTTAACGCAAACAGAGCGACTGGAAATTTTCTAGGGTTTTCACTGAGTTAAAACCGTTCGCTTACTCAGACAAGACTTCAAAGTGTCCACTCCATCGAATTTTCCAACTGACGGGTGTAGGTATTATGGCTACTCTGCATAAAACATAGGAAGTGGATGACGGTTTCCAATAGGAGTGTACGTGCGTTCGAACTTCCTATCAATTGCTGACATATGTTTTTTCCCTTTTTAATTTTTAAAATAATGGCGGTTAGTGGGAACCGTTGGACTTCCTGGTTAACTTCGACACGTTCGAACCAAAACATTAAGTTCGAACTTCAACTGGTTGTGCGTCTATGTTATGGGATACATAATTTTTTATTTTGAAGTTCGAACGTAACCGTTACGTTCGAACGTATTAATGTGACAGACGGACATATCAGTAGAGCCATTGTGAAAATAATCCACGCACACAAACAGACACATCGGCTTGGAAACAAAATTTAAATGAAGCGAGAAACAAGACACAAAGGTAACAATATATTTATATTCAAAAGCACCATTAAGTATAAATGGTGGTACACTTTACATTTGCCAACCCATGATTACAACAAAAAACCTATATCAGCTAGAGTGACAAACACCCACATGGGACCTATATGATGGCATATATACAGATGACAGGGACAAAAAAACTAATCCTACATGTACAGAGGCAACACCAAACTTTATCCCATGTTCAATGAACCCCATTTACCACTATGAACATGGTCCAAAGTTTAGTCTCCTACACAAAAGCCAGAGTTTAGTCCAAAATATAGTGACATAAGTCTCTTAACCTTGACCATCTACCAAAATACAATGCTGACTATACATAGTACCCTCTATTGTTGAAGAAGGGTATGGATCCACGAGGTTTTGTACGTTGGAGGCATTTTTGCAAACGCCCTCAAGAGTTTCTCACTGCCAAGTATCTTGATATGAGCCTGATTCCTCTCATCCCATGACAAATCTTCAACCTCCAGCAGCTCCTTGAAAAGATCATCACCCTTTGCATCAATATCGCTTGCCTTTTTGAGTAGACATGTGACTGCAAAGTTTGTCGAACGCACCATTGATTGTCTTATCCAATGAGGTCACTGTGTCCCTCAATGCATCAGCCATGACTTCAGAGTGGTTCAAACGTCTCTTCTTTCGCACATTGGTCGATGGTTCAGCTCCATTTAATGCAGTTGTTGGAGTTGCATTGAATGGTTGTGTGAACACAGATTCAGCGGTCACATGTTGAGGTGTTTTGGGAAGTTCATCGTCCTCTAGGTTGATCTCTTCCTCCATTCCAACAGGAGAGTTGACATCCTCGCCCACAGCCTTGTCCTTACCCCACACCATGGTAAGGGACTCAAAGTTGGGAAAAGGCTTAGTGCGAAATTGTCCCGCCCTTGAATGAACCTGTGTATTCAATATATATGTGAGAACAAGTCATATAAATTAAGACTTTGTAAATAAAGTGGTTGATGTAGGAATGAGGAATGCAAGAACATTCCTTTATATACTCATCCCACACATCTTTGTCAGCAGTGACACATTTTGTGTCAAGGTCCCAACCAAAGCCCGATGTGTTGGTCCCCGTAGACTATGTCGTGAGCGACTTGCCACAACTTCTTCAGTGTTTTAATTCTGGATGTTATATGAGGAAATGCTTGATCCCACATCCAGGAAGTTTTTTTTCCATCATAGTCAGAAGCGCATTGGCAAATCCCGACTTGAAGCCGTTATCAGCGATATACTTGTGGTCAACCTTCAGACTGACAAGGCAGTCAACCAAAACCTTGTCCTCCTTGGGCGTCCACATTTTTTGTTTCCCCCTTCCTGCTTGATCATTCTGCTCCATCTATAAAACTCATAGGCAAACCACAAAGTATATTAATTTGCATTAGGTGCAACATAAACATCTAAAATTAGATTCAAACACATTGCAGCAAGTTAAACACAATTGTTTCATTCAATTCACAACTGAAATTAGTGTTCATAGTCAGCCAACCAAACGAAATACAACATAGGCTAATGATTAACAATATTGAACATCATCAGTTATCATTACGGGTCACAAAGGCAGCAAACATGTCATTTGCAACACTCTCCCTAAAATTATTCCACAAGTCACTAGTTTCCATTGGAATCGTGGGGGTGTTTTCCATAGTGGGAGGTCCCGTCATATGTCTCAAGCTGCTCATCAAGAGGATCTTGAAGGATTCACGACGAATCAAATTATGGATGAGACAACATGCGAGGATGTATCTATTTTGGATCTTCACTGGGTAATATGATGCACTCCGGAGGATTGCCCAACGTAACTTCAGTATGCCGAAGCACCTTTCAATGACATTACGGGCAGTCGAATGTCGCATATTGAAGCACTCGTGCGGAGTTTGCGGTTGGCTTCCATGTCTCCACTCATTAAGGTGGTATCTTTGGCCTCTAAAAGAAGCCAAAAAAACCCTGGCAATTTGTGTACCCCGCATCGACTGGTAGTAGTTCCTGTGGCAACAAATAAGCCCTCAATATTATGTTTGTTTTACATCTTAACAGGGAAATATACATACTTAATACTTTACCTTGTGGTACTCGCAGACCATGTTGCCTTCGTAAAGCATCTCGCAACACCCTCCCATCCGCAGCTGACCCTTCCCATCCAGGCAAGACATATATGAATTGACCGTCCGGTGAACATACACCCAACACATTGGTTGTTACCTCTCCTTTCCTATTTCTGTACCTCCCCTTTTTCTCAGCAGGGACTTGTACTCATATTTGCGTCCCATCTAATGCACCAAGGCACCCCTGCAAACATAAGCAATTACGAAAAATAAGCAATTACTAGGCATGTGGTGAAACAATAATTTGTTTAACATTTCAGAAATAAACATGTCACATAAAAACACGTGCTACATACCTTAAACCACTTCCATCGATTATCATTTGAGTCCTCCCGAATAGGCTCCGATTTCTTAAGAAGCAATGATTGCAGTCTAATGGTTGCATTCAAGACAAGCCTGAAGTATCTACTGATAGTTTCACTGGACCTTCCAAACTCAAATTGGATTACTCTGTTCTTGACATGATGGCTTAGGATGTGAAGGAACATAGCCACTTGCTCGTCAACTAACATATGTTTAGTTGGTTTCAATCCCCCAATTGTGTCTAACATGTGACACAATTTATCAAACGTTGCCGAATACATCCTAATTTGGTTAAAGCAAGTCATATCACTACTGTATACGATTGCCCTCAAATTCGCTCTCTTCGCATGAAAGTCTAATCTATATGACCTATCCAGTAAGTGCCTCGGTCTACTCGATCCCACTGCAACTATCATATTGACAACCAACGTTCTCACCGTTAGAAGCAAAGCTAAGCATCCAGCCAACATTGCAACCATTTGCTCTTCCTTCTTGATCCATACCTACACAATTTTTTTCCACACCGATTTGGTTTTCAATGTCATCTACTACTCCTCTTTATATACTATTATGTCTACTTATTACAGTGAAACATATGTTCTTTTCTTCTTGACTGAAAACAAGTAACATGTCCAATAAATTTTTCTCACTCCGGTAGTTTCCCTACTTGATTAAAATAGCTATACACCTTTATAAGTGAAATGTCATATTACTTAACCATACCACCACCCCACATATATAACACAAAACTATATCATCACATTATTGTTCACAACAACACAACAAGTGTAAATGGAAAGGAAAGACGTAATCACACATCTTCATCACCATTTCCCAATCCAGAGACATACACCACATTAGACAAACAATATAATACACCATATATGCTTCAACAACGGCATCAAAAGTTACCCATTCTAACCTAAATAGATCATTTATTAAAAAACCAAACATTCATGTGGCGTTAAATAGGTAGACCTCCTAAATACAAGAAGAACAATATTTTGCGCCGCCACGGTCGAAAACCCATGGCTTCCTCCTTCCCTTCCTCACCAAAACGCAACCCCGACACCCCCTACTAGGCATGAATTGCAAGCAAAAGGCAGTTTAAAGTGGTTCCACACTCGTATTTGTGCTTGCGTCCAACTGGCACAAGCAGTCCATCGTCATTTTTTCCATCGTACACCGCACATTGAACAAACATAACCCATTTCTCTTACCTCGAATCGATCTTCGTTGGCTACTCGTTTGATTGAAGCTTGCTGTCGTCTGATGCTTCCTTCGTCTACTCCTTCCAGCTCGAAGCTCGATTTGGGTTTTGCTATCTCGCAGGGGCTTTTCAGTCACAAAATTCACCCTCCCGGGAAAATTTTCAGGATCCCGCCACAAATAGAGGGAGCTCACATTCCCACGTTTGTGGGAGCTTGCACACACACCGAAAGCTGAGTTCCAGGAGCTCCACCAACCAAACGCTGAAAAAACGTGGGAACTTAATTAAGTTCCCTTTCCCTCAGCGCATTTCCCTGAACCAAACGGGCCCTAAATGGACCTTAAATAAAGCAAACGAATTTCATGTTCAATAGAGACAAGACAAAAGCTAGCCAATACTAATACATAAATTAATTCATAAGCTCTCATAGTTTCACCGAATTTTTTAGTTAGGTTTGTAGTGTTTATATTGGGTCCTCATAGTTTTGTCAATTATAGACATTAATTCCAATGCTTGCAATATGTTAATCATTTAGGATGGTTTAAATACTGACTAATCAACGTGTAAGATGTCATAAAATACATAATAAACAAATATTTTAAATATAAAATGATGGAATAAAATTTATTTATTCTTAACATTAAAATAAAAAATTACTATGCTTATAATTGTCTACCCACACACACACACACACACACACACACACACACACAAATAATACATAATATGGTTTGGTTTCGATATTTATTAGATCAATGTGACAAAATTATTCCAAGTATAATGTTGAGTGAGGGCCATGTTATCAACTATTAACGTTGTTTCCTTTACAAATTAACAAATCATGAGTAGTATATAAGGACCAATACTCATAATTGAGTAAACTATAAGAACATAATAAGAAGATGGAAAATTATAAGAACTTAATTAAAAATGAGATAATTTTTTTTTTCCTGAATTCTGGTAAAGTGAGTTATATACTACTCTTTGCTATTGTGTCCCAGTAGTTACGCAACCATGAATAAGCCTATAAATATGGGACTGTATGGACATATGAGTAATACCCAACACAAGACACACAATTTGCTTCATATCATTCGAAACCTCAAAGAAGATGGTGAAGCCGTTAACCCTAGAAACTAAGGACATCCTGAAATTGGTTTACGATCTCTATGTTGTTAGCAGCTCCAACCAACAGGAAAAGCCCTCGATCATGAAGCTTTCTTCACTAATGTTGTCTCTGATGTTTTTGTTCGTTCACTTCGTACTTGTGATCCAAAAAGTATTGAGGTAATTAATCATCATCATCTTCTTGTTCGGCCTCTAATGCCCTTTAAAATGTCCTAACTTCTGAAATGGTTTTTTTTTTTTTTTTTTTTTCCCTTTAAATCATTATATTTGACATAAAATGAGTGATATTTAGATATTTTAAAGCATATAATGATGCAGTTTTGAACTTTTTACAATTTTCAAAAAAAAACACACACACACACACACACACATGCAATTTTAGAGTATATTTCTCTTTCAAAAATCCATAAGATATCAAAATTTCACTCATGTTATGTTGAATCAAATAATTGAAAGAGAAAAAGCATCTAGAAGGTTGGAGTAGTACAAAAGACATTAGAGAGGCACATTATAGGCCACAAACCCGTGTGTGGGGATTAAAACAATGCATTGTCTTACAATAATGTATATTTAATCTGCAAATAATTATATTGTTCGTTTCAGTTTGATCTGCCAAGGGTCGAGAAGACTACTGCCCCAGTGGAGCCACCAATAGATTTACTCAAGCATCTTGCTTGTGAGGTTATACTTGCATCGATGTCAAGAATGTTTTTCAAGACGAAACTTATTTCACATACTTAAAGCACTATGAATTTGTAGTGAAACCAAACGACCACTAAGTGATACGTTATTTGACACTCCCTACAGTCCTTTTTGTAAACAACTTTTTCTCACGGGTTGTTCCTATATATATATATATATATATATATATAAGCAACGAGTTATGTTTATCTAAAAATTTAATACACATTTTTCATTTTTATGACAAATTAATAGCATGTATGTTCCTTTTTTTCATATTTATTATCTCTCATCTTTTTTCCCTACTCATTTTCTTTATAAATAAGGGTATATTTAGGAAAAATTTACTTTATTAACACATTTATTACTTTCAATTAAATTTTAACCATCAGTTTGATTTTTTTGGTTTTGATAGTTGTTGCTCAAAAAAATATTAGGGGAAGCAGATAAAGAGTTCCATTGTTTGAATACTTGAATTACACACACATGTATATATATAGGATATTCAATTACTGGGTGTTTTTCAATAATATGCATATCACTTTGAACAAAATCTATGATGAACTGAAACAAAGCCAACCAAGAATAGTGAGACGATACAGAAAAGACAAAACTGTGATAGAATTCAAAAAAGACCAGTTCAAGATTCTGTGGGCCCCAATTGTTCATGAAGATTCAGACGAGGTCAATAGAAGGTTCCATATCATGAGGAGGAAGATGAAGTGGCACGTGGTGGACTACGCTATTATTCCACAACTATGCAAAGATCTGATCAAAAATAGATTGAAGTATGACAATAGGAACCCTATTGTGCCTCTCTTTAGCCCTCAAGGCGAACTCTTAAACGACAATGCGTTGCACATTTTGTTCACTTGGGGGATCCAAGCTTTCCCTTGGCGCCTAGGTGATGCTCCTGTTGAGAAATCGAACTGGATTTGGAATGAGTTGCAGAAAAGGAATCACATTATCAATACTTGGGTACGTACATATACTAATTTTCTTCCTCTGGTTTACTTCGCTTTTAATTTAAAAAACAAAAACTTTGATTGAAGTATACGACTTGGTCCTCTTATAAGTTAACATAATGTTTTTAGTTTAGTCCCTTAAATTTATAAAATATATTTTTATTTAGTCCCTTAATTTCAATACCGTTGGTCTCATTTATCTAGAAATTCTAATTCAACAAATTTAAATGATTAGTTGTAATTAACTAATGACAAAACATATTAAGATTTTAAAATTCTTTTTAATACTTCTAATGCCCTTTGTAATATCTCAACTTTCAAAATGTTCTTTCCATTTCTTTCATTAAATTCTTGTTTTTGATAACGTGCATATGCAAGTAATATATGTAATTAAAGAAAAGTTTTCCTTTAATTTTTATTCATTTTTATCCCATATATAGAACCGTGTTCTTTCAAAAATGTTATGTTAAATCTTTCCGTCTATATATATCTTTCCATATACCAAGGTTCAAGCGGTTGTTTGCGAATGAAAATGATTCTTTCTTAGCAGCATACATAGTTCATGGCCCGTACTAACGATTATTTACAACTTATCTCCAATGTTATAGTAATTGTTGATTTCGGACCGAAACAACCAAAATGACATTGATGTTTACCTTATTCGATCGAAGACTTTTTAAGGTGTTGATGTTTTTGACTCTTTCAAGAAGGAGGTGTTTAAAATGCGAGCCATGATATTAAATTCGAAGAGTTACATCCAAGGCCAGATTAGTATTCTTCAAATTTTAAGAGACTTGTATCGATGAAGGACTTGAAATTATAAAAAAATTAAGCCTGTTTTGTCAGCTCCATATAAGTATCTTATGTGTCATAAATTATTTGGGCTTCATATGAATAGAGAGAGAATAGGATTTGGGATGTCTGCTGCCCCTTCTGCTTCCCTTTAATTTTCCCCCACCTTCTCAAATATTTTTCCCTATTTCTTTTTATTATAAGATTTTACATAAAAATGGTGACATATGGCAAGAAATGGTGTAGTTTTCAAATTTTTATGACTTTTCAAAGATTATAATTTTAATTTAAAAAGAAATAACACAATTTTAAAGTATATAATAATAGGGCGAAGAAAATATTAAGAGGGAAAACTCTCTTTAAGTATTATCTCCCCCGTATTTTTGTTATTCTCTATATGCAAATGTAGGGTTAGAATGGAGGCAAATGTAGGGTTAGAATGGTTCAGTGGTCATCTTTTTAATACTTCTAATGCCCTTTGTAATATCTCAACTTTCAAAATGTTCTTTCCATTTCTTTCATTAAATTCTACAACAAAAAAAAAAAAGTTTTGGTATTTTATGGTCATCAAATGGTGCAACTTTGAATTTGCTTGCACCTATAAAATGTAAAAAGATTTCACTCATTTTATATATAATCTAATGATCAAAAGGGGACAAAATAATATCAGAGGACGAAGCAATACATTAGAGGGAGGTATATCCTGAAAACCAAGCCAATTGGGATCAAACGTGACTAAACTAATGGAAGAAACTTTTTTTTTCTTGGCTCTTGTGAATTATCAGCTCAATGAGAACGCTTACATCATTGTAAGTGGATGCACCGATTCGGACTGGTCCGATGACCAGTGGGTGATGAAACTCCCAGGAGAATTGGAAAAATAAGAAATGATGACATCATAAGAAGATTCGACGTCATAATAAGGTATTGTCGCCACGGCGAAAAGGACAAGGACGAAAGTGAGACGATCGCCAAATTCTGGACTTATGTGGAGAGCACATTTGATGGCTTGAGGAGGATGAACAGAGAGGAAGTCGACGAAGAAACATTCAGACAGGTTAAGCTCTTCCTGGGAGTCCGGCAGGATCGTACCGGCTGGGTGTCCTGAGCAAAGGCGCGAGTGTTAAGTGGATTAGTGACGGCGAGCTTTTTTACCAGACACTCACTGAGTTCGGCGAATGGAGGCAAAACATTGAGAAAGATTCTGGATTTGATGTGTCTCTTTTACGTCATTATGATTATCTCAAGTCACAGCAAAAACCGTTAATCTATAGTCATATTATGCTCAAGACTCATCTGTCTGATATATATAACCTTATTACATGCCCAGAGCCAAAATGCCAACGTCCCATGAAGTTCAAATTAGCAGTCTTTGAATGCTGCCATGGACAACATGAAGTTGATCGGTCTGATAATAGTATTAATGTTGCTGATCATGCCGGTGGAGGCGAAGTGATTGAGATCACGAGGCTAGGTATATATGGGGTTTGATGTTTTGGAGAGAGAGAGAGAACATAGAAAAGAGAATTAGTGAATCTCATATTTTTCTTGACTTCTTGTGTTTGTGAATCTCCAGATTCTTACTCTTGATCCCCGTCGAGTAGATCGGGCGAAACAATTCTTCGCTTGAAGAGAATGTCCGTCGAAGTGGGGTCCATCATTCTCTTCCTATCTTATCTGATATGATCTCTCTCAAAAATTTCGGCCCTGAAATGGTTGATGAAGAGGTTTCCCAATGAGTTGTGTTGTGTTTCATGCAGTTGTTACTATATGTTTTAATGTTTGATGAAGATTCCAATAAGTTGTTGTGTGTGTTTGATTAAGTTGTTACCTATGTTTTGATGCTCTTAGGGTTTAGGTTTTTGAGTGTTTGCGCTTGAATCGTGTGGATGGGAGATTTTAGTCTGTCTTTTATATTGTCTCCTATCTTTGGGGTTTTCAATAATAAAGCCTTCAAAATAGTGTGCTCGTTATTATGTAAAAGTTGACTGTGTGATTCATTCACAGATAATGAAATTCGTTCTTAAAATCTTTTCCCCCTCTTTTTTTATTATTTGTTAAATTTAATTAATCTATCACTTTCGTCCCTTACTCTTTTTTTCACTTAAAAACTAGTATAGTCAAAATTTGTGCTCTTCTTAATTATTGTTCAAACAACATCAATATAGATAAATTGTGAAAATACTGACAAAAATAAAAATTATGTCTTATGTAACATCCCGAATTTTGGGCCCTGAGAATTGAGAATAAGTCTAAATTAGGCAAACGACTAAGTCCGGTCCAAGAAGTTTGACACCTCCGAAGAGGGCCATATCTTCAGCCAAGGGACAAAAAGGGGAAAATTATGAAATAGTATTTCGAGGATACGGAAATATTATGATAGAATTATTTATGGGAAATTTAGCCTGAATAAATTATAAGGCTAATATTTGGAATTTAAGGCATATTTTCTCGTAAATTAAGGATAATTAGTTAGGGGATAATATTTGACCTAAGTATTTTGGAGATAATATTTTATGGCCTAAAGAAATTATTGGAGAAAGAGAAATCCTTACATGGAATTAAGGATTGATTTTGATTTCTTATGGTTTGCAATATTAATTAGAAAAGAAGAATGTAGGAATTAGTGATATTATGTGTGTTGGATTATTCATGCAAACCAATATCCTCTCTTGTCCAATATCAACTTCAGATAGCACAATAAAGCCCAAGCAATACACACATCCAAGCCCAATGACAGATTTTAATATTCATTCCATTTTCCTCTCACACTCCTATGGACATAATAAACACCACACACACAATTAATAATTATTCACTCCCTCCCTCACAAACACCCATACACTCATTTAATTAAAACACACGCACGCATACTCCTTTGTTTCACATTAAACCCATCTGGTCCACATAACACATCACACACACACACGTTGCATAACAAATGGCATCTAGCATGCCAAACACTTGTCACAACCACACTAAATCAGACCTTAATCTCCCTCTTTCCTCTCTTGCGATACGGATTACACTACACACACTCTTCACAAAAACTGATTCATTCAACTCCCTCATCTCACGCACGTCCTCCCTCTCCTTCACACACACAATTTTCTCTCAAGCTCTACCGTTCAATCGTCCTCCCCTCATCTCCTCTATGATTTCCCTTTCCTCCTCCCACGGCACTCCCTCTCACAAACACTAGAAACCTTCTTCTCCCTTCCCTCTCCACGGATAGCAACCCTTCCACCATCATCTTGGGCTGATCTATTAAGAAAGAAGAAGAAGATAAAGAGTAAGTTGCAATTTTACTTGCAATAGCCTCTTCTATCTACATGCATGTCATCATTGGTGAGTTTAAACTCACATGCATGTGTTATTTTGGGTTTAGGCTGAAATTCTGAGCAAGGAAAAGGAGAAGATTAATTGATCATTAGCCAAGGACAAGCCTAGTGGTAAGCCACTAATCACTTTTATGAAATTCTGGTGGTTTTAGAATTAAACCCAGATTTTGTAATCTGTGGTAAACTTAAATAAATACTTGGAATTTCAAAATTATGAGGCCACCAACGTGTTCCTTATGGAAAATGGAGTGGGAATATGTTGGTGAATGAATTTTTAAAGAGGTTTTCAAACATAAAATTATAAGCTCATTAAGGAAGTCAAAACTGCCAGTGTTGGAAATCCTGAGTTCAGTCACTTGTCTGTGATGTTTGAACAAGTAAACGTCCTTTAAAAATTCTGAAAATATTCCTGGAGATAGAGGACACACATACCTTTAAAACTATGGGTCATTTGTATTTTTTTGATTTTTGGTTAGTGAGTAATAAATGTTACAAAGTGACCCTGCGTCCTGCAAAGCAAAACTGGGCAGACGACTTGGACATGTAAATTGTCTAGGTTTAAGTGCTTATAAAATGATGAAATTTTTCAGGCATGAAGAGGACTCCCTGAGTATTTAGGAAATATAAATCTTGTAATTTTTAAGGCCCTGATCGGCGAGATACAAATTTTAAAAGTTGAGTCATTAATTCTGGAAGCTTAACTGGACAGTCAAGAACAACGTAAATTCTGGGAATTATTTGACAAGTCATGACCTCAGGAAGTATTTTTCTATGAAATTGGACTTCTCTAAGAACACGTGAGAGTTGACAGAACGTTAAAATGATTTTTTTGGAATTAATGAAAAATAGTTGAAGTTGCTGGACTTTTTAAGGGCACTGAAAGATAAAAGTTGAAAGTAACAAGTTTAAGTTACTTAATTCAACCCTAATGAAATAAGGGTTAAAAAGGAAAGTAAACATTTGTTTTCCCTGATTCTAAAGGTATGCAGCTATGTCCTTAGGGCCGCAAGGAGAATGAAGGAACTTCAAGTAACCTTGACGGTTAGCGAAAGGGGAAACCCGAGTAAGGACAGTAGTCCTTAAAAGGTAGTGGGCTTACCTTACTTGCATGTATTTGATATTATTGCTTGTATGTATATGTTTGATTGCTATACTTGCTTGCTATGTTTAACATACTTGAATGATTGAAGCTCTGTTTATGATTATGCTATGGCCATGAGTATGATGCATGAAGTATTGAGCATGCAAATATGTCATTATGTTAACATGAGCTTGTGCAAGGCAAGTATATCATACAGTAGCATTTATCTTGCATGCATTGTTTGGTATTGTCTGCTACTAGGATTCTTCAGAATCTCACCCTCCACTACCAACCAGTAGACAGGTGAGCACGGATCGAGAAGCGTTGCACATGGTTCGAGGAGAGACCGTTGCTTGAAAACGGCCCAGCAACGAGACAGCTTGATGAATCGAGGGACGACGGTGTTTAGTTGGTTTGAGTTTTCACCGTCTGTAATGAATATAAATGTATGTAAAGGGGTATAAACCCTAGGTGTACCCTTGTTATGTAATCAAGTTTGAATTCCGTTGTATCAGTATATTGTACTATTTCTGATTTTGCCACACTATGCGTATGATTACGGCTAAGAATCTTTGGCACCCTAACGGGTGTTACATCTTATATTAAGGATTTACATGATTTAGTGTACAGTCTCACATGAGGAGGTGAAAAGTAACTAGAGAGTCACTTGGTGATAATGAATTATGCAAAGTTTACTTTTTAAGGAGTGACATCACTTGATTTAGGCATAATAAGTATTTAATTGGAGAAGTGGAGTAAATAAATATAAACAAATGGATATAAATTTTATTTTATGTGGCAAAAAAAAAAAAATCTCAATTGGATTACAATTTATCAATTGGACCCATCAATTTAGTCTTTTATTTTAAAAAATTTGCAGAAAAGGGCGGAGTAAGAAACAAACAAGATTGAGAAATATTTAGAACTACAGGTAGTGTAACACGGCAATAAAGAAATTAAAGTGTTAATTAATCTATCACTTTTGTCCCTTGCTCTTTTGTCCCTGTTGACATGACCAGTCATCATAGGAAAAACTGTTTTAAAATGTACCTTGATAATTTAACAAGAGCGCAAATCAACTTAGTAAGGGACTGTATTAATTTAATATAGTTAGTCTCTGTGTATACTTCAAAATAATGAAACATCATTCTTTAGCCCAAAATAAAAAAAAATAATAATAATAATAATTTAACATTATACTTCCTATTAAAGATAGAAAATCCAGAAACTCGTGTTCAAATCTCGGTGGGGAAAAAAGAAGAAAAACCTTGATGACCCCCCATATTTAATTGTATTTGCTGGTGAATTTTTGGAGTTATTTAAGGAGTCATCGTTAAATTTTGGTTCCTCAGGGGAATAAACTTAATACGCTCCAAAATTAAAGAAATTAATCTTCCACTAATTTAACATTCATAAGTTATTTAATTATGTGCTCCCCCCCCCCTCCCCCCCCCCCCCCCCTAAAATATATATAATATCTATGAATATTGGGTCAGTTACATATAAACCCCTAAATTTTAAAAGTTTAAATTAAATATCCTAACATTTTATGTTTTGACTATTAACTTCTTTGTCATTAAAATTACCTTTAAAGTTAATAGTTTCTACCATATCGAAGTTTTTATATATTTTATAATATACCATGTCATTAAAAAAACACTTGGGATTTGATATGTAATTTTAAGTATTTTATACTTTTTCATTTAAAAAAGATGTGGTCGAATAAATATTTCAAAAATTTTAAGGATTTTTTATTTTTATGTATTTTAAAAATATTTAAAATTGTATATGTCAATTGCTAAGTGTTATTTTTCTAAAGGACATGGCGTATAATTAAAACTATAAAAATTTTGACATGACAAAAATTGTTAACCTTAACGGTAGTCTTAACAGCAAGGGAATTGATAGGCAACACATGAAACATTAGATTTCTAAAACTAATTAGGGAAATTTTGTGCATTTTAACCCTTTTTTTTGTGTGCCAAAAGTATGTGCTTGACGCTACTACGTATTTTTCTTTCTTTTACTTTTATTCGATGCAGAAAAAGAGATAATCTTTTTATTAGAGTCATCTTTAACTAATTAAATAACCAAAATTGAGTCATTAGTTGCATAGCCTTTCGCTTTCAAAATTGGGAAAAAGTGAGTCATAAGAATCAGCTTATCCTTTAAAAAAGATTTCTAAGTGTGTTTATATATATTGATCACTTAAGTTTGAAGTCTTTTTATCCTAATAAGTATTTCTAAGTCCTTGAACCACGTGACACACACAAGTGATTACATTTGTTCTTTTTGTTTTTTATTTTTTGACCACATGTTGTACATTTGATTCATTTCTTTGCGCTGCTCACAATCTTATAATATATCCTGCTTCCTTTTACCTTTTAGCTTTAGTATATTATTGTAACTAAGTATTATTCTTTCCTTGAAGGGTTTGAACACAAAAAGATATGGACACGGCACATCTGATCTATGAAAAGCAAAAGTTCTACTCCCTCTCCTTCTAATTATAGGATAACATTTAGGAGTTGATCTTGGTTCTAATTATAGAACAAAGTTCTAATTTTTGTCAATTTCTTCCTAAAATGCCCCTATTTATACTTTCTTAATAATACTTAAATATAATGATAATTTAATAATGCACATATATATTTTATAATTATGTAATGCTTGCAACTCATTAATGCTACATATACTTCAATTCTATTTTTTTTAATAAAAAAAAAAAAAAACTATAAGGCAGAATCTATCCCTTCTAAGATTTTTTTTTTTTTTTTTTAAAAAAAAAAAAGTAGTGCGTAAATAGTAACCCTTCCAACAATATCACTGTCAAAATTAAAAGTTAAGAATAAATGTAAAACACAGACAGATTTAATGCGATATTCACCTTTGTCATTCTGCCGTACAGTTTTTATATAAGGTCCGAAGTCGTGCGAGGTGTGGGTGCTATGGATTCAATAATATTTTCCTGATGTCATTTTAAATTTTATATAAGGGTATTTTAGAAAAATAAATATAATTAACTAGTTTAACTACTATCATTAATCTCTCCAAAATCTAATAAATTTTTCTTATAATTAGGACATGAAGGAGTAACATCTAAAGAATTCTAAATGGACCTAAATAAAGCAAACGGATTTCATGTTCAATAGAGACAAGATAAAAGCTAGCCAATAAACTTCACACATAAATACATAAATTAATTCATAGCTCTTATAAATTCACCGAATTCTTTAGTTATGTCCTTGTAGACATTAATTCCAATGCTTACAATATGTTAATCATTTAGGGATGGCGTAAATACTGACTAAGCAACATGTAATTTGTCATAAAATAAGCAACATGTAATTTGTCATAAAATACATAATAAACAAATCTTTTCAATATAAAATGATGGAATAAAGTTTATTTATTCTTAACATTAAAATAAAAAAATTACTATGCTTATAATTGTCTACCTAGATACGCGCTTGCGCACACACACAAATGATACGTAATATATGGTTTTGTTTCGATTTTCTTTGGTTGCCCATCCGGTATCCAGAGCTTCGCCCTGACTAATCCGAATCCGACCCGGGTCGCGCACCTAGCTATGGTGGGTGAGTCTCCCAGCGGGACTTTTCTGCATTCACAAGGCTCGAACTCGAGACCTTACTTAAGCGACACAAGCCGCTTATCACTTGAGCCAACCCCCGTTGGTGGTTTTGTTTCGATTTTATTTATAATTGTCAGCTATTAACGTTGTTTCCTTTACAAATTAACAAATCATGACTAGTATAAGGACCAATACTCATAATTGAGTAAACTATAAGAACATATAAGAAGCTGGAAAATTATAAGAACTTAATTAAAAATGAGATAATTTTTAATTTTCCCTGAATTCTTTTGGTAAAGTGAGTTATACACTACTCTTTGCTCGTGTCCCAGTTACGCAACCATGGATAAGCCTATAAATATGGGGCTGTATGGACATATGAGTAACACACAACACAAGACACACACAAATTTGCTTCATATCATTCGAAACCTCAAAGAAGATGTTAATACCCATTTCCTCGTCGTTGCAGCCACCGGTGAAGCCGTTAACCCTAGAAGATAAGGACATCCTGAAATTGGTTTACGATCACTTTGTCGTTAGCAGCTGCAATGAACAGGAAAAGCCCTTCGATCATGAAGCTCTTTTCACTAATGTTGTCTCTGATGTTTTTGGTCGTTCACTTCGTGCTTGTGATCCAAATATTACTGAGGTAATTAATCATCTTCTTCTTCTTGTTCGGCTTCTAATGCCCTTTAAAATGTCCTAACTTTTGAAATGCTTTGACCCAATTATAAGCATAAAATGATGCAGTTTGAAATTTTTACAATTTTCCCACACACACACACACACAAAACCACACAATTTTAGAGTATTTTTCTCTTTCAAAAACCCATAAGATGTCAAAATGTCACTCATGTTATGTTGAATCAAATAATCAAAAGAAAAACAAAACATTTAGAAGGTTGGAGCATTACAAAAGGCATTAGAGAGGCACATTACAGGCCACAAACCTGTGTGTGGGGATTAAAACAATGATTGTCTTACAATAATATATATTTAATCTGCAAATAATTATATTGTTCGTTTCAGTCTGATCTGCCAAGGGTCGAGAAGACTACTGCCCAAGTGAAGCTACCGATAGATTTACTCAAGCGTCTTGCTTGTCAGGTATACTTGCATCGATGCCAAGAATGTTTTCATTTCCTTAATTTATATTTCTGCATTGTGTTTTTTTTATCAAATCAACCCAAAAATTACAAAATAAATTTATCTTCTCCCTTTAGATGACACGCCGGAGATAATATTTTGATTATAATTAGTACTCATTCTCATTCACATTTTCATTCTTACAATTTTTTTCCATAATTAAATAAAAAAGTGGCACTTCAATATTATTCTTGTAACTCTTAAGTAGTGTGTGTCTTTATTCTATAAGCCCCATAAAATGTATGGGACCCTCTGAAGGATGGATGGGATTGGCAAGTTCATGGCCCCCTAAGTTCTCAAATTTTTTTCTTAATATTTTCTAAGTTTCAAATGCACACTTTGTGTTATACTCTCTCCTGTCCTATATATGAGATACAATTTTTGGGGTGACTTAGTCTTATTTAGAAGAAATTATTTAAAGGATGTCTCAAATTTTAACTTTTTTTCTTTTGTTTCTCAAAATTAATTATTTGCCATATCACTATATATTAATTATTTTTTCGTGCCCTCTTTTTTCTAGGGAAAAACGAATTGAATGCCCCACTGTCTAATATCCTTTGTAATGTCCTAACCTCCTGAATGTTTTTTATTTTTTATTTTTTCCTACTAATTTTAAAAACATATATTTTGGAAAAACCATTTATATATTGCTTGTGACCGGTTTGAACCAACCTTTTTTTTTTTTATTTACGTAGTTTGATTATTTGTATATTACACTCCTCTAGTCTTATTTATCGGGCACAGAGAGTACAATTTCTTTGTTCTTAATGTAAGTCATACTAAGGTCATTAAATGTATCATATGAATATGCAATCTTACCCTTAGTTTGTTATTAATTTGCATCATAAATATTATGTACAGATGAGGGACACAAAACGTGAAGATGAGAACCGATCAAACGCACATGAAAAAACAATGTGCGTTCTAAAAGCTCTGGATTCATATTCATGGTGTGCAAAAGCAGTGATAGCGCTAGCAGCTTTTGGTTTAGAGTTTGGCAATTTCTGGGACCTCTCAGCAGCTACAAAAGACAGCCTCAGATACTCGCTGGCCGTGCTGAACAACGTTAATGAGTTCGATACTACTAAGAAAGCGAGGAAGGAAATCCTTGAATACAACGAGGTTGTGAAGAATGTTTACAAGACTGTTCGTTTTATCGTTGAGTTGGGGCGTTTCATGAACATGTATGATAGCAAGCACCTTCCAACTTTGTTAGAGGTCATGCATATATATTCTGCTTATGTTTACTGGACTGTCCTCGCCATTGTTGTTTTGGCTTCTCAATTGGATGTTCTCTCCAGTGCTCCGTAAGTTCTCTTTATGTCTCTCTCTCTGTAGACAAAACCCATTTGTAAGTGCCTATATTTTATTTTTAAAATTTTTTAATTTGATACCTGTGTTTTTTTCTTCCTCAATTAACTAGTTTAATTTTAATTTATTAGTATTGTTAATCCTGTACAGTGGTTAACAGTGCTAATAGAGCAAAGTTGCAAGTGCTAATGGGGTTAACATAGCGAAATTAGTCTTTTGATTAAAAAAAATTTAAAAATTGAGTGAAAGTATAGGTACTTACAAAATAGTTTTTTCACATATGTATCTATGTATCTTCAAATGCAAATTAGCGACTCAATGTGCTTAATTGCCATGCTGAATTTGATGCTTTCTGTTCAAATATGTCATGAACTTGAACAGTCTATTCATCTATTATGTAGTTAGGGCTAAATATATCAAGATTGTGTTTATCTCTTTCTATATATAGTTGCATGGTTACGTACAATTAGGCAAAGTTCAGTCCTTCATGTCTTTAACGTAGGATAATTCAAAATTTATTGACTTGATTTAAGTGATTTTGTGATATACAAGAAAACGTATGTGTGTAAGAGTTTTATGCTAAAAAAAAAACAAAACAAAACTAATTTCACATACTTAAAGCACTATGAATTTGTAGTGAAACCAAACTAGCACTAAGTGATATGTTATTTGACACTCCCTACAGTCCTTTTTATAAACAAGGTTTTCTCACATAGGGTTGTTCCTATATATATAAGCAATAATTTGTGTTTACCTAAAAATTTAATACACTTTTTTCATTTTTCAGACAAATTAATTGCATGTATCTTCTGTTTTTTTTTTTTTCCATATTTATTCTCTCTCATCTTTTTTCCCTACTCATTTCTTCATCAATATGGGTATATTTAGGAAAAATTTACTTTATTAACACATTTATTACTTTCAATTAAATTTTAACCAACAGTTTGATTTGCTTGGTTTTGATAGTTGTTGCTAAAAAAAAAAAAAAAACAATACTAGGGGGCGCAGATAAAGAGCTCCATTGTTTGAATACTTGAATTACACAAACATGTATATATAGGATATTCAATTACTGGTTGTTTTTTCATAATAAGCATATCATTTAATCATATATTGTCGATTTTCAGGTATCAATTAACCGATATTAGCACCAAGATTTCCGGCGTTCGCCTCCAGCTAGAGGATTATATGAAAACGATAGAAAAGGAGATAGGTCAGAAGCTTAATCGGTTACAGTGACATACACGCACGCGAGCATATACTTCTTCAGTCCTAATTATAGGAGCCAATTAGCTAGGGCATTAATCTTCGTCCTATATATAAATATATAAGATCTCAATCAATTTTAATTATCTCTAATATTTATCATTTTTCCCAAACTAATTTATTTGATCTAACTTATAAAATAATATATAATCAAATTTTATATGTAGATGCGTATTCTAGGAAATCAGGTTCGCATTTTTTATGATTACATAATATTTATCTGGCTAGAATTCTTAATTTATTCAAACTAATTAAGTAATAAGGACTGGAGGAGTATACATATATTAATTCGTTTATATTTTTGTAACAGAGAAATTAATCGAATTCAAATTAATTAACGATCTATATATATAAACTGAATTAATGTTATCGTTTTTTTTCTTCCCATTGCAGAAAAGTGGAAAGAATATAGAAATCGTGAGAATGATGCTTTTGCATTTCCCACAGACATCGTACAAGTCTTGAAGTGTCTGCTTTTCCCTTTAGATAAGGAGCTTCCTCAGGTCATCATAGATGAGTAGTATATATGACTTTTTTAATTAATTCTTAATTATATATTAATTATGCTTAAATAGAAAGTTTTTCTAACATCACTTAACGTGTTTAATCAACCAATATGAAATTTTTGATTTATTAGATCTTCTATATTCGTAATATAATTATGCATGCTAGTTTTTCTACAAAGATGCCACCATTCACACTTATTATTGGATCGGTTATTCCTTCACACTTGATATAAAAATCTAAATGTTTTCTTTGGATATTTAATTTGCAAGTATCTTTAATTTTACCCAAATTTTAATCAGGTTTCTATTTTTTTTTTTATTAAGTTCTTATAGTTTTATATGTTTTAATTAGGTTCATGTAGCTTTTTTTATATATATACTTTTTATCAAGTTCTTCCCAGTTTCATCATATTTTTTGTCAGCCACTTGAAACATCAGGGACTTGATTAAAAATATATGAAACTATAAGGACATGATAAAAAGAAAAAAAAGGATTACAAAGACCTGATTCAAAACACATGAAATTACAAAAATTAGGACACCCCATGCAAGATTTGTGGGATTGTAGCCGCCACCTCGCTCTCCCATGC
The DNA here is from genome assembly GCA_019022655.1 of Acacia acuminata. Lineage (NCBI taxonomy): Eukaryota > Viridiplantae > Streptophyta > Magnoliopsida > Fabales > Fabaceae > Acacia > Acacia acuminata. The sequence goes on from JAFJYI010000359.1 coordinate 41,318, forward strand.
AAGATTGTCACTTTGCCATCAGGGCAATGCACCCTTTCATATAAAATTTTGGATGTTTAAGAATTTCCTTTTTCTTTTTTTGCATGCCAACAGGGAATCATTGAAGATTTCAAGACAAACTATGCGCTGGTGTTCATTTCTGGGCTGTACAGTATAGAAGAGGAAATAAATCTTCTGAACAAAATCTATGAAGAACTGAAACAAAGCCAACCAAGAATAGTGAGACGATACAGAAAGGACAAAACTGTGATAGAATTCAAAAAAGACCAGTTCAAGATTCTGTGGGCCCCAATTGTTCATGAACATTCGGAAGAGGTCAGTGGAAGCAGGTTCCATGTGATGAGGAGTATGATGAAGTGGCAGGTGGTGGAGTACACTATTATTCCTCCACCATGCAAGGATCTGATCAAAAATAGATTGAAGTATGACAATAGGAACCCTATTGTGCCTCTCTTTAGCCCTCAAGGTGAACTCTTAAACGACAATGCGTTGCACATTTTGTTCACTTGGGGAATCCAAGCTTTCCCTTGGCGACAAGGTGATCATTTGGCCCTCGTTGAGAAATCGAACTGGATTTGGAATGAGTTGCAGAAAAGTAATCAAACTATCAATACTTGGGTACGTACATATACTAATTTTCTTCCTCTAGTTTACTTCACTTTTATTTTTTTTTTTTTTTTTTTTTACAAAAAAAAAAACTTTGATCGAAGTATACGACTTGGTCCTCTTATAAATTTTCATCATGTTTTTAGTTTAGTCCCTTGGATTTATAAAATGTATTTTTATTTAGTCCCTCAATTTTAATACCGTTGGTCTCATTTAACTAGAAATTCTGATTCAACAAATTTAAATGATTAGTTGTAATTAACTGATGACAAAACATATTTAATTTTTTTAAAAAAAAAATTAAGCATGTTTTGTCAGCTCCATATAAGTATCTTATATCTCATAAATTATTTGGGCTTCATCTGAATAGAGAGAGAATAGGATTTGGGGTTTCTAGTGCCCCTTATGCTTCCCTTTAATTTCCCCCAACTTCTCAAATATTTTTTCCTTATTTCTTTTTATCATTAGATTTTAAATGAGTGATATTTTGATATCTAATGACAAGAAATGGTGCAATTTTCAAATTTTTATGATTTTTCAAAGATTATAGTTTTAATTTAAAAAGAAATTACACAATTTTAAAATATATAATAATAGGGCGAAGAAAATACTCGGAGGGAAAACTCTCTCTTAGTATTGTCTCCCCCATATTTTTGTTCTTCTCTATATGCAAATGAAGGGTTGAGGGGTCTTCTTTTCAATACTTCTAATGCCCGTTATAATATCTTAACTTTCAAAATGTTCTTTCCATTTCTTTTGATCATCAAAATTCTAAAAAAAAAAAAAAAAAAAAGATTGATATTTTTGTACTTTATGGTCATCAAATGGTGCAACTTTGAATTTACTTGTACCCATAAAATATTTATAAAAAAAAAAAAAAAAAAAATCACTCATTTGATATAGAATCTAATGGTAAAAATAAAAAACATTAAACGACGCAGCAATACATTAGAGGGAGGCATATTATGGGCCTGAAATCCATTTAGGACGAGACTTAACTAACTAGTGGAAGAAACCTTTTTTTTTCTTGGTTCTTGTGAATTATCAGATCAATGAAGACGCTTACATCATTGTAAGTGGACGCACCGATTCGGACTGGTCCGATGACCAGTGGGTGATGAATCTCCCAGGAGAATTGAAAAAAATAAGAAATGATGACATCATAAGAAGATTCAATATCATCATAAGGGATTGTCGCCACGGCGAAAAGGACAAGGATGAAAGTGAGACGATCGCCAAATTCTGGACTTATGTGGAGAGCACATTTGATAGCTTGAGGAGGATCAACAAAGAGGAAGTCGACGAAGAAACATTCAGACAGGTTAAGGTCTTCCTCAGAGTCCGGCAGGATCGGACCGGCTGCGTTGTCCTGAGCAAAGGCGCGAGTGTTAAGCGGATTTGTCACGGCGAGCTTTTTTACCAGACACTCACTGAGTTCAGCAAATGGAGGCAAAACATTGAGCATGATCCTGGATTTGATGTGTCTCTTTTACGTCATTATGATTATCTCAAGTCACAGCAAAAACCGTGTAGTCATATTACGCGCAAGACTCATAGCCCAGAGCCAAAATGTCATGGACAACATGAAGTTGATCGGTCTGATAATAGTACTAATGCTGCCGATCATGAAGGTTGCTGCTGCGATTGAGATCAGGAAGCCAGGTATATATAGGGTTTGATGTTTTTGAGAGAGAGAGAACATAGAAAAGAGAATTAGTGAATCTCATATTTTTCTTGACTTCTTGTGTTTGTGAATCTCCAGATTCTTAATCTTGATCCCCGTCGAGTAGATCGGGCGGAACAATTCTTCGCTTGATGAGAATGTCCGTCGAAGTGGGGTCCACCATTCTCGTCCTACCTTATCTGATATGATCTCTCTCAATAATTTCAGCCCTGAAATGGTTGTTGAAGAGGTTTCCCAATAAGTTGTGTGTTGTGCTTCATATAGTTGTTACTATATGTTTTAATGTTTGGTGAAGATTCCAATAAGTTGTTGTGTGTGTTTCATTAAGTTGTTACCTATGTTTTGATGCTTTTAAGGTTGAGGTTTTTGAGTGTTTGCGTTTGAATCGTGTGGATGGGTGATTTTAACCCGTCTTCCATATAGGGTTTTGAATAATAAAGGCTTCAAAATAGTGTGCTTGTTATTATGTAAAAAGTTGACTGTGTGATTCATTCACTGATAATAAAATTCGTTCTTTAAGTTTTTTCCCTCTTTTTTTATTATTTGTTCAATTTAATTAATCTATCACTTTTGTCCCTTACTCTTTTTTTCACTTAAAAACTAGTATACTCAAAATTTGTGCTCAAAAATTAAAATAGTATACTCCATCGGCTCCTAAATATAAGATCTAAATAAGATAGGTTTACTTTGATACTAAATATATAAGACTCAATCCATTTTATTTTCTAAATTTATAATTTTTTTTTAAAATTGATTACACATGTATTAAGGATATTTTTATCAAATGATAATTCCAATGAAGTTTATTAAAGAGGGTATTTTAGGAAAACCAATGTACATTTGTTACAAATAACTCACTTAACTAATATGATTAAGATGTACAAATTAGTTATCTGGCTCATATATTGATAAATTAAATACCAAAGGAACATTTTAGAGAAATAGCTAAAAATACATCATGATACTCAAAAAGAATTAATCATTCCAAAAAAAAAATATATATATATAAATCTAATTTTGCAAGTCAAGCAACATCTCTACTAAAAAATGAGATACTTTAAAATAAATATAAACATAGTTTAAAGAACCGCAACACTTTAGAGGCCATGTAAGTCCCTTTGACTAAGTGTCTCCACCTTGTTTGTACTAAATATCATCCAAGTTTTTTTTCTTTTACGTTGAGTACTACTTGGAATTTGATTGAACCGTATTTTTATATGACTTTTCATAATTAAATTGGGATTTTTAATGCATTTTTTGGGACATTATTGCATAATTAAGCACTAATTTGAGTCGGGACATTTGTATTGAATTAAGTGAAATTAAGGGCAAAATAGTCATAATTTAGTATTAATTCTTGCAAATGATTTCGTGGATTTTTGATGCTACCTTGTGCTTAATTTTGCATTGTAGGTGTTTTGAAAGAAAATTGAAGAATTTGGAAAAATGTCATTTGGGTCAAAATTTAATGTTTTGAGGAATGAGACAAATTACAGAAAAAACCCCAGATTTATTATGAATTACATTCTGCCCCAGAAACATTTCAAAATTGTTCAATTTAGTCCCTACCTACAGAACTTTCAGAGTTTGCATTTAGGTCCCTGGTCAAAACTCTGCCTTTTGACCAAGGACACTTTCTGACCTAGCTAGCTGAGAGATGCGCTAGAGCTGAGGGAAAAAAAATAGGAGGAATGATTGAACCATTATTTTACATGATTTTAAATAATTAAATTGGGATTTTTAATGTATTTTGTCGTAGTTATTGAGCTTAAAATGCTTTTTTAATGATAAATCGAGATTAAGAATAAAAACATTAAATTGGGGCTAAAAAGGGAAAAATTGTAAAAAATATAATTACTCTTTATTATTGATTTTTATGAGAATATTTGATGTTAGATTAATTGGTCTAAATTGTAGGTGTTCTGGAAGAAAATTGAAAAAATTTGGAAAAAATGTCATTTGGGTCAAAATTTAATGTTTTGAGGAATGGGAAAAATTACAAGAAAGTCCCCAACAATTTCTGAAAATGTGAAATCAATGAAGAAAAGGGCCAGAGACAAATTACAAAAAAAAGCCTCAGATTTATTATGAATTACATTCTGACCCAGAGACATTTTAAACTATTTCAGTTTAGTCCCTCCTGCAAAGCTTTTGAACTTTGCACTTAGGTCCCTGTCTGCCTAAACTATGCGTTTTGTGAATTAGGTTTCAGCTGAGGGAAAAATCAGACCCGTGGATACACAGACCCGAGAGAACTAATGATTCAGCTGGGCACCGCGAATAAAAAAGAGGGAGGCGGACAAAATTTGAGGGGAGGGGGACCGAGACGTGAGCTTGGGGAATGTGCTTGGGGGTTGAGCTGAGGGCTGAGCCTGGAGAGATGATTCACGCCATTCACGAGCTGAGCGATTTGGGGGAAAATTAATTGCAGAAGCAGAAACGCGTCCACACTTGGGAATTCTCCATCATCACTCACACACTCCTTCAGACTTGGGATTTCCATAGAAGACCACCGATCACTCCTTTCCATCATCATCTTCGTAAACTTTCACCCTACTTCCACCATTGTCTACACTTGGGGACCTCCAATCATTTTCCATCTTCCTCAATACACCCACAGACCATTTTTCCCCTTCAAATTCCAGATTTGCCTTACACTCAATTTTCATGGAATTCTTTGTCCGGATGAAGTCGTGATCGAGCCTAAAGCAATGAGTGGCTAAAACCTTGCTACTTGGTGATGAAGAATTGTGGCTTGGGCATTGGGGCTTCAATAGGGGAGTTATTTAATTTAGTCTTTTGCTTAGACTATTTATTTGATTTCCTTGTTTAGGATTATCATTATTTAGTTGAGACTTGGATGACTGTTATGTGTCCATATGGATTGAATATTGTAGTTTTAATTGGATGATTATTTTGATGTTGAAATTTCCAAATTACTTTATATGCTTGATGAAATTGTGCTTGCTCTCATGTTGGTGATTAGTAATCATAGTTGATTTTAGTTTTTGAATGGTTCGTTAGAACATTCTAATTGAGAAGAACAATTTATATCATCCCAATTTTAATTACACATTAAGTGGATTTTAACAATTTCTCAAAAGGTAGTAGTTTGCTATGTTTGTAGGAGCTACTATTAATTGAGATTATTGGACTCAGGTGTTATCTTAAGGTTGTTCTTTAGACTTAATGAAAATTAATTCCCATATTATTCTTTAAGCAAAGATAGCCATCTTCTTCATTACCGAGAGCATCCATCATTAATCCCTTTTAATCCAAAGCAATTTTTACAATTTTACAAAAAAATACCAAAAAGAAAGAATTAGTTCCTTTATATTTTTTTTTATGAATTTTAGTTTAGAGAAAATCAACTTCCAAACCCCTTTTCTAACCATATTTTTAGCACTTAGTTTAACCTAGGGAATTCAAAATAAATTGGCTCCTTGATAAGAGAACGATCCCGAGTTGTTTGCACTATATTGCATTTTAATTCGTGGTAAATAGTGATTTGACCTTGAGGCGACTAAGGTTTTTTGTCAAATCAAGGACGCCGACACATTAAATAAAGGAAGAACATCCAGACCTTCTTCTTCGCACGACGACCCTCGGTCCTTCTTCCTCCCTGGACTTCCCCTCTTGCCGGCGGCACAACCACCTCCATCATCGCCGGCGAGCCACCATCCTTCCCCCTCATCATACTTCCGCTGGAGACACAAGGACACAAACAGCGCCGTGAGCTTGAGGAGGGGGATTCCTTCGATCGACTCAACCTGGACTCCATCTTCGACCTTGGACCTTCACACCAACCTTCCTCCTCCCTCAACCACCATCGATCCACTCTCACTCTTCAACCAACGTCTTCCCTCTTCCACCATCTCACCCACACAGTCAGCACCGGGAATCTGATACAGAGGAGAAGCTTGAAATACATAGAGAGGCCGTGAACCAGGATCCTTCTTCAACCACACATCATCCTCCACTGTTCTTCACTCGACCTTCACCCTTCACCACCACCTCCGTCGACCTTTCTTCATCATCATTCCACTGTTCCAGATTTACCCTGTCTCATTTCCTCCTATATTGATTCATTTCATTGTTCATTTGTCACGAGTTGTTGAAGAGTTCTTGTTGTGGTTTAAAAATTGAAGCTATGTGTGGCTAATCATTGTGCTTCTTGGAGTGGTTGAAGTGGCTGGAGCTCTAGAGCTTAAACAGTAGATAGGGAGTTTATTTTGTTCAATCTAATTTCTCTAATTGAATGTGGATTTTCTAGTTTTAGGAATCTTGTTTTGAGTTGTTGAGACTTAGTTTACCCGTTTGGATAACTTTGTGGATTGAACCTATGTGATTGAATTGAATTTTGTAGCTTGTTGGATTTATAAATTTGTATTTCTTTATTGATTCAATGATTTTGTGCTTTCTACGGGTATTGTTAAACAATATAATTGAATTGGATTAATTGAGTGGCATGGTATCGCATTCTTATCTAGAGGAAGCAAGTTGTATTAATTTAATCTCAATCCCACACTAAGTGGTTTTAAGCAATATCTCAAGAAATAGTAGTTAGCTACGGTAGTAGGAGCTACTATTAATTGAGAATATTGGACTCAAGTGGTATTTTGAGGTTTTTCATCTAGACTTAGTAAAAATTTACTCCTATATTTAATTGAACTATGATAGTCACTATTTCATTTCCAAGAGCATTCATCCACTATACATTTCATACTCCATTCCACTTTATAAAAAAAATACAAAAAAATAATAGTTTGATATTTAATTTAATTGCATGTCTCTTTAGTTTATTAATTCAAAAATCCAAAACCCAATTTTTCCCTTGTTTTAATTGCATTTGTATGTCATTTAGATGATTTAGGATTCAATAAAAGGCTCCTCGAAAAGAGAGAACGATCCTAGGTTTGCCTATACGTAATCCTTAGTTTATTTTTGATTGTGGATCCCAAGGCTAAAGACAAAAAGGCCCTCATCATAATTCTTGTTGGTAATAAGTTATGTGTATGAGCAGTGAGTGCTTTAAGAACACATAATGAAGAAGAATTTGCAGTACATGGGACAAATCTTCTTTTTGTAAAGGAACATGTTTGTTCCAATATAATCTTGTTTATATGAAATTTCATGCTTAATTAACTCTATGTAACTTCTTGTGATCGAACCGGTTTCATAGACTCACAAACAAACACGCAGCATATAATTGAGGGTCCTTAGCATATTTCTCTGAGCTTAATTGCATAAATTATTGGCATATTATTAAGAGTGACTGCATTTGATTAAGGGACTGTTTGATACAAGGATTTGGAGGGGAGGGGAGAGAAAATATTTATTAGTTGATTTTTTAAGAATTGAGAAAGTGGGGTTGTGAAATTCTAACATAGAGAAGATATAAGATAAAAGAGTAAGAAAAATTAATTGAAACTTTTTTTTACCTCAATTCTCTAATTTGTTTTTTCTTAAATCCAATTTAAAAAGTTTTCTCTCCCCTCATTTTCCCTCCCCTCCTCTCATACCAAACAGCTCCTAATGCTTAAAAGGCATAAAATTGTCGTATTTTGTTTGACTACTCTTAGATAATTAATTCCTGGTAGGTTTGATGCTAAATGATGATCATTTACATTGTAGGTGTCAGTGGGAACGTCGACGATCAAAGCTAAAAAGACATTTGAAGAGCTGAGATGGGAAACAAAATTTTTCTCATGCACTTTTGGCCATAAGGAACTTATTTTTGGCCCCAGTGTATGAACTAGCAGTTGTGCATTTCAGATCAGATTGCAAACAACCCGAACCAGACTCAATAGCTCCGAAATCGACCTATCACTTCGGTTTCTTCAGTTCTTCTCATTCCTCCACCATTCATCGTCATTTTTTCAATCACCCGTCAATGGCTAAGTGCTTTATCCTCTTGAGTTGGTGGTGGTAACTTGAGTTTGAGAGTTACAAAGCAGAATCTAGTTCTAATCCTTAGCTTTAGAGTGTGTATTTGAGATTTCTTGATTGGAATTTATAATATAAGGTTGTAGACTTGGAGTTGATAATTGTAATTCTTTGTTTGGATTGTATTGTAAGTTTAAGTACTTGGTGATTGAATCTGTGTGTTTGTGTGTTTATGCCTATTTGAGCTCACTATTAGTGTGCTACTATGCGTGTGTAGGGGATTGCTTGATGTGAGTTTACATGTGACTATTATCGGTCGGTCTGTTAGTCTAAAAGGAATAACTTCTCTAGACCAATTTCATATCAAAATGAATTCTAGGATAGTCTCCTAACTAAACTCAAGAGGCTCCATATCATATTCTAATCCGATTTCAGTCCATTCACTCATTTTTATCCCAAAAAAATTCAAAAAAAAAAAAAAAAAACAAGTACTTTTAATTGCATTATAGGTTGTAGCTAAAATAATTTTTAACCCCAATCATGCTTTCTTGTAGTTTTAGGATACTTATTTAATTAGGAAACTAATAAAGGCTCCCAAAAGTGAGACGACTCGATTGTGTTTACACTAAATTGCTGACAAATTAATTGTTTGATTTGGGGACTCCAAGGTGATAACAACAAAAGGCTCTTGATAATCTTGCTTTTTATTATTATTATTATTTTTTTATTGATCAGGAAGAGACCGTGGTGCATGAAAGCCTTTGATAGATTGGGAAATACTATATTGAATATTCCAGCTATGGATGCATATATTTCAGCAACGACTTTCAGTGGTGACATTTGAAGTCACTGCTGAAAGCCCTACCTTTAATGGCGACTTTTGATGTTGCCGCTGAAAGTTACACCTCAACGGCAACACCAAAAGTTGCCGCCGAAGGTATTACTACCAATGGCAACAAAAACTATTGCTGCAGAAAATTATAGTTTTTAACTGTGACCCTCTTATGTCACTGATGAATGTAGGACTTTCAACGACAACTTTTTTTGTCGTCGCTGAAGTTAACTTCAGCAATGACTTTTTTGTCATTGCAGAAAGTCTTTTTAGATATTTACTATAATACCCTAATTTTCATAACTCTTATGAAGGTGAATATGTGTACTGACTGGTACTAAAAATATAATTCAAGATTTTTTTTAGGATCCTAAAATAATTTTTCAAGATCATAAAGTATTTTTTTAGCCCAATTTAGTACTCTAAAGTATCTTCTTAGTAAATAAGTACCTTAAAATATTATTAAAAAAAGGGGTCACTAGTGCCCTCCTTTGCACCAAAACAACATCGTTTTTGGCGCAAAGGAGGGTAGCGGATGGGAGGAAGTATTAGACCAAAGTCAAGTCCTAAATTTTGGGATGCTTTGACTCATTTTCCCCCATAGAATTAGACCAAAGCCAAGTCCTAAATTTTGGGATGCTTTGACTCATTTTCCCCTATAGAATTGGTGTCATTAATATTTTAGTAATTGATTAATATTAACCCTTGGTTCCCCAGGGGAATAACCTTCCACTAATTTAACATTCATAAGTTATTTATGTTTTTTTTCCCCTAAAATAGTTATAATATCTATGAATATTGGGTCAGTTACATATAAACCCCTGACTTTTTAAAGTTTAAATTAAAGATCCTAACATTGTAACACCCCAAATTCCATACTTCAAAATGTGTCGGTTGACACTTGGTTTTATAAAAATCCACAGAGTTTGAGGTGCTACCACTCAGAGTAATGCGGAAACGGAGAGCATGCGCTAACATTTGGATGATGAACAACTGATACAAAATTCCTAGGCATATGCTGATGCCCCGACATATGCTGGTTATATTAAAAATAATCCCAACGGAATATTCGTGTGATACAATATTACAGGGCTTGTATAATTACAATGCCTACATGGTAACTATACAACCTTAAACCAAGCCTTAACTAGACTTGGGCCAATGAACCTAACTCAGTCAATCAAACAATTTGGCCAGGCTGGTGTCTAGTGGAAGTCTCCCTGAATTTACGGCGACTCACTGACTGAACCACATAGATGAACCCTTTCTAGACACCAAACGGTTTGAAATAACTTTATTAGATTCATGCGTAACTAGTCCCTGTTAAGCTTTTTCTAACTCTTGTCTTGGATGATGCCTCTTCACGGCCCCGTTCATCAGTGCCTTTCTTTGGCTCCGTCCTTCGGTGCCTCTTCTCGGCTCCGGATCCTTTCCTGAACCTTTAGTCAGGGTTGAGATTCAATCGAATTGAATCTTAGGTAACAGTTAACCTCATATGAAAAGTATAAACAGTATATATGACAGATATTCACAGTTTTGGAAAACAATCAATCAGGAATCAACCAATCATATCAAAGCCATACAAGACAGATGAGAGTTAAAGTTACTGTACGCGAACGTACCTTTCACCGGGTAATTGTCAAACGCCCGATCTTTGAACTCGACTCCGGACGTCCTGGATATCCTAAACATTATTGTCGGATTATTATATGATATTTGATAAATATCATATTGCTTAGAATAATATCCTAAAGGTTGATTTTACCTTTCTACCCTTGGTGGATTAATTATTACAACTTTGCCCTTACATTTTCTTTAAAACGCTATGCTAAGTTTCTGGGCAGAATTTTTGGTTAACTTCCCAAAATCATAATTAAATCTACAAAAATTGAAATGAGGTTCCGTAAAATTCCCCAGAATCCTTAGGATGTCTATTTTTAAGTAAAAATACTCATTTTTTCCCAGATTCCTTGAGTCATTCCCAGTTTTAAAGCTTTGAGCCTCTACCCAGAATTTTCCAGAAATTCATAGCCCAACTTTGAGAATTTTTATCTCACTGTACAGAGCTCAAATTAATACATTATAGGCATATTTGAAAATCCCTATATGTCTAATTTAACCATGAAGTTTCCCAAAATTTTGTAACCTCATATTCTTCATAAAATACTGGCATTTTTAACACCGACTCAGTAAATCGCCTACTAACAAAATTTCGTCGAGTTTCGCTACTTTGATCCTAATCTTCCAAAAAGTTTTGCTATAACATCTTCCTCATCAATTTTTCGAAATAAAACCATTTTTAACCACAAAAATATGATAACAAGAATATATTGGAAGATTAAAAATCAAAACAACATTTAAGCTATAATCTCAAAGCTAAAGCTTAAGAACTAGAGGACTTACCCTTGGAGAACCTTGCTACTCCTTCTTGCTTCCCACTAAATCTCTCTTTCACTCTATATTCAGATGTTTCTTGCTTGTGATGGTGTGAAGATTATGAAGAACCTAAGCTCCTATTTATAGTAAATTGGTGTGGCATTTTGGTAGTTTCTTTGAACTTCCTCATCTTGTTTTTCATCCCTTGGATCTAGGTTAATTTGAAATCTCACATCCTCACCATTCCTATCTCACAAAACTGCTCCCTCTCTCACTCCCCTATCCTCTTCCATTTTCCATTAATTCCCCTTCCCTTAAGTACACCATCCTCTCACCAATTTGTCCCCTTCATTAATGTTGAATTAGCATGTGTTAATTGTTTAATATAAACAAATCTTTTCCCCTTATTCAAGCCACAAAATTCGTCCCCCTACCCTTTGGTTCTTTTAATTATTTGATTCAATTTCTAGTTACTCCAAGTGTTTATGTAACTAGATGAAAAATGATAGTTTGGTTAACAATCAAACAAAAATATACTTAGGGGTTATCTTGTAGTTTATTATAGTTTTTCTTCTTTAATACTCAAATCTCAAAAATCATGGCTTCACTAGAAGTCTCTAATAGCCCTTTAATCATTTCAAGATTTAATTGAAAAAGTTTGGGAAAAGACTATAAAGATAACCTATCTCAAGCTTAAAATATGCTTGTTCAAAATAAATCCTTATATTCGATCTATGATTAAAATTTCTCAAGATACAATTTATTATCTATAGATTCTCATTTACTTGTGTCTTGAATTTATCCCAATGGTTTTAACTCACAACTCAATGAATTACACACACACACACACACTCACTCACTCTCTCTCTCTCTCTCTTGTACTAGGCTCACAACACACACAACTCTTACAACACACACAACACACATACACACACACACACTCTCTCTCTCTCTCTCTCTCTCTCTTGCTTATCCTCTTCCAAACTCATTAAGTCTCTTAATTATGTAGTACATTATCTTCTTCCATAATTGATGACTTGCACATGCTATTATCCTTGGTTATTAGTTATTTTAAATAATTCTTGTTTATCCAACAAGCCTTGCAAAACCATGTTCTATTTCCTCTTGCTCTTCAATTTTGTTGTGCTTTAATCCTCTCATATTATCTAGAAGGAAGACTCTCATTGGATGATTTTAACTTACAAGGATTACACTTTATCAAGTTAAATTAAAGCCTTAGGATTTAACTTCACTAGATTTAATCCAAACCTTTAATTTGTGTTAGAAATATCCTATTACTATTGATGATATTTTGCTAATATTTTATGTGCTAACAGGATTTTACTAATTGTGCAATTATCTTGGCTAATTTAGGAAGGAATTTTCGTCATTTTAATTGTCTAATAGTTGTTGATAATTTTCTATAACTGATGTAGGAGTTCTCATAGCACTTAATCACCTTTTTATAACATAATTAAGATTAAACTTAATTATGACAATTTTAGGGTATTTTATGATTCCCAGTAAGACTTAGTAAAACTTAGTCATTGGTTATCCTAATTCTAAGGGAAATTTTCCAAGAAAATAAAATAAATACAACACCAAAATTTGAGACCACATATTCACCTATTTTAAATTGGTATCATTTATCAAAATATTTTATTTAAGATAATTAATAATTTTTCGGTATTACAAACATTTCATGTAAAACTAACAACTTCTTTATCATTAAAATTACTCGTTTCTGCCATATCAAATTTTTAATATATATTTTATGATATACCAAGTCATTTAAAAAACACTTGGGCTTTGACATGTAATTTTAAGTATTTTATACTTTTTTATTTAAAAAAGGATGTGATCGAATAAATGTTTTAAAACTTTTTAAGGATTTTAGAGTTTTTTATGTATTTTAAAAATATTTAAAATTATATATCAAATGCCAAGTGTTATTTTTCTAAACGACATGACATATAATTAAAAATATAAAAATTTTGACATGACAAAAATCGTTAACCTTAACAGTAGTCTTAACAGTACAGCAAGGGAATTAATAGACAAGATATGAACATTGGAGTGCTAAAACTAATTAGGGAAGTTTTGTGCATTTAACCTTCTTGTTTTTGCTGAAAGTATGTGCTTGACACTACTGTGCATTTTTCTTTTTCTTACTTTTAGTCAATGGGGAAAAAAGAGATAACCTTTTTATTAGAGTCATCTTAAAATAATTAAATAACCAAAATTGAGTCATTGGTTGCATAACCTTTCGCGTTCAAAATGGGAAAAAATGAGCCATTAGAATCAGCTTATCCTTTAAAAATGATTTCTAGCTAAGTGTGTTTATATATATTGATCACTTAAGTTTGAAGTCCTGTGTCCTAATAAGCATTTCTAAGTCCTTGCACACACAAAAGTGATTACATTTGTTCTTTTTGTTTTTTCCTTTTGGACCACATGTGGTACATTTGATTCATTTCTTTGTGGTGCTGACAATCTTATAATATATTCTGCTTCCTTTTACCTTTTAGCTTTAGTATATTGTAACTAAGTATTATTCTTTCCTAGAAGGGTTTTGTTATGGACCTTGGAAATGGGCCGCACTGGTCAAGCCCAAGTGAAGACCGGCCATCCCACGACCACCCCCACTACCACAGTAGTGCAGGGAGTGGGGGCACATAACGTGCTATAATGGGAGCGGGTCACCGAGAAAGTTGGACCAACTCGGCTTCACTATAAATGTAAGTGGAGCTATATACCCAAGAGGGGGGGTGAATTGGGTATTTTAAAACTTTTCAGAATATGCTCTGTTTTGAAGCAATGAAAAAGAGATAACAAGAGTGAGGGAAGAAGAAGTGGACACAAGGATTTATACGGTTCGGCCCAACTCTTTGACCTACGTCCAAATTCCCGTAAACACTCGGGATTTTCCACTATCACTCAATTACAATTACACACTCGTACTCGTGGATGATCCTCTCCCTAGGACTCACTCCCCCTTACAAGTTGTAATTGTAAACAATCGATACACACTCGTACTCAAGAGTTATCCTCTCCCTAGGACTAACTCCCCCTTACAAGTTGTACTCGATTACAATCGATACCCACTCGTAAACAAAGAATGCTCCTCAACCTAGGACACACTCCCCTTTACAAGTTGTACTCGATTTTCCTAATCTCCAAGTCACCCGACTTGAGATTGTTACAATGAATGATATACAAGGAAATAAACTCTCTAAGAGTAGATATGATAAGCACTGAAGCTCAATGTATCACAAGATACTATACAGATAAAACTGAAGAAATAGATATGAGACTTGGATGATTTTCGTCTTCAGCAGGTGTATCAGCTTGAGAAGAAGTTAATGCACTCTATTTATAGGTAGAGAACATTAAATGACCGTTGCTTGATGAATCCAACCGTTGTAGGTGATTAGCTTAAGGTCCGGTCATCTTTCTCTCTAAACTCCAACTAATCCAGGTGCTAATATGATCTCGATGTGGAACTCGAGGATTTGCCCGTTGGAGAAGAGTTTACTTGATGAAGAAAGCATTCTTGACCGTTGAGAATGCGTGCTCAGGTGGATTATCCAAAAGAAGGTTGATTTGCAGAAGTGCATTAAATGCACTGAGCACCTTTTTGCTTTTTGCCTTGATCTTCATTAATCTTCATCTGTGCTAACTGAAATTCACTCAATAAACTTGTTAAACATATCTGGGAACATAAGTGAATGATTCATGAAAGCAATAGGATCAAACAAGAGTGATTTGCAAATTCGTGTAATTCAAAAATCAGTTTTTTACCGTTGTAAACTGCAGTATGTTCATGCAAACTGCAGTTTTGCACCGTACATAAGTGACCATACCGCAGTTTCCAATGGGAAACTCGGAGTATGCACTTTTCGTGAGGCAAACCATCGTGTCTTATGTTCGAAAGACAAATCCTATACTCGAGTTTGCACTGCGTTATCGCAGTATTGGTTTAATTTAAAAATCCTTTTGCTCTCTCGGGAAGTCCAATACTGCGGTATAGATCTTGCTTACTGGAGTATAGCATACTTTCATTTACATACTGCAGTAAAGGTGGAAGTATTGACTTAGCTTGAAAAACTTGGTTGCTCTCTCGGAAGTCCAATACTCGAGTTTGGCTACGCAAACTGCAAAGTATTGACTTAGTTTGAAAAATTCTTTAGCTCTCGGTAAGTTCAATACTCGAGTTTGGCTAGGAAAACTGCAGTATTGACTTCATTTAAAAAACTTGGTTCGCTTTCGGATGTCCAAAATCGCGGTATGCAAACCTATACCGCAGTTTGCACTTAAGTTCAACAAGTTTGATTGCTTTCTTGAAATTATCTGTCAACTTTTGAGGGCCATATCTCCCTGGTCTGAACTCCGTTTTGGTCCGTTCAATGCTTGATGGAAATCTCTTTGAGTCTATTTTCATATGCCACTGATTTCAGCTCAATACGATTTGTAGATTGTGAGTTACACTCAAAATACCGAAGGTGGGTCTGGACTGTGACGTTGATTCTTGTGGCAACTTGTAAAAATCATAGCTCCTTGATCTTGACACCTTTGGACTTGATTTATATATCAAAATTACGCTTTGGATGTCTAGTTTCAAATGCCACTAGTTTCACGTCAATCCGAGTCCTGGTTTGAGAGATATCATCGAATTACCAGACCTCGCCTGTGCTGAAACGTGAAACAGAGTTGCTGAAGAGCTGATCACGCTGCAAACTCGAGTTTACACTTGCATACTCGAGTTTAGCTCTTCCTTACTCGAGTTTAGCACTTGCATACTCGAGTTTTGAGTCCCAAACTCGAGTTTTGTGGTCCAAACTCGAGTTTTGAGTCCCAAACTCGAGTTTTGTGTCCCAAACTCGAGTTTTCACTTGTCCAGAGACGCGAGGTGCCGAAGACACTACAAACTCGAGTTTTGAGTTGTATACTCGAAGTTTTGAGTCTCAAACTCGAGTTTTGTGTTCCAAACTCGAGTTTTCTCATCCCGAAGTTGATTTTTGCTGACTTTAACTTCAAATTGACCCATTCCAACTTCCATATGACCTTGGAGACTTCTAGCATCAATCTTAGAACTTGAATAATGATATCTTCACTTCATTCAACAAGTTCTTCTTTCTTTCTTCTTCTCTTGATCATTCTCCATAACTCTAACTCTTTCTTTCTTCTCTTCTCTTGATTAATCTCTATAATTCATCTTGGATTATTCTACATTAAATACGTAGTTAGTCAATGTAGGAGATAACTATATTACTCAATCTTTTCAATGTAGGAGGAAACTATATTACTCAATCTTTTTGCTTTCAATAATGACATCCATATAAGTGACATCCATATAAGACATCATCAAAACTAATCATAACTAACAATAAATAGGGGGATACCCAGTGAACGGTACATACATTCATTCTCCCACTGTTTACATACTATCCCACTGTGCACACACCCCACTCCTCTGACGGCGTTCCGTCTTCGTGTAGCACGGTGATCACCTTGTCCATTGTTATCTCCTCCATAGATAGCAGTTGATAAGCCTCTTGGGTACAACCTTTAAACCCATCAGATCCTATAGTGACCACTAACCAGCCCCAAGGGGTTGGACATTTGTGTTCCATAGCGGAACAGGTTTGAACACTAAACGATATGGACACGGAACATCTTTATGAAAAGCAAAAGTTCTAACATCTAAAGAACTCTAAGGGCCCGTTTGGTTCGGGGAACATTTAATGAGGGAAAGGAACTTAAAGGAGGGAAAGGAAGGGAAGGGAAGATTGAGAGGGAACTTTAAAAAATTGAGCTGTTTGGTAGACATGGGAATATAAGTAAGTTGAGGGAAGATAAATTGTTTGGTGAGAAGAATTGGTGATTGGTTAAGTGGGAAGTTCATGCAAAATTCCCAGATTGCCCCTAAAAAAACGCAGGAAAAAAAAACTGGAATAAAAAAATTTTGTGTTTCTGAAACCATCGGAGAAAAACGAACCCTATAACCAAATCGCAACGTGCTTCAAATCGAAATTGAAATTAGACGAGGACGGGATATTGGAATACGACAGGCATGGGACGAATTAAGAGGGGGAAAGCATGAAAGTATGAAATTTGTTCGGGAACGTGTCGATTTGAAGATGTATGGGGAAGAAAAGCGTCAAAAATTACCCAGACGGTGAATTGGAAAAAAAAAACACATTCCTGGTGATTATAAGCAGGGGTAAAGCTTTGGTTTGACGTAGTCAGTGAAAACAAAATACTATGTGGGCAAAAGAAAGAGCTTTCAACTGATGAAACTGACGAAAGGACTGAGAATTGTTTGGTTTATGTGTGAAAAGGTCAGTACAAGTGAAGGAATGTGATGCATAGGTTGAAAGCAATTGGGAAGCTGTTTAACACGAGAACAAGAAAGCTTTTTACAAGTTAATGAGGGAAATTACCAACTGCTGTTATGCAAGATGAAAACCCTCTGATAAATGCAGCAATTAAAATAAATTCAAAAATGACAGAGCAATTTCATATGAATTGAAACCTGTTACCTTTAAACCATGTGGCTGCTGAAAAGGTTTGCTGATGAACAACAAAATTTGCAGGTTACATCCAGGAAGTAGTAGTTATAATAGCAATTAGATATATGTAGAAAACCTAAGGCATCTATGAATATAGCTTATAACTTAGGAAATAATGAGGAACCAGTAATGAATTAATCAATAATAACCATTGACGTGTAAAATATTTATATAAGGATGATGGTTGAACAAAAGTTCTGCAAAATTTTGAGGAAAAAAATCAAATTTGGCCTTCTCAAATGTTGTACAATAATGAAGACAACCTTTTATTGGGGCAAAGAAAACAATCACAGAAATGTTGCAGAGTTGCTGATATAACATGCACAGATGTTGGTGCATGAAAGCAGGCATTAGCTTAAAACCCAAATGCACATAGCATGCACAAAGTTACCATGTAGCAGACTGTTCGCCTCGCAAGTGTACGAGTTTCGCAAGTAATAAAGTGATAAATAAAGTATCGTTCCCACGAGGATTTGTTTAACAAATTGGTCAAGCAAGAGGCTTAGTGAATTTCATCAAGTTGAGCTAGAACAAAGGTTTGATTTGGAAAGACAATTTTTAAAGACTTTTTCTAAGACTAAAAATTGGTAAAGGCAAATGACTTTTGACTTCAAGAATAATGGAGCCTAGGATTGTTCTTCCCCTTTTGCATTTCATAAAACTTGGTTAACTTCCTCTCTAGTGGCATTTCAATATATACATGTGTTAGTCTAAGGTTCACAAATACTTGAAACGCTCTCTCAAGTCAAAATCAAGTTTCTCTTCTTATTAAAATGCACAATCTCTTGCTACAATTAATGAGAATCAATCTTTAAGCAACAACCCTAATGTGACAATGCAAGGTTAGTAAATATATCTCTATTTTACCAACAAACCATCCATTTATCAAGTAAACTTCAAGACAAGCATGATTTCAATCAAGTTCTACACCTAGATTAGCTCTCTCGAGTCAAAACCTATGTGAATAAATCATCTAAATGGAGGCCAATCACTTAGAAGCATTAAGCCAAGGTTGAAATCAACATATGTATATATTTATCTACCAAAAGAGAGGAATATTCAAGTTTTAATCCATACAAAGGGTAAGAAGAACCCTAGAATGAAAGGTTTAGCTACTCATATTCAAATACAAAGAGATTCTAAGTAAAGAAACTGAATACATGAAGAAACTAGGAAGAAAAGAGAAGAAAAGAGGAAGAACCAAGGTGAAATCCCCAAAATCTCTCTTAGGTTGAGCACCCAAGCCTCCAGCATTGTCCAAATCTCTCTCCCAAGCTCTTCCCTTGTGTGCCCACTTGTTTCCTTAGGTCAAGAGTGTCTTTTTCGGGCCTTCCCTTCAAAGGTTAAATAGGGTTTTTCTGTTTCTGAAATGTAAAACGCACAGCTGTACTTTCTGCATTTTTTTCGACTTTCCGCGGAAAGTTGTCACTTTCCGCGGAAAATACTTTCCGCGGCCAGTTGGGACTTTCCGCGGAAAGTGACACAGAGCACTTTCCACAACCGGTTGGGACTTTCCGGAAAGTCTTTTTCATCAATTGTACAGTTCTTCTAACTTTGCACCGCTTCACCTCTTTTATTTCTTTCCTTGTCTCTTGGTTCTTATAGAGCTTCAAACTTATCTCCATCTTCCTACAAAAGAGGAAGCAATTATCAATTCTCAATTGAATCATAAACTCTATAATAACAAGGATTTATTTGATTTTTGCCTTATACTTCCATATGCACATTTTCCTCTATAACTTCATTTCTATGCACATTTTGAACCAAAAATGGGTAAAAGGAGAGAGAAAATGTGCTGGAATGTTGTCAATTTCTAAGAGTTAACACACCCCCAAACTTAAATATTTGCTTGTCCTCAAGCAAAAAACATGTATCTTCACAAAATTTCTTCAGTATTTTTCATTGATGCATGAATAAATTTATCCTCATCTACTGCTCAAAAAGTTATGTAAAACAGGAAATCAACTAAATATGCACAAATGGACACTTCATAGATTTAAAACATGCTATTCAAGAATTTCCACATGTGAGTGTGTGAATGGAGTTGACATGTACTCCTTTTGCACCTGCTAAAGTTAAAAGCAACAATTCAAGTCATATAACTATATTCAAACAATCAATTCCATCATTCTCTAATTTCTTCCTCTTTTCTTCTAATTCACTTCACTTGACTTAAAAATCAAAGGGACTTTTCAGCTTGTAATGGGGCTATAGGTGAAGGTTCTCACAAGAAAAGGTAAAGGATAATCAACAAATACCTCAAGATAGATGATAACCACTCAAGGGGTTTCTTCCTTTTCTCATTAAACACACTCCCCCAAACTTGAACCAAATTGATCTTTTCCATATCAAGCCTTCTTGGATTTCTCTCTCTCTTTTGTCTTTTTTTTTTTAAATACTATATAAACGTTTTTTTTTTTTTTTGGCTTGATTTCTATACATTGTAAACCCTCTTACTTTCTACATTCCTTTCTACTCATTTGACACCTACTCATCACTAAATTACACAACCCCAATAAATCATCATCTATCTCAAAGCAAAGGAATCATGGTTTTTCACATTGGCTAGGGTAGGTAGATGTTAGGTCTTTCAAAAAGAATCTATACTTGGTTTTTCAATCAGGCTCAAAATAAGGGTTCAAAAGGGGATAGAATCAATCAAGTAGGCTTAAAAGGCTCAATCGCATTTTATGAAGTGCCCTAATCCTTTCTTTAAATCTTATGAAATAAATCAAAAGCCTTGAAGAAGTCCAAAGATCATTTTGAAATCAACAGTTTGAAACAAAGGCATATAACCTAATTTGCCACAAAGCACCTCAACAAAAACATCTAGAATAAAGTTCACTCCAATAGTGCTTTCTTAATTTGAAAATTCCTGAATAGCATGATTTATCACCACAATCCATCCATCAATACACATTAAACAAAATTTCCTATCAAACATAAAGGATTGAGCAGTAATTTCTATCATCGGATTTCAAACAACTTTGACAAATACCTGGGATTTCAGTTCATCTCTAACATATTTCACAAACAAAAATTTAAGCATGAGAAATTTCAAACATTCCAACTCTTTTTTTTTTTTTGAAACTATTCAAAAATTGTCATTGTGCACTCGTCAAAATTTCAGCAAACTAATTCCACACCCCCAAACTTAAAATTGACAATGTCCTTATTGTCAAAAAAAAAATGGGAAGGTAGAAAAGTAGCAGATGTACCTAATGTAGCTCATATTCACAGCAAGAACAAAGAAATGAAGCAGACAATCAATCCGATTGGGTTTTCACGATTAGCCAACAAGTATGAACAAAAACAACACCATCATGGTGGGAAAATGATCTGCGCAACTTGTGACCAATCAATTGGCTATAGAGAAATGTCTCAAAGATTCACAGCAGAGAAATTTACAAACAGTCCTAAAATCCTGAAAACATGTATATATCAATCAGCTCAACCTAATCATGCTAATGAGTCCCAAAAGCAAACAGGTCCAGCAAAGTGTCACAGTGACCAGCAAGAGTCACCACACAACAGCCATAATAGTGCAAGACAATTTCATATGCCAAAAAGAAGACTAGCATTTCTCAAGGGACACAGAACCCCACAACCAACAGAAAGTCAAGCATAAAATTAAAAGATTGGTTAGAAACAGTAGCATCAGTCATCCTCCTCGTCAGAAACTGTATAGTCTGAGTCTGAATGCTTTCTGGATGCCTTTCTTGAGCTGGATCCCGTTTTCCCCCTCCTCTCCTCAGCATCACTAGCACTACTCTCAACATCTGTGCTGCGGATGTCATCACTATCACTCTCATCTTGTTCGTCACCATCCACATTGCCTGTCGGGAGGCCATGATGATGGATCAAGCGAGTAACAAGGGAAGTGAGGTGGCTAATGGCAGTAGTGACTGTGTTTTCCAGCTTATTAATCCGGGCAGTCATGGCCTCAAATTGTAGTTCCAGTTCAGAGCGAGGCCTTTCATGTCTAGCCCTCTCTGTCTCTCTTTTTTCAGGGGCTAGCTGTGATCCCAAATTGTTGTAGGTGAATGGGCGATCAGGCTCAACAAGGATGTCAGCAGGCAGTTGTTCAACCTTAGCTTCTAGGAAAAAAGAAGTAATGGTATGTGGAAAAATTAAGCGCGTATGATGTTTGTCCCTGCACTTGTAGAGGGCTTTGTACATGATTTTTCCTAGATTAATAGGCTGGTTGGTTTGCAAAAGGTAGATGAGAAGGGCCAATTTTCTAGGTATGTAGGTGAGGTGGGAAATAGGCTTAATATTGGTGCCTGCCAAATGCAACCAACATTTTGCTTCCTGTGTTAGATCACTTCGAGACAGGTATTTCTTCTGGCTGAAATGAACAAACCAAGCATTTTCCCCATTCACCACAATCTCCCTAGCTATGGCCTCATAGGGAAACGACTCCTTGTCGACAGAGATCTTTTGATACATACAGTCATCGTCGGATATGCTAGGTAAGTGGTAATGCTGGTTCAGTGTATCAGCATTGATGACAACTGACTTGTCCCGGAAGGTCACGCCTCCATTATAAAAGATGTGTTGAGTGATGGACAAACTCAACATTCACCTTCCTCTTCCTTGCCACGAGTTTCCCAAGACGCCGCGCAGCAGCTTGCTTATAAAATTTATATTGGGCCATCTTCCGAAACTCCCGTTCCCTATGAAGCTTTCGGCACTTATCAGTTGTTGGACTTTGGCCAAGGTGAGTGGAGAGGGGTTACGGGTTCGTTTCCTTCGTTTCTTGCCAGGGGTTGTCATGATTTGCACACAAGAGAAGGAAAAACACACACAACACAATGCACACTTATCAACAAACAAGCACAACCACAAAGAAAATTGATTCAACCTATCCTAAAAAGAAAAGAAAAAAATCCCCCCAAACTTAGAATCAAGCTAATACCAAGCAGCCAAGGAAAATTCCAAGCCTACACCTAGTCCTCACTTCCTTAGAAAACCATTTACTTTCTCAAAGTGAACTTACACGAGATGGCGGTGATCAATCCATTTCATTGAGGTAGACCAAAGAAAACAAAGTAGTTCAAAAGATCAAGTCAAGGGCAAAAGAAAAGCAAAAGGTCAAAGGGAAAACAAAAGTTTTTATAGTTGAAAAATCGAAACAACTTTGGTTTATGTAGATGACCAAAAGCTTTTCCCATATCAAAATCAAATGATCCAAGCAGAAATTGGTTTCAATAGATGCAATCATCAGTAATTGCATAAAACCAAACAATAGCAGTGCTTTTTCAAAACTCATTGTATCCAAAAATTGAGTTGAACTCTTTGCATTTGGAATCACTAACCAGAGTTTTCAAACCATCATTCTTTTAGGAGAAAGTGAAAGTGCTTGATTAACCATTCATGCTAAGAACATTGTGGACAATGCATCAAAATGCACCAGCAATCACAGAACCCATTGTCACCAGCAATTAGCAGTGTAGCAACATACCACTCCGCAAACCACCATTCAAATTCAAGCCCAGATGACACAATTAAATAAAGGACTGAAATTCTTGAATTGTTTAACAAAACAAATCCCTCAAAATTGACAAATTGTACTATACATTAGGGACTTGAGAAAATCATGTTCTTATTGAGCATAATTAGTCAAAGAATTCAATAATTTGAGACCCTGTTCAATTGAGTCAAGCACACAAATTACATCATAGCACTGGTCCGTTTCAACAATGAATTTCAACTTCTCCATTTAAAATCAGCAACCAAAAGAGTCAGAGAAATTCTTATATTTACAATTCACATGGCTCAATCCTACAATGATGCTTAAAACAATATCAAAGAGGCATCCAAAAAGGCCTATTGACTCCAGGACAGAAGGGAACAAGTAGCCATCAGTAGTTGCACTATACTATTCCTCGAACCACCAGTCAGATTCAAGCTTAAGTCTCAAGAATACAACTCAGTTTATGTAGGTTATCAAAAGAACAGTTCTAAATATGCACAAGTTATGAAATTCCGAATTTCCTATTTAAATCCAGTGAGTTCAGTTTTTTTGAGTTCAGAAACTTTGCGGTTCAGATGAAAATTTGAGCAAAACCCACTTAACTCCTGTAATAAGATCAAAAACAAAGTCTCTGCAGAAACCTCAAGTTTTTTTTTTTAATTAACAATGAAGTCATGCAGATCTCTTGAGCACACTGCATATATAAGCAATCCAGAAAATCAAGAACTTTTATTCATGCCTTCCAGGGACTAGCCTAAGCAAATAATGCAAAACACAATAGCCCTTATATCAAACTCCATCAGTTCAAGCCTCAAACATTTAATCACATAGCATCATACAACTAATGCCCTCAATCTTGCCTCTAATTCAACCAAAACCAACCCAGAAATAGAGAAAGACATGAGAGTTACCTCCGAAAGTTAAGAACAACAACAACCCAGAGATACAGGTAACTTAAAGACACAGCGGCAGCAAACAGGGACCAAGAATCATGGTTGTAGAAGACAGAACTGAAGAGGAATAAGACCAAACGTAGGTGGTCACCGGAGAAGATAGAACTGGTCGGAAGTTGCAGAGGCAGCGCCACGGACCCTCAACAGAGAAGCAGAGGCAGCGCACGACAGTGGTGGAGTGCGCGACTTTGGGAAACGGAGAAGGGAGCCGGCAACGATGAAGGAGGAGACAAGGGGAAGGAAGAGGGCGATGGTGGTGTGGTTGATGTGCGACTTTGTGACCGGAGAAGGATGCCGGCAACGATGAAAGAGGAGACAAGGGGAAGGAAGAGGGCGATGGTGGTGTGAGAGGGAGTGGCCGGCTATGGGGGTAAAGACGCAAGGAAAAGGGGTTAGGGTTTGGTGGGGTGACCAAGGGAAATGACACGTGGGAATTAGGGTTTTGCAATTGGGGTTGAATGTGGTCCCAAAAGTGGGCCACATTCATTTAGATAAAATGGGAATAATGTGAAATAGTGAAGGGCAACGTGGGAAAGAAAGGAAAAAAAATATTTTATTTAATTTTTAACTCTTTGTTTTTTTTTTTTTTAATTTTTTTTTTATTATTTTTTTTTTTTTAGAGAACCACTTTCCACGGCCAGTGGGAGCTTTCCGCGGAAAGTGACACAAAGAGCACTTTCCACGGCCAGTTGGGACTTTCCGCGGAAAGTGACACATAGAGCACTTTCCACAGCCAGTTAGGACTTTCCACGGAAAGTGCTGCTGTCAAAAACAAAACCAAACAGCAGAATTTGCAAAACACAATAAACATTCCCAAATACCACAAGAATCACCCAATAAACTTTATACCACCCATTATCAACCAAATTACTCAGGATTAAGCACTTTAAACTATCCAAGACCATAAGGCACACATACACCCATATTCATGGGGAATACCGCAACACATCAAATTTTTAGCACTCAAGTCATAGTCACATGTGGATTTCACATAGAGACTCAACCAAATGATCATAATAGCCACAGTATTACTCAAAATTGACCAATCATCACAATTTCACCCTAGAATCATATATATATGAGCTTAGAGTCAAATAAACTTCCCTCAAAAACATTTCCTTTAGAGCTCATGAATTCTTCCTCCTTCAAAAATACTCCTCCCAGCTGCAACAGTCCAATGCTAAGTTGGGTACCTTTTCTTCCTACAAAACAAAAAGATCAAACATAAACCTACTAAAAAGACACACACACAAATTGAAAAAGTTTAGTTTAGAACTTGGGTTGCCTCCCAAGAAGCGCTTAGTTTATAGTTTTTAGCTTGACTCTTCATGGTGATCACTCCTCATTAACTAAGTAGATAGTGGACACAAGCCTATCCACATCTCCACCCCAATAATGCTTCAATCGTTGACCATTAGCCTTGAATCTTTCACCTTTCTCATTTTCCAGCTCCACATCACCAAATTTGGATTTTGAACCACAGTGAATGGACCAGGACCACCGAGATTTGAGCTTTCCGAAAATAACCTCAACTTGGAATTATAGAGGAGAACACTTTGACCGGGTTCAAAACTCTTGGGTATGATTTTGCTGTCATGATCCCGCTTGGTCTTCTCCTTATATATCCTTGCATTCTCATAGGCATTTAAGCGAATTCTTCTACCTCGTTGAGTTGAAGTAGCCTCTTCTTCCCCGACTTGGGGTCAAAATTTAACTTTTTGATAGCCCAATAAGCTCCATGCTCCAATTCCACTGGTAAGTGGCATGCTTTCCCAAACACCAAGCGATAGGGGGACATGCCAATAGGTGTTTTGAAAGCCGTTCAGTATGCCCATAGAGCATCATCCAACTTGGTAGACCAATCCTTTCTTGTAGTTCCCACCACCTTCTCAAGAATGTTCTTGATCTCGCGATTGGAAATTTCTGCTTGCCCATTACTTTGAGGGTGGTATGGCAATGAGACCTTATGCTTGACACCATATTTCTTCATCAAAGCTTGAAATTGGTGATTGCAAAAGTGAGAACCACCATCACTTATAATTGCTCTAGGTGTTCCAAAGCGAGTGAAAATGTTCTTCTTGAGGAATTTCAACACCGTCTTGGCATCATTGGTGACACATGCATGCAGTAGCCTCAACCCACTTGGAGACATAGTCAACTCCAACTAAGATATATTCATTATTAAATGACTTAGGGAAAGGGCCCATGAAGTCAATTCCCCAAACATCAAAAAGTTCAACTTCAAGCATGCTAGTCAATGGCATCTCATTCCTTCTAGATATGTTCCCTACTCTTTGGCATCTATCACATTGAAGAGTGAAGGCATATGCATCCTTGAATAGAGTAGGTCAATAGAATCCACTTTGGATGACTTTTACAGCAGTCTTCTCTCCTCCAAAATGTCCACCATATTCAGAAGAGTGACAACAATGTAGAATACATTCTTGTTCATTTCTCGGTACACATCTTCGAATGAGTTGATCGGGACACCTCTTGAATAAGTATGGTTCATCCCAAAAGTATTTCTTCACTTCATGTAGAAACTTACGCTTTTGGTGAGAGTTGAAATCGGAGGTAACACTCCACAAACTAAGTAATTTACAAAATCAGCATACCATGGTGTGGGTGATTCATCAACAACGAACAACTGCTCATCTGGGAATGATGCATGAATCATATCTGAATCATCAAGTTTAGCTTCAATACTCAACCGTGAGAGATGGTCAACCACTTGATTCTCGGTGCCTTTCCTATCAATGATGTTCAAATCAAACTCTTGAAGTAGAAGTACCCATCGAATTAGTCTGGCCTTAGAGTCCTTCTTTGTGAGTAGGTACTTTAGAGCTGAATGATCGGTATAGATAATGACCTTAGTACCCACAATGTAAGGCCGGAACTTCTCACAAGCATAGACTATGGCAAGTAATTCCTTCTCAGTGGTAGTATAATTGAGTTGGGCACAATCAAGAGTCTTGCTAGCGTAGTAAATAGGATGAAATAACTTTTCCTCCTTTTGCCCAAGAACAGCACCCCTCGCATAATCACTAGCATCGGCCATGATAATGAAAGGTAGAGCCCAATCCGGAGCTATCAAGATAGGAGAGGAAATGAGACATTGTTTCAACTCTTCAAAAGCTTTTAAGCACTCCTCATCAAACTTGAATTCTACATCTTTTTCCAATAACTTGGAAAGTGGCTTGGCAATCTTAGAAAAATCTTTGATAAATCTCCTATAGAACCCAAGTATGACCAAGGAAGCTTCGAATACCCTTTACACTAGTAGGAGGAGGCAATTGCTCAATGATAGCAATTTTGGCTTTATCCACTTCTAGACCCTTCTTGGACACCCGATGGCCAAGTACAATGCCTTCTTGCACCATAAAGTGACATTTCTCCCAATTAAGAATCAAATTTGTTTCTTCACACCGTTTAAGCACCGCATCCAAATTATCCAAGCAAGAATCAAAAGATGGACCAAACACAGAGAAATCATCCATAAATACTTCAATGGTCTTCTCAATCATGTCAGCAAAGATGGACATCATGCACCTTTGAAATGTGGCAGGAGCATTGCAAAGTCCAAATGGCATTCTTTTGAAAGCGAATGTGCCATAAGGACAAGTAAAAGTGGTTTTCTCTTGGTCTTCCGAGGCTATAGCAATCTGATTGTACCCAGAATAACCATCTAGAAAACAAAAGAATTCTTGGCCAGCAAGCTTGTCAAGCATTTGATCAATGAATGGCAAAGGAAAGTGATCCTTCCTTGTAGCAAGTATTAAGCTTAGGTAATCCATGCACACCCGCCATCCCGTCACCGTGCGAGTGGGAATCGGTTCATTTTTGGTGTTAGCCACTACGGTCATGCCACCCTTCTTAGGGACACATTGGTGGGCTCACCCATGAACTATCAGATATGGGATATACTATTCAGTGAAAGCCATTTAAGAATTTCCTTCTTGACCACTTCTTTCATAATCGGATTCAAGCGCCTTTGATGCTCAATGGAAGTTTTGTGATCATCTTCTAATAGAATCTTGTGCATGCAAGTAGAAAGGCTAATTCCCTTGATATCGGCAATAGTCCACCCAATAGCATGCTTGTGTTCTCTCAAGACTCTTAGTAGCCTCTCTTCTTGCAAATTAGAGAGGGTAGAAGAGACAATCACCGGTAGAGTGTTAGAATTCCCGAGATAAGCATATTTGAGATGAGACGGCAGTGGCTTTAGCTCTAAAATTGGAGGAACTTCAATAGAAGGCTTCAATGGAGTACTTAAGGCATCAGACACCTCAAGTGGTTCAAAAGTCCTCGGTCTAGAGTGAGGAAATGAGTCAAAACGAAAGAGCTCTTCAATAGCATCTTCATCAAACTCATCAAAGCTCTTCTCACCAATCAAGAATGCCTCTAAAGGGTCTTTAATCATGGAGGCATATGATTCTTGAGGAATAAGCGCATCCAATATATCTACAAATGAGCATTGAGCAGAATCATCATGAAACTTCAAGGCTTTTTGCATGTTGAATATCACTTGCTCATTATCAACCCTCAAAGTGACCTCACCCTTCTCTACGTTAATAAGAGTCCTTGCAGTGGCTAAGAATGGACGCCCAAGGATTAGAGGAATTTTCCAATCAACTTCACAATCAAGCACTACAAAATCCACGGGAAAGATAAACTTGTCAACTTTCACTAGGACATCCTCAATTATTCCTCTAGGTCTAGAAATGCTACGATCGGCCAAGAGAAGAGTTACTGTAGTAGGTCTTGGCTCTCCTAAACCCAATTGGTTGAAAACAGCTAGAGGCATCAAATTAATACTTGCACCTAAATCACAAAGAGCTTTACCATTAAAGTTGGTCCCAATATTGCAAGGGATGTAGAAGCTTCCGGATCTTTAAGCTTAGCGGGTAACTTCCTTTGAATAACCGCACTACACTCTTGATCAATGCCACAGTCTCAAATTCATTGAATCGCCGTTTCTTGGACAAAACATCTTTAAGGAACTTGGCATATTTAGGCATGTTCTCTAAAGCTTCAGCAAAAGGAATGTTCACATGGAGTTGTTTGAACATGCTCACAAACTTTTTGAATTGAGCATCTTCCTCTTTCTTCTTGAACCTTTGAGGAAAAGGTAGTGGTGGCATAAGAGGAGGAGTAATTGGCTTTCTCGTTTTCTCATCATTCATGTCTTGCTCCACCTTCTTATCTTTGCCAACATCTTGCAAACTGTCTTCAACTTGCTTGCTCTTCTTAGTTGCATCTTCTTCCCTCACACTTTCTTCTTCAACATCAACAATCACTTGATCATCTTGCCTTGCTTGAGGAGTACTTGAGCTAGGAGCATCCAGTAGCACTCTTCCACTTCTCAAGTTAACGGCATTGCATTCCTCTTTTCCACCTCGTTTTGGGTTAGGAATGGTATCACTAGGAAGATTGCTTCTCAACATAACATTCACGTAGCCGTTTCATGGAGAGAAAAAGTAGCCTTAGAAGATTCTACTTCAGACAAGATTCGAGCAAGCATCTTGTCCGTTTTAGACTCCTCCTCCTTAATAGGAACCTGCCTTGATTGCATTTGAAAACCAGGTGGAATAGGCTTTGTGCCGAGATCTTAGATCCATGTGCTTGATTCAAACTATTACCTTGACTCCAAGAAAAATTGGGATGAGTTCTCCAAGCACTATTGTAGGTTTGTGAATAGGGGTTGCCTTGAGGATTTTGAAACTTGCCCATGTAGTTGACAGATTCAGTAGCCATGTAAAGAGGACAATGGTCAGGCATATGGACATCATGGCATTGATCACATGCAATTGGTGTGGCATGAACAGAATGCACACCTTGAGAAGTGCTCTTTTGCATTTGAGACTCTAGCACATCAAAACGCTTATTCAAAGCGGATAAGAGAGTTGCAATTTGTGAGGAAGAGTCTTCTTTTGCATTAGGCACAGTCTGGTTAGTCCTCCTATCATTGCCTTGAGTATTGTTTGCAGATAACTGATCCAACAATCGAATCACCTCATTCACTGGAACATTCCGGTATCCTCCATTGGTCATAGAATCAACCATTGCTTTAGATTGAGGATTAAGTCGAGCACAAAAAATTTGGACTACAACCCATTTGTCCACCCCATGATTAGGGCATTGCTTCATTAACATCTTGTATCTCTCCCAAGCAGTGTAAAGATGCTCATCGGATATTGTTTAAAGCTTAGAAATTCATCCCTAGCTTCCAGATTTATCATCGAGAAGAATCGAGCTCTAAACTTAGCTTCAAGATCGGCCCAAGAATGGATAGATCCTTACGGGAGATTGTTGAACCAGTCTCTAGCCTTTCCTTGTAGAGAAAGAGGAAATAACCGTAGCTTCAAAACATCTTGGGGAACTCCATTTTGCTTGAAAGAATCACACACTTCCAAGAAGTACATCAAGTGCTTGTTGGCATCTTCATTGTAAAGACCATGGAACATCCCATGCATTTGAAGCATTGTTATCATAACCGGCTTGATCTCAAAAGTACGTGCTTGCATGTCCAGCATCCAAATGCAAGATTGAGGGCCTTGCATATTCCGACTAGCAAAGTCATTGACAGTAGCTCTATCATATTCATCGTCTGCCATGGTTTCAGATGCAGATTCAGCCTCTTCTTCAATGAGAGGCTCTTCTTCAATGAGAGGCACTTCGTCAATGAGAGGCACTTTGTCAAGTACCACTACCAATCCGTCCGGATGCAAGTTTTGCATATAAGAAAATGGTACCTACAAGAGAAACAAGCAAGAGCGAGTATCAAACTAAAACAAAAAAAAATCAATAAAGGAAAGAGAGAAAGAAAAATTGTAAATCTAACTAAAAGCTCAAGCGAAATTTACTAACACAAGCCAACGGTTGACCAAAGCATTTGTTTGCACAAATCCCCGACAACGGCGCCAAAAACTTGATCGCCTCGCAAGTGTACGAGTTTCGCAAGTAATAAGTGATAAATAAAGTATCGTTCCCACGAGGATTTGTTTAACAAATTGGTCAAGCAAGAGGCTTAGTGAATTTCATCAAGTTGAGCTAGAACAAAGTTTTGATTTGGAAAGACAATTTTTAAAGACTTTTTCTAAGACTAAAAATTGGTAAAGGCAAATGACTTTTGACTTCAAGAATAATGGAGCCTAGGATTCTTCTTCCCCTTTTGCATTTCATAAAACTTGGTTAACTTCCTCTCTAGTGGCATTTCAATACATACATATGTTAGTCTAAGGTTCACAAATACTTGAAACGCTCTCTCAAGTCAAAATCAAGTTTCTCTTCTTATTAAAATGCACAATCTCTTGCTACAATTAATGAGAATCAATCTTTAAGCAACAACCCTAATGTGACAATGCAAGGTTAGTAAATATATCTCTATTTTACCAACAAACCATCCATTTATCAAGTAAACTTCAAGACAAGCATGATTTCAATCAAGTTCTACACCTAGATTAGCTCTCTCGAGTCAAAACCTATGTGAATAAATCATCTAAATGGAGGCCAATCACTTAGAAGCATTAAGCCAAGGTTGAAATCAACATATGTATATATTTATCTACCAAAAGAGAGGAATATTCAAGTTTTAATCCATACAAAGGATAAGAAGAACCCTAGAATGAAAGGTTTAGCTACTCATATTCAAATACAAAGAGATTCTAAGTAAAGAAACTGAATACATGAAGAAACTAGGAAGAAAAGAGAAGAAAAGAGGAAGAACCAAGGTGAAATCCCCAAAATCTCTCTTAGGTTGAGCACCCAAGCCTCCAAGATTGTCCAAATCTCTCTCCCAAGCTCTTCCCTTGTGTGCCCACTTGTTTCCTTAGGTCAAGAGTGTCTTTTTCGGGCCTTCCCTTCAGGTTAAATAGGGTTTTTCTATTTCTAAAATGTAAAACGCGCAGCTGTACTTTCTGCATTTTTTTCAACTTTTCGCGGAAAGTTGTCACTTTCCGCGGAAAATACTTTCCGCGGCCAATTGGGACTTTCCGCGGAAAGTGACACAGAGAGCACTTTCCACAGCCAGTTGGGACTTTCCGCGGAAAGTGCTGCTGTCAGTTGTACAGGTTCTTCTAACTTTGCACTGCTTCACCTCTTTTATTTCTTTCCTTGTCTCTTGGTTCTTATAGAGCTTCAAACTTATCTCCATCTTCCTACAAAAGAGGAAGCAATTATCAATTCTTAATTGAATCATAAACTCTATAATAACAAGGATTTCTTTGATTTTTGCCTTATACTTCCATATGCACATTTTCCTCTATAACTTCATTTCTATGCACATTTTGAACCAAAAATGGGTAAAAGGAGAGAGAAAATGTGCTGGAATGTTGCCAATTTCTAAGAGTTAACACAGACCCAACCATTTGCAAGTACAAATCTACTACTAAATGCAGTGTCAACTCAAAAATAAAATGTTGAAAGACATAATACCCGCATAACACCTTCCAAAATACCCCCTAATTAATCAGTGAACCACTGTCACACAATTCAACAGGAAAAACTAAACCATATGTGAAAGTTCGAACTAAACATGGAAGTTTGAACTTATAAACATTTTGTCAGCCACAACAAAAAACAGTCGCAACGAAGAATCGTTATAATTTTAGGCAACCAAGTCTGCTGAATCAGCACCAAAAACATGTAAACATCAAAAATAAAATATTGTCATTTCTTTGTATTCCTCTTTGCTGGTGACTTCCTATTAGTGCCCCGACTTGGCGATGAAGTGCGTGAAGTAGGGAGGTTGACTGGGATGTACATGGGGGTTGCAGGCCTTGTGGATGGAGGAGGATTAGGTGGTTCAGCTGAGAATATGTGGGGCAAATTCTGAGCTGCCGCGGTGCTGCTGAAACTTGAAGCAGGTATGAACCTCAAGGGAATAGCATCTATTATTTTCCTAGATGGTGCAGCAGGAGGGATGACAGGTTCAGGTAGAGTTACAAGGGAGAGTGGGGTTGCTGGCTCCAACTCCTCATCTGTAGGACCTTCATTCGCATTGTCACCACCAGCATTATCCTCTTGAATTTTCTTTTCAGCGGTGGGACCTTCGTTGACTTTGTCATCATTCCCATGCTCTTGCTCACTTGTTTTTTCAGCTATCTCAGTTTCGGTCCCCTTCTCACCACTGCCAGCATCTTCAACCTTTCCTTCTTCATGTGTATGACCCTCACTCCCCTTGTCACCACCACCATTATGTGCCTCCTCTTGATCTTCTTTGTAATCTGCATCCGCCTCACTCCGTGTTTCACCACCACAAACCTCTCCATCCCCTTCTTTTGTATATTTCTCCCCCTCACCCCCGTTGGAACCACCACAAACCTCCTCATCCCCTTGTTTTTCCTCTGACTCACCAGTATGCTCTTGCTTCTCTTAACACCCTTTTCCTCCTCAGTGTCAAACTTGCCTAAATGCCTTTTGGACTGAACTGGAATTTTCATTCGGTGCAATGCCTCATCATCAAATTCTTGACTCCAAATTGGAGGCTCACCATCTTGCAGATACCATATGTTATTCTTCTCCAATATGAGGGAGACAAAGGAGGGATAAGGTAGGTCAGTGTTCTTTTTCCCCATTGTAGCTGCTCTGAGCATTGCGTCCACTATCCTCTTCCCCATCTTAAAAGGCTTCCTCTTAATCAAACAAGTGAGGATTTGTTTGTCCTCAATGCTTAATGATGTGTAGTGCTTCCCTTTGTTGACAAAATTCCTCTTTGTACAAGTAGTGTAGGACCCGATACTTATATGGAAGTTGTTTGGGTCTACACTGCACCACTACCATCCTCTGTTGTCCCACCTTTGAGGAGGATATTGTCTGTTTCCTCTCCTTTGAATGTGGTGTCCTTTTGGGGGGAGCCTTAACATTTAGCCACCGCAACAAAATCTTCTCATTAACTTCTACCCGTTGCCCCCTGACAGTTGAAGAAACTACACCCCTAGACATTTTCAGGTTGCTGTAGAAAACCTTTACAACAGAGTCAGAGTAAGGCAGGGATAACTCTAGTAGTCCCCTGAATGGTCTAAGGATGTCAGTTAGGCCGAATGGATAATCCTCATCAAATGTGTCCATCCTAATAGGGCTTATTTTAGACAGACTTCGACCAACTAACCTGATATTGTAATCCTCAAGCTTTGACTGATTGTACTCGGTTTTGGTTCGTGCACGACATTTGATCTCTAAGTGAACTTTTTTAGCTTCTTGTACAACTTGTCCCTCCTCTTATCTTCTCCCCATTGTTGTCGTGTTCCTAGTTTGTCTCCGATGATGCACCGTCGATTCACTTGGCTGCCATGCCTTGTCCTCACCATCGGAACCATCACTGATCACCACCTTCGCTTTCCCCTGTTTCTTCTCCTCCATCTTTCACTTTTTTAGTGAACTAGATGACTCCGATGAATCCCCGTCAACCTCGGTGTGGCCCTTTTTCTTCTTCGACACAGTTGGCCCGCGTTTCTTCTTCTCAGCACGTTTTCTCTTCTTGGCTTCCTTTGCCTCATTGTCACGCTTCCACCTTGCAGCTTCTTCATACTCATCACCAACCTCTCTCAACTTGTACTTCGACCCCCTCTCCCGACCACACCGGCAGATTGTAGAGACATGCGCCCTGTACTTGATGACATCGTCCTTTGTGATTCCAAGTTGTTGCAGTCGATCATCCGTCATTTTGACCCTCGCCATTTTGTTAACGCAAACAGAGCGACTGAAAATTTTCTAGGGTTTTCACTGAGTTAAAATCGTTCGCTTACTCAGACAAGATTTCAAAGTGTCCACTCCATCGGGTTTTCCAACTGACGGGCATAGGTATTATGGCTACTCTGCAGAAAATAGAGGAAGTGGATGACGGTTTCCAATAGGAGTGTACGTGCGTTCGAACTTCCTATCAATTGCTGACACATGTTTTTTCCCTTTTTAATTTTTAAAATAATGGCGGTTAGTGGGAACCGTTGGACTTCCTGGTTAACTTCGACACGTTCGAACCAAAACATTAAGTTTGAACTTCAACTGGTTGTGTGTCTATGTTATGGGATACATAATTTTTTATTTTGAAGTTCGAACGTAACTGTTACGTTCGAACGTATTAATGTGACAGACGGACATATCAGTAGAGCCATTGTGAAAATAATCCACGCACACAAACAGGCCTGTTACTGGCTTGAAAACAAAATTTAGATGAAGCAGAAACAAGACACAAAGGTAACAATATATTTATATTCAAAAGCACCATTAAGTATAAATGGTGGTACACTTTACATTTGCCAACCCATGATTACAACAAAAAACCTATATCAGCTAGAGTGACAAACACCCACATGGGACCTATATGATGGCATATATACAGATGACAGGGACAAAAAAACTAATCCTACATGTACAGAGGCAACACCAAACTTTATCCCATGTTCAATGAACCGCATTTACCACTATGAACATGGTCCAAAGTTTAGTCTCCTACACAAAAGCCAGAGTTCAGTCCAAAATATAGTGACATAACTCTCTTAACCCTGACCATCTACCAAAATACAATGCTGACTATACATAGTACCCTCTATTGTTGAAGAAGGGTACGGATCCACGAGGTTTTGTACGTTGGAGGCATTTTTGCAAACGCCCTCAAGAGTTTCTCACTGCCAAGTATCTTGATATGAGTCTGATTCCTCTCATCCCATGACAAATCTTCAACCTCCAGCAGCTCCTTGAAAAGATCATCACCCTTTGCATCAATATCAGATTGCCTTTTTTGAGTAGACATGTGACTGCAAAGTTTGTCGAACGCATCATTGATTGTCTTATCCAATGAGGTCACTATGTCCCTCAATGCATCAGCCATGACTTCAGAGTGGTTCAAACGTCTCTTCTTTTGCACATTGGTCGATGGTTCAGCTCCATTTAATTCAGTTGTTGGAGTTGCATTGAATGGTTGTGTGAACACAGATTCAGCGGTAACATGTTGAGGTGTTTCGGGAAGTTTATTGTCCTCTAGGTTGATCTCTTCCTCCATTCCAACCGGAGAGTTGACATCCTCGCCCACAGCCCTATCCTTACCACACACCATGGTAAGGGACTCAAAGTTGGGAAAAGGCTTAGTGTGAAATTGTCCCGCCCTTGAATGAACCTGTGAATTCAACATATATGTGAGAACAAGTCATATAAATTAAGACTTTGTAAATAAAGTAACTGATGTAGGAATAAGGAATGCAAGAACATGCCTTTATATACTCATCCCACACGTCTTTGTCAGTAATGACACATTTTGTGTCAGGGTCCCAACCAAAGCCCGATGTGTTGGTCCCGTAGACCATGTCGTGAGCGACTTGCCACAACTTCTTCAGTGTCTTAATTCTGGATGTTATATGAGGACATGCCTTGATCCCACATCTAGGAAGTTTTGTTCCATCATAGTCTAAAGCGCATTGGCAAATCCCGACTTGAAGCCGTTATCAGCGATGTACTTGTGGTCAACCTTCAGACTGACAAGGCAGTCAACCAAAACCTTGTCCTCCTCGGGCGTCCACATTTTTTGTTTCCCCCTTCCTGCTTGATCATTCTGCTCCATCTATAAAACTCATAGTAAAACCACAAAGTATATTAATTTGCATTAGGTGCAACATAAACATCTAAAATTAGATTCAAACACATTGCAGCAAGTTAAACACAATTGTTTCATTCAATTCACAACTGAAATTAGTGTTCATAGTCAGCCAACCAAACGAAATACAACATAGGCTAATGATTAACAATACTAAACATCATCAGTTATCATTACGGGTCACAAAGGCAGCAAACATGTCATTTGCAACACTCTCCCTAAAATTATTCCACAAGTCATTAGTTTCCATTGGAATCGTGGGGGTGTTTTCCATAGTGGGAGGTCCAGCGTCATATGTCTCAAGCTGCTCATCAAGAGGATCTTGAACGGATTCACGACGAATCAAATTATGGATGAGACAACATACGAGGATGTATCTATTTTGGATCTTCACTGGGTAATATGATGCACTCCAGAGGATTGCCCAACGTGACTTCAGTATGTCGAAGCACCTTTCAATGACATTACGGGCAGCAGAATGTCGCATGTTGAAGCACTCGTGCGGAGTTTGCGGTTGGCTTCCATGTCTCCACTCATTAAGGTGGTATCTTTGGCCTCTAAAAGGAGCCAAAAAAACCCTGGCAATTTGTGTACCCCGCATCACCAGGTAGTAGTTCCCTGTGGCAACAAACGAGCCCTCAATATTATGTTTGTTTTACATCTAAACAGGGAAATATACATACTTAATACTTTACCTTGTGGTACTCGCAGACCATGTTGCCTTCATAAAGCATCTCGCAACACCCTCCCATCCGCAGCTGACCCTTCCCATCCAGGCAAGACATATATGAATTGATCGTCCGGTGAACATACACCCAACACATTGGTTGTTACCTCTCCTTTCCTATTTCTGTACCTCCCCTTTTTCTCAGCAGGGACTTGTACTTGTATGTGCGTCCCATCTAATCACCAACGCACCCCTGCAAACATAAGCAATTACGAAAAATAAGCAATTACTAGGCATGTGGTGAAACAATAATTTGTTTAACATTTCAGAAATAAACATGTCACATAAAAACACGTGCTACATACCTTAAACCACTTCCATCGATTATCATTTGAGTCCTCCAGAATAGGCTCCGGTTTTTTAAGAAGCAATGATTGCAGTCTAATGGTTGCATTCAAGACAAGCCTGAAGTATCTACTAATAGTTTCACTAGACCTTCCAAACTCAAATTGGATTACTATGTTCTTGACATGATGGCCTAGGATGTGAAGGAACATAGCCACTTGCTCGTCAACTAACATATGTTTAGTTGGTTTTAATCCCCCAATTGTGTCTAACATGTGACACAATTTATCAAATGTTGCCCGATACATCCTAATTTGGTTGAAGCAAGTCGTATCACTACCGTATACCATTGCCCTCAAATTCGCTCTCTTCGCATGAAAGTCTAATCTATATGACCTATCCGGTAAGTGCCTCGGTCTACTCGATCCCACTGCAACTATCATATTGACAACCAACATTCTCACCGCTAGAAGCAAAGCTAAGCATCCAGCCAACACTGCAACCATTTGCCCTTCCTCTTGATCCATACCTACACAATTTTTTTCCACATCGATTTGCTTTTCAATGTCATCTACTACTCCTCTTTATATACTATTATATCTACTTATTACATTGAAACATATGTTCTTTTCTTCTTGACTGAAAACAAGTAACATGTCCAATAAATTTTTCTCACTCCGATGGTTTCCCTACCTGATTAAAATAGCTATACACCTTTATAAGTGAAATGTCATATTACTTAACCATACCACCACCCCACATATATAACACAAAACTATATCATCACATTATTGTTCACAACAACACAACAAGTGTAAATGGAAAGGAAAGACGTAATCACACATCTTCCTCACCATTTCCCAATCCAGAGACATACACCACATTAGACAAACAATATAATACACCATACATGCTTCAACAACGGCATCAAAAGTTACCCATTCTAACCTAAACAGATCATTTATTAAAAAACCAAACATTCATGTGGCGTTAAACAGGTAGACCTCCTAAATACAAGAAGAACAATATTTGTCTGCCACGGTCGAAAACCATGGCTTCCTCCTTCCCTTCCTCACCAAAATGCAACCCCGACACCCCCTACTAGACATGAATTGCAAGCAAAAGGCAATTTAAAGTGGTTCCCCACTCGTATTTGTGCTTGCGTCCAACTGGCACAAGCAGTCCATCGTCATTTTTTCCATCGCACACCGTACATTGAACAAACATAACCCATTTCTCTTACCTCGAATCGATCTTCGTTGGCTACTCGTTCGATTGAAGCTTCTTTGTCGTCTGATGCTTCCTTCGTCTACTCCTTCCAGCTCGAAGCTTGATTTGGGTTTTGCTATCTCGCAGGGGCTTTTCAGTCACAAAAATTCACCCTCCCGGGAAAATTTTCAGGATCCCGCCACAAATAGAGGGAGCTCACATTCCCACGTTTGTGGGAGCTTGCACACACGCCGGAAGCTGAGTTCCAGGAGCTCCACAAACCAAACGCTAAAAAAACGTGGGAACTTAATTAAGTTCCCTTTCCCTCAACGCATTTCCCTGAACCAAATAGGCCCTAAATGGACCTTAAATAAAGCAAACGAATTTCATGTTCAATAGAGACAAGACAAAAGCTAGCCAATAAGCTAATACATAAATTAATTCATAAGCTCTCATAGTTTCACCGAATTTTTTAGTTAGGTTTGTAGTGTTTATATTGGGTCCTCATAGTTTTGTCAATTATAGACATTAATTCCAATGCTTGCAATATGTTAATCATTTAGGATGGTTTAAATACTGACTAATCAACGTGTAAGATGTCATAAAATACATAATAAACAAATATTTTAAATATAAAATGATGGAATAAAATTTATTTATTCTTAACATTAAAATAAAAAATTACTATGCTTATAATTGTCTACCCACACACACACACACACACACAAATAATACATAATATGGTTTGGTTTCGATTTTATTTATTAGATCCATTTGACAAAATTATTCCAAGTATAATGTTGAGTGACGGCCATGTTATCAACTATTAACGTTGTTTCCTTTACAAATTAACAAATCATGAGTAGTATATAAGGACCAATACTCATAATTGAGTAAACTATAAGAACATAATAAGAAGATGGAAAATTATAAGAACTTAATTAAAAATGAGATAATTTTTAATTTTTCCTGAATTCTGGTAAAGTCAGTTATATACTACTCTTTGCTATTGTGTCCCAGTTACGCAACCATGAATAAGCCTATAAATATGGGACTGTATGGACATATGAGTAATACCCAACACAAGACACACACAATTTGCTTCATATCATTCGAAACCTCAAAGAAGATGGTGAAGCCGTTAACCCTAGAAACTAAGGACATCCTGAAATTGGTTTACGATCTCTATGTCGTTAGCAGCTCCAACCAACAGGAAAAGCCCTTCGATCATGAAGCTTTTTTCACTAATGTTGTCTCTGATGTTTTTGTTCGTTCACTTCGTACTTGTGATCCAAAAAGTATTGAGGTAATTAATCATCATCATCTTCTTGTTCGGCCTCTAATGCCCTTTAAAATGTCCTAACTTCTGAAATGGTTTTTTTTTCCCCTTTAAATCATTATATTTGACATAAAATGAGTGATATTTAGATATTTTAAAGCATATAATGATGCAGTTTTGAACTTTTTACAATTTTCAAAAAAAAAAAAAAAAAAAAAAAAAAAAAAAAAAAAAAACACACACACACACACACACACGCAATTTTAGAGTATATTTCTCTTTCAAAAATCCATAAGATATCAAAATTTCACTCATGTTATGTTGAATCAAATAATCGAAAGAGAAAAAGCATCTAGAAGGTTGGAGTAGTACAAAAGACATTAGAGTGGCACATTATAGGCCACAAACCCGTGTGTGGGGATTAAAACAATGCATTGTCTTACAATAATGTATATTTAATCTGCAAATAATTATATTGTTCGTTTCAGTTTGATCTGCCAAGGGTCGAGAAGACTACTGCCCCAGTGGAGCCACCAATAGATTTACTCAAGCATCTTGCTTGTGAGGTTATACTTGCATCGATGTCAAGAATGTTTTTCAAGACGAAACTTATTTCACATACTTAAAGCACTATGAATTTGTAGTGAAACCAAACGACCACTAAGTGATACGTTATTTGACACTCCCTACAGTCCTTTTTGTAAACAACTTTTTCTCACGGGTTGTTCCTATATATATATATATATATATAAGCAACGAGTTATGTTTATCTAAAAATTTAATACACATTTTTCATTTTTATGACATATTAATAGCATGTATGTTCCTTTTTTTTCATATTTATTATCTCTCATCTTTTTTTCCCTACTCATTTTCTTTATAAATAAGGGTATATTTAGGAAAAATTTACTTTATTAACACATTTATTACTTTCAATTAAATTTTAACCATCAGTTTGATTTTTTTGGTTTTGATAGTTGTTGCTCAAAAAAATATCAGGGGAAGCAGATAAAGAGTTCCATTGTTTGAATACTTGAATTACACACACATGTATATATATAGGATATTCAATTACTGGGTGTTTTTCAATAATATGCATATCACTTTGAACAAAATCTATGATGAACTGAAACAAAGCCAACCAAGAATAGTGAGACGATACAGAAAAGACAAAACTGTGATAGAATTCAAAAAAGACCAGTTCAAGATTCTGTGGGCCCCAATTGTTCATGAAGATTCAGACGAGGTCAATAGAAGGTTCCATATCATGAGGAGGAAGATGAAGTGGCACGTGGTGGACTACGCTATTATTCCTCAACTATGCAAGGATCTGATCAAAAATAGATTGAAGTATGACAATAGGAACCCTATTGTGCCTCTCTTTAGCCCTCAAGGCGAACTCTTAAACGACAATGCGTTGCACATTTTGTTCACTTGGGGGATCCAAGCTTTCCCTTGGCGCCTAGGTGATGCTCCTGTTGAGAAATCGAACTGGATTTGGAATGAGTTGCAGAAAAGGAATCACATTATCAATACTTGGGTACGTACATATACTAATTTTCTTCCTCTGGTTTACTTCGCTTTTAATTTAAAAAACAAAAACTTTGATTGAAGTATACGACTTGGTCCTCTTATAAGTTAACATAATGTTTTTAGTTTAGTCCCTTAAATTTATAAAATATATTTTTATTTAGTCCATTAATTTCAATACCGTTGGTCTCATTTATCTAGAAATTCTAATTCAAAAAATTTAAATGATTAGTTGTAATTAACTAATGACAAAACATATTAAGATTTTAAAATATAAAAAAATTAAGCCTGTTTTGTCAGCTCCATATAAGTATCTTATGTGTCATAAATTATTTGGGCTTCATATGAATAGAGAGAGAATAGGATTTGGGGTGTCTGCTGCCCCTTCTGCTTCCCTTTAATTTTCCCCCACCTTCTCAAATATTTTTCCCTATTTCTTTTTATTATAAGATTTTACATAAAAATGGTGACATATGGCAATAAATGGTGTAGTTTTCAAATTTTTATGACTTTTCAAAGATTATAATTTTAATTTAAAAAGAAATAACACAATTTTAAAGTATATAATAATAGGGCGAAGAAAATATTAAGAGGGAAAACTCTCTTTAAGTATTATCTCTCCCGTATTTTTGTTATTCTCTATATGCAAATGTAGGGTTAGAATGGAGGTTGAGTGGTCATCTTTTTGATACTTCTAATGCCCTTTGTAATATCTCAACTTTCAAAATGTTCTTTCCATTTCTTTCATTAAATTCTACAAAAAAAAAAAAAAAAAGTTTTGGTATTTTATGGTCATCAAATGGTGCAACTTTGAATTTGCTTGCACCTATAAAATGTAAAAAGATTTCACTCATTTTATATATAATCTAATGATCAAAAGGGGAAAAAATAATATCAGAGGACGAAGCAATACATTAGAGGGAGGTGTATTATCGGCCTGAAAGCCAAGCCAATTGGGATCAAACGTGACTAAACTAATGGAAGAAACTTTTTTTTTTCTTGGCTCTTGTGAATTATCAGCTCAATGAGAACGCTTACATCATTGTAAGTGGACGCACCGATTCGGACTGGTCCGATGACCAGTGGGTGATGAAACTCCCAGGAGAATTGGAAAAATAAGAAATGATGACATCATAAGAAGATTCGACGTCATAATAAGGTATTGTCGCCACGGCGAAAAGGACAAGGAAGAAAGTGAGACGATCGCCAAATTCTGGACTTATGTGGAGAGCACATTTGATGGCTTGAGGAGGATGAACAGAAAGGAAGTCGACGAAGAAACATTCAGACAGGTTAAGCTCTTCCTGGGAGTCCGGCAGGATCGTACCGGCTGGGTTGTCCTGAGCAAAGGCGCGAGTGTTAAGCGGATTTGTGACGGCGAGCTTTTTTACCAGACACTCACTGAGTTCAGCGAATGGAGGCAAAACATTGAGAAAGATTCTGGATTTGATGTGTCTCTTTTACGTCATTATGATTATCTCTTTTACGTCATATTATTCTCAAGACTCATCTGTCTGATATATATAACCTTATTACATGCCCAGAGCCAAAATGCCAACGTCCCATGAAGTTCAAATTAGCAGTCTTTGAATGCTGCCATGGACAACATGAAGTTGATCGGTCTGATAATAGTATTAATGCTGCTGATCATGCCGGTGGAGGCGAAGTGATTGAGATAACGAGGCCAGGTATATATGGGGTTTGATGTTTTGGAGAGAGAGAGAGAACATAGAAAAGAGAATTAGTGAATCTCATATTTTTCTTGACTTCTTGTGTTTGTGAATCTCCAGATTCTTACTCTTGATCCCCGTCGAGTAGATCGGGCGAAACAATTCTTCGCTTGAAGAGAATGTCCGTCAAAGTGGGGTCCATCATTCTCTTCCTATCTTATCTGATATGATCTCTCTCAAAAATTTCGGCCCTGAAATGGTTGATGAAGAGGTTTCCCAATGAGTTGTGTTGTGTTTCATGCAGTTGTTACTATATGTTTTAATGTTTGATAAAGATTCCAATAAGTTGTTGTGTGTGTTTGATTAAGTTGTTACCTATGTTTTGATGCTCTTAGGGTTTAGGTTTTTGAGTGTTTGCGCTTGAATCGTGTGGATGGGAGATTTTAGTCTGTCTTTTATATTGTCTCCTATCTTTGGGGTTTTCAATAATAAAGCCTTCAAAATAGTGTGCTCGTTATTATGTAAAAGTTGACTGTGTGATTCATTCACAGATAATGAAATTCGTTCTTAAAATATTTTCCCCCTCTTTTTTTATTATTTGTTAAATTTAATTAATCTATCACTTTCGTCCCTTACTCTTTTTTTCACTTAAAAACTAGTATAGTCAAAATTTGTGCTCTTCTTAATTATTGTTCAAACAACATCAATATAGATAAATTGTGAAA
This sequence comes from Acacia acuminata, assembly GCA_019022655.1. NCBI lineage: Eukaryota > Viridiplantae > Streptophyta > Magnoliopsida > Fabales > Fabaceae > Acacia > Acacia acuminata. Next base: position 85,714 of record JAFJYI010000359.1, read on the forward strand.
ATAATGACAAATATAAAAATTATGTCTTATGTAACATCCCGAATTTTGGGCCCTGAGAATTGAGAATAAGTCTAAATTAGGCAAACGACTAAGTCCTGTCCAAGAAGTGTGACACCTCCGAAGAGGGCCATATCTTCAGCCAAGGGACAAAAATGGGAAAATTATGAAATAGTATTTTGAGGATACAGAAATATTATGATAGAATTATTTACGGGAAATTTAGCCTGGATAAATTATAAGGCTAATATTTAGAATTTAAGGCATATTTTCTCGTAAATTAAGGATAATTAGTTAGGGAATAATATTTGGCTTAAATATTTTGGAGATAATATTTTATGGCCAAAAGAAATTATTGGAGAAAGAGAAATCCTTACATGGAATTAAGGATTGATTTTGATTTCCTAAATATGGTTTGCAATATTAATTAGAAAAGAAGAATGTAGAAATTAGTGATATTATGTGTGTTGGATCATTCATGCAAACCAATATCCTCTCTTGTCCAATATCAACTTCAGATAGCACAATAAAGCCCAAGCAATACACACATCCAAGCCCAATGACAGATTTTAATATTCATTCCATTTTCCTCTCAGATTCCTATGGACATAATAAACACCACACACACACTTAATAATTATTCACTCCCTCCCTCACAAACACCCATACACTCATTTAATTAAAACACACACGCATACTCCTTTGTTTCACATTAAACCCATCTGGTCCACATAACACATCACACACACACACGTTGCATAACAAATGGCATCTAGCATGCCAAACACTTGTCACAACCACACTAAATCAGACCTTAATCTCCCTCTTTCCTCTCTTGCGATACGGATTACACTACACACACTCTTCACAAAAACTGATTCATTCAACTCCCTCATCTCACGCACGTCCTCCCTCTCCTTCACACACACAATTTTCTCTCAAGCTCTACTGTTCAATCGTCCTCCCCTCATCTCCTCTATGATTTCCCTTTCCTCCTCCCACGGCACTCCCTCTCACAAACACTAGCAACCTTCTTCTCCCTTCCCTCTCGACGGATAGCAAACCTTCCACCATCATCTTGGGCTGATCTATTAAGAAAGAAGAAGAAGATAAAGAGTAAGTTGCAATTTTACTTGCAATAGCCTCTTCTATCTACATGCATGTCATCATTGGTGAGTTTAAACTCACATGCATGTGTTCTTTTGGGTTTAGGCTGAAAGCCTGAGCAAGGAAAAGGAGAAGATTAATTGATCATTAGCCAAGGACAAGCGCTAATCACTTTTATGAAATTCTGGTGGTTTTAGAATTAAACCCAGATTTTGTAATCTGTGGTAAACTTAAATAAATACTTGGAATTTCAAAATTCTGAGGCCACCAACGTGTTCCTTATGGAAAATGGAGTGGGAATATGTTGGTGAATGAATTTTTAAAGAGGTTTTCAAACATAAAATTATAAGCTCATTAAGGAAGTCAAAACTGCCAGTGTTGGAAATCCTGAGTTCAGTCACTTGTCTGTGATGTTTGAACAAGTAAACGTCCTTTAAAAATTCTGAAAATAGTCCTGGAGATAGAGGACACACATACCTTTAAAAATATGGGTCATTTTTATTTTTTTGATTTTTGGTTAGTGAATAATAAATGTTACAAAGTGACCCTGCGTCCTGCAAAGCAAAACTGGGCAGACGACTTGGACATGTAAATTGTCTGGGTTTAAGTGCTTATAAAATGATGAAATTTTTCAGGCATGAAGAGGACTCCCTGAGTATTTAGGAAATATAAATTTTGTAATTTTTAAGGCCCTGATCGGTGAGATACAAATTTTAAAAGTTGAGTCATTAATTCTGGAAGCTTAACTGGACAGTCAAGAACAACGTAAATTCTGGGAATTATTTGACAAGTCATGACCTCGGGAAGTATTTTTCTATGAAATTGGACTTCTCTAAGAACACATGAGAGTTGACAGAACGTTAAAATGATTTTTGTGGAATTAATGAAAAATAGTTGAAGTTGCTGGACTTTTTAAAGGCACTGAAAGATAAAAGTTGAAAGTAACAAGTTTAAGTTACTTAATTCAACCCTAATGAAATAAGGGTTGAAAAGGAAAGTAAACATTTGTTTTCCCTGATTCTAAAGGTATGCAGCTATGTCCTTAGGGCCGCAAGGAGAATGAAGGAACTTCAAGCAACCTTGACAGTTAGCGAAAGGGGAAACCCGAGTAAGGACAGTAGTCCTTAAAAGGTAGTGGGCTTACCTTACTTGCATGTATTTGATATTATTGCTTGTATGTATATGTTTGATTGCTATACTTGCTTGCTATGTTTAACATACTTGAATGATTGAAGCTCTGTTTATGATTATGCTATGGCCATGAGTATGATGCATGAAGTATTGAGCATGCAGATATGTCATTATGTTAACATAAGCTTGTGCAAGGCAAGTATATCATACATTAGCATTTATCTTGCATGCATTGTTTGGTATTGTCTGCTACTAAGATTCCTCAGAATCTCACCCTCCACTACCAGCCAGTAGACAGGTGAGCACGGGTCGAGAAGCGTTGCACATGGTTCGAGGAGGGAGCGTTGCTTGAAAACGGCCCAGCAGCGGGACAGCTTGATGAATCGAGGGACGACGGTGTTTAGTTGGTTTGAGTTTTCACCGTCTGTAATGAATATAAATGTATGTAAAGGGGTATAAACCCTGGGTGTACCCTTGTTATGTAATCAAGTTTAAATTCTGTTGTATCAGTATAATGTACTATTTCTGATTTTGTCACACTACTGCGTATGATTACGGCTAAGAATGCTGGCACCCTAATGGGTGTTACATCTTATATTAAGGATTTACATGATTTAGTGTATAGTCTCACATGAGGAGGTGAAAAGTAACTAGAGAGTCACTTGGTGATAATGAATTATGCAAAGTTTACTTTTTAAGGGGTGACATCACTTGATTTAGGCATAATAAGTATTTAATTGGAGAAGTGGAGTAAATAAATATAAACAAATGGATCTAAATTTTATTTTATGTGGCAAAAAAAAAATCTCAATTGGATTACCATTTATCAATTGGACCCATCAATTTAGTCTTTTATTTTAAAAAATTTGCAGAAAAGGGCGGAGTAAGAAACAAACAAGATTGAGAAATATTTAGAACCACAGGTAGTGTAACACGGCAATAAAGAAATTAAAGTGTTAATTAATCTATCACTTTTGTCCCTTGCTCTTTTGTCCCTGTTGACATGACCAGTCATCATAGGAAAAAACTGTTTTAAAATGTACCTTGATAATTTAACAAGAGCGCAAATCAACTTAGTAAGGGACTGTATTAATTTAATATAGTTAGTCTCTGTGTATACTTCAAAATAATGAAACATCATTCTTTAGCCCAAAATAAAAATAATAATAATAATAATAATGTAACATTATACTTCCTATTAAAGATAGAAAATCCAGCAACTCGTGTTCAAATCTCGGTGGGGAAAAAAGAAGAAAAACGTTGATGACCCCCCATATTTAATTGTATTTGCTGGTGAATTTTTGGAGTTATTTAAGGAGTCATCGTTAAATTTTGGTTCCTCATGGGAATAAACTTAATACGCTCCAAAATTAAAGAAATTAATCTTCCACTAATTTAACATTCATAAGTTATTTAATTATGTGATCCCCCTCCCCCCTAAAATATATATAATATCTATGAATATTGGGTCAGTTACATATAAACCCCTAAATTTTAAAAGTTTAAATTAAATATCCTAACATTTTATGTTTTGACTATTAACTTCTTTGTCATTAAAATTACCTTTAAAGTTAATAGTTTCTACCATATCGAAGTTTTTATATATTTTATAAGGGGAAATCATTTCTGCATTTGATGCAGAAAAAGAGTCTGCAGCAAGCCACTACGCTACCGTTTCAATTACTTGTTTTCCACCCCTTTATTTCTGATTTAGCCTGGCAGATTTATTTCTGATTTCGTATGGCAGAGTTTCAGACCTATTCAATTATCCTCCTTGTATCTATTTCATCTCTTCTTGTCTTCTTGCATAACACACCGCCGGTAGATGCAAACAATTCTTTGACCCGTAGATGCTGCTCGGTAGATGCAAATAATTGTTTGATTCATATGCGTATAATTGTTTGACCCATAGATGTTGCTCGGTGATATTTGCTGGTGGGCCTTTCCTTCCCTTTTTTTAAATATTTATTATGATTACAGCTATTTGAGTCTGTATCGCAATCGTGATATTTGCTGATATTAGCGTCTGTATTCGCCACTAAACGTTGTTGCTAGGTGTGTGTTTTGCAATTTGCAGTAAGAAAGCATCGGAAGGAGGGGAAGACACGTTTGGAACACCAATGAAAGAACAATGGAATTTGTCATTTCCCACCTTTTTTTTTGGTATAACTACGGGGCAACAGCCCAAAGCTAACGTATCAGTACAGACCTTGGGCAAGCTACACCCAATTCATCCCTACAAAGCAAACTACAAACAGAAACAGGAGGATGTACAAAACTAATACTACTCTCCTCCATTTCAAAACTCAAATTGGCCATAGCATCAGCACACACATTGGCCTCCCTATATACATGCACAAACTGAACCTTCACAACTTTCTTTAACAACAAACCAATTACAGTTAGCAAACTTGAAGCTCTCTCCTCTGTCATCTGCATACTATTCAGGAGATCAACCACATGAGATCAAATTATACGTAATGGAATTTGTCATTTTCCACCTTTTCAAAACTAAGTTGAACTCTTTAAGATTTGGATCCAACACCAACAAAGGAATACCCTTGATCTTATTAGTTTTTGCATCTTTTGCCATTAATAAATCAAGCTCTTCAGGTTTAAGAAAATCTTCAGCTTTCACCAAAATCTTATTCTCTGGAATTTATAAATGATCGTTAGTTTTACACAAATCACTCTCATAAACCTTCTTTTCTATGATCTTTATGATATTACAGCCTCCAACCTCATCGATGTTCTTCTTCGTCATCCCTGACAACATTAACGAGACAGGATCAGATGATGATTCTTTTGATGAAGAAGTATTTTTATCATTGATCTTTCTCTTTTTGTTGGTCCTCCTTCCTTTTGCTGATGGTTCTTCTTCTTTGGCTGCCTCTCTTGATGGTTCACCACCGTCGGAGTGTGTGTGGCCGTGGAGCTTTTGAACCACCAAGTCCGATGCTGAGAACCCCGGTACATCCATATGCATCGTCGTTGTTGCTGGAGAAGTTGACCCCGAACAGAATCGCTGCGGCGTGTTATGCAAGAAGACAAGAAGAGATGAAATAGATACAAGGATGATAATTGAATAGGTCTGAAACTCTGCCATACGAAATCAGAAATAAATCTGCCAGGCTAAATCAGAAATAAAGGGGTGGAAAACAAGTAATTGAAACGGCAGCGTAGTGGCTTGTTGCAGACTTTTTTTCTGCATCAAATGCAGAAATGATTCCCCATTTTATAATATACCATGTCATTAAAAAAACACTTGGGATTTGATATGTAATTTTAAGTATTTTATACTTTTTCATTTAAAAAAGATGTGGTCGAATAAATATTTTAAAAATTTTAAGGATTTTTTATTTTTATGCATTTTAAAAATATTTAAAATTGTATATGTCAATTGCTAAGTGTTATTTTTCTAAAGGACATGGCGTATAATTAAAAATATAAAAATTTTGACATGACAAAAATTGTTAACCTTAACGGTAGTCTTAACAGCAAGGGATTGATAGGCAACATATGAAACATTAGATTTCTAAAACTAATTAGGGAAATTTTGTGCATTTTAACCCTTTTTTTTTTTTTGCCAAAAGTATGTGCTTGACGCTACTATGTATTTTTCTTTCTTTTACTTTTATTCGATGCAGAAAAAGAGATAATCTTTTTATTAGAGTCATCTTTAACTAATTAAATAACCAAAATTGAGTCATTAGTTGCATAGCCTTTCGCTTTCAAAATGGGGAAAAAGTGAGTCATAAGAATCAGCTTATCCTTTAAAAAAGATTTCTAAGTGTGTTTATATATATTGATCACTTAAGTTTGAAGTCTTTTTATCCTAGGGTTAAGGTACATTTTTGCCCTTAAAGTATGCGCCTAGGAGAAATTTTGCCCCTGAAGTTTCAAGTGTAGCAATGTTGCCCCTGAAGTTTCAAAACGGAGCAATGTTGCCCTCCGTTAAAAACCCTAAACCGTTAGGGTTTTTAATGGAGGGGCAACATTGCTCCGCTTTGGGACAACATGTTTCCATTAAAAACCCTAACGGTCAACCGTCAACGTTAGGGTTTTTAACGGAGGGGCAACATTGCTCCGTTTTGAAACTTTAGGGGCAACATTGCTACGCCAAAACTTTAGGGGCAAAATTGCTCCTAAATAAGATACTTTAAGGGCAAAAATGCACATTAACCCTTTATCCTAATAAGTATTTCTAAGTCCTTGAACCACGTGACACACACAAGTGATTACATTTGTTCTTTTTGTTTTTTATTTTTTGACCACATGTTGTACATTTGATTCATTTCTTTGCGCTGCTCACAATCTTATAATATATCCTGCTTCCTTTTACCTTTTAGCTTTAGTATATTATTGTAACTAAGTATTATTCTTTCCTTGAAGGGTTTGAACACAAAAAGATATGGACACGGCACATCTGATCTATGAAAAGCAAAAGTTCTACTCCCTCTCCTTCTAATTATAGAACAAAGTTCTAATTTTTGTCAATTTCTTCCTAAAATGCCCCTTTTTATACTTTCTTAATAATACTTAAATATAATGATAATTTAATAATGCACATATATATTTTATAATTATGTAATGTTTGCAACTCATTAATGCTACATATACTTCAATTCTATTTTTTTTAATAAAACAAAAAAAAAAACTATAAGGCAGAATCTATCCCTTCTAAGATTTTTTTTTTTTTTTAAAAAAAAAAAAAAAAAAAAGTAGTGCGTAAATAGTAACCATTCCAACAATATCACTGTCAAAATTAAAAGTTAAGAATAAATGTAAAACACAGACAGATTTAATGCGATATTCACCTTTGTCATTCTGCCGTACAGTTTTTATATAAGGTCCGAAGTCGTGCGAGGTGTGGGTGCTATGGATTCAATAATATTTTCCTGATGTCATTTTAAATTTTATATAAGGGTATTTTAGAAAAATAAATATAATTAACTAGTTTAACTACTATCATTAATCTCTCAAAATCTAATAAATTTTTCTTATAATTAGGACATGAAGGAGTAACATCTAAAGAATTCTAAATGGACCTAAATAAAGCAAACGGATTTCATGTTCAATAGAGACAAGATAAAAGCTAGCCAATAAACTTCACACATAAATACATAAATTAATTCATAGCTCTTATAAATTCACCGAATTCTTTAGTTATGTCCTTGTAGACATTAATTCCAATGCTTACAATATGTTAATCATTTAGGGATGGCGTAAATACTGACTAAGCAACATGTAATTTGTCATAAAATACATAATAAACAAATCTTTTCAATATAAAATGATGGAATAAAGTTTATTTATTCTTAACATTAAAATAAAAAATTACTATGCTTATAATTGTCTACCTAGATACGCGCTTGCGCACAAATGATACACTAAAATGATACGTAATATATGGTTTTGTTTCGATTTTATTTATAATTGTCAACCCCCGTTGGTGGTTTTGCTATTAACGTTGTTTCCTTTACAAATTAACAAATCATGACTAGTATAAGGACCAATACTCATAATTGAGTAAAATATAAGAACATATAAGAAGCTGGAAAATTATAAGAACTTAATTAAAAATGAGATAATTTTTAATTTTCCCTGAATTCTTTTGGTAAAGTGAGTTATACACTACTCTTTGCTCGTGTCCCAGTTACGCAACCATGGATAAGCCTATAAATATGGGGCTGTATGGACATATGAGTAACACAGAAAGACACACAAATTTGCTTCATATCATTCGAAACCTCAAAGAAGATGTCAATACCCATTTCCTCGTCGTTGCAGCCACCGGTGAAGCCGTTAACCCTAGAAGATAAGGACATCCTGAAATTGGTTTACGATCACTTTGTCGTTAGCAGCTGCAATGAACAGGAAAAGCCCTTCGATCATGAAGTTCTTTTCACTAATGTTGTCTCTGATGTTTTTGGTCGTTCACTTCGTGCTTGTGATCCAAATATTACTGAGGTAATTAATCATCTTCTTCTTCTTGTTCGGCTTCTAATGCCCTTTAAAATGTCCTAACTTTTGAAATGCTTTGACCCAATTATAAGCATAAAATGATGCAGTTTGAAATTTTTACAATTTTCCCACACACACACACACAAAACCACACAATTTTAGAGTATTTTTCTCTTTCAAAAACCCATAAGATGTCAAAATGTCACTCATGTTATGTTGAATCAAATAATCAAAAGAAAAACAAAACATTTAGAAGGTTGGAGCATTACAAAAGGCATTAGAGAGGCACATTACAGGCCACAAACCTGTGTGTGGGGATTAAAACAATGATTGTCTTACAATAATATATATTTAATCTGCAAATAATTATATTGTTCGTTTCAGTCTGATCTGCCAAGGGTCGAGAAGACTACTGCCCAAGTGAAGCTACCGATAGATTTACTCAAGCGTCTTGCTTGTCAGGTATACTTGCATCGATGCCAAGAATGTTTTCATTTCCTTAATTTATATTTCTGCATTGTGTTTTTTTATCAAATCAACCCAAAAATTACAAAATAAATTTATCTTCTCCCTTTAGATGACACGCCGGAGATAATCTTTTGATTATAATTAGTACTCATTCTCATTCACATTTTCATTCTTACAATTTTTTTCCATAATTAAATAAAAAAAGTGGCACTTCAATATTATTCTTGTAACTCTTAAGTAGTGTGTGTCTTTATTCTATAAGCCCCATAAAATGTATGGGACCCTCTGAAGGATGGATGGGATTGGCAAGTTCATGGCCCCCTAAGTTCTCAAATCTTTTTTCTTAATATTTTCTAAGTTTCAAATGCACACTTTGTGTTATACTCTCTCCTGTCCTATATATGAGATACAATTTTTGGGGTGACTTAGTCTTATTTAGAAGAAATTATTTAAAGGATGTCTCAAATTTTAACTTTTTTTCTTTTGTTTCTCAAAATTAATTATTTGCCATATCACTATATATTAATTATTTTTTCGTGCCCTCTTTTTTCTAGGGAAAAACGAATTGAATGCCCCACTGTCTAATATCCTTTGTAATGTCCTAACCTCCTGAATGTTTTTTATTTTTTATTTTTTCCTACTAATTTTAAAAACATATATTTTGGAAAAACCATTTATATATTGCTTGTGACCGGTTTGAACCAACCTTTTTTTTTTATTTACGTAGTTTGATTATTTGTATATTACACTCCTCTAGTCTTATTTATCGGGCACAGAGAGTACAATTTCTTTGTTCTTAATGTAAGTCATACTAAGGTCATTAAATGTATCATATGAATATGCAATCTTACCCTTAGTTTGTTATTAATTTGCATCATAAATATTATGTACAGATGAGGGACACAAAACGTGAAGATGAGAACCGATCAAACGCACATGAAAAAACAATGTGCGTTCTAAAAGCTCTGGATTCATATTCATGGTGTGCAAAAGCAGTGATAGCGCTAGCAGCTTTTGGTTTAGAGTTTGGCAATTTCTGGGACCTCTCAGCAGCTACAAAAGACAGCCTCAGATACTCGCTGGCCGTGCTGAACAACGTTAATGAGTTCGATACTACTAAGAAAGCGAGGAAGGAAATCCTTGAATACAACGAGGTTGTGAAGAATGTTTACAAGACTGTTCGTTTTATCGTTGAGTTGGGGCGTTTCATGAACATGTATGATAGCAAGCACCTTCCAACTTTGTTAGAGGTCATGCATATATATTCTGCTTATGTTTACTGGACTGTCCTCGCCATTGTTGTTTTGGCTTCTCAATTGGATGTTCTCTCCAGTGCTCCGTAAGTTCTCTTTATGTCTCTCTCTCTGTAGACAAAACCCATTTGTAAGTGCCTATATTTTATTTTTAAAATTTTTTAATTTGATACCTGTGTTTTTTTCTTCCTCAATTAACTAGTTTAATTTTAATTTATTAGTATTGTTAATCCTGTACAGTGGTTAACAGTGCTAATAGAGCAAAGTTGCAAGTGCTAATGGGGTTAACATAGCGAAATTAGTCTTTTGATTAAAAAAAAATTTAAAAATTGAGTGAAAGTATAGGTACTTACAAAATAGTTTTTTCACATATGTATCTATGTATCTTCAAATGCAAATTAGCGACTCAATGTGCTTAATTGCCATGCTGAATTTGATGCTTTCTGTTCAAATATGTCATGAACTTGAACAGTCTATTCATCTATTATGTAGTTAGGGCTAAATATATCAAGATTGTGTTTATCTCTTTCTATATATAGTTGCATGGTTACGTACAATTAGGCAAAGTTCAGTCCTTCATGTCTTTAACGTAGGATAATTCAAAATTTATTGACTTGATTTAAGTGATTTTGTGATATACAAGAAAAAGTACGTGTGTAAGAGTTTTATGCTAAAAAAAAAAAAAAACAAAACGAATTTCACATACTTAAAGCACTATGAATTTGTAGTGAAACCAAACTAGCACTAAGTGATATGTTATTTGACACTCCCTACAGTCCTTTTTATAAACAAGGTTTTCTCACATAGGGTTGTTCCTATATATATAAGCAATAATTTGTGTTTACCTAAAAATTTAATACACTTTTTTTTCATTTTTCAGACAAATTAATTGCATGTATCTTCTGTTTTTTTTTCCATATTTATTCTCTCTCATCTTTTTCCCTACTCATTTCTTCATCAATATGGGTATATTTAGGAAAAATTTACTTTATTAACACATTTATTACTTTCAATTAAATTTTAACCAACAGTTTGATTTGCTTGGTTTTGATAGTTGTTGCTAAAAAAAAACAATACTAGGGGGAGCAGATAAAGAGCTCCATTGTTTGAATACTTGAATTACACAAACATGTATATATAGGATATTCAATTACTGGTTGTTTTTTCATAATAAGCATATCATTTAATCATATATTGTCGATTTTCAGGTATCAATTAACCGATATTAGCACCAAGATTTCCGGCGTTCGCCTCCAGCTAGAGGATTATATGAAAACGACAGAAAAGGAGATAGGTCAGAAGCTTAATCGGTTACAGTGACATACACGCACGCGAGCATATACTTCTTCAGTCCTAATTATAGGAGCCAATTAGCTAGGGCATTAATCTTCGTCCTATATATAAATATATAAGATCTCAATCAATTTTAATTATCTCTAATATTTATCATTTTTCCCAAACTAATTTATTTGATCTAACTTATAAAATAATATATAATCAAATTTTATATGTAGATGCGTATTCTAGGGAAATCAGGTTCGCATTTTTTATGATTACATAATATTTATCTGGCTAGAATTCTTGATTTATTCAAACCAATTAAGTAATAAGGACTGGAGGAGTATACATATATTAATTCGTTTATATTTTTGTAACAGAGAAATTAATCGAATTCAAATTAATTAACGATCTATATATATAAACTGAATTAATGTTATCGTTTTTTTTTTCTTCCCATTGCAGAAAAGTGGAAAGAATATAGAAATCGTGAGAATGATGCTTTTGCCTTTCCCACAGACATCGTACAAGTCTTGAAGTGTCTGCTTTTCCCTTTAGATAAGGAGCTTCCTCAGGTCATCATAGATGAGTAGTATATATGACTTTTTTAATTAATTCTTAATTATATATTAATTATGCTTAAATAGAAAGTTTTTCTAACATCACTTAACGTGTTTAATCAACCAATATGAAATTTTTGATTTATTAGATCTTCTATATTCGTAATATAATTATGCATGCTAGTTTTTCTACAAAGATGCCACCATTCACACTTATTATTGGATCGGTTATTCCTTCACACTTGATATAAAAATCTAAATGTTTTCTTTGGATATTTAATTTGCAAGTATCTTTAATTTTACCCAAATTTTAATCAGGTTTCTATTTTTTTTTTATTACGTTCTTATAGTTTTATATGTTTTAATTAGGTTCATGTAGCTTTTTTATATATATACTTTTTATCAAGTTCTTCCCAGTTTCATCATATTTTTTGTCAGCCACTTGAAACATCAGGGACTTGATTAAAAATATATGAAACTATAAGGACATGATAAAAAAAAAAAAAAGGATTACAAAGACCTGATTCAAAACACATGAAATTACAAAAATTAGGACACCCCATGCAAGATTTGTGGGATTGTAGCCGCCACCTCGCTCTCCCATGCAAGATTGTCACTTTGCCATCAGGGCAATGCACCCTTTCATATAAAATTTTGGATGTTTAAGAATTTCCTTTTTCTTTTTTTGCATGCCAACAGGGAATCATTGAAGATTTCAAGACAAACTATGCGCTGGTGTTCATTTCTGGGCTGTACAGTATAGAAGAGGAAATAAATCTTCTGAACAAAATCTATGAAGAACTGAAACAAAGCCAACCAAGAATAGTGAGACGATACAGAAAGGACAAAACTGTGATAGAATTCAAAAAAGACCAGTTCAAGATTCTGTGGGCCCCAATTGTTCATGAACATTCGGAAGAGGTCAGTGGAAGCAGGTTCCATGTGATGAGGAGTATGATGAAGTGGCAGGTGGTGGAGTACACTATTATTCCTCCACCATGCAAGGATCTGATCAAAAATAGATTGAAGTATGACAATAGGAACCCTATTGTGCCTCTCTTTAGCCCTCAAGGTGAACTCTTAAACGACAATGCGTTGCACATTTTGTTCACTTGGGGAATCCAAGCTTTCCCTTGGCGCCAAGGTGATCATTTGGCCCTCGTTGAGAAATCGAACTGGATTTGGAATGAGTTGCAGAAAAGTAATCAAACTATCAATACTTGGGTACGTACATATACTAATTTTCTTCCTCTAGTTTACTTCACTTTTATTTTTTTTTTTTTTTTTTTTACAAAAAAAAAAAAAACTTTGATCGAAGTATACGACTTGGTCCTCTTATAAATTTTCATCATGTTTTTAGTTTAGTCCCTTGGATTTATAAAATGTATTTTTATTTAGTCCCTCAATTTTAATACCGTTGGTCTCATTTAACTAGAAATTCTGATTCAACAAATTTAAATGATTAGTTGTAATTAACTGATGACAAAACATATTTAATTTTAAAAAAAAAAAATTAAGCATGTTTTGTCAGCTCCATATAAGTATCTTATATCTCATAAATTATTTGGGCTTCATCTGAATAGAGAGAGAAAAGGATTTGGGGTTTCTAGTGCCCCTTATGCTTCCCTTTAATTTCCCCCCAACTTCTCAAATATTTTTTCCTTATTTCTTTTTATCATTAGATTTTAAATGAGTGATATTTTGATATCTAATGACAAGAAATGGTGCAATTTTCAAATTTTTATGATTTTTCAAAGATTATAGTTTTAATTTAAAAAGAAATTACACAATTTTAAAATATATAATAATAGGGCGAAGAAAATACTCGGAGGGAAAACTCTCTCTTAGTATTGTCTCCCCCATATTTTTGTTCTTCTCTATATGCAAATGAAGGGTTGAGGGGTCTTCTTTTCAATACTTCTAATGCCCGTTATAATATCTTAACTTTCAAAATGTTCTTTCCATTTCTTTTGATCATCAAAATTCTAAAAAAAAAAAGATTGATATTTTTGTACTTTATGGTCATCAAATGGTGCAACTTTGAATTTACTTGTACCCATAAAATATTTAAAAAAAAATCACTCATTTGATATAGAATCTAATGGTAAAAATAAAAAACATTAAACGACGCAGCAATACATTAGAGGGAGGCATATTATGGGCCTGAAATCCATTTCGGACGAGACTTAACTAACTAATGGAAGAAACCTTTTTTTCTTGGTTCTTGTGAATTATCAGATCAATGAAGACGCTTACATCATTGTAAGTGGACGCACCGATTCAGACTGGTCCGATGACCAGTGGGTGATGAATCTCCCAGGAGAATTGAAAAAAATAAGAAATGATGACATCATAAGAAGATTCAATATCATCATAAGGGATTGTCGCCACGGCGAAAAGGACAAGGATGAAAGTGAGACGATCGCCAAATTCTGGACTTATGTGGAGAGCACATTTGATAGCTTGAGGAGGATCAACAAAGAGGAAGTCGACGAAGAAACATTCAGACAGGTTAAGGTCTTCCTCAGAGTCCGGCAGGATCGGACCGGCTGCGTTGTCCTGAGCAAAGGCGCGAGTGTTAAGCGGATTTGTCACGGCGAGCTTTTTTACCAGACACTCACTGAGTTCAGCAAATGGAGGCAAAACATTGAGCATGATCCTGGATTTGATGTGTCTCTTTTACGTCATTATGATTATCTCAAGTCACAGCAAAAACCGTGTAGTCATATTACGCGCAAGACTCATAGCCCAGAGCCAAAATGTCATGGACAACATGAAGTTGATCGGTCTGATAATAGTACTAATGCTGCCGATCATGAAGGTTGCTGCTGTGATTGAGATCAGGAAGCCAAGTATATATAGGGTTTGATGTTTTTGAGAGAGAGAGAACATAGAAAAGAGAATTAGTGAATCTCATATTTTTCTTGACTTCTTGTGTTTGTGAATCTCCAGATTCTTAATCTTGATCCCCGTCGAGTAGATCGGACGGAACAATTCTTCGCTTGATGAGAATGTCCGTCGAAGTGGGGTCCACCATTCTCGTCCTACCTTATCTGATATGATCTCTCTCAATAATTTCAGCCCTGAAATGGTTGTTGAAGAGGTTTCCCAATAAGTTGTGTGTTGTGCTTCATATAGTTGTTACTATATGTTTTAATGTTTGGTGAAGATTCCAATAAGTTGTTGTGTGTGTTTCATTAAGTTGTTACCTATGTTTTGATGCTTTTAAGGTTGAGGTTTTTGAGTGTTTGCGTTTGAATCGTGTGGATGGGTGATTTTAACCCGTCTTCCATATAGGGTTTTGAATAATAAAGGCTTCAAAATAGTGTGCTTGTTATTATGTAAAAAGTTGACTGTGTGATTCATTCACTGATAATAAAATTTGTTCTTTAAGTTTTTTCCCTCTTTTTTTATTATTTGTTAAATTTAATTAATCTATCACTTTTGTCCCTTACTCTTTTTTTCACTTAAAAACTAGTATACTCAAAATTTGTGCTCAAAAATTAAAATAGTATACTCCATCGGCTCCTAAATATAAGATCTAAATAAGATAGGTTTACTTTGATACTAAATATATAAGACTCAATCCATTTTATTTTCTAAATTTATAATTTTTTTTAAATTGATTACACATGTATTAAGGATATTTTTATCAAATGATAATTCCAATGAAGTTTATTAAAGAGGGTATTTTAGGAAAACCAATGTACATTTGTTACAAATAACTAACTTAACTAATATGATTAAGATGTACAAATTAGTTATCTGGCTCATATATTGATAAATTAAATACCAAAGGAACATTTTAGAGAAATAGCTAAAAATACATCATGATACTCAAAAAGAATTAATCATTCCAAAAATATATATATATAAATCTAATTTTGCAAGTCAAGCAACATCTCTACTAAAAAATGAGATACTTTAAAATAAATATAAACATAGTTTAAAGAACCGTAACACTTTAGAGGCCATGTAAGTCCCTTTGACTAAGTGTCTCCACCTTGTTTGTACTAAATATCATCCAAGTTCTTTTTCTTTTACGTTGAGTGCTACTTGGAATTCTTGTTGGTCTTAAGTTATGTGTATGAGCAGTGAGTGCTTTAAGAACACATAATGAAGAAAAATTTAGTACATGGGACAAATCTTCTTTTTGTAAAGGAACATGCATGTTCCAGTCGATCCTGTTTACATGGAATATAATATCATGCTTATTAACTCTATGTAACTTCTTGTGATTGAACCTTGTTTCATATTAAGAAGTTACGTAGAGTTCAGTGTGCACACCCACGTATACGTATATATATGTATATGTATATATATGAGTATATGTATACATATATCTACATGTATACACACACACATACATATATTAATAGCATATAATTGAGGCTTCTTAGCATATTTCTCTGAGCTTGATTGCAAAAATTATTGGCATATTATTAAGAGTGACTGCATTTGATCAAGGGACTGATACAAGGATTTGGAGGGGCAGGGGAGGGAAAATATTTATAAGTTGATTGTTAAAAAATTGAAAAATTGGAGTTGTAAAATTTTAACAAAGAGAAGATATAAGATAAAAGAGTAAGAGAAATTAATTAAAATGTTTTTACCTCAATTCTCTAATTTTTTTTTTTTTAATCCAATTTTAAAAAGTTTTCTCTCCCCTCATTTTCCCTCCCCTCCTCTCATACCAAACAGCTCCTAATGCTTAAAAGGCATAAAATTTTCGTATTTTGTGTGATTACTCTCAGATAATTAATTATTGGTAGGTTTGATGCTTAATGGTGATCATTTACATTGTAGGTATCAGTGGGAAGGTTGAAGATTAAAGCTAAAAACACACTTGAAGAGCTGAGATGGGAAACAAAATTTTTCTCATGCACTTTTGGCCACGAAGGAACTTATTTTTGGCCCCACCCAGTGTGTGAATTAGCAGTCGTGCAATTCAGATCAGATTGGAGAAAATGGGTTAACCCACCTTGTATCCCACCCGAACTGGACTCAATAGCTCTGAAATCGACCTATCACTTCGGTTTCTTCAGTTCTTCTCATTCCTCCACCAATCATCTTCATTTTTTCAATCACTTGTCAATGACACTACTACAAAAAAGCTTTATAACGTTCTTGTTTTTACCCTTTTTATTTCCTTAATTTAGAGGACATCTAATCAGAGCTGCCGAAAGTCCAGAGCTAAGGCGTCCCAAAATTTATTTGGGAAACCATATTACTTTTTTTCTTAAAAAACAAAACAAAACAAAAACAAAAACAAAAAAAAAAAAAAGCCTAAACCTCAAGTTCGAGGAGCTACTAAGCAGAACAGATCGAAGACACATCAAGCCACGATTTGGGCGGAGGAAGAGCATATTTGAAATCGACAGTGGAAAAATGGAATCTGAAAGGGCGTACGTGTGTGGTGGGGAGAGAACAGAGCCTTTTTCCAACAACAAAAATGAAACATAAAAAAAACATAAAGTAGAAAATCTATTCCCACCATCATCCTCTAGTTTCATTAAGATTAATGTGGAACGAATAACCAAAACTAACTTATCTCACTGTTTGAAAACCTAAAGGGAAATGAAAATAGAAACCCAAATTAGATCTTTAAAGAATTTGAGAGTTCATACCTGAGTAATCGATGGCCTATAGAGGTAGTTCAAAGAAGAAGACGGTGACAGCAATCCTAAGACGCAATAGAAGGCTCGTCGGTGAAGAAGAAGACAAATGACACGAAGAAGTGTGAGATCTGAGGCTAAGATGATGCGGAAAGAAGACTACAATTTATGCCAGAAACTGAAACTGAAAGGGCAAGATGTTACGCCTCCACCGGCCTCGCCCTTTCGGGTGGCGGGTTAGAGGGATTCCTTTTATTAGATACCTTTCCTTGATTCTTAAATCCATTTATTTATAAGTCAGAGCATGTACAACAGAGCACAGGACTAGGTTGGACTACCTACTGTACTGGTAAAAGTAAAATCAACAGAAAATACAAGTCCTCGGAGGGTTAAGGGTACAGTTATTCAAAATAAAATATATACTCATCCACAAATCAAAGTACAAAATGATAGGGCATTCCCTATTCTTCACGACACCGCCGGGCCCTACCTTTCCAAAAAGGGTCTTCTCTATCAGGCATGCTCCCCTGCAGCTACAGAAGCGTCTGGAGTCCAATAGTGGATTCTAAAGTAACCATCAATACTCATGCACTAAATGTGTGATGTGTTTACATGCAACCATGTAATATATATATATATATATATATATAACCACAAATAATATGCCAAATATATATACCACATACGCAAACAGAAACATATACAACAACACGTCTTCGTACCGTCGAGCCGCCTTACCAAGGCAAGCCCCGGATTTACTGAAATCATAATCCTGTCTCCATTGAGTCGCCACTCAAGGCAAACCCCAGACCAAGCCACGGTGCTAGAACACAATTATTAACATGCTCTATATGCATATTTGCCAAAACACATAGAAAAACACATATGGCAAGCAAAACATACAACAAAACACATAAAAGTGGTGGAGTAAAGTGGTTACTACTTAATGGGGTATTTACCATCTTAATGTTTTAATGGGCCCACTAGCTCTCCCAAGAATGGTTTGACCCTAAATAACACCAAAAAACTTTATTTTAGTATTTTCCAGAAATACCCTTGCATTTTTAGTTAAAACTAAGCCCTTTACTAATTGTCGAGAAAATCCAGTGCGTCTGGTCCAATTTCCATGACTTTTAATAAATTCCAAAAACATCATATTTACATGAAACCAGTGCCATATGAACCATTAGGATGCCTATTTTTCAGGAAAAATAATTTAAGAGACCAAAAGTACATATATTGTGGCGTGTAGCCTATTTTTCACTCTCTGGTCAGATTTCGTCCTGATGCTTCTAGAGCCAAATTTAACAATTTTTATATCTTAGTAGGAAAATCCAAATGATGCAAAATTATAAATTAAAGTGAATATAAGGAAGTTTAATTTCTACCTGTAAAATTTCAGACTAATCCAAGTTCATTTACTATTTTTAAGGCCAAGTTGAAGGTTCGCTGCCCAGAAAACCTAGATTTGGTAGCAAGCTTGTTTCTCAAGTTTTTCAGTGTTTTTGAGTTTGGAAACTTAAACCGTAGGTTAACCCCATACAAAATCATGTTTTGAACACTTTTAGATCATCAAAAACAACAAAATCATATTGCAACACTATACCCTAACCCCTTGCACGAAAATCACAAGTTCAAGTTGCAAAGGTTCGAGTTTTCGGTGTTTACTTGAATCGGAAGTTTGATTGATGATCTTTGTTGCTTGAACCTTGTTGTGGCTATGGAAACTTGGCTGAACTCTCCTCTAATTCTTCTGAAAATTTTGTGCTCCTTAGTTAATAGAGAGAGAGCATATGTCTTTTAATAATGGTAAAAGGTAACTAATCAGTCCAGAATAACTGGAGTAAAACCCCGTCCAGTAATTAGTAACATTCATCTGACTTTTTGACTTTATCCTCAAGAAAATCCAGAAGGGTATAGGGTCTGGACATGTGGCGCCTCCCCCTGCAAAATATCTAGATTTTTACTTTTTATTTGGACAAAATTACCTACTTTGACCCGGAATTTATGAAAATTGCCAATTTTGGCTTGGAACTCCTTTATTATTCTTTTCTTTTTCCCCAAGCCCTCTAGATGTTTCCTAGGGCTAGGTGGTGCCATCTTGGGCCTAAAAATCAAATCCCATAATTTTTATTTTATTTTTCCCAATTTATCTTATTTATTCCCCTTTTATTTAGAAAGTGGGACACACACTTTGACTTTTGGGCTGATTTTGCTTTTCTTTTTCTCCAAGTAAATTTTACTTATTTTAAGCGCTAGGTGGCGCATAAGGGGCCCCACAAAATCTTCCCTTATCCATTTTATCTAGCTTTTCCACCTTATTCAGTCCGATCTCCTCCTACCGGTCCTTGCTGGGCCCCGCTAGTCAACCGGGTGCTTTCCTTTGTACTTTTCTTCAACTTTTCAGATATTCTCTCCTAAATGGACATTCATATGTGGCACCTCCTTGACTTCCCAAAGTGGCCCTACACTTGTCTCATTCAATCCAAAAGAAGCCCTTAATCGATCCCTATCGATCCCCTTTCTACCGGTCAAACGGCTATGGGACCCGCATTTTCAGTTTGGGTCTGAACATAGATAAAATCATGAGTTTCCCTTCTCTATCCTGGGGGGATGAAATTTATGACTCAAGGGGAAGGATTTGACTATTTTTCCCTTACTTTTCCTCTTTTACCCCTGTAGTGACACGTGTCTCTATACAATATTGCACTGACTCTTGCTTTTTGACATATGACTTTTTTAGTGTCTCTTTCTCTTCCTATTTCCTCAAAACTACTGGGGATCTTTATCTGTTCAGGAAATGTCACACTTCCTGAACCGGGCCTAGTAATCTGCCTAACTTAGGCTTATTCTCAAGTCTCCATGCCCGAAATTCAGGATATTACACGAGAGAGAAAAGAATGAGATCTGAAACTGAAAGAAGGGAATGAGATCAAAAACTAAGCGTGTGTGGTGGGCTTACTTGGGTTTGGGTTTCAACATTTGTACTAAATGTGGTGGAGATCCAGTGCAGCAGAGACGAAGGAGACAGAGGCGCGGCAGGGCAGAGAAAAAGGCGGGCACGCACAAAGTGAGGGAAATGAAAGGATGTTGATCGGGAAGGAGGCGGAGTGTGAAGAGAATGAGAGAAAGCAAGGTATTAGGGTATTAAGTATTGGGAAAATTTGGTGTCTTGAATAAAATTTCCGGACGCCAAAATTTCCATTTTAGTGTCCTAAAAGGAAATTTAGGACGCCTAAATTCTACCAAAAAGACCAAAAATTTCCCTGGCACCAATAAATTAATTTTAGGTGTCCTAAAAGAATTTTAGGATGCCACAAAATTTCCAAAAAATTCCCTTGTGCCAAAAAAAAGTTCCCAAAATGCACGAAATATTTGATTTTAGATGTCCCAAAAACATTTTAGGATGCCAAAAAGTTACCCAAAATGCACCATATAACTAATTTTATGCTTCCCAAAAATATTTTAGGATGCCAAAAATAGACTTTAGGCATCCCAAAGTATGATTTAGGATGCCTAAGGCTCAAAATTCAAGCAAATAATTATGATAATGCCACCGAATTCACTTTTTACTTCCCAATTTTTAAAAAGGGCATCTTTTAGGGAAGTAATATCCCTTTTTTGTAATAGTGCTAAGTGCTTTATGTTGGAATTATGGATGTAAATCCCATGGGTTATGAATAAGAAGTAAGTTGGAGAAGAAGAGGAAAAAGGAAGAAGAAATGAGTGTGTGGATAGAAGTCCCACATTGGACAAATGAAGGGAAGTGAAAGAGTATATAAGCCTTAACTTTGATCCTCTAAATTGGGCTTATGGGCCAACCTACTTTTGTGTAGGGGTGAGAATGTAGGTGGCCTTTGATCTACTATGCGCATGTGTCGCCGTTCGATGTGGTCGCACACACCGCTGCCCTCTAGTTCTGCCCGGTTCGGTTGTGCGCATGTGAAATTAAAATAATTTTTTAATTTTGTCCAAATGGTCCCTGAACTTTTATTAATTCCTTTCTTATCCCTCCGTAATTCTACCAACCAATGGCTGTAAGCAGACCATAATATCGGATCGAAATGTTGTGACCGATTTGTTCATGCCATTCGCTCCATTTTGCTGTGTCTGTTTGTACAGCATACCAGTTCGCCAGCAAGAGTCGTCATTCACTTCCGTTCACTCTATTCGCATGACACCAGTTCGCCCATAAGAGTCAAATCCATCTAGTCAATTTCTGTCATCTATAAATAAGATGTTCTAGTGACAAAAAATCCAATCAATCTCAAACACTCCTCTCTCATATTCTGCATACTACATCATGCAATCATATTCTATGCAATTTTGAAAGTAGACTCGTTGTATTCGTTTGGGCTTTTGATCGATAGTGTCATCATTTTGAAGACGCAATCCATTCTCTCATGTGAAACAATTGTTCGTGAACCTTGGGCATCCATATAGAGGGAACAAATTGTCTTAAGAAGACAACGCACGTTGGACTCATATTTCATCGAAATTCATAATCATTTTTTGACAGTCTTGTGAATATTTTTTGGTTTTTAATAAGTATATATTTTATAATTAAATAAGTATAGATTCTGAGATATATTGGATTAAATTTATTAATACTTCATACTTATTTAAGTATCTCTTATATATTTTTCTATCCTTTAATTAAATATAGGATAAAAGAATATTATAACAGAAAATCTATTGATATCTTGTTTTATTGTGCGGGAGATATTATATGAAGAAAGAGATAAAAAGGAATCAAATAATATATATATATATATATATATATATTAAAGGATAAAATGGAATAAAGAGGCGTGTACCCACGAAGCTATTGTCACAGATGTTAATTAGTGATTAAGGAGATATTAATATGTGAAGATATAATATCCAATAAAAGATATGAAGCCCATGGGACTTGCAGCAAAAGAAACCTAAAGAATATCTATTAAAAGGCACGCACAGGAGCAAGCCAAGACACACACGAGATACATAGACTCGAACAGGCGTAAAATGAGGCAGAGATTAGCACACACGCCAAAAAGACGCAGCGTAGTAGAGAGAGCGGTACGCACTGAGCTAGAGAGGGTTTCAGTTATCTTCATCATCTCTACAGAAAGATGAAAGGACTGTGAAGGCGACGGAGAAGCTTTCTTTCCTTTCTCTCTTTATTCTTTGAATATGAATTCCTATCCTTTTGTTATGGATTTATTATAGCCATGTGTGGCTAAGTTTTCTTTTCAACCTAGGGGATCTATGAACTTATTTGAGACTTAGAGATGATTCCCATGAATTATTTTTGATTAATTTTATGTCAGTTTTATTTAATCTTATCTTTATTGTTATTGCTTTTTGATTGGCCATCATTGAGCATGTTTTGGGGATATAGGGTTGAACTTGGAAAAGGGAATCTTAAATTGACCGTTAGATTAAATAATGTGGAATTAGGTTTTAATCTAATTTACGTCTAGGATAGGCATATACCTAGAAACTCCACATAATCAAATTAGAGTGAGCGCGATCTAAAATGCATCTTATTTAGTTGTGTGAGGCATTACCTAATTAATTAAGGTAGGTATATAAATGGACAGGAAGGCATTTATAGATATTAATACTCTAGAGATTAGCTAAGTAAGTTAAGTCAAAATTAATTTAATGGGGATAAAATCTAAGAAACAAACAAGGGATTAGTGACCCTAGGTTGCTCGTTCAATTAGTGTAGTTGTTTGTTTATTTAATTTTAGTTTTAATTTCTTTTCTCTTAATTAAATTCAATTTGTTTTGCTCAACTTAAATAAAAGTGTAAAATTAATGCTTAACTAAAGTTTGTGATACTAAGTCCTCGTGGGAACGATACTTCTCTTATCACTTTATTACTTGATACGGCCCAGAAACTTGCAGAGTCTATAGGCTATGAATTTTGCCCTATCAGTTTTGCATAGTATACAGAATTGTTGTATGTTTACCGATTATGCCATCTTAGTTATACAGATTCTTGTCTTTGTTAAATTTCTACCTAGCTATTATCTTCAACAACACTTTATCCTCTTGAGTTGGTTGGGGTAACTTGATTTTGAGAGTTACAAAGGAGAATCTAGTTCTAATGCTTAGCTTTAGAGTATGTATTTGAGATTTCTTGATTGGAATTTATAATATAAGGTTGAAGACTTGGAGTTGAGAGTTGTAATTCTTTGTTTGGATTGGTATTGTAAGTTTAAGTACTTGGTGATTGAATACATATTAATGTGTGTGTGTTTATGGCTATTTTAGCTCACTATTAGTATGTGGGTGTCTGTGTGTTTATGCCTATTTGAGCTCACTGTTAGTGTGCTGCTATGCATGTATGGGGAATATGCTTGATGTGAATTTACATGTGACTAGGAATATGCTTGATGTGAATTTACATGTGACTAGTTTATCGGTTGTTCTATTAGTCTAAAAGGAATAATTTCTTTAGACCAATCATAATCCCTTTAATGACCTCCATGTCAAATTGAATTCTAGGATAGTCTCCTAACTAAACTCAAAAGGTTCCATATCATATTCTAATCCAATTTCAGTCCATTCACTCATTTTTATCCCAAAAAGATTCCAAAAACAAGTTCTTTTAATTGCATAATAGTAGTTGTAGCTAAATTAATTTTCTACCCCAATCATGCTTCCTTGTAGTATGAGGATACTTATTTAATTAGGAAACTAATAAAGGCTCCCAAAAGGGAGACGACCCGAGTGTGTTTATACTACATTGCTGATAAATTAATTGTTTGATTTGGGGACTCCAAGGCGGTAACGGTAAAAGGCTCTTGATAATCTTGCTTATTCTTATTGTTGTTGTTGTTGCTGCTGAGGAAGAGACCATGCTGCATGAAAGCCTTGACAAATTGGGAAATACTATATTGAATATCCCAGCTATGGATGCATATATTTCAGCGACGACTTTCATAGGGACATTTGAAGTCACCACTGAAAGCCCTATCTTCAACGGCGACTTTTGATGTTGTTGCTGAAAGTTATGCCTTTTAGTGGCGACACCAAAAGTTGCCGCCGAAGCTATTACTATTAGTGGAGACAAAAACTATTGCTCCAAAAGTTATAGTTTTTAGCGGTGATCCTCTTATGTCACTGCTGAATGAGGGAGTAATTTCTTCAATACAACATCATCCTTCCTTCTCATTTCTTATTGGTTAATTTGCCCTTGTTGAAGTATCAATCTCAATATTTAAGTTATACAATTTAAATATTATAGTATACTTTAAAAAAAAATAAAGTAAATATATCTAATGAGTTAATAAGTACAAGAATTAGAACCCTATTTAAATAAATAAAACAAATATTAAAATAGCCTAGTCTTATTTTTATTTTTTTCCTTTAAGTGAGTCCAAGGTATAGTTAGCATTCAATGCAAATTTTAAAGAAAACAGTATAGTTAGTAAAAAGTAGTTTCTCCTTTGCTTCTGAGGTATCAAGAAGATCCCAATAATCCGTTAAGATATATAGTTAACCAAATGTAATATATGTATTACTTTAAAAACAAAAAAAGGTATTACTTAAAAGGAGATATATATATATATATATATATTAAGTAACATTTCCTAATTTTATAGAAATACTAACATCATTTTTTTTTTTTTGTGAAAAAATTTTAGGATAGGGTTAAACTCACCTACAGTCCAAGGGCAGGGCGTTTGGAGCCTAGTGTGCAGGGTATACTAGGTTAGAAAGTACACATGTATCCACCTCTTCCCAGCATTTTCACTGCTTCGTAAACCCCTAGGATGTCTCCCCCAACCAAGGGCAAACCCACATTTAGGATTGGCCCCCCTGAATTTGAGATTTTTTTTTTTTAAATTATAATTCAAGTTAAACGAGTTAACATTAGCATTATTTGTCTACTTTTCTTGAATTAATACATGTTTAAATCATTGATCACCCTTAAATTAAGTGTCCACCCTTAATACATTAAGATTGTACTTCGATATTGGATGGGGGATGAATAGTTGAATGATTGTTTAGTGCCTTATATTGAAAAAAATGTATTTGATAGCATTAATAATAAGGTAGTTATGATGAAATTCCAAAAAATAAGACTTAGAAGAATGACATTGTAATTATTTTTAGGGTTAAATATCATTTTTGTCACGGAAGTATTGGCTAGGGGGCATTCAACACTCAGAAGTCTTTTTGGTATCATTTTTGCCCCGAAAGTTTCCAAAAAGGAGCAAATATGCCCGGAAGTTTTTTTAGAACAAATTTTTCTCGGAAGTTTTTTTTTAGGAGTAAATTTTTTTAAACTTTCGGGGCAAAAATGACACCAAAAATGATCAATCCAACAGTCAAGATCAACCGATGGATAAGATTGCTCCTTTTTGTAAACTTCGGGGCAAAAATGATACCAAAAAAACTTAGGGTGTAGGTGCTTTAAAACCAAAACTTCCGTGGCAAAATTGGTATTTATCCCTTATTTTTATTGTAATATACTTTTGTTATTAAAATATATGTACTTGAACTTATTGAGTGCCCACTCATCATTGTAATTTATGTAGCTGCATTTCTAACCGCACTTAGTCTTGCTTTTCTAAATGACAAGTTTGTAAAATAATTGCTTCTTTTATTACAAAGATCGTATTTAATTGATTTCATAAATATTTTTTTGATATATTTTTTTCTTGTTTACATTCTTTTGTTTTTTAATGCATTTAAAACTTTCCTTTAAAAAAATTTTGGAGGCAAACACCCCCAAATCCCCCAATCAATTGTGCCCCCTTCCGTAATTTTCTAGGTCCGTCTACGCCCCGCCGCTTTAACTAAGCATTGAACTCTCTCCCTTTTGATGAAAAAGTCCGACCCCTTTACCAGTTGAACCAAAAACGAGGAGTAAGACTAACATCATTTAAGTATAAACATTTAAGCAGATAGCTTTTCCTCAAACATATCTATTTTAATGGCATATTATGTATTTTATATATTATATAACCATAATTGTAACAATTTTAAATTTTATTTTATAATTTCAAGTTTGGGTTTTTTATTTAATAAATTTTTTAATTAGTCTTTAAATTAAAATATTATAAAAAAAAAAAAGATAAATTTGGATATTTTACTTATGTAAGTGGAAAATCCTGCTCCCGCTCCCTCCAAGGAAATTTTCATATTCCCTCCCTTATCATAAAGGCAAAACTTACCTAAATCCTTAATTCCTCTATTCATCGTCTTCTCTGGCTCTACTCCGCAGCTTCCTTCGTCGGAGTCTAACTTGCATTGCAGCATAGATGCCACCTCCCTCGAGTTCTTGACTTTGCCTCAGTCCTCACTTACTGTCCCGCTTCGTGGTCTCCTCTCCATCTCCACTTCTCAAGGTTTGAACTTTGAACTTCAAAGTTTTAATTTTGATGCTACGATTAAAGTTAAATTTAGTTTCCATTTGATAAATATCAAGTTTCCTGTATCTCCTTACAAAGTAGTAATTTGAACTTCAAGTCTGTGCAGACTATTCTTGCTTAGGCTCTAGTCTATCGTTAAATGGATTTCATTTTACAGGGAATAGACCATTCTGTAGCTTCATGGCAACCTTGTTTTCTGGTTCTTTCTGGGTTGTATCTGTATGCATATGAATCTGAAAATTCTCACAGTTGCCAGTTAAACATTAATTTTACACTTTCGTTTAAGTTAAGAAAACCAAATTGAATTTAATTAAGATACAAGAAATTAAAACTAAAATTAAAATAAACAAACTAGGACCAAAGGAACATTTGTTAAAAGGAATTTAATTTTTTCTAATTTCTATTTTCACTTTCCTTTGTAATTTTTTCTGAATCATACATTTTTCTATTTATTTTATATTAACAAAAGGAACATTTGTTAAGAGTACAAAGAAGTTTGGGAAATCCTGATGGAACAACCAAAGAACTAACAAAAACCAAAATGAGTGTGGTTGGAGAGGAGTTATGCTGCTAGATTAAATCACAGATATGTAGGCTGAAAATTTGTCACATTTTTCATTTTGGTTAGCAATTGGAGCGTGCAAAGACTGAGCGGTGTAGTAATGGCCTGATCTTATCACCCAGGTCTGATGTGAAGCGTCTGGTGGCTGAGGTTTTATGCCTCCCTAGCAAAGACGCCTTAGCTACTGTATTAGGGAGATCTTTATCCTCTATTTTGTACCTTGCAGGCCTTAGAATCTTCAAGAACTTGGATCATAGATTTTCTAAAGGAATAGAAGGTTATCTGGTTTAAAGGACTCGTACAAGCTACATATCAAGCTTCTGTATTGAATCCATATTATGCCATTGTCTTCTCCTCATAAATACTAGAATTTTGTTAAATTTTCATTTGCTTGATCATTATTGGTGAAGATATTTTTGCTGATTACATTTAGGCTCCTCCATCTGTTGATGTGCTTGGCGAATCTAAAGATGACACAGCTTCATCCAATATTCTCAGTACCACAAATCCAAATCCTAAAAGAGCTGACCTTGTGATTAATGGGGTGTTGGCGGAATCAAAGCTGTTTATTTATGGAAAGGTTTGATTAATTTCTTACTTTAAGGTATTGTTTGGCATTAGCCAAAGAGTTAACAATGTGCTATTTTATGAAGTCGTATATGCTGTCCTTAATTCATATTCTCATATTTTCAGTCTACTCATCTAATATTCTGTCTTCCCAACTTGTGTTCAATGACACTTTGCAATGCTCTTAGTTTAGTAAAACCATTACCTATGTGGTATAAACTAATTTCCTTGCTTCAAATTGGTGTGAAGAGTGATTGAGTTTTTGGGTTCATTAAATTTTGTTCTGTTTATAATCTTAATTTCAAGAATGCATTCTTATCCATTAACTCTATATTCTCTTGTTAATAAAGTTTCTTGTTTTTTCTCTCTCACCAACAGAAAACAGAGAAAAAGTGTGTTATCAAGAGTTGAGTTTTGGACATAGCACTTTGCTGCTACTAATTTATGAACTTGTCTTGAAGAGTCTAGATATTGGCTATGAAACTTTAGATTGTATGGGTATAGATAAGTTACAAATGAGGGCTCGTATTAATGATAGTAGGTTTTCTGATTTAACTCGAGTAATCTTGTTATGCCAACATTGAACCGATTCTGTGGTTTCTAGCAGGAATTGCTCTTAGGAAGGTCATTTTGAAGACACACATGAACTTGTATGTAACATCCCAAATTTTGGGGACAAGGAGTTTAGTAGTAAGACTGAGATAAGAAGGCGCAAGAAAAAAACCAATAGTCTTAAGTTTATTTTGAGGAAAGGGTTAAACAAAAATATTTTTGGACCTTGAAAATTTAGGGAAAAAGTATGAAATATTATTTTGAGGATTTAGAATTTTTTTTTTTTTTTTTTAGGGGTTTAATCACGAAAGATTGGCCTAAATAGTCTTAAACCCATTATTTGGAATTTAGGATCTACTTTCCCGAAAATTCAAGGAAAAATAGTTAGAGGATAAATTGTGGCTTAGAATTTTGGAGTTGATATTTTATGGCTTAGAGACGCTAATTGAAGAAGAAAAAATTCTTATATGTAATTAAGGGTTAATTTCTAGCACCTATTCAATATTTGTAACTTAATGAGTAAATGACCAAGTTGTAAATAAAAATCTTGTAGAGGGTCAAGGAGGATAAAATGGGATTATTTTTGTGAGTGGGCCACGTCTCCACCTATTTTTATTTGCTTCATCCAGCGCATGACGGCACAAAACTTTTCTTTCCTCCTCCCAAAATGACGCCACATACACACATGCCACATTTCTCATTCTTTAATCAATTTCCGACCAGTTCACACCATTCCTCCCTTAATATTCGTTTATTCATTCCCTTATTTCTCCACACCAATTTCGGACAGCGGTCAGCATACACTCCTTCATTTCCTTCTGTCCTGCCAGACGATAATAGAAAGGGAGCCCGAGAGAGGAGTGAGACCGAGAGCTGAGAGCGAGAGAGCACGAGTTGCCGGGGGAAGAAGAAGAAGAAGCCGATCGTCGCATCCAAGTTTGGTTTCCGGTTTAGGTGAGCCTTCTAGAGCCTCTTCTATCCTCATTTTCTGCATTTGGCTGCTATTAGATTAAGGGGAAGATGTGAATGTGGCTAAAAATCATGAGTTGGTGAGAAAGAAAGCTCATGACAAATTTTATCTTGCATGCATGGCAATTCTGGGGTTGTTTTTTTTATTCTGTAAATAAGCACCGAAATAGCGGAGTCATTCTGATTTTGGGCTAATGGTTTATGGGTTTTCTGGAACTAATAATAAGGGAATCGAAATGGTTGCATGCATGTCAATTTGAAAGTGTTGAAATGTTGTTTCTGATTCACTAGGGGAAAAAAAAAACAGAACAAAAAGCTCCATTTTAAGTAAGTGCAGCAGAAGATTTATTTTAAAAGGAATAGTATGAACGTGTGGGTGATTGAAAATGTTCATGAGAGTGTAATACCATTGCAAGGAAACTGAATGAGTGCTAGAGTAACATGAGTATAAAAGAAGTGTGTATATGATGGTTTGTGTTAAACAACTTTAGGTTCTTAATTGTGGAAGTTTGATATTAGTCATAAGTTTTTCTCTTAGGCATATCTAAATGCTAAACAGGTGTTCCAAAGAAAAGGAGATAAGTTCATTTGAAAATGATTTGAGGTTGCAAGGTCTAATTTAATTTGGCTCTGAATTTAATGATGACAGAACCTAATCTTCCTATTTTGGAAGGGATAGCGTTGGATTCCTTAATAAAGGAGAAAAGTAAAGTGAGGCAAAAGGATACTTAGATAATTATAAAGAAAGTTTATATGAATGAAGAAGAATTTTAGATGGATTTGAGTTATATAGATATTAATGTTTGCGTGTGGGATGATTAGGGAATTGGAAAGTTGAAAACTGAGCTAACGAATTGTTGAATGCCTCTGAATGCCCAACAACTATCTTAGATGACTAAATTATGTTTGGAAAATAGCTAGTTTTATAATTAAACGAAGAGGGCTGTCCCAAGTTTAATGGAAAAATAAAATAAAATAAAAGACCAAGTGCTTGAATGGAATCAAAATAAGTTCTTTCGCTTGAAATTTAAGGAATTACCCACTGTTTATCACCTAGAATGTAGGGGAGTAATTTAAACCATTAGATTGTGTTTGAGGTTCTAAAATGATGCATGTAGCAACACTTTGAAGTTGGAATTTTCTGGGTTGTCGTGATTATTTTTAGAAACTAAATTGTTATTTTGATTATCTTGTGTTACTCTTCGGAAAGTCTTTAAAGGTTTTTTTTTTTTTTTTTTTTTTAAAAAAAAAAACTGATCATTATTGTTGTTTTGGATTCCTAAATGACAATATAGCAGCTAGTGTCAAAGTATGCATAGGAATGTTTAAAGATTGAGTCTTTGAAGTTGGATTTTGTCTAAAATACTGTTTGTTATCTCTAAATGGTTAACAATTATTTTATATGGTTAGAATAAGGTTAGATATGTTAGGACAAGTTGATCGTTAACAAGTGTGAATTGGGACTTTGTATTGTGTGTGTGTGTAATTGTGTGTATGTGTATAAGTATTAAGTTGTGAAAATTAAAGAATGGTAGGACATTCCTAATGTCCCTGAACAAATATGAATTTTAAAATTTATAGGAATTGGCAGTTGCCTGAGCTCAAGAGAAAAGCAAACCAAAGAGGATTTTAGAAAATGGTTCAGTTTCGGAAAAGTCAACAGAGTATTGAAGAGTGGCCATACATGTGAAGCAAGGGTGTAATATATATATATATATATATATATATATATGTTTGCGGGAACAACAGTGAGTGAATAACGTCCCTGATTTTTATAAATGATGTTTTTTATTGCTGAGCTTTTATGTTTATTTTCATATTTAAAAGTATGATTTTGAGATGGAATATTTGTTGAAAGTATATGAGTAAAGAATAGTGATTTTATTCGTTATTGTGTATTTTCTTCCAAATGTTTTAAATCATAATTCATGATTATGCAGTTAAATGAAAATGAGATTGTTGAGATATTTTTCATAAATTTTATATTGAAATGAGCATGGATTTTTGAAAGTTTATAAGCTAGAATTTATTACTTGAGAATAGAGTGTTTTTACTTGAGTTCTTGATGTTATAAAGGATTTTGTCGACAGATGGAATTTGAAGGAAAGTTTTGAAATATTGTTTGTGAAAGGTCATGCTGGGGAATTTGATTATGAAGTATGAGATAAAGTTGTTATTATCTTGAAAGTGTTAGTTCTCAATATGTTTTGATGATTAACAACAAATGTAAAACATGGTTTGAAGTTTGCAAAGTTGTTTTAAAAACATTCTGATAGTTGCAAACTGCAGTTTGCATTTGCAAACTCGAGTATTGGACTGCCAATACTGCAGTTTGCTTGGCAAAACTCGAGTAAAGGCCATCCAGAAAGCAACCAAGTTTTCAGCCAAAGTCGATCTGCAGTTTGCATTTGCAAACTCGAGTATTGACGACCAATACTACGGTTGCTTGGCGAAACTCGAGTAAAGGCCATCCGAAAGCAACCAAGTTTCGACCAAAGTCGATCTTGCAGTTTACATAGGCAAACTCGAGTATTGAATAGTCAATACCGCAGTTGCATGGGTAAACTCGAGTATCGAACTTCTTGTGAATTAAAAGGATTTTTCAAACTTAGTCAATACCGCAGTTTGCATAGCCAAACTCGAGTATTGAACTTCCGAGAGAGCAAAGGATTTTTCAAGTTAAATCAATACTGCAGTTTGCATAGCCAAACTCGAGTATTGAATAGTCAATACTGCAGTTTGCGTTGCCAAACTCGAGTATTGAACTTCCAGAGAGCAAAAGGATTTTTCACGTTAAGTCAATACTGCAGTTTGCGATGCCAAACTCGAGTATTGGACTTCCAGAGAGCAAATGAATTTTTCAAGATAAACCAATACTGCAGTTTGCATAGTCAAACTCGAGTATTGAATAGTCAATACCGCAGCGGTTGCGTTGCCAAACTCGAGTATTGGACTTCCGAGAGCAAATGGATTTTTCAAGTTAAACCAATGCGGTTTGCATAGGCAAACTCGAGTATAGGTTTTGTCTTTCAAATACAAGACACGATGGTTTGCCTCGAAAGGTGCAAACTCGAGTATCCAATTGATATCTTGCGGTTTGGACACTTGTGAACAAGTGCCATACTCGAGTTTACATAAACATCGTAGTTTACAACGGTGGAAACCAATTTTTGAATTATACGAATTTGTAAATCATTCTTGTTTGTTCCAATTGCTTTCATGAATCATTCACCTATGATCCCAACTATGTTTAACAAGTTTGTTGAGTGAATTTCGGTTAGCACAGATGAAGATTATTGAAGGTCAAAGCCATAAAGCAAAAAGTGTACGGTGCATTTAATGCACTTCGCAAATCAACCTTCTTCTCCGGATAATCCATCGAGCACGCATTCTCAACGGTCAAGAATGCTTTCTTCATCAAGTAAACTCTTCTCCAACGGGCAAATCCTCGAGTTCCACATCGACCATATTAGCACTGGATTAGTTGGAGTTTAGAGAGAAGATGACCAGACTTAATGCTAATCACCTACAACGGTTGGATTCATCATTCAACGGTCATTTAATGTTCTCTACCTATAAATAGAGTTCATTAACTTCTTCTCAAGCGGATACACCTACTGAGAGCGAAAATTTACTAAGTGTCATTTATTGTGTTCAGCTTTCACTTGTATTGTATCAATCGATATTTGTACTTCAGTTGTTCATTTTATCTCGCTCCGTGAGAGAGTTCTATCTGTAAATCATTTATTGATTGAGATAACCACAAGTCGGGGGACTTGGTGGTTGGGTGTATTGATTACAACTTGTAAGGGGGAGTGAGTTCTAGAGAGAGAACTACTCTTGAGTACGAGTTTGTAATCGTTTGTGAGTTTAGTGGATTGAAAATCCCAATTGTGGCTTCGGGGGACTGGATGTAGGTCAAGGATAAGACCGAACCAGGATAACTTCTCTTGTGCAAGCTTTCCTTCCCTTCCTCCTCTCGCTATCATCTCGTTTTTACTTGGTCAAAAAGAGCACTTTGAGAAAAGTTTTTAAAATACCCAATTCACCCCCCCCCTCTTGGGTATATAGCTCCATTTACAGAAAGAAGAAGTTTAAAACTTTGATAAATTGACCCCAAGCATATTTGAAAATGTTTTGAAGAGATTTGAATACGTAACGCCGGTTGCTAATGCTAGATCGTTAGTCCTTGGTGCACCATGGTTAACCTCGAGCTCGCTTGATATTCATGGGATTTGAGTTCTTATGCTTGTTTCATGGACTGTGTGTCCATGCTTGTTTCATGAACTGTGTGTCCATGCTTGTTCCATGGCCTTGAGTCATGCTTGGTTATTTACCCTCATGGACTGTGTGTCCATGCTTGTTTCATGGCCTTGAGTCATGCTTGGTTAGTTACCCTCATGGACTGTGTGGCCACGCTTCTCATTCGTTCTGTAAGAAGTTCTACGGAAAGATGTGATTTTGAGAATTTTGTTTTAAATTGACTATTTTAAATCAAAGGTTTTGTTATGGTACATACTTGAGATTATTTGATTAAGGATATTTTAAAGAGTTCTATTTTATTCTTGATCGTAAGGTTTACATATTGAGATTTATTACTATATTGTTATTATCAAAAGATTTAAAATGTTTAAATTATTTTGCTTGTTTCTTATTAAATTATAAGAATGAGACGTTATTCACCAGAAAATTTTGTTTTGGTTCAGACAAGACAGCCGACCATGTATCTCTTGATGAGCGGTGAAGGGCCTCTTTAATGATTTAAAGTTCGCCGACTCATTTTGAGGCACTACTAGTTGATGTAATGATAAACTTAGACTTTTTGTAATATTATTAATACTAGATGCTCCACGTAGTCTATGGGTAGGATCCCTACCTCCCTTTTGTTTTATGAAACACATGAATATTCTAGATTATGGTATTATGAGTATTAATTAGCAAATCGTATATAAGTGTAAGGCTTAAGGAATGTGAATTCTCTCATATTCCTTGCCGATCACCCCTTGGATTTTCAGGGCGTGACATTGTAGGTGAAGATAAAGCATTTTGCATATCATTGTGTTTACTTAATTATTTTTATGTTTTCTTTTCTCTGGATCTTCTCTTTTGCCAAGAATATTATTTTGTCATGCCCGTGCTTGCTTTATGATCACATTGTCTTCTAGTGCGCTTTGAAAATCATATGCAAAACTTTGTATTTCTTGTCTCGCAAAAATCAAGATTGTTTGATGTGGAAAACTGTCAATAAAATTGAATGCTTGCTTTTGCTGTATATTTTGAAAATTGTCTATAGATTTGTTAATTTATTCCTGTTGATGATCTAAACATTAAGTATTGTTTCATATGCTATTAATTTGTGGTTTTTTAATTAACTAAATTAAGTCTTAATTTGTTCCTCCACAGTGACAATCATAAGCTTCATAAGCTTCCGCCACCACATGAGCTCTCGTCAGACATTAGATCAAGATAGTTTAAGGAATTTAAGAGATTTTTCTGGGGCTATTTTTACTGAATATTTTTATCTTTCAATTGGATGGCTTTTGTCCTCTCTTTAAGGAGATTGAATTATTTTGATTACTGTAAAGAATTGTGTTTGATATATTAATAGTTCTACATATGGTATATCTTTGAATTTTAGTTATTTTTTATTTTGTTTCTGTTTCTAATCACATTAAAGGTTTTAATTTTTATAACATTTAAATAAAAAAGAAAAAATATATATTTTTAATAGCTTTCGTCGTGACCTTTTGTTACCGTTGAAAGTACTATTAGCAATGCCAAAATAAGTTGCCATTGAAAGAAGCTTTCAGTGGCGACCGATTGTTGCCACTGAAAATCGTATCAATGGCGTCTAAATCAATTGCTACTGAAAGTCCGTTGAAACTTATTTTCAGTGGCGACTTGCTCTCTAAGGACATTTGTGTTGACTTTCAATGGTGAATTCTTTCCGCCATGGTCACAACAGTGGCGACCCAACCGCGGCACCTTTTCTCTCCGGCAAATAGTAGAGTTTGGACTATGGCATTTGATCAAGAACTTGAAATTCTTTTTACTTCTTTCATGAATTGTTATTTATGAATTTTTTTATTAATAAAAATATTTTAGAATGCGATCAAAGAATTCATAAGACAATGTTGTCGTTACACCCTTTCCAAAAGTACATCGGAGTATTATAACGCAGCACAACGAGTGAAACAGTTTGGGCGTAGTGTACTAATTAATAATATATTACAAATCTTTGTCATAAATTTTAAGCATAATTTCATAAATTTTTCTTCAAATATCCCTCGAATAATCTGAAACCAGTCCGGCACCTCCATTTGCTGACATCCGCCACGTTGTCCTAAGAGCTACGCCCAATTATGTTGTACAATTTGTAGGTAGCAACAGGGGATGGAATCCCAAAGAATCCCAGAGTAACATTAATCTCAAGTACAATGCATAAACAATGTATGATAGTTAACCACAATTATGAAAATAAACAATACAGCATTTAGCATACGAGCAATCACATAATGCAAACAGCATTGACTGCAGGGCACAACACACAGCAAGGCCCATAATGCACACAGCGATGACTGCAAAGCACACAGCAAGTTCCAGATCCACAGTGCTAGGAAAACAATCATATATAACAACTAAATGCAATAAACACGTGTCCCAAACATGGATCACAATCATGGTACAAACATATATACATAGATATACAGAGTACGTGAGATTAGAGTTACTACCTATATGCTTTACCAACTCTCAAATTGGCTCGATCCTTCATCTCACTCCAAGCAAGTATTGAATCCTCTTCTTGTTTTCTATAGTCGATTCTTCATTCCGACAGAACCTCCACCAAATCGGAGGTGGAATCGGCCTTTGACTCTTTCTCTTTCCTCATACTCCTTCTTCCTCTCCTCTGTCTCTCTCTACTTCCTTTGTCTCTCTCTCTTTGATCTCTCTCTCTCTCTCTTCTCTTTTCAATGTTTTGGCCGAAATGGCCTCCAAACAAATGAGGAGAAAGGGCTATATATAGAACACAGGTGCAGTCAGAACTGCCACGTGTCTGGTCCAGAACGCGCACTTGTCTGATCCAGAACGTGCCACGTGTCTGGTCCAGAACGCGCCACTTGTCTAGTCCAAGACGTGCCACTTGTTTGGTCCAGAATGCACCAACACAATTTTGTCACCATTAATCATCATGACTTACTTTAATAAAGCTACTTTATTGGTGTTTACCTTGGGTTTTGCTCGAGGTTTACTCAGAATTATAGCACGTAACCGAGACCAGCTAAATGACACCACATACCTACCCAGGAAATGTCATGTGCATAGCTATTTAAGCACATTGTTGCTTAGCTAATCATCTCATACCTTAGGACATAACTAAGTGACATCTTTACTAACCGATTAACACTGTATACATACTAGGTTCACTAATCAGTACGACCGAATTACTTAGTCCCTGAAAGCTATTTTATTCTTGATATTATTGGGACTCTTCCTAAACTGGGCCTAGTCGTCTGTCTAACTTAGACTTATTCTCAAGTCTTGAGGTCAAAAATTCAAGATGTTATTTGAGTTGTTTTGTTAGAAAGCAATTAAAGGATTAATTTCTTTTAAATTGAATTATGTTTATAATATATATAGGATTTGGAATTCCAAAAAAAATAACATTTTTATATAATGTTATATATTCTCTTGCTATTATTCAATTATGATATTATACAATTATATATTATAATAACTATTAAAAAGCCCTATTAAGGGCATTAAATCAATCAATAATAAATATTTAAAAAGAATGAATAAAGAAAAATAATATAAAATGCCTTTATATCTATATATATAAGAGGTCGTTTTACAAGATTTTTTAAAATTAAAAAAAAAAAGTAAATATCCTTTCTGGTCCTTGACAAAAAACGCGATCCTCATTTTGGTCCCTTACAAAAAAAATGTCCTTTTTAGTCCATAATAATGAAGAATAAATATCGATTGGTTGACATTTTGATCCCTCACAAATTTCCAAAAGATCCTTTTTAGTCCTTTAAAAAGGACGAATAATGGTCGATTTTTTTGAAAGTGACCAAAATGGGGTCCATGTTTTTTGTCAGGGACCAAAAAGGGTATTTACTCAAAAAAAAAAGTGTGATATGAGGTAGTATTATCTGATAGTTATATTTAAAAAAGCGAGAAATAAGTAACCCTAACTACTTGATGGTTGTTTTAAAAAGGTGTTAAACAAGGTCACATTATTTGACTGTTCTTAATTACCCCCCCCCCCCCCCCCCAAAAAAAACCGTCAAACGAGGACGCTTTATTTGATGTATATTAACAAAAAAATTTCAAATAAGGTGATCTTATTTGATAGTTATTAACAAATAATCATCAAATATGTCTCCAGTATTTGACAATTCATAACCGTCAAATATTTGGTTAGACAAAATATGATGCACCATTATTTGATCATTTAGAACTGTTAAATATAATAATATCTAACCATATAATATTAACAATTATGTAGTATGGGGTACTCACCAAAAAATTATGTAGTGATTTGACAGAAAAACCTTAGTCGCCTCAGGGTCAAATCACTATTTACCACTTAATTAAAATGCAATATAGTGCAAACAACTTGGGATCGTTCTCTTATCAAGGAGCCAATTTATTTTGAATTCCCTAGGTTAAACTAAGTGCTAAAAATATGGTTAGAAAAGGCGTTTGGAAGTTGATTTTCTCTAAACTAAAATTCATAAAAAATATATATATAAAGGAACTAATTCTATTCTTTTTGGTATTTTTTGTAAAATAGTAAAAATTGCTTTGGATTAAAAGGAATTAATGGTGGATGCTCTTGGTAATGAAGAAGATGGCTATCATTGCTTTTAAAAAATATATTTGGGAGTTAATTTTCATTAAGTCTAAAGAACAACCTCAAAATAACACTTGAGTCCAATAATCTCAATTAATAGTAGCTCCTACGAACATAGTAAACTACTACCTTTTGAGAAATTGTTAAAATCCACTTAATGTGTAATTAAAATTAGGATGACATAAATTGTTCTTCTCAATTTGAATGTTCTAACGAACCATTCACAAGCTAAAATCAACTATGATTACTAATCACCAACATGACAGCAAGCACAATTTCATCAAGCATATTAAGTAATTTAGAAATTTCAACATCAAAATAATCATCCAGTTAAAACTACAATATTCAATCCACATGGACACATAACTTGATCATCCAAGTCTCACAACTAAATAATGATAATCCTAAATAAGGAAATCAAATAAATAGTCTAAGCAAAGGATTAAATTAAATAACTCCCCTTTGAAGCACACTTGCTCAAGCCTCAAGTCTTCATCACCAAGAAGCAAAGATTTTAGCCACACATAGTCATGGGATGAACTCTAATAAAATCAAACAGCAACCCAGTCATGAAAACAAGCTTTGTTGGAAATAATGGAGTTGAAAGTATTGGTTGGTGAAGGAGGTGGTGATGAAGGAAGTGAGAAATGGAGGAAGCTTGAAGGTGTGTGTCAGAATGAATAAATCCTTCCTCGGTGTGAACGCATCTCCTGGTTCTGCAATTAATTTCCCCCCAAATCCCTCAGCTCATCAATCGCGTGAATAATTCCTCCAGGCGTGTGTGTGTGAACGCAATGATGGAATCATCCTCCCCCGGTGTGAACGCATGAAGACTTTTTTTCAAGATTGAAGGAATCCTCCCCTTTTTGAATCCGCAGCGCTCTCTTTAATTCTCCATTGATTGTGTCGGGTTTTTTCTCCCAGCTCACGGGTCTCCCAAAATGAATAAATCAGGTCTAATTGCCAAAAACGCACAGCTTCATCAGAGGGACCTAAGTGAAAATAAAAAAAACTATTGCTTCAGGGACTTAAATGAAAAGTTTATAATTTCAGTTCAGATTTTAATTTTTTAATTTGATTTAACCTTTTGAAGCATCTACAATGAAAAACAATTAATTTAACATCAAATATTCTCATGAAAATCAATAATTAAGAGTACTTACATTTTTTGACAATTTTACCCTTTTTAGCCCTAATGTAATGTATTTACTCTTAATCTCGATTTATCAGAAGAAATACATTTAAAGCTCAGTAATTACGACAAAATGCATTAAAAATCCCAATTTTATTATTAAAAATCATATAAAAATATGGTACAATCATGTAGCAAGGGCTCTTAAAATCCCAATCAACAACACCAGTATTCTAAGAATTTGGAGGAAAAAGTAATTGCAACGTTCATAAAGAATTTAGAAAATTGGAAATTCTTGTTAAAAAAAAATAAAAGATACCTCCTCAAGTTGTTTTTGCTTAGGTTCTGCATCTGAAGGATCCCTACCAATAGAAACATTTAACTGCATCAATCTTCAATATAGCACACTGTAGTCGAGATAGATTTGACTGCATGAATCTTCAAATGGGGAAAGAAAGACAAAATAAAGAGCAGAGCCGAACCTTGCAGCAAGAGAACAAGTCATGGTCAAGAATCTTGTTGGAAGTTGTGATGCCGATTGTATCAGAACATCCATTCTCTTGTAGTACATTTTCCTGAGCATGTTTGGAATTTTTGGGCTCCATTAACCAAAGCTATAAGCTTAAATAGAGACCAAAGAAGCTGAAAATACCATAAAAATGTCCCTCGCCACGAATATGATTTCTCTCACACCCGCCATCCAAGCAACCATCCCACCATTAAAAATGATGAATCACATGCATCGAACCATTTATCTCACTTTCAGCCCAATCCAAAGTTTTGTATATATCTATAAAAATGCCACCAGTCAAATTTTTTAGATCGTCTCTGCTTATAGAGATATAAAAGTGATGGTCTTATAAACCTTTTCTAGTAGTGTCATAAGAATAAAAGTCACAAGAAATTAAATAGTACAGAAAGGAAAAACAATCCAGTTTTTAGACTCTTTAGTAAACTAGCTCTCTACTTTTTGGATGTTTCTACGGATTCTAAATACTATCATGGCTTTTTTGACATATTTAGATAAGTGATTGGATGACCTCTTTGGATTCTATTTATAATATTCTGTGTTATCCTCTTCATGATAGCTTCAAAATAATCAAAGTCTAATCCTTTTTCATTTAGAATTCGAAAATATCATCTTCTCTCCATTTAAAATGAAAGTTACATAGTAGTTTGTTTTATTTTGCTAACACATATTTAATGAGAGCGTTATGCTCAAACTATCAGAGTATTAGAATAGCATATATATGCAAACGTTTTTGTCATTTTAGATCTGAATGCCAATATTTCTCCCTTACTGAAACCTAAAATACGAATTAATCAATTAAAGAATATAATTATCAAATTTTAGAACAATTTAATGTATAAATATGGATTTCGTACTAGTTTATAAATTAGACATATTACTAGGATGCCATTCATTTTTATAAAGCAGAATTATACCTAACACTTGGTACTCTAAACTATTTATTAAACATAACCTTCCTCAATTTTGAAACTTTAAAATGATCCTTCTAAACTTTTACATTTATGAATATAATAACCATACAACTCAAGGATACATGGTCTATTGGTCTATTGGTGGACTAACTTGATTACAAAGTAGGCGAACCGAGTTCAAATCCCACCTTATTCAAAAAGATTCCTAAGAAGAGGGATCCTAGTCGCAAAGCCTTGATTCAGAATAGTCGGTTGTTCAAATACTCAGTAATAGGATTCAAAAAAAGTGTGAGACTCGGAGTGACCCAAAGGGTTACCACTTACCAATATCTATATCTATATCTATATATATATATATATATATATATATAATAACCATAGATTCAATTTTGCATATCATTTATTGGCATATAGCTTAATGTTTAAAAGATTACCTCACGCACATACCAATCAAAGTTTGAGGGGGTTATATACACAAATAAAATCTAAGGGAGTATAATTGATAGTTTGGGGGTTATCCATTCAAATTAAACTTGAAGTTCAGATAAATTTATTACCCATCTTGTCCTCAATATAAGATATTTTTAGGAAGAATCCCATTAAAAGCTTTTTGAAATAGTCAAATCTTTAATAAAGCTTATAAATTTAACAAATTCTACATAAGGTCAGTCATCCCAATTTAGGATTTTAGAATTGAGTTATTTGACCTTTATACCTTTTTGGCTCCCTCGCTCGTCTTCTATTTCTATCTCATTCTCCTCCATCCCTCTCCTATTCTCTCCTTCTAGTTCCATTGGGATTTCTTTAGGTCTCAGATTCAATTTCACATATGAACACAAAAAATTGTTACTTCACTTGACGATTTGAAGCTTCTCCATATTTGTCTATTTGAAGCTTCTCTATATTTGTCTATTTATAAATTCTCTTGGAAATATCTTATTTATCATAGTTGTCGAATTTATGCTAATGATGGGCAGCTGCTTTATTACTATGACCTGAGGAAGATCCGCCCAATCTCTATATTGCTTCTTTTTTAACCAAAAGGTCGCCCACAGGATGAAGACAATCATTTTTATATCCAGAGCAAGGAAAACATGTGTTGGCTGTGGTAAAGGAAATCGCTATACTTGCAGCACCAAATAATCCCCTCATGCTATAGAATACATTTTCCTGAGCATTTGAAATCCGATCCTGCTGAACATCTAAAAACTAATTAGATTGGGACCGATACAGAAACTTGAAAGTAACAATTTTTGTTGTTGTAGGGCTTACTATGTTTTTTAAAAGTAGTAATTATTGGTGAAGAATTTGACCTCCTCCATTGTGAATTTGAATCTGAGACTTGGAGAGAGATCCCAATGGAAGTTAAAAGAGAGGAGAGAGTAGAAAAATGGAGGAGAATGGGACGGTGATAAAAGATGAAGAGGGAGAGAGCAAAAGGGTATAAAAGTTAAATAACTTAATTATGAAATCCTAAATTGGGATGACCGACCTCATTTAAAATTTGTTAAGTTTAAGAATCTGATTTAGGATTTGATTATTTCAAAAGGCTTTTAATGAGATTTTCCCATATTTTTATCTATTTTGACTAGATTAAGAAAGTTAGTTAAACTAGTTAATATAACATGTATTTTTTAAAACATCCCTAGCCATCTTCTTTAATTTCCCCTTCTCTTTGATTATTGATGAGGGAACATTAATATAAATAAATTATGAAAAGATTAACAAATATGAAAACTACTTCTTATATTTAGGGCCAAAAAGTATTAAGTTTTACTAAAGAGATTATTCGTTTATGAAGCAATAAGAGAAATTATTTACCTTTTTTTTTAAATAAATTGAAATCAAATGTTTTTAAAAAAAAAAAAAAAAGGAGTATTAAGTTTTAAAGGCTAAAGAGATTATTCGTTTATGAAGCAATATTCAGAGAAATTGTGTGTAATTTAACCCGGGGGTATTTTTTTTTTTTTAAATAAATTGAAATCAAAATGTTTTTTGCAAAAAAAAAAGTAGTAATTAATAAGTGGGCTTTCCCTTTCTTTCTTTCTTTCTTTTTGTTGGGCTTCCCGATGAAGATGAACGACCATGCTGAAAGTGGAGGAGAAAGTATATACTAGCAGAGACATCAAATCAGATATGCCACTTTACATTCTAACAACCAACTTCCATTTTTTGCTTTTAATATTATTTTTTTCCGGAATTTGTCTTTTATTATTTTAATCGTTTTCTTTAGACAAAGAATTTCTTTTCTGTGAAATAAACTAGGACAACTGCTTTAATCTGAAATTTCAAATTATATGATTGAATGTGCAAGAACCAATGTGGGGTTCATTAGCTTATTTAATTGTAGCTAAATTGGAGATGAACTAATTATAATTAAAATATTATATGCAATTAGTAAATAAGTTAGTTATTCCATCCGGTCCCTAATATAAGATATATTTGGGAAGTTGATCTTAGTCATAAATATAAGACATATTTTTCATATTTTTTAATATTTTCCTAATTTACCCCTATTGATACTCTCTTATCAAAAATAAGGATGAGATGGAATTAGTGAATTAAGAAAGATGATTAAGACGTTTTAGAAAATATATGTCATATCACCTAATTTTCTTAATATCATTAAATTAAGTAAACATGTCTTATATCAAGAACCAAAAAGAGTATAATAATATTTCAAACAATTAGTATCTTAAAAAATTTATTGGATCAGGGAATTTCATATGATGAGAAAAATTGGTTAATATAATTTATGTTTATTTTATTGTAGATTATATGAATTTATTTTAATAAAATATTTTCAAAACCATTATTTAGATATCGACATACTTAATTAACTATATGAAATTTTTAAATGGTAGGAACATATTGTAAAATTAGATTATGTGGGAAATTCAATTAAATTTATATTTTCATACAAAATTTAATTAACAAAAATTAAATTGAGATTTAAGAATATTCAACAGAGTATTTTCAGAGATGTTAAAATTAGATTTTTATAGGTTTTAAATATTAATTAAAGGTTTTCTAATTTTTGGGCAAAAATGAACAGAGATTAATGCATTTTATCCTAATTTTTTAAGAACCCAAAGGATGCCAAAAAGAAACTCACATCACCTAAAATAACCTATTATTAAGGTTATCTTATGCTTATTGTTTAATTCTTAATTTCTTATCATTAACTTGTTACTCTAGTCGGTCCTTAATATAAAATATATTTACCTAATTTGATGAGATTAAGGAAGTTAGTTAAATTAGTTCATATAACATATATTTTCTAAAACACTTTAGTCATCTTCTTAATTTTCTCTCCTTCTTGATTATTGTTGAGGGAGCACCAATAGGGATTAATTAGGAAAATATTAACAAATATAAAATCTATGTCTTATATTTATGACCAAAATCAACTTTCTAAATATGTCTTATATGAAAGACTAAAGGAGTATCTTTTTTTTTTCCATCAATTATAAGGACTATGCTCTACCGACAGCAAAGAGTATATATAAAAGTTACGTTTCAATCACAACCACTTCCTTAAGTGGCAAGAGTCTATATAGAACTCAGTCTATCTAAATTTGGTTTAACTTGTTATCTTTTTAGTCGTGGCTTCTTTCAAAATCTGTCAATTCTGTAATGCTTCCCCTAAAATCTCTCACAAAAATTAGATATGTATGTTCTGATCTGATAATATGTTTAAAGTGCAATTGTGTGTGATGGTGTTGATGTTGATGATGAAGAAAAACCTAAGTATCTAGTTAATCTCTTTGAGCATCAAATTTTGAAAACCCATTCCACAAAAAAGAAAAATTTAAATTAAATTTCAACATGAGAAA
Source organism: Acacia acuminata (assembly GCA_019022655.1). Classification (NCBI taxonomy): domain Eukaryota; kingdom Viridiplantae; phylum Streptophyta; class Magnoliopsida; order Fabales; family Fabaceae; genus Acacia; species Acacia acuminata. Next base: position 130,385 of record JAFJYI010000359.1, read on the forward strand.
GAAAGCAAGTTTCTTTTATTTGTGAAATTTCTCTAGTGATGCCAAGGAAATTATACAAGTTACATATAGCACTGACTAAAAGAAAATCTCGTTCTGTACCTTAGACAAAATTTTAAATTTTTTGTACAAAAAATATTTATGATATTTTTGTTACTATTACTTAAGTATGATTTGTTCTATTACTATTTTTATGTTTTTTATTAATTTGTTTGCTTTTTCCTTGCATTTATTCTGCATATTAAACAATGCAAAGACTTATGTTCCTAAATTATCATAATGTTCCCCTAGCTAACCCAACATCTTCACGTCAACCATGTCTCTTTCTCAGTCTTTCTTTCCCTTTAATTTACTGTAGACAAGAGACTACTTTTTAGTGTCAACTAAAACTAATTAAACATACAAGAATAAAATTTTACGTCTAAAAGAACGAATAATTAATGACAATTAGCCCCAAACATGTATCTTAACTTAGATGCTTCATCTACAATTAAGATTCTCGATTTGCAATTGTCTAAACTAATATTTATAGGGATAGGATATTGTCACTATCATTTTGTCACCGTTAGATCATAATCTCAATAGGAAAGAGAAATAATAAAGGTTGATGAGATTCTAATCTAATGGTGAAAAAGTGGTAGTGACATTAGTAGTGACAAAAAATGATAGTGACAATATCCTATCCCATATTTATAACTCATTTTCTTGGACAATTTGTTGAGGACCTAACTATAATGAATTCAATCTTTAGTACCTTACCGTGATTCTCCTATTAAAGATCCAAACTAAGTCATTAGAACAAGACCAAATCTTAGCTTTCAAAGTGATTTGTATTAATTATTAGATTTGGCTGAAAGTTACATGTTCTTTTGTACGATTATGTTATACAATACAAAGACATACATATAAGTTATCAAACTCAAGAAATTAAATAAACTCATGACAATAACGTAAATTTAACCGGATCATGAACTCGAATTATAAATTTATAAGAATTTACCTTTATCAGTAAGTAGCTATTAAAACTAAATGATTAATTGAATAATTAAAATAAAATAAAAAAAGTGACTACAATTTGGTTTAAATATATTTCAAATCCAAATAATTAGAATTAAATTTATCAACATTCACAATTTATCATACTCAACAAAGAAAATTCTATAAAGTTCATAAATAAAAATGCTGAACATAATAAAATTCAAAAACTAACACGAGTTTAAGAATAAATTGATACGATTTTGTAAGTTATAAACATGAAAACAGTAAACTTAACAAGTAAACTCAGTAAGTTCAACTAGTTTATAACTAACACGAGTTTAAGAATGAGTTCACATGACTTTATAAAATAGAAATACAATAACGGTAAACTCGATAAGTCAACTTGCCATCAAGTTTGACAGCAAATGCATAAACAGAGAGAGAGAGTCACACACACATACAATGGATTACAAAGAAATCACGAATTGTCTGCAGTGTTTCATAGTTAATCTTATACTTTGCTAATGGTGGCCTCATAGCCTAACAGCATGGAAACTTTTCTCTTAAGTGGTAGATCGTGAATTTGATCCCCTCTTAACCTCACGCCAGCGATGCATGACCCTTTAAATATGAAAAAGTTAACCTGATAATATATTCTGCTTCCCTTTCCCTTTGGTATATAGTGTACACATTATCACTTATTCTTTTCTTGAAGGGTTACGTTTGAACACAAGCAGATAAGACACGACATCTTTCTGAAAAGCAAAAGTTAGAAACCTCTAAAGAACAACCGCGGACGTACAAACCAAGAAAAAGATCTATTACAGTTCTCTTGAGCTATAATTCCAAGCTTAACATCAATAACTAACTAACTATATATTAAGCTTCATACACAAAGGTTAGCTAAGAATATAGACAAATCAAGAAAAAGATCAATTAAGATTTCATTTTCAAAATAGAATACTGACAATAATGATGAAAGGCTAGCTGACAAGCTATCAATATGTAATAATAAGTACTCTTTTTGTCTAAAAAGTACATGGTTTAAGAAAATAATTAAAATTGGTTAAAAATACTAAATATGTAAGAAATGAGTATTTTTTTCCGAGCCTCCCTTATTTATAAGGAAGCATATAAGAGAGGGAAATAATAAATTAAATATTCAAACAACTCCAAGTGGGATCTTATAAAAAGAATTAAAGAAATTCAAATTATAGGCTCTTAAAAAAGGAGATTAACTCTTTTCCAAAAGTGACTTACATCCTCGCTTTTGATATCATGAAGCCTATAAATATCACAAAGCATGGCAGGCTAGTAGCACCACAAGGCATCATTAATTTGGTTCCTTAAGGAGAGATTATCGATCGATATCCAGCCAGCAGCTAGCGAAGAATCATCGTCATGTCGGAGTACTCGCAGTCGCAGAAGCCATTGCTGAGACCTTTGACCCAGTTGGATAACCAGGTGTTGGATTTAGTTTATGATTGCTATGTCGTGAACAAGCCTGGTGAAACCTTCAATGTCGAGGCTCTTTTCAGCGTTGTCGCTGACATCATGGGTCCTTCCATTGGTCTTGCCGATCCAAGCATTAAGGTGTATATATATCCTTCATCTTCTTCTTCTCCTTCTTCTCTCCTTCTCTCTGTGTGATTGTAGGATTTAGAGTAATTAATGATATATATATATATATGATGTTTTTATTTATTGTTTACATGCAGTATGATGGACGTGAGACGAAGGACAAGGCTTACCTGACCAATTTTGAGCCACCGACACATCTACTCAAGCATATTGCTTGTCAGGTTTATTACTCAAATTTGCTTGTCTTAGGTTTAATTACCTTGTGCGTGTGTGTTAGTTTCTACATACTCTCCTTTAGATAACATATTCTCCTTCCCTGAATGAACGTATAGGCTAGATGAGGTGTTTATTTTTATATTCTAAATTTAAAAACTCTCAAATTTATAACATTTTTTCATCTCCATTGATTGCACAAATTAAATGAGCTTTTCATTAATGGGGATAACGATTAAAGAGATGTGTTAGGAAAAGTCAGCATATATTTACTCCAAATAACTAACTTAACTAATTTTTTTTAATATTTAGAAAACTATCTAGTCCCTGCATTTAGGATAGACATAATTATTCCTTCCTCTCTTATAACTCTCACATATCCAAAGCAAATTGAAAAGTATAAGGGAAAAAGTGAAGACATTTCTCATAATCAAGACATCAAATTACTATGAAATAAAGCATTTGGATTATATTCGAATAAACACTGACAGGCTTTAGGGCCTCTAATGTTCTTTATGATGTCCCATATATCTTCGTTTTATTCTATAGATAATTTAGCTTCTAGATAAAATGAAAGACATCCTGATATCTTACGATCATGAAACGGTGACAGATGATGGAAACACCACATGATGAGCACCACGCATACGCACACCAAACAACAATGGCGATTCTGAAAGAGCTCGACGCATATTCGTGGTGTGCAAAAGCAGTGACAGCTTTAGCAGCATTTGCTTTAGAATATGGGAATTTCTGGCACCTTTTTCTGGTTCCAAAAGAAGACAACCTGGGAAAATCACTGGCTGTGTTGAACCATGTTCAAGCCTTCGAGAGGAACCGAAGGGACATCTTCGACTACAACCTCGTCGTCAAGACCGTGTTCCTCTCCGTCCAGTGTCTGGTTAGGTTGGAGAGAATGTCAAAGCAAGGCTATGATGTGCAGGGTGACCTCCCAACGTTGAATAAAGCCATTCAGGAATTTCCTGTCTTCGTTTACTGGATCATCCTCACCATTGTTATTTGCACAAGTTATATTGATATCCTCCTGGGTTACTCGTAAGTTCTCATCAACTTTACACACACTCACACACAGGGCTAAGGTTCAACATTTTGCCCAGAAGTTTTTGTAGGAACGGAATAATATTATGTCAGAAGTGTTATATATAAAATAAAATAAAAAAAAAAAAAGAGCACCTTCACCTTTAGCCGTTAAAAATGTTAATAGGCAACATTAATTTTTTCAGAATGAGATCAATTTTGCTCATTTTTTTAATACCTTCGGAGTGTTATTGATATATCAAAAAAAAATTCAGACACCCACAGCTCCTATACTAAAGATTTTGGGGCAAAATTAAACTTTAACCCTGTATATACCTAACTAATTCTGCTCGGGAAACAACTTTTCTGGTCAAACATGAAAAAGCACGGTTTAGAGCCATAAACAAATCTTCAAATTGTTGCTTTTATTTTAGTGTTTTTAATGATGATCATCGTATTTTATACTGCAAATTATAAACTGTTCTTTTTTCAGGTCGAGTGGATATGAATTATCCAATATTAGCAGCAAGATTTCAACGGTTCACATCAAGTTAAAGGATTATTTAGCAAAGATAGACAATGAGAAAGGTGATTATATTGATGATCGATGATCTATTATTAGCTTAATTAATTTCTAATTTTTCTGTATTTTAAGGCTAATATAAATTTTTTCCGTTTGTTTTATATTGCAGCACTCATAGATGAATACATTGGACGCTACAGGGTGGCGTTTCAAACTCCCACAGAAATTGTCCAAGTTTTGAAGTGCTTGCTTTTCCCCAAAGATTTGAAGGACCCACATGTTTATCATGGTTCCACTGGCTCAATGGTTTGTATGCATATATTCGATAAAAAATCTTAAAAAAATATTACTTGAATGTTAAAATTATAAATAGATGATTTTCTAATAAAACGAGTTGTTAATTGCTTTAATGTTAGGGAAGGCTCTCCCAAAATTTACCACATGCAAGTCAATCCCCTGCACTAATTATTTGCCTATCATACAACTGTCTGTTTAGATTAGTAGTGAAGAATCAATTTTACATTTTATGAAATAATTATGTGCTTGAGAACAATATTGTCTTATTTTATCCGAAATATAGAAGAATCTATATGTAGAGAGAAAAAGAGAAAAGCTTGGTAGGTCCCATATGTTAAGTGGGACACACAAGCCCCTCTCCTTTTCTCTATGCTCTTCAAGTAGCTTCATGTCAGTCTCCAGAGAATCCAATTCCATGGTGATGATTTTCATACATAAAGATGTTCTCCAATGCAAGACTTGAGAGTGACTATGACAGGAATTGGAGTAGGCATAACTTAAGAGACAATCATTGCATGGTCTTTTTAATAACCAAAAAGTTTCATAACAAGCAATCAAGAAATATGCAATGACAAATTTATTTGAACTAAACTCATTAAAAAATTACACATTTGACCCCAGATCATGCTTTGTATTTGAGACTTTCTGTTGATTAGATTTCTTGGTTAGAACATTATAATGATCAGGGGGGAAATGATGGCAAAAATTCACATTTGACCCTCGACAGTTTCAAAAACTAAAGTAACTAACTAATCTAGTAGGTTTTATGTTTATATATATATATTTTTGTATAACTTGCGTTTTGCTCAAACTCAGGTGAGCATTAATGTGTTCTGGCAAAAGCACGTCCTTTTATTCCTGTCTGGACTATACAGCATATCAGATGAAACACGTCTGTTAAAATCAATCTACGAAGGACTAAAAAGAGACCCAAAAGAAGTAAAAGGGTTCAGAAAAGAAGACTTCAAGATCCTGTGGGCCCCAATAGTGGACGAACAGTACAGCCCAGGAGAAAGTAGTAATATCACAGACAGGAAACAGTTTGAGGAGTTAAAGAAACAAATGGAGTGGTACGTGGTGGAGTACACGATTATTCCACCAATATGCAAGAAGCTGATAAGGGACAGGCTTAAGTACCAGAATAAGCCAATAGTTCCAGTGTTTAATCCTCAAGGTCGGCTGACAAATGAGAATGCTCTTCACATGTTGTTTGCTTGGGGTGATCCTGCTTTCCCTTGGGGCAAAGATGATGACTTGCATCTTAACATGAAGTGGAACTGGTTTTGGACTGAAATGAAAAGACTCAATCCTAACATTCAGCATTGGGTAAGTATTTTACACAGATCATTATTAATTTCCCATGACTTTAAATGCTCTAACTATTTCCTTCTTAGTTACTTAGATCTTCTCAGATAATACATCTATGTGTTAGTGTGTCTATACATATCTATCAATAATGTATATATAGAGAGTGAAAGTAGAAAAGAGCATGATTAACAAAAAAAAGCATGCAAGTTATTACTGTCTTCTGCATTTCAAATTATAGATGACTTGTTTCTCTTTATTTATAAGAGATTCACGGCCTATCTGAAGTTTTTCGCATTATTTTTAATTTTTTTCCTTCATTAATTATTGATTAGTCCGATCCTACAGCATTTTAGCTTAAATTCATTTTCTAAATATCATTAATTATCTCTAACATTCATTGAGGCCCCAAAGCCTTTTCGGGATTTCTCTACATATAAACGGTGATATTGTTGTTAAAGATTTAGTTGTTAAAATATTATTTTTCGACGATTTAGTTGTTAATGGGTATTGATTTAAAATAAGAATTTTGCTAGGGCCTTTTTTTAGATTTTCAGAATCTTAGGGCCTTTTTTGGGATTTTTTTTTTAGGCCCCCATATAGTTTTTCCCAAATAAGTTCATTTTTAGATATTTAATGTTTTTAATCAATCAACTTAATTCTTATCTACAAAATTCAGTAATATGTATTTTATAAAAAGGAAGGAATATTATATTTTAATTTATAAGGTCATTTAGGGAATTTTATGTGCAAATTAATGTCTTTTTTAAAACAAAAAATGTCTTTGGAAGGGGTAACAAAATAATTTAATTATTGGTATTTAGAAAAGGCAATGTTGGAAAACAAAATGGGGTGTGAACTAATGTTTGTGTTGAGTACCATTTGTGTCATGTAATTTCTTACGCATATATCACACACACACAATATAACATGGAGAAACCCTTGAATTGATCAGATCAAGGACGAAGCTTACATCGTCATCTATGGCCGCACCGACACGGAATACTGCGACGACCGGTGGCTTCGGAGCATCCCGGAGCTATTGGAGAAGGTGAAAAGGGATGAGATAACGAAAAGATCAGACGTGGTCATAAACTACTACCACCATGGAAAGGACAAAGATGAGCTGAGAATTGTGAACAGCTTCTGGGCTAACGTCGAGAACTTATTCGACAGCATGAGGAGGAAGACGACCAAGGACCCTTCGTTCGAAGAAGTCAAGGCCTTCCTCGGACTCCGTCAAGAACAATCCGGCTGGGTACTTCTGAGCAAAGGATCTAACGTTAAACTTCTTTGTCGTGGTGACACATTTTATCAGACACTTAAAGAGTTTGAAGAGTGGAAAGACAACATAGAAATCGATCCTGGGTTTGATGTGTCGTTTGCGAAGCATTATGAGAATGTGTTCTCGAAGCTTCCTCATCATGCAAATTGTCTTCGGTTGGACCTGAAATACCATGTGAGTGATATTTACTCCCCAATTCATTGCATGTGTGGTCGTCCAATGGACATTGAGTTAGTCAGGTATGTTTGCTGTCATGGATACAAGGAGGAAGCTGTCGACACCAGCACCGGAGAAGTTCAGATTGTCCGGTAAGAAACACGAGGCAAGGCGAGGCTGCCCGGCCGGCCCGGGAATATATCGAGCTTTTGAAGAAGTTGTCATGGTGGTTTTCAATATATTTGTGTTGTTGGTTGTGTTGCATGTTGTTGTTACTGCCCTTCTTCATGGGGGTTTAGAATAAATGTGCTTGTGGTTATTGTCTACTTGTTATAATGTAAGAGTTTGTACTTTGATTCAGAGACATCCATAATGAAATTCGCTTTTGGTGTTTGGTTAACTTTTCTGTTTTTTTTTTTTTTTTTTTTTTTTTTTTAAGTGGAAACTTGGATCATTAGATCCAATTACCCAATTAAATCTTGCCATGGACTTTTCTTAATTTTTTATAAAATTTTAAAATTCTATTAATAATACAAGACAAAATTTGATCGGGGAATTGGACCGGAAAGATACAAGTAAAGGTATCTAAATTTTGTTCTTTTATATATTTTAAAAAAAAAAAAAGAACACTTCAGATTTATTTATTTTTTGGTAACAGCCACTAACTCTTTTTTCTTACAATGCATATAAATAAAATAAAAAATAAATAAAGAAGAAGAAGAAGAAGAAAAATATTATTTTAAACTTTAAAATCTTTGTGACATCTCAAATTTTAGGATTAGAAATTAAAATATTACATGGAATTAATTATGAGAAATTTAGCCTGGATAATTGTTAAAATTAATATTTGGAATTAAGGGATATTTTCCTGAAAATTAAGACAAATAGTTAGGAAAAAAAATTTGGCCCAAATATTTTAGAGACAATATTTTATGACCTAAAGAAATTATCGAGGAAGAAAAATACTTAAATGGAATTAAGGATTTATTTCTACTATCTATTCAATACTTGCAATTAAATAAGTCAAGGACCTAATTGTAAATGAGAGTCTTTTTTTCTTTTCTTTATATATACAAAAAAGTTTAGGTGGGGGTAGGGTAAACAAAGTATCCTATAGTGCCAGGCCAAATGCTCAGGCTCAAAAAAAACTTCTGGGGGTATTTATAGATCGCCCACCAATGAGGCCTTCACATCGACCAGCGGGTATCAAACCTCCTCCCTTTCAGGATAAAGGCCGATGCCTTAGTCAACATTGAGAAGATAGAAAAAGGTAATTGGACTTTTAATTAGATTTTGGCCCAATTACAAGAGAGAATGGAAAGATAATTTGGGCTCTTGTTTGGACATGATTTTGGCCCAAATTAAGAGATGAAAGAAAAGCAAAGTGGACCCTTATTTCGGCCATAATTTCAGCCCATATTCCCTGATAATCCAACACTCACATTCGGCCCAATTGAAGGAAGAAAGCCCAATACACACATCAGCTCCCTTTCCCTCCTTCCTAGCCATGGCACGTCACTTTGACAGCTCACCAACACAATTTTATACTCTCCCTCCTCCCTAAACTTACGGACACGTTAATACACCCACACACAAATAACACACTCACACTCTTCTTTCCTCATTTCAATTCAGCAGCCCTCCCTCTCTTTACACCAAAGTTTTCTCTCCTTTCCTCTACTCCAAAATTTCAACAATCTTCATCCTCTCTTCTCAATCTCCACCGTAACCTCCTCCTTCTTCCACTGTGACCCCAATCTCTCCTCAACTCCACAGTGATCTTCATCATCATCATTCTACTCATCTCAAACTCCTCAACTCCACAGTGATCTTCATCATCATCATTCTACTCATCTCAAAGGTCAACCAAGGGAGCAAGGATTCAAGGTGAGTTGCAATTTCACCTTTCATCTTCTTGCATGTGATTATTAAGGATTCAAAAGTGACATGCATGTGATTTCCTTGAGTCTAGGCTGAATGGTAGACAAAGAATATAGTGGTGAAAGAGAGACTTTTTGCATGTCTAATATATGCATATAGGTTCTGATTTCGTGAAGGTTTGAGCCACAAAGTGAGCATGCAAGCTGTTTTTCCTACCATTGAATTTTAGTCCGAAAACATAGCCTCTTGTGCTTGACGTTTTTTGAGTTAAAGGTTCATTTTTTCTCTAACAGTTTTACAGGAGATAGCACTCTTCTTAACGTTTAAAATGAGCTTTGGATCACCTAAAACAGAGATCTATAAGTCCAGTTATGATTTTTGGAAGTTCAGCTAAAAATCTAGAAATTTTTGGTATGATTCTGGAGCATGAAAATGATGTAGCATTTTGGACCAAGTAAACAAAATCAAAAAAATGTGAAATTTTTCAGATAAACAGTAGACATATAGAGGTTTAATTTGATAGGTAATTTGTCGAATTTCAATCAGTATTAAAGGAGTTATGATTTTTCAAATATTAGTCGGGGAATCTAGAAAATTCTAGATATTGTTTATCTTTTTCGAAATTTGGGAATTTTATCAGCCATAAATCAACTTGGTAGCTTTAATATATGAAAATATACTTATCAAGATTTAAGTAGAAATTGGAATCACTCAATTTGGAGTAATATCGGTCGAGTTATAAATTTTCCAAATTCCCATAAAAGTTAAAGGCTGAATTTTGTATAACTCTTAAAATAGTCACATAAGTTGATATTTATGCTTAACCTTTAAAGAAAAGGTTTCTTTGGATATATTTAAATGTTAAGTAGCTGAGATGATATTTATTCCATAGTGAATAGTATCTAATTAAATAATCCATAATTGGTATACATCCCCATCATAAAGATACTAAAGGATATATATTTTGGGGTAGGTCTAGAGAAGAAATAATCTTAATTATATTATTGAGATTAAATTGGATAATGACTTATCTTTATATAAATGTAATTTATAGAAACTCCAAAGCCGGCTCGCACCACAAATTACTTGGACGTAGTTAAGGTGACTAACACATGTGGTAACTCTAACTTTCTATTTTTGTGTGTATATTTGTATATGGTTAAATGTCATGATCTGTGGAAAGTGTTTTTATAAATATGTTTGATTGCATACAATAGGTTTAAATGTTGGTCATTCACTTTTGTGTGAAGAAATTCGGATCCGGATAGGTTCTGTGCATGTTTTCCGAACACTTTGTTTTTTGAACTATGTTTTAATGTTTTCCAAGCACTTTGTTTATACATATGCTTATACACCAATTATAAAAGTTAACATGATTCATTTTACTCATACTTGAATAAAGGTATGGTAGTGGATCGGACGGAAGGGGAAGGCAAAGGTCTTTGTAGGCGATGGCGAGAGGAAGGTTGGACTCAGGAGGAGTTCCTTTTTGTTTTGTATATATTGTTGGATAATGTATAAGGTTTTAATTTTGAAATTTAGAATTTGGGAAGATTGTATATATCTCAATATTTTAAAGGGATTGAGCTTTAAATTGCCACCAAGTTTTTAATTTGTTTAAAAATTTATCAGTTATTCTTTTGTCCAAACCAAATCCATACGCTCCTCTATATATTAACTTTCATAATGATCGGGAGATATAAGGGAGCGTTACAATCTTAAACCAGTCTTGTTACTTATAAAAATATAAATATTAACTATAAAAGTATAGTAATTAACAACTTATTTTAGTAAAAAAATTAAATTATTAATACATATACTCTTGTTGTTAATACAGTACCTTTTATTTTTATTTTTATAGGCAATAAGACTAATTTGAGATTTTTAAGCTCAATGGGTTTTTTTCTTATCTTTTTCCCAATCTAAATTTTGTTCTTTTATATATTTTAAAAAAATAAAAATAAAAAAGAACACTTCATATGACCACCCTAACTCTTTATTTTTTATTTTATTTTTTTAGGGAAAATATGACTTGAACTCCAAGATCTTAAATAATACTATTCTTTTTTGTCCTTATTATAAGACACAAACTAATTTTTTTCACAAATCCAATAAAAACAGTTAAAGTCAATAAAGTTGTTCTAGAGGTTAAGTGATTTCCAATATTACCCCTACTAATTGTACTAAACTTTAATATTATATTAATTATTACTCTCACTCACTACCCTTATTCATTATGGGTATACATGGAAACAAATAATTAATGCTTCTTGAGAACAAGCAAGTGCCTTATAAAAAATACCAAATAAACTTACTAGTTGATGTCTTATAATAGAGTATTGTTGTCTACAAGGGTATAGATATTAACTACAAAAGCATAGTAATTGAGAATTCTTTTTTGTAATTTAAATGACATCTTTATGTCATTTTTTCTTTTAAAATTATTTTGAAATCAAGAATGATTTTAAAATAAATTATATAAAACAAATGAAAATTTTATTATTTTTTTCTGATTAATAATTGTTATAAATCAAGATAAGCAACTTATACTTTATAAATAATGCAAAACATCTAAATTTGATGCCACCCAAGTTGCTCTTTTGTATAGTTAGCTTAATTATATCAGTATCAATTTAAAAAAAAAAAAAAAAAAAAAAAAAAAAAAAAAAAAAAATATCAATATTGTATCAATGTTCATAATATATTAACAATGTTCGAATCTCATCTATCTTTAATATATTTACTATATAAGTAATTTGTAAATACTGAAAAAATAAGTAGTTAAATAAGTTAGTAATCAATATATTCCCATTAGCAAAAAATAATACTCACTCCAATCTTAATTATATAAACACTTCTCCTATAATTAAAACAGGGGGTAATAATAATAATAATAATAGATCCTCGTTATTGTCCCCATCTCATTCCTACTTGCATACCCTCATAAAATCATTTTCCTCATCAATTTGAAACATGGAAGCTAGAATCAACAAAATTTAAGAAAATGAAATTTGAAGGAAAAATTTCTGAAAAATATTTTCAATATATCAAAATCCCAAATTTTGCTAATAGTTTAGTAGGTATTGATTGACTACACTTAATTACCAATTCTCAATTCATTTTAATAAAAAATCACTTATTTTAAATTCTGAAATATTTCTGTTTTTCCAAAAAGAAACGCAACTCATAAGGCATTTTATTTTTTAAAAATGTTCATTTTCATTTTATTTGTTTTTCGTTTTCGGTTTTTTTTTCCCCACCTTACTTTCTTGTTAATTAAACTGATTATATTACCCATAATTTATTTTGTAATTAAAAAATTCATATATAAATAAAATTCAGGCAAAACGATTTCATTCATAAATTGAATCCTTTCTTTGTTTCCTTCTCCCTTCCAAAATCCAAGTTCTCTCCACCACTACACAGCTTTCGCCGATAGTCTCTTCCCAGAGAAACAAGAAAGCTAAACCCTAAACCGCCATAGCCAAATCACTTCCGATCGATTGCCAGCATGTTCAAAGCCATATGTACGTAGTTCAAACTCTTTTTGCATCGATCTGAGTTGAATTCTGTGTCTTGTTTCTTGCAATTTCTTCCTCCATGATCTTAATTTCTTTCTTCAATCAAAGAATGAATTAATCGTTCTTCTTCGATCTTCCTTCTTGTTCTAACAGCAGTCTTCAATCGGAAGAAGAATGCTCGTCGATTCAAGGATTACTATGGCCACTGGTTCAATACTCTCAAGAACAACCTCCTTCCTCTCCTTCGCCGCTCGCTCTCGCGGCCTGATTCCCCCACTGTCCTCTCCGCTCACGTCGATCTCCTTCACCAGCATTTCCAATCTCTCTACCACACCCTAGATCTTGCCGCCTCCAACGAAGAAGACGCTTCTGTTCTCCTCTTCCCTGACTGGCGCTCCTCCCTCGAGAAGCCCCTCATCTGGCTCGGAGATCTCCACCCTTACCTCTTCACCAACATCGTCAGCTGCTTCCTCCAAGAAAACGACGAGGAGGACGGCTACTTCATCCGCGACGGCAACAGATCGGTGAAGGACCAGTTTAAGGACCGGCCGTGGCAGGTGGGGATGGCGTGGAGAAACCCTTCGGATGAGTTGGTGGCCAGAATGGATGAGATTGAACGAGGTGTGAGAGTGATGGTTCCGATGCTAACAATGCGGATGCGGAATGCGGAGTCGATGCTCGTGGACAGGGTGGTGGATGGGTGGTACCCGACCAGGGGGAGGAAGGGGGCGGAGGCGAAGGTGGCGATGGGGTCAGTTATGACGGAGCACATGAACGAACTGGTGAGCATATTTCTGGATGCGAATAGACTGAGGAGAAGCGTGATCGGAGAAATTGTGGGGAAGACAAGCGTGTATCAGGCAGCTCTGTTTCTGGAAGCATTGGCTCAGTTCGTGATTGGGTTCAGAGATCAGGAACTGGTCAGTGCTATGGAATGGCTCAAAGCTTCGACGATTCAAACCACCACCACAGATACTCCTTCCAGGCATCACTGAATAATAATACTCTTGTCTTCTTAACATTTGAGTCTTTCCCAACAGAGCAATTCGGAAACTTTTGGGTAATTATCTCTCTACACTCCACGCCTCTGTTTCAGTGATTGGTTGTTCTTTTTATTGGTTATTGATGATGGTATGAGAGTAATGAAGTTATGTTAATCATTATTGATTTTAATGTTACTGAGTATGTGCATTTGAATTGTTTGATTTGTAGGTGGTGATAAGTTTATCTATTGACCATAGAGGAAGATTCAAGATAAGAAAAGTGTAAATGACTGTGTAATTAGTAGTGATTGATAATTTTTTTCTCCTTTTCGTTTCTGGGGTTTATATGAAGCAGACAATTATGCCAATGGATCTTCAATCTTGTGCTGTTGGTTGTATAATTGGTATATGGATATATGTCTTTATTGGATTCAATTGAATACCTTTTTTGTCCCACTGAAATGAAGTGTATATGATTTTTTTTTTTTTTTTTTTTTCCAGTAGTGAGAATAAATATATGGAAATTTAGGAATTTGGAATCTATTATGTTATACAGAATTTGGGAAAAAAATATAAGTTGATTGCAACTTGAATATCATACTTGAAAAACATATTTTACATTTTATGTTGCTACTAGATTGAGACTTTTTTTTTTTTTTTTTTTTTTTTTTTTTTTTTTGAATTGGTGTGTAAATATATATGTATATAAGTATCATACATATTGATATGTTATACATTGAACTCAATTTATTTGAACATGAATGATGAACCAACTCAGATTTCAAAGACTATCCTCTAATCAATCAACACATTAATTTCAATCAAGTTTATGATAAGTTAGGGACTAAGGTCCCAATAGTTTGATTGAGTTTTACTTTATGATCCTGGAGTTTAAAATCATAATTTTTCCATTTAAAATGTTGATCTCTCTCTATTTTCATAAACACTTGAACCTGAAGTCAATAGTCTAATGCTAATATCAATCAAGTTTAATAAGTTATAGTATTATAATGTTGAATGGGGTCACTTATTTTATTTTATTAAGCAACATAAGAATAAATATGTTTGACCAGAATAGGTTTGAGCTTTTGACCATTGTCCTGTCTTGCACCTTTCTCTGAAGTTGTAGAAAGCGTTTCTGCCTTCGAAGAGCATCATCTAATCAATATATTAATATAAATCAAGTTTATATATAGTAAGTTATAGCATGATAGTGTTGAATAGCGTCGCTTATTTTAATTTATATGCACAGCGTGATTAAATGTGTTTATTTTAAGTTTAACAATAGTAAAGTAATGGAACAGAGTAACACTTTAATATTTGTATAATTAAATATAAGAGATAAATTGCTCCTTCAAATTTCAAACTAGTTAAATGATTATATACTATTATGCATCCATTCCTCAATATAGGAGTTAATTTATAAGTAAATTTTTCATTAATATTATCATCCGATATTCATTTTAAAATGTGTAATTACGCCTTCCAATACTAATTGATCATTTATAAGTGAATTTTGATTATAAAATATAAGTTTTTTTAATTTTATCTCTTATATTTATCTTTTTTTTTTTTTCAAACTATTTTGTATGACTTTTATATTGACAAATATAATTTAATCATACATATATTTGTAGGGGAAATTTTTTTTTTTTTTTTTTTTTTAAAAAAAAACAGATACACGTTAGTATTTCAAATGGATTATGTCACCTAAGTAATTTAATACCGTTTTTAATAATTAATATAAGACGTAATTTAATTAGATTAAGAAAATTAGTTAAATTGATTAATAAAACATTTTTTTTTTAAAGTATCTTAATTATTTTTCTCAATTTTCTCTATCTCTATTTTATTTGAATGTGATTGAGTAAGCATCGAGCAATAAAAATAAATTAAAAAAAATTAATAAATATAATAATTATATATTATATTTAAAATAAATATCAACACCATAATTAAATCTTATATTACATATCCAAGAACTCGAAGTAATTTATTTAGCATTACGAATCTCCCTATGTTAGTCTATCAAAGTAGTACTCCGTACTTCACCGTTCACATGACCTGACATATAGACCAGAGTAAGTTTGACCATTGTCTTCTTCCTTGGCCTCTCGTTTGGTTTCCGAAGTTGCAGAAAGCGACTCTGCCTTCACTTGCTCTGGCCATTTGAACTCGGAATTTAGAGTCGCTTTGCTTCAATCTAAGAACACTAATGAACATACATCAAACAAAATCAAGCTCGTACTTCGTCAGAAATCACACTGAACATGACCATATCTCTTGATTTTCCTTTCATAAACAAGTATTTCCTGAGAATTCCTTCTCTCTGAAATCCAGCTTTCTCCAGAACTCTCTGAGACGCCACATTCTCAACATCAACAAGAGCTTCAAGCCTCTCCAGATCTGGAAAATCAGCAAACGCCATTTCCACCACCATCTTCACCACCTTCGTCGCGATCCCTTTCCCCCAATACTTGAACCCTAACGCGTACCCAAGCTCTGCAGATTTCGCTCTCGCTCGGTCGTTCCCTGCGTAGGATTGAACAGAGATAGACCCAATCGCACGATCGCCGACGCAAATCGCTCGGAATAATGAACAGTTACTGGCATTGTTTTGGATGAAATCGACGGCCTCATCTTTGCTTGTGTAGGGTTCCCAAATGCAGAATCTTGCGACTCGTTCATCGGTGGCCCACACCATGAAATCGTCGGCGTCGGAAAGCAGGAGGGGTCGAAGAGAGATCTGAGCCAAATCGAAAGTGTCTTGTTCCATGATTGTTTGTGGTGTGAATGAAAGAGGTTTTCCGATGTGGGGGGGTATTTATTGAGTGGAAGAATGAAGAACTGGGCATGGTGGATTTGCGTGGGGATCAAGCAAATGGAGAAGCCGACAGGACTGGAGATGGCAGAATATTAATTGGCGTCAAACAAATACTCCAGTTTTAATATAGATTTAAGGGATAAAAATACACATTTAATTTTTTTTCCAGCTACGCTCAACATTGAATGTTTTTTAATATAGATTTAAGGGATAAAAATAGACATTTAATTTTTTTTTTTTTCAGCTACGCTCAATATTGAATGTTTTTAGAAAAAAAAGTGACTATATGATTTTAAATTAAAACAAAAGAGCCGTTTTTCCCATAAAAAGTTTTTTTACTGTTTAGTTTGAGTTTTTCTGACATGGTTTTTCAAAATAGTAATGTAAACAAAAAAACAAAAAAAAAAAAAAAAACTTTAAAGGGCAAAAAAAAAAAAAAAAAAAGTGACCATATGAGTAATGTAAAAAAATAAAAAACATGTTTACTGGGCAAGAGAATATAAGTATGAGTTGGCAAGGGTTATCATATGTTAATATAATATATATTACACCTTTTACCAAAAAATAATATATATTGAGATATCATCCCTTCTCTACCCATCCCTCAACTTTCATTAAAATCTTGATCCAATGTTCAAAATTATTTTTCTGATGCGGTTTTTTCCTATCCTGGCTTGGACCCTGTTGTAACATTGGTTGCTCTGAAATTAGCATTGGCTCGAGCTTTGGTTCCTCATTACCTTCTCGCCAGTAGGGTCAAGGCTCGATACGATGGCTCCGATCTTGAGGTGGTGTGTCGAGCTCAAGGTGCGCCTTTTATTGAGGCCTTTTCTTATCGTTGTTCGATTAGCAATTTCCTAGATAAGGCCCCTAAATTGGTGACTTAGTGGAGGAAATTTCGGGCTCTTAGTCATTCCTGCAAAGATCTTGAGGATATTGAGAAGAAACAAGATCAACATTTTAGCTTCTTAACCGTTCATATTTGCTATAAATGACATGAAAAGCATTCGTCTAAGCAAATCAGTGAGTAAGACAATTTTCTTATTAGTCCATTATCTTTTTCATTTTTGATCTTCTTAATCTCCTTCCCTTGTTGGCTTCTCTTTCCCGTGTCCACCACCACAATGGAACTATCTTCATAGCCGGAAGCTCCTATGTTCTCACCAAACCACAGTGTTGTCACTATTTCACTCCAATGTCGGACTTCTTCTTCAATAACATCTTGTTGGGCTAGAGAACCATCCTCACTTTCATCCTTCTTCTCTTCACCGCTTATCACCACTAACACCATATTTTCTCTTCCAGATTCACCATTACATGGTTATATGACTCAGTAGCTCTTGACCGGTCACCCGGGTCAGCCAAGGTCAGCTCCATTCAAGGGGTGAGCCTTAGTTTCTATGTCATACCGGACCAATTTTGCGGCTGGTTCACCAATTTTTCAATTCGAAGTGGCTGGTCGATTCACATTTTTATAACCATGCTACTTGTGTCCCATCTCAAATCCCTATCAAGTTAGCAAGCAGTTCACATAGCTAATAATTTCACATTTTGATTAAAAAAATTAAAATGTCATATCTCAAACAAAGTGAAAATTGTGCCTCGATTTGTGTGACAATATACACTTTTGCATAGTAAACAATTCTAAGAGAAGCAAGCATATCGGTAAATGTTTTTTCAAAGTGTAGCATTTAGGAAAAAAATCTTAAATAATGTGTCTAAATATTTGATAGTTATTAATAAGGCTTAAAATTAAAATAACTATAGAATAACCTATTTTTATAGTATTGTATTCTTATGGAGTATTTGAATTGTCATTTATCATCTCCTCCTAAACACACACTGAGCAGGAAACCTAGTTATATTAGCCTAAGGGATATGATGTTGAAGGGTCATTAAATTAACCAGATAGTAATTTAAAGGTTAGTTGTCCGATCATGATCAAGTATATATTTATTTTAGCTTTTTTGAAGTATTTTTATTATTTATGATGCAGGTTTGTATGAAGAGTTTTGTCTCGATATATGAAAAAATGCTTATAAAACTATAGTTTGAGGGTTTCTCAAACATACAAAAAATTATAGCCAATGTAATATAAGTTAATTAAAATTTACAAAAATATCCATATATAACCTTTAAAAGAGTTATGTTCAAATAAAAAGGTCTTAATCCACAAGTAAATGTGACATCCATGTATAAATCACACATAATATAATAAAACGGATACTCCTTCTGATTTTATTTATAAGAATTCAATAATCAAATTATGCAGTTTAAGAAAATTAGTTAAAAATAAATAAATATGTCTTAAAATAAACTTTTCCTTATTTCAAGTAAGAGAAAGAAATAGAGTAGGGTAAATATAAGTATATCAACACTTATTTATAATGTATATAATTAATAAAGAGCACAAATGAAAAAAAAAAAAAATCATTAAATATTGAGATAACAAGTAAGAGAAAATAGGTATTTATAATTAAATAATTAAAATATAAAAATGACAACAATTTGATTTAAATAAATATAAGTATCATCAACACTTAAATTAATATAATGTATATAATTAATAAAGAGCACAAATGTGTATAAAAAAAAAAATCATTAAATATTGAGAAAAACTTTCATGTTCTAATAAAAAACAATTAAAACAATTAAAATTTTTATATCTTATAAAAAAGACTGGAGGGAGTATGAATATAACATATGGTTGTTTTTTCTTGTTTTCTCATTTTACAATTAACGGTGTTTTAGGCTTAGCAAGGGGAGAAAAAAATATAAAATCAAATCTAGTCAAATTTATTTACCAAATTCAAATTTCCTTACATTATAAAATACAATTTAATTTTAAATCTCAACTTCTAGTAGAATTTAAGTTCAAATTCAGAAAATGACCAAATTATAAATCTTCGAAATATATTTTGGAAACGAGAGCCATGGTCATGGAACCCAAAAAGCACACCTTAATAGTTGTGTAAGTGATAAAAATTTACAAGTTGGGAGATTAATTAAATAAAATTGCTCCTTTTAAATCAATCGATTAATAATCATTTCGTAAAACGCCGTGTACATACTACAAAATAATAAGTCCGTGGCCGAAATCGGATCTTTTCCTTATCGTTTGGCTTCAAGATAAGGACGATGAACAGATATCAAACAATTCATGCTCAGATTTCGTCCCGAAGCACACTGAACATAACCATATTTCTGGATTTTCCTTTGATGAACAAGAACTTCCTGAGAATCCCTTCCCTCTGAAATCCAGCTTTCTCCAGAACTCTCTGAGACGCCACATTCTCAACATCAACAAGAGCTTCAAGTCTCTCCAGATCTGGAAATTCCACGAACGCCGTTTCCACCGCCATCTTCACCGCCTTCGTCGTAATTCCTTTCCCCCAATAATTCGACCCTAAAACATAACCTAATTCAGCGGATTTCGCTCTGGCTTTGTCGTTCCCTGAGTAGTATTGAACAGAAACAGAACCGATCGCACGATCGTTGAGGCAGATCGCTCGGCACCACGAGAAATTGGAGTCGATGTTTTGGATGAAATCGATGGCGGTGTCTTTGCTTGTGTAGGGTTGCCAGGAGCAGAATTTGGCCACTCGTTCATCGGTTGCCCAGACCATTAAATCGTCTGCATCGGAGAGAACAAATGGTCGAAGAGAGATCTGAGCCAAATCGAGAGTGTGTTGTTCCATAACTGAATGATGAGAGGGTTGTTCGTGTTTACTGGTTAGGGTATTTACCATCAAGAATTGGGAACAGAGGATTCGATGGGTTTGAGTGGGGAATGTTTAAATGAAATTGAAAGATTTGATGGCTGCCTGCCAGCCGCCTAAGCTGACTTCAACGACCAAATTCATACCTATGGCTATAACTCTTTAAAAGTTAATTATAGGATATATTTAACTGATTTTGAATAGATTAAAGGAGGAGAGTTAAATTAATTAATTTTACCTATTTTTCTAAAATATCCTATATAAATTTAAAATGACATAAGTAAAAGTGAATCAACAGCCCTTACAACATACCTTTCCGACCTAAAATTTTCCTCTCCACATTCTTCCTAGTTAAAATATTGGTTTTGTTATATATACACACACATACATACATATAAGTGTGTATTCATACATATATAGATATGCATATAATATATACACACATATATTTTTTATATACAAACACCTATATACATACACATATATGTGTGTATATTAGTAAATTAACGCCGTTAATCGATAAATAAATTAAAATCTAATAATTTAAAAATTTTATTAATTGAGAGAGTTTATGCACTCATATACATATACTAAAAAAAACCAAATATACTTAAAAAAATAAAATATGATATTTTAGGAAGAAATATAAAAAATTAAAATTTTATTTTATTATTAGGATCAAAACTAACTTTCAAATATTATCATATAATTAGAATCGGAACAAATAGTACCTAACTCCTAAATATAGTTCTAGGACATAATTTCACACTATAAAATAAAGGGTGAAGGGTCAATTTTACATGTGACCTTTGTCCAAAAGATCACCCAAGACCACCACCTTTCTTTTGGATCAAAATACATACGACGTTATGTTTTTGGATTAAAAATACCACTACTGTTAGTCAAAGTTAGTCGGCCGTTAGTTGACAATTAACGGTGACGTGACTGACTGAATGGCGTGGATCTTGGCGTAGAATAAAAAAAAATTAAAAAATTTTAGAAAATTTTTTAAAAAAATTAAAAAATTCAAATAATTAAAAAAAATAAAAATGATGCCGAAAAAAAATTAGGAAAAAATAAAAATAATTAGAAAAAATTAAAAAAAATTGGAAAAAAATTAGGGGAAAATAAAAATAATTAGAAACAAATTAGGGGAAAATAAAAGTAATTATAAAAAAATTAAAAAAAATTCAAAAAAAATTCAAATAATTAGCAAAAAATAAGGAAAAAAGTTTAAAATAATTTAAAAAAAATTAGGAAAAATTAAAATAATTAGAAAAAGAATTAAAATAATTGGAAAACAGTTAGGAAAAAATTCAAATAATTAGAAAAAAATTAAAATGATTGGGAAAAAATTCAAATAATTAGAAAAAAAATAAAATAATTGGATAAAAATTCAGGAACCTACCATTCATTTCTTTAATAATTTAGACACGTTCCGTAAATATTTCTAAGAAATATAGCAGAGGGCAAGAACGGCACTTCGACGGCGAACCAAAAGCTCAAAAGGAGCACAGAATTTATGCTTGTATGCTTCGAAGGGAAAATTTGGAAGGATTACGAATTTATGCTAGAAAATATCCCAAATGAAGACGGAGAGAGAGTAAAGGTTGCTTCGAGAGAGATACGGAGCAGAGGAAATGTGATAGATGGACGAAGCTCTGCAAAATATTTGAGGGGGAGAGAGATGGAGCAGAAGGCTCGCAAAATATTTTTTCTAATTATTTGAATTTTTTTTCCGAATTTTTTAATTTTTTTCTAATTATTTTAATTATTTTCTAATTTTTTTCAATTTTTTTTGCTAATTATTTGAATTTTTTCCTAATTATTCGAATTTTTTTCCGATTTTTTTCTAATTATTTTTATTTTTCCCTAATTTTTTTCCATTTTGTTTTTCATTTTTTTAATTATTTGAATTTTTTACTCATCTTTTTATAATTATTTTAATTTGTTTCAATTTTTTCCTTATTTTTTGCTAATTATTTTAATTTTTTCAATTTTTTTCTAATTATTTTTATTTTTCCCTATTTTTTCCAATTTTTTTCCTAATTTTTTTCGCATTATTTTTATTTTTTAATTATTTGAATTTTTTAATATTTTTAAAAAAAATTTCTAATTTTTTTTTTTTTATTCTACATCAAGATCCACGCATCTTATGTCGTTAGCGGTCAACTAACGGTTTGACTAGCAGTAGTGGTATTTTTGATCAAAAAACGTAACGTCGTGTGTATTTTTGATCAAAGAAAAGGTCGATGGTCTTGGGTGATCTTTTGAACAAAGGTCATATGTAAAATTGACCCTTCACCCTAAAATAAATTATATTGTACATTTAAGATCGGAAAAATATGACCTGCATTAATTTTGGAATCCATGCATGAGTATACTCCTTTATATACTAGTACTATTCGACTGATCCAATTTTAAGAGGAGAGGGAAAGTAATTTTCCTTAACCTCTAGTTGGAACAACGACCTAAATTACTGTGATTTTGGAACATGTTTTGAATATTATATTTATGGTTGTCTATATTTCACATCAGCGGACTCGGCAAAGATTTTAAGTTTGTAGGTGCGATTAGTTGTGGAATTCGGGGTTAGTGGCGCCCTTGAAATTATTTTTTAATGAAAGTTTTAAGCGTATTAAAAAACAAAAGAATATAAACAATAAAAGAAAAGAAAACTTCAACTTAACATAAAAATAATAATAATCAAGAGTCAACTAATCTTTACATTAGAGCGACTACAAAAACATTCTTAGATTCTTCATTCCTTAAAAATATTGCATTATATCTTGCATTGTAAATTACTATTGAACAATTAGAGTTACACAGCGGCTACAAATATAATAAAATTTAATACCCACAGTTATTTGCTTTCCAGTATTTTCCATTCAAACAAAACGCAAGATGAAGTAGTAAGGTTGGGTAATTACAAAAAGTTTAGCAACCCACCTGGTTTTACTGACTTTATATCGCTGCAAGAAAAAGTCTAGCAATTTATATTGTTAAATATATATATAGACCCATACTTTTGTTAAAAAGGATTGAAAAGTTCTGTCTGCAAGTGCGTGCACCTGCGTGAACGCAGGTCCGCCACTGTTTCACATTATTTTATATTCTTTATAGTTTTCTATTCTTACCTATTAATTACTATAATTATTGAATCACATTAATTGTAGATTAGAGAGTTGTGCCATAAATAAAAGGAATATAGTATATATTTACAATAACCCAAAATAATGAATAAAAATCAATCTTTCTTACTTTCTACTCATTCTTCATTTCTCTTCTCATCTTTCCCTTTATTTTATAACACTACAAAAAAAAAGTCACAATTTACGTTGGACAAAATCTGTCGTAAAATAAGGTTTTCCATCGTAAAACAATTTGCGACAGATGTAAAATGTCATCACAAAACGTTTAATTTAAGATTTCCGTCGCAAATCTTGAATTTTGCGACCGAATTTTTTCCATTGAAAAAATTGACTTTTTGAAAAAAAGAATTAATTTTCCGTCACATAAGTCAAAAATTGCGATGGAGGGCTTTTCGTCGCGAATCTCAATTTCTCAAAAAATAAAATAAAATAAAAATTATATGAAATCATAAAAAAGTTACGAAAAAAAAAGAAATATATCATGAAAATATATAGTAGCAGTCATAAGAATTCATATAGAAAAAACGAAATAAAAGTAAAAATGTTGTCAACAAAATGGACTAAAAAAAAAAACTAAATCGTAGCTAAAGTATGGCCGTCATCATCATCACCAGTATGACCATCACTATCATTAAGCGCCGACCCGTATCCTTGTTCTTCAATAGGGAAAGGAGTAGATCCTCGATCTACTTCATCATCTCCGCTGGCGATTCATCATCTGCTCTTGCCGGTTCACCATATTGATATACCTTCCTTGAGGAGTTTTTTTTTTTTTTTTTTTTTTTTGCCAATATAAATTACCAAGTGTAGATTAGTAAAATTTGATGAAAAGAGAGAAATTGAATTAGATAAAGTCACCTCTTTTTCCTGGGAATGTCATTCTTCTTTTCACTATCTG
Organism: Acacia acuminata; assembly: GCA_019022655.1. Classification (NCBI taxonomy): domain Eukaryota; kingdom Viridiplantae; phylum Streptophyta; class Magnoliopsida; order Fabales; family Fabaceae; genus Acacia; species Acacia acuminata. The sequence continues at coordinate 154,736 of JAFJYI010000359.1, forward strand.
ACCAAATAAACTAAACTTCCACAAAAGATGGAATCCATAAATTGAATACTTGTTTCGCAGACTTCCATGTATAAAAAATTCTTTAAATGAATAAGCAAAAGACAAAATCGATAAAAGGATAAAAATTAAAAAGATAAATCTAATAGAAAAAAATTAGAGTGAGTATCTCACTCTTAGATTTTCTAGTAGCCAAGGATAAAATCTACTAGCCAACATTCAAGTAAGAATCTAACTTTAGTGAAGTTAAGGAGCTAAAGAAAATCTCATTTAAATCAGAATTAATCTCAAATAAATGTCGTGCTTTTATTATTGAGGCCACTGGCCTATTTATAACTGTGCGTTACAAAGGGAATAATTCAATTAAATCAAATAATAATCAGCAAAATATCCAGAACTAATCCTGAAATTATAATGGGCTATCCCTCTTATTTCTCAACAATAATAATAGCAAAAACACCAAGAAAATAGCAACTGATTTAACCATTAAGCCTAGATTCTTCTCTCTTTTTTGACACATTTAATTTCTTTTAATTAGTCAGCGACAGTATCGTATAACCATCGTATATAGAATATGAAGCGAGTAAAAATTCCCACCCTATTCTAGATCATCTATATATGATTCCAAATCAAAGAATAAAACAGAAAACGGGAAAATCGAAATCAACAAGAACATACCTGTCCAGTTGTATTTCTTGTTTGATTAGCTATCTTATTTATTGGACTGCATTGTAAAACACTACAAAAAAAACCCAAATTACCCACGGAATTTACCCACGACCCATGGAATTACCCACGGAATTCGTGGGTAAAATTTTACCCACGGAATGTTTCCGTGGGTAAAAATACCGTGGCTAATTAATTTACCGACGGAAAAAATTTCCGTCGGTAAATTACCCTGATTAGCGACGGAAAAATTGTCGCTAATTACCCACGGAATTATTCCGTGGCTAATTACCCACGGATTTCCGTGGGTAATCCGTGGCTAATTGCCCACGGAATTCCGTGGGTAATTAGAAAATTCCGTGGGTAATTTAAGTAATTTTTGTCATCTACTTTTTTTTTTTTTTTTTTAATTATTTTTTTGCTGAACGTTTTTTAGGCCTTTTTTTTTTTTTTAAATATTATAATTAAAATGCACTGAAACAAAAATAATCATATGGATAGAAAGCTGAACAAGTTCAAAACACATATTCATATAATTTAAAGTCACTACAAGGGCAAATAGATACAAACAAGTTACCAAGTTAGTTTTTACAAAAGCAATAAAAATATTCAACTATCATTTTCATTGTCTCTTTGGGGAGCCTCATCATTGGTAGCAGGGTTAGAGACATTAGGTAAGGGAATCCCAAATGCTTGCAATGCCGACATAATCATTTCGTTCGTGATTTCAAGCTTGCAACTTCTTCTTTCATTTGAGTCATCTCTCGGATCCACCGTAGAGTGGACGGAAAGGAGGTGTGGAAGAAGAACCAATATAATCTTCGATCCCAACCCATAGATTCGCCCCTTCTTGTTCTTACCACCAATAACCTCTAACCACAAATTAAATTCATCTTGATTAGACATGATACCTCCTCCTCGAATTGATAGCTTCCTTTCGTTTCAGTAAATTCATCCTGCAAACGAAACACATAAATTACATGTTAATGATAGTAATAAGAATGCACAGCGTCCTCTTTTGGTTTATTCAAGAAGGAGATTGGAAAATAATACAAAGAGATTGGAAAATATATACTCTACAACCTTAATTGAGTAAATTCAAACTGGATGTAAACTTACCTTAACATTTTTAAATTTACATCTGATACAGGCAAAGGATGATAAGTAAAGTAAAAGCCGAACAAGACAGAATTTGATCTCACTTTCAAGGGTTACTGGCGCCAACAATTGAACCGTACCAAAAACAAAAAAACAAACACACACAAAGAATTAACCACAACATCTTGGGTAGTTCGGCAGAAACCATTGCTACAAAGTTATATCTGCCATCACAAGCTACATACGTTTCTGACCAAATAGGATTTGATATACAGATCAACAAAAATATATGTTACAGTAACAACACACGCAATTTCAATTAGTCTTCTCTTCTGATCAATAATATGAATAATAAAAAGCAAACAATTAAATTGCCCACAACCTCAGACGTCATGGATCTGCCACCCTCATCCATTTACTTATTCTTTTCCCCTTTTCCTGCAAACACTCTCTACGCTACCTCCTTTTCAATTCAAGTTGCCCCAATAAATTAAAATTTATTATTATTATTCAAGTCTTCAATTCAACTCTCTAAGCAAATGTCATGCAAAAAGTCAAGCCACATGTGCAAAGAAAAATCCTTAAAACTGGTCTTCACACAAGGCTGGACACTTTTTTGGGTGATATGGTTGAATTCAGAATGAGGTGTTTAAGTCCTATACTAATAATATGAGCTACTCAATGGAGTACTTAACTAATAGTCAAAGGGGGCTGGTTATTGTGCTGAAACATTCAACAAGGTTCAAGCTATTAAGGTCAGAATTTTCATAAGGCAAGGTAGGAGAGAAATTTGATTACTTACCCCATTGCGGCATGTTGATGACCAGTCAATAAATATACCACAAAAAACTTGTGGTTTGCATTGTGGTTGCTTCCTATAGTTGTAAATGATCTCCCTAAAAGTTAAGTTCAGTTGAGAAATCTGCAAAAAGAATCGAATGAGAACAAAGTAATAAATGAAGAGAAGTTTGAATAACCAACATTTTTAGTGCAAGAATCTGGATTAAATAGATGTTAAGAACATTACTCACAATACCGTTAAAAAATTCAATCTGCACTAATATGGCACAACATTATTCATGAAATATCCAAAACTTAAGTAACCATCACAACCTCAAAGCTTCCAAAACAGTCCCAACATTGTTTGATTCAGTTCAAAAAACTATTGAATCTGGGAATTTGACAAGGCATACACATGACAACTATAATCAATTCATTACGGACACAGAAGTCCAAGTTATTATGACCACAAATGGCATTGAAATGCTACCCCTTGCTAATCATCCCAATTTATGCCACCAATATCCAAACCTGTTTTGACAAGTCAGCACAAAAGAATAATTGAAGAAGCAGACGCACATGTTAATAAACATTTGAAACCACATATATATACCTTTGTACTTGCAAATATATATTTATGCTTCAAACTGAAGGATTTTCACATAAGAGGGTGTTAGTTGGCTTTCAGGGAAAAAAGCTTTATGCTTCAAACTGAAGGGTTTTTAAATAAGAGGGTGTTCTAGAGATAAAGCCTAAGCCTTTATCCAATGGTTTAAGATTTTAGGATAGTTGGTTTCCTTACAACTATGAACTATACATATACCATGTAACTCTTATATTTCACATCATCCTAGTTTCAAGAATGTAATCAAAACTCATCATAAACACAAGTTCAAAATGGAAACTTATAATTAAGAAAACCAAGCACGTCATAAGATTATATAGAACCAATCAAAATCAAGGGGCAAGATCTCAATGGTCTCACATTGACATAATTCCCATACATCCCAGGAGGCCGAGGACAATCAGGATCGATTCGGTGGCAAGGACTACATTTTTCGAGAAGCGGTAAACAAAATGAAATAACCGATGTTAACAAGTGAGATAAGGCATGCTTCAACAATCTATACATAAGAAAGAAATAAGGGGAAAATGTAAGGAATCAATTGAGACAAACTATGGTACTTGTAGAATTAACAATAATATATCAAAATAACCACTTTTGTTCCCTTCTTTATCCGGGCTCTTCCTTTTATTTTATTTATATATTGAAGAAGGGGCGGATGGCAACATTATGATCAATCGAATTTAACAAAGATACCTTGACACGGATCCCTTTTTTGTGCAAATAAATTCGGCGCCAAGAAGTAATATAGCGAGAAGTTGGTTAAACAAGGCTCCCGCAATTCAAAGAAAATTTTCCAGAATCATGAAAAGGGAAAAAGAAGAGAGATGAAGGGGAATGCAGAAATTTGAGGGGTGGAGATTGATTCTAGAAGCAGATTTGCATATAAGGGGTTGACAAAAAAAGGTCCACTTTCAGTAGTAGTAAATGAAAGAGGGATTGGAAATTTGGAATGATAACAAGCTATTTCCCCACATTCTACCTACAATTAACCAAGCAGAGCACTATAACTATGTAAATCAACATAAAAAGCCAAAAAACCAAATCGATTGAAATAAAATGATTATAATGTTCTAACCCGAAAAGAAAAAATAGAAGATGCAGATTTACCAAGAAATTTTTATCTTACCTCGTCCTCCGCACGCTAATAACGCACCAAATTCAAGAACCTTGTTGAGGTCAAAGCTATCAAGGAGTAAAAAGTAAATATCTTCCAGAAATAAAGCTTGAATTTCAAGAAGGGGATGAAGACCTTAGAGGCGTAATAAAAGAGAGGCAAAAAAGATGAATTTAATTTTTATAAAAACAAGCAAGAAGATAGGGATGAAGACCTTAGAGGCAAGAGAATATGGTGGATTAGTGGTCGATGCGTTGATACCGAGGAGAGGACGCCGGAGTGGTCAAGATCGGGAGAGTACATGGATGTGGACCCGTGTTTCTCGTCGGCGGATGAGGTTGACGAAGGAGCGACTTCGACGGCGAGGGGAGATGGCGGAATCACTGAGCTCGCCGTCGGAATTTCTCTTTGAAGAAGACGAACAATGTGAGGGAGGGTTCGATCGACTGTTTTTGTGAAAGCCTCGACAAGAAGTATTCGGGGAGAGGTTAGGGAAATTTCAACAAAATGTTTCGCATGGAGGAATTGGGAAAAAAGGGCGCGGACTCGGAAAAAGGGCTGGAATTGCAGATTTAGGATTTACATCCTTTTAAATCTAAATAAAATAAATTTGCAAATGATGTACTAAGTACTGTTAGATCAGTTTGGTGAGGATATTTTATTCCACTCATCCATCCCGTGTTCGAACCATGAGTTTTGCAAATATGCTTTTTTTTTTTTCAAACTACAATATGTTTAATGCTTTAACCAAGTATTACTAGTATTTTAGCTTTCTTTAAATTTTTTAAGCTATTTTATTTTAAATATGGTAAAGCTTTTTGCTTCCAATATTGATCCCACACTATTATTGTTCAAATGAAAATTATGAATGCATATAACGTTATCCCGATTTCACACAATAACAAGTTTTTATATCATCGTTTTTGTTGACATGTATTTGTTTCCCATTTTCATAGCCTATCGAAAGCAAATGTGAATTTTTTTTTTCCCGCAATTAAGTTAAATGGTAGGAACCATGAATTTTTTTGGGGGGGGGAGAGAATAACAAAGGAGAGAATATAATTTGGATGGGCCGAGCCCTAACGAGGCACGCAGACAATAAGGGGAGAGTGAAGGGAGCGAGGGACTACTCTATGCTCTCCACAAGATAGGCGTTTATGCCTTTCACACGACATATGTGCAAAAAAAAAAAAAAAAATAACTTAAAATTTTCAAAAACAAAGGGAAAAAAATAATTTGAACCAATAATCTTTTTTTTTTTTAAACTTGCAATTAAGTTTGGAAGGGCTAATCGTTCGAATTACCTCGGTGGCACATGAAGAAAATAATTTGAACGGTCATTATTAAACAAGAAAATAATTTGAAAATAAAGTAAAATAATGTCACAAGACTCAATTATAGTCTTTATTTCCTTTTCAGAACATTTATTATTTAAAGCAAATCACTTGTCCTTTTCTCGCATTTTCAATTCCTCTTCAATTATTCCTATTTGGCTTTCATTTTGATTATCATTTATAATGCAAGCAAAAAAAAGATTTGAAATTGTAAAACATCAAATCAAATATCTTATCAATATTTAAATTCTTCATCTCTCTCTCTCTCACACACACACACACATATACTAGTACAAATATAATTATCATCTCTCTCAAATACACACATGTTTGCTATCATAAATGCATGAGCCGCATCAAGTAATAAAGTGATAAGTAGAGATATAGTTCCCACAAGGATTTGATTAACAAATGATCAAGCAAGAGGCTTAGTGAATTCAATTAAGTTGAGCCATGACAAATTTCGATATGGAAAGAGTGATAAATGCAAATGATTATTTAACTTCAATGATTAAATGGAGCCTAAGATTATTTCTCACATTTGCACTTCATAAAATTAGATCAATTTCCTCTCTACTAGTATCTCAATGAATATATGTGTAAGAAGTAGGTTTAAAAGCACTTGCCAAAACTTTCTCAAGTCAAAATCATGTTTATCTTTTCATCAATATCTACAATTTCTTGCTACTATGAATGAAAATCAGCTTTAAACAACAATATTAATGTGACAATGCAATATTAGTAATTACCACTCTCTTTTTCTTACTCTCTTTATCTCACAATGATCCAAAAATTAATTTATTTTTTTCGTAAGAAATTACATCAATAAACATATTTATTGTATAAATATTTAAAAAAAAAAACTTTGTCGCCGCTGAAACATACTTTTAGCTAGGGGACTTCATATGTCGCCGAAAGTCATACTTTCCACAAATGACATGTCAAGTATGACTTTCAGAGGCAACATTTTTAGTCGCCGCCAAAAGTCGCCACTGAAACTCCATTTTTTTGTAGTGTATCATATAAAAGTGTGCGTCTATATAATAATTAAAAGATATAATGATGATATGTATGTAGATGTGAGTTAGAATTAAAAACAATTATGATCCGATCGGTTGTAATTTTTCGAAAGATATATTTCAAATTACTTTTAAAATAGAATGTAGGAAATTTTGAAGAAGAGGATGTAGGAAATTTAATTAAGGGTATTTTCATATTTGAAAATTTACATTTTAATAATTGGTCTTTCTAAATAATTACAACTTTTATGATTCTTCCCAATAAATAGTATTCTCTCTAGGTCATTCTTTCTAAATTTCCATTTTTTCAAAAATAAAAAATCACCCACGGAATTCCGTGGGTAATTATTTATTTATTTTTTTTGATAAAAAAATGAAAAATCACCCACGGAATTACCGATTTAAGTCCGTGGATGATTTTTTTTTAAAAAAAAGTTAAATTACCCACTTTAATTCCGTGGGTAATTTTTTTTATTTTTTTAAATAAAAAATTATTAAATTATCCACCGAATTACCCACTAATTTCGTGGGGAATGTAAACCGTCCAATTACCCCATTTTAATTACCCACGGAATTCCGTGGGTAATTTTTTTTAAAAAAAATATTTTTTTATTTTTCCCACGGATTTCCATCGGTAATCCATGGGTAATTAGCGATGGAATTTGTTCCGTCTCAGATTCCGTGGGTAATTTCATATTTTTTTGTAGTGAAATTTGAAGAACTTGATAATGAAACATGTGAGTTTGAATAACTAGATTAAAATATGCAAAGTAAAATGATTAGTGTGAGTATTAGAGTATTATTAAACTTTGTTGCACAAGCCCCGGTAGTTAGCATCTGAATAGAATTGAAAGAGAGGCATATGGTTGAAATATGAACGCAAGTTAAGAAATGAAAAGGATGGCAGCCACATGTGAATGAATAAGAATTAGTACTTTCAAAAAATAAACCCAACTAATTTGTAGGGGTAATAACTTATTAGAAAAGATGTTACCTGGCAAATGGGAGAAATGACGGCGGAGACGACGATGATCCCGAAGAGCTGTCCTTTGGTGGAGACGGAGCGCGAAACCACAGATGTGTGCGGCGAGAGAATCTACAGATCTGAAAGGGATATAATGTCCCGATTTGCAATGGAATAGGATTCCGTAGCAAAATCACTAACATTAGTGTTAGTTCTCAATATGTTTTGATGATTAACAACAAATGTAAAACATGTTTTGAAGTTTGCAAAGTCGGTTAAAAACATTCTCGATAGTTGCATACCGTTAAAGATAGGTTTGCAAACTTGAGTATTGCTCAATACCGCAAAGATAGGTTTGCAAACTCGAGTATTGAATAGTCAATACCGCAGTTTTTCATAGCCAAACTCGAGTAAAGGCCATCCGTAAAAGCTACCAAGTTTTTCAAACTTAGTCAATACCGCAGCTTGCATAGCCAAACTCGAGTATTGAACTTTCGAGAGCTAAAGGATTTTTCAACCTTAGTCAATACCGCAGCTTGCATAGCCAAACTCGAGTATTGAACTTCCAGAGAGCTAAAGGATTTTTCAAACTTAGTCAATACCGCAGTTTGCATAGCCAAACTCGAGTATTGAACTTCCAGAGAGCTAAAGGATTTTTCAAGTTAAGTCAATACTGCAATTTGCGTAGCCAAACACGAGTATTGGACTTACAAAAAGCAAAAGGACTTTTCAAGTTAAGTCAATACTGCAGCTTGCATAGCCAAACTCGAGTATTGGACTTACAGAGAGCAAAAGGATTTTTCAAGTTAAGTCAATATCGTAGCTTTGCGTAGCCAAACTCGAGTATTGGACTTACGAGAGCAAAAGGATTTTTCAAGTTAAGTCAATACCGCAGTTTGCGTAGCCAAACTCGAGTATTGACTTACAGAGAGCAAAAGGATTTTTCGCTTTAAGTCAATACGCAAAGAAGGAGTGCAAACTCGAGTAAAGGTTTTGTCTTTCAAACACAAGACACGATGGTTTGCCTCGAAAGGTGCAAACTCGAGTATCCAATTGGATCGCAGCATGGACACTTGTGTACAAGGCCATACTCGAGTTAGCATGAACATACTGCAGTTTACAACGGTGAAAACTGATTTTTGAATTACACGAATTTGCAAATCACTCTTGTTTGATCCTAATGCTTTCATAAATCATTCACTTATGTTCCCAGATATGTTTAACAAGTCTATTGAGTGAATTTTAGTTAGCACAGATGAAGATTAATGAACATCAAGGCAAAAAGCAAAAAGGTGCTCAGGGCATTTAATGCACCTCCGCAAATCTACCTACTCTCGCCTAATTCATCCGAGCACGCCTTTCGAACGTTAAAGAATGCTTACTACAACAAGCAAAGTAATCTCCAACGGGCAAATCCTCGAGAATCACACCAGATCAAATTAACACCTGGATTAGCAGAAGTTTAGAGAGAGAAGATGACCAGACCTTAAGCTAATCACCTACAACGGTTGGATTCATCAAGCAACGATCATTTAATGTTCTCTACCTATAAATAGAGTGCATTAACTTCTTCTCAAGCCGATACACCTCATGAGAGCGAAAATTCATTAAGTATCATTTATTGTGTTCAGCTTCTTTCTGTATTGTATCAATTTGATACTTGTACTTCAGTGTTCATCTTATTTGCTCTGTAAGAGAGTTATTTCTGTAAATTGTTCATTGATTGAGATAACCACGAGTCAGGGGACTTGGTGGTTGGGTGTATTGATTGCAACTTGTAAGGGAGAGTGAGTTCTAGAGAGAGAACTACTCTGAGTACAGAGGTTGTAATCAATTGTTGAGTTTTAGTATATTGAAAATCTCAAGTGTGGCTTGGGGACTGGATGTAGGTCAAGGATAAGACCGAACCAGGATAATTTCTCTTGTGCAAGCTTTCCTTACCCTTCTCCTCTGATATACTCTGTTTTCACTTGTCCAAAATAGAGCTAGTTCATAAAATTTTAAGAATACCCAATTCACCCCCCTCTTGGGTATTTAGGCTCCACTTTCAATTAGTTCTGTCGCAAACTTTGCGACAGACTCCCCTATCCGTCCCTAAAAGGTTGACGCCTTTTTGCAATGGCATGGGAATCGGCCGCAAAACGTTGGCGCCTTTTGTGACGGAAACCCAATTTCATGGCAAAAAGGTGTCAGTTTTGATGCCTTTTTGCAACGGAAAAGTTATTCAGTTGCAAAGCATTTACTTATGCGACAGAATACGGTTTCCGTGGCAAAACTCCCTACCAAGGTTGTTAAAAACGAGTTTTTACCTAAAAACAGAAGGAGAATGAAAAATCGGAAAACATAAAATCGTAATACAAAACATAGATTTTACCTGCATATATATATATATATATATAAATTTATATAATTCATCTCTGCTCACTTCTATTTCACCAGCAAGCATCTTGAAATCAAAGCTAAAGGTAAAGTAGTAATCAACTTTTTAGCTATACATATTAGGCATTTAATTTTCTTGTACAAATTAGAAGACGATGATAAAAGAATAAGTTTTTCAGCTTTTTTCCATATTTACGCTTTTTTAAAAAACACACCGTTTTTACGTTTGACATCGCGTTTTATTTATTTATTTATTTATTTATTTATTTAATGTTTTTACAAGGTTTACGTTTTTTTCTTAAACGAAAAGCGTTTTGCTAAAAATTAAACGTAAAAACGGCGATTTTATGTTTTAAATCGCGTTTTTGACTATCATGCTCCCTACTACTTGACTATTTTGCGACGGATTTTTTAAATCCATCGCAATATGCTTGCCATCGCAAAAATAGGCACAATTTGCGACAGAATTTTTTCCGTCGCCAATTTACCTTTTTCTAGTAGTGTAACACACTATCAGCATGAAAGCTCTAACGAATCTATGATTCTCTCATCGTCTCTTTAACGATTTCATCTACCTTCTTTAATCATATGTTTATTTTATCTATCTGTGATAATTTGAGCCACTTAAGAAATACTTTTACCGATTGTTCCCTTTAAGGGATTAATATTTCTCCGGTCACCATTTGAAGATAAGGTTCTCTCAAAGTGACCCCCAAAACTACACCGTTTCACACTTTAAAAAAAAAAAAAAAAAAAAAAAAAAAAAAAAAAAAAAAAAAAAAAAAAAACCTAATTTGCTCGCTAATTACGCTAAACCCTAATTACCCAAAGTCATCCTTTCATCTCTAGCCTCCATCGTATAGGGAGTTCTCCTCACTTGGATCTCTTCACTCTTCACTTGACCTACTCCTCTGTCATCGGAACTAGGGAGAAGCTTTTCATCTTGATATGTATCACCATCTCGATCTTATTAACCTTTTTTTTCCTGCAAATGCCAGATTTTTTGCTGCAGTAAAGATAGGACCCCTCTTCTTGACACATCATGACATGCCCACAAAACACAAACCCCTCTTCTTGAATTAATTTGTGCTCTTGCACCCAGCCAACAAGAAGAAAAAAAAAGGATAAAATTTAAAGTTACCAAACGGGCCTTGCTCATTGTGGATAGTATCTATATCATCGTTTGTGGGAGTCGGGGAATGATAGGTTGCAGGTCTCTGTTCAAGTTCGTCAAAAAAATTTAAATCATTTGTACTCTTGCATCCAGTCGTTTGTGCTCTTGCAGGTCTCTATTCAAGTAAGCTTATGCTTTATTATTGCATGGGACTTATAAGATTGGCTGTAGGATTTTGGAAACATGAACCAACCCTACAAACAATCTTCCTTTACATTATGCATCAAACATGCTAGCAATTGGCATTTTTTTGTTCCTTCCTTGTCCTTTCCATCCCTTCTCATCATTATATACTCTTTCAACCAAATGGACCCTAAATGTCTAGCAGTTTCTGATGTGGTGAAAGAAATTTCAAGACTCTTGAGAGCATTCTATTGATTAGTAGATGGCTGTGAAGGGTAGCAAATGTTTATGTTGCAAAAGCAGATGTGTGATATTATTGCATATTCTTTCAATTGGTATTTAATTACTTCCATTATCAACCTTCCACTATAGTTAGGGAGATTGGTAAATATAGATTGTCAGCGATCTGAAAGTAACCTTTTGATGAACTAGATAATGAAGATTAACCTGGGGAAAGGAAGTTAGTCAGATGAATTCTTTTTTTTTTTTTTTGGGGGCTACAGTTTGTTATAAGATAGCTACATAGAAATTTCTGTCATCTCATATTCATATGCGGTAGAAGATAACCACAAGAACCACAGCCATAAGGCTGTTTTTATGTTCATAGTCATAATTCAATTGTCTTGTTCTGAAGTACAAATATGATGATCTGTTGAATGAATAATTATTTTTATTTCTGGCTGCAGAGATTAACAGGAGGTACATTACTCTCAAGAAATAAAGATTTCCTTGTCTTTTATCGCGGGAAGAATTTTTTGTCAGCAGATGTTGCCCAAAGTTCGTTGGAGAGGGAAAAATTGGTGAAAGCACTGCAAGATGAGGAGGAGCAAGCACGATTGAGAGCATCTTCATTGGTTGTACAAACTAATGTCACATCTACACAATCGGGGGAGACTGGGACACTTGGGGAAACTTTGGATGCAGATGCTAAGTGGGGAAAGAGATTGGACGAACGTCATGAAGAAAACATGAAGAGAGAATTAGAACTACTACATCATGCCAAAATTGTTAAAAAGCTAGAGCAGAAACTTGCTTTTGTAAGTTCCTTGTATCAAGGAAATCTCTTGCTGTCATTTCAAACTTCATATTGATCTCATTTTCCGTCACAATCCCATCAATCACCTAAGATTTGTCTGATGAAACTAAAAATTTTGAAGAGAATTTGGGTGTTGACCCATTATATCTTGAATAAATTTTCTGAATTGCCAATCAATTTAATAATATTAAAGTGTGAAGTCTCCTTTTTATTGCAAGGTAATTGTAAAAGCTAATGGTAGTAACTTCAGAGTATCGATGACTCTTTTGGTGTAGACAAGGGTGTAGCAGTATTATGTGGGCTGTGAATGCATAGAGATAATGCCGTTACATTATGCCAGTTGAGGATTTTCCTTATCTGGATCCAAATAATTTTCCTTTTACAGGCTGAAAGAAAGGTGATGAGAGCTGAACGAGCTCTGGTTAAGGTGGAGGAATCTTTGAAGCCGTCAGAACAGCAACCAGACCCTGAAAGCATAACTAACGAGGAGAGATTCATGTTTCGCAAGTTAGGATTGCAGATGAAAGCTTTCTTACTCCTTGGTAAAACTTTATCTAGAAGTTGTTGTTCTTATTTGTATATACATTTGGACCTTACTGGTTTGCTTTGTCCCTAGATACATGTGAAATGGGGAAATCTTGGTAGAATATGTTATAATTAATTTTTATTTATGGTTTTCATAAAATCATACCCGCAATAATTTGTATATACTGTATTGAAAATACCTGTCCTAATTATACTAGTTGACTTTTTTAGATTTCTAAATAAAGTTTTTGATTTTTATTTTTTTCTTTAAACTTATTAGTTAGACTAATAAACTAATATAAGAATATTTAACATATGAAATGATTAAGTAATTTATTTAGCTTCCTTAATCTCTCCAAAAATTACCTTATCAGTATTAGATTTCTATAACTTGACAATCTTTCCTGCAAATTACCTTGCTTTCTCCTTTGCATGCTCTCCTGATGACCCCTGCCCTTAAAAGTTAAATCCAATGTTGTTAAAATGTAGAGTCTACGTAGAAATGGTAAGGGTAAGAAAAAACGTAAAATCGGAAAATGTAAACTAAACGTAAGAGTTTACTACGTACTACAAAAAAAATAAAATCCAACATATATAAAACCAAAACACACCAATACATTAAAGTTATCAGAAATTTAAGTCCAAACACTCAAGGAAATAATTAAGTTCATAATTTAATGTGATTTTTCATAATTAAATTGGGATTCTTAATGCATTTTCTTGGAAAGTGTAGTTATACCCCAAAAATATTTCAAACAATTGTAGTTTAGTCCCTCCTCAAACTTTGAATTCTTGCATTTTAGTCCCTTGGTCAAAACTCACATTTTGACAAGGGATTAATTAGGTCCTCATCTTCATTAAAGAGGGGACCTTCATCTGAGACAGACCTGAAGATCACAAAGCCCCACGAGGTGAGAGGCGAGAGAGGGGCGAGCTTTGTCCTTCGATCCTTTCTTCCTCCACATTCCTCTAAGTCACCGGCAGCCTCCACCCTCACCACCATCGCTGCCGGCGACCTAGAACAGAGGGGCGAGAACTACAGCCACAAGATACCCTTCACCAACACCCACCACCGGACTGAACCAAGGGCAAACGTGAGAAACTCGAGATGTTTCAACCGATTTTATCGAGTTGACACGGCGTTTCAACCGTGTTAACTCAAAATCCATTCCTACATCCGTTTCGACACAATATTCCAGCCAAAAAACATAGAAACGGACGTTTCTACATTTCCAAACAGCATTTTTACATCACTGGTTAAATCCCTATTCCAATATTTTATGCTTCAACAGAACTTAAAAGATATCTTTGCTGTAATTAGGGGTACTTAGTAATATGTTTTTTGTGAGAATCTTATCTATGATTGCAGGTAGACGAGGAGTTTTTGATGGAACTGTTGAGAACATGCACCTGCACTTGGAGTATCGAGAACTAGTCAAGATACTGGTAAAGGCTAAAACCTTTGAACAGGTAAAGAAAGTTGCATTAGCCCTTGAAGCTGAGTCTGGAGGTATTTTAATTTCGGTCGACAAAGTGTCAAAAAGATATGCTATACATGTATATCGGGGAAAAGACTATAAAATATTGATTAGCCGTAGTATTAGTAATTACCATTATAATGGAAGTAGTGATTATAATCCTAATTACCGTTACATTATAAAATACAATTTAATTTTAAAGCTCAACTTCCAGTAGAATTTGAATTCAAATCGGAAAATGACCAAATTATGAATCTTCAAAATATATTTTGTAAACGAGAGCCATGGAACCCAAAAAGCACACCTTAATATTTGTGTAAGTAATTAAAATTTAAAAGTTGGGAGATTAATTGAAATTGCTCCTTTGAAATCAATCGATTAATAACCATTTCATAACTCCGAAATCAATCGATTACTTCCCGAACCACACTGAACATAACCATATTTCTGGATTTTCCTTTGAAGAACAAGAACTTCCTGAGAATCCCTTCCTCTGAAATCCAGCTTTCTCCAGAACTCTCTGAGACGCCACATTCTCCACATCAACCAGAGCTTCAAGCCTCTCCATATCTATAAATTCAGCGAACGCCATTTCCACCACCATCTTCACCGCCTTCGTCGTAATCCCTTTCCCCCAATAATTCGACCCTAAAACATACCCTAGTTCAGCGGATTTCTCTCTCGCTTTGTCGTTTCCTGAGTAGGGTTGAACAGAAACAGAACCAATCGCACGATCGTCGACGCAGATCGCTCGGCACCACGAGAAATTGGAGGCCATGTTTGGGATGTCATCGACGACGGCGTCTTTGCTTGTGTAGGGTTCCCAGGGGCAGAATTTGGTCACTCGTTCATCGGTTGCCCAGACCATTGAATCGTCTGCATCGGAGAGAACGAATGGTCGAAGAGAGATCTGAGCCAAATCGTTAGTGTGTTGTTCCATGATTGAATGATGAGAGGAGTGTTCGTGGTTAGATTTTTGCAACACCTACTCAATGAAATTGAAAGATTTGATGGCTGTTTGCCAGCCGCCTCAGCTCTCTTCAACAAAGAAATTCATTTATATTATCCATCCCTTAATTAATTTTGGCTCAAAAAGAAATCCATGCATTTGTATTCTCTTTCATATATTATTATATTTTTATGATGTTTATTATAAGACATTAACTAACCATTCTTACAAACTAATAAAATCAATTAAAGTTATTAAATTTATCCATAAATTTAAGTAATTTTTGATATTAGCTCTATCAATTATATTAAACTTTAATATCATATTAATTATTACTCTTATTCACTAACCTTATTATTTATTTTACATAAAAAAATATTTAATACTTTTTAGAAATAACCAAGTGTCTTGTAAAAAGATCAGATAGATCTTGTTAGTTGATCTTTATAATAAAAATCGGGGAGAATACTTAACAGATCCAATTTTTAGTGGAGAGGTTAAGTAATTTTCCTTATCTAAATTACTAAGGCCCCATTAAGATCAAAGAAAAAAGGTGGGAATGGAAAAGAATGGAAATGAAAAGAATGGAATGGAATGGAAAATATTTTGCCTCGATCGTTTGGTTGAAGCACTGGAAAAGAAAATGGGTTGATAGGAAAATTTTTGTTTGGTTGGAAGAAAATAAAGTAGGAAAATGAACCAAAATACCATTTTACCCCTTTTTTTTAATTTTTTTTTTATATCACACAAAACCAACCACGCACATTACACACACCTTTGGATTTCGACGTAGGTGGCTCGGATGTCTTGACCTTGGGACGATAGGAGGATCTCGCGCTTCTTTGATGAGGCTTGTCGAAGGCTCTTGAGAAGATTTTCCCATTGTGAGTGACTATCAATCGAACAGAGGAAGAATCGTGGAAATGGGTGTCGAAGATAATCTGAGAGGTTTAGTTGATATGATGAGAGAATGAGATGAGGTGAAAGACAAAGGCAATATGACGATTTTGACGAAGAAGGCAAAAGAAAATGACAAGAGGAAAGCCTCGACGACTTGCAGAGAGGAAGCGGACTTGTGGGTGTGTGATTCTGGGAAATGAGAATAGGGTTCGACGCGTTTTATAAATGAGAATTGAAGACGAGAGGTTTTATGGGAATTCTCGAGAATGCCCATGGCATTCTGGAGAATGCCCAGGGCATTCTCGAGAATGGCTGTAATTTAAAAAAAAAAAAAAAAAAAAAAAAAAAATCCCGAGGTCTTCAATTCTCGAGAGTTCAAGTGACAATACCCGAGAATGCGTAGTGTATAAGAATATTGGAGAATCAAGATAAGAAAAAATTGTTTCCTTAAATTCTCGAGAATTCCATATGATTCTCGAGAATGCGAGACTTTGGCTCACTTTCACTCTCGCCAATTCTCGCAGTTCTTCGCTTCAAGATCATACAATTATGGCTGGAATGTGTTGCATAGTCCTCACTTCTCTTCCACAATCGCTCTCTCTCTCTCTCTTCATTGAAGATTATAGTCAATCAATAATGCTCCAAAACAGTCCAGCCCTTCTTTTTATTCATTCCAAAACGGTGGGTCCTTTAAAGCTTATCATCGAAGAGGAAATAAAATAAATGAGGTAATAATAATAATAACAGCAACAACTGATTTTCGCCTAAGATTTTTGTCTTCTCCTTCCTTCTTCTTCGCCGCCATCTCTCTCACTCTCTCTCTCTCTCTTCCGCCTCTTCAGTCTCACTGATAGAGGTCGTACTTTATCAATATCATAATCGAAATCTTCATCTTGTAGGGATGAATGGAAGGTCGCTGTCTCATCCGAAGCTATGGATCACTTTGTTCAATAAAAGAAACAAAGAAAAAGAAAGTAAGAAGCGATCGAGCAAGAGAAGCAGAGACGACGACGACGCTAAAAAGGGTAAGTTGGTCTTCTTCCTCGGTCGGAAAATGGGTACCCACCAATTTTGTTGGGAACCGATTTTCCCATGTATAAGGTGAAAATGCCCCGCCGCCGGAAAATATTTTTCCGAGAAAATGCGTACTCAAACATCGGCAATGACGGAAAATGCCTATTTTCCATTTCCTTCCCCCAATTTTCTTTGAACCAAATGGGCCCAAGATTTTGAAACACATGTTTAACGAGAACTTGATTTTTAACCCTTAAAACCATGGTTTTGGAAGATGGAGCTACTCAAACATGGGAGCATTTTGTGCTCATCACTTTGATGAGCAAAAATGTGGTCATCACTAATATTCTGTGTTAGATTGATTTTAAACAGATTTAATTTAATTTTATATTTAAATTAATTTTTATTTAATAGTAGTATATGTAAAATTTAAAATAAATATAATCTTATAACTATCATTTCATAAATTTCTTATTTAAAAAATCACAAATTAACAATTCTAAATTTTGGACCGTTGAGATTAAATTTTGAACTGTTTAAATATTATCAAAATGATAAATGATAAGTTGCTCATCATTGTGATGAGCAGCGAATGCAATCACTTTTTTTTTTTTTTTTTCCAATCTATTTTGACAAGAAAACTATAGTTTTGAGTGTAAAACTTGATCTTCCAAAAGTTCTTTTTTTCCTACTTTTTTCGGAAAGTATTCTTAAAGCAGATGGTTAGCTACATGTTTTAAGAATACTTATTTTTTTTTTTTTTATATGGATGTCTGACTGAATCATAATTGAGTATTATTAGACCTAATTGAGGGGAATTGTGTATTCATACGGGTTTAAATTCGAGACATCATTTTAGTCACCAAAACCCCTCTCACTAAAATTATTGTAGCTTGATGAGAGGAATACTTGTTTTAAGATTCAATAAATTAATGAAAGGTTTTCACAACATTCTTAACATGTGTTTAGGGGATAGGGTGTCTAATGCCCCATTTGAGTGAGGCTTTAAAACTTGGGACACCTTTATATATTATGATCCTAATTATAAGTCACATTTAATCAATATATTCATATATACCAATAGTAGAGACCATGGCGAAATCAAAAAATATTTTTAGTCTAGGTCAAAAAATAAACGTATTAAACTATTTACTAAATACTATCACATAACATTAAAAATACAAATAAATAAGAACCGACAATTATAAATCAAAACAAAATATAAGATGATACTAACATTTTCGTAGGGTGTCTCAAATAAGATTTTTACTTTCTTCTTACAAATTTCAATGAGTAATGAACCAACATTGTTCTCATAAAAAAGATAAGAGATTAGTTGGGGCCAAATTATTGGCCAAAATAAAATATTATATAATAAATACATTTATATACTAATAAATTTTAGAAGGTAAATAGAGCCTCAGTTAGCCAGCAAGTGGTTTGACCACTGAACCGATATTTGGTGGAGGTGGCCAGAATTATTTTCGTGGGGCTTTCTAAATGTTTTGAAGGGTCTTGAGACCTTCGCTGGGTGCCTCCTATTTTATCGATATTAAAGACTCCATGGATGGGGTTGGAAAAAAGGACACTGCAAGAGTTATGTGATGCAAACAGTTTATCCATATATGATTATATATATGGAGTTTCCGCGAGAGGATTCTCTCCTCATCGTTGTCTCTCCCTATCTCTCCCCATCACAATCTGGATCGTCTAAATCTTGATCTAACGGTCCAGATCTATATAAAAAAAAAAAATTGTCATTTTTTTTGGTCGTTTTGTGGTAAATTTTTTTTTTTTTTTTTAGATCTGGACCGTTGGATCAAGATTTGGACGATCCAGATTGCGATGGGGAGGGAACCGCCAAGGAGAGAAACCGGATCCGGAGTTTCCAGCGAGCAATGGAGATGTCACAAGAAGCTGCATGCTGGCGGAACATAATTTTTTTTTTTTTAGTTCGGGCCAAAAAATAAACATATTGAACTACTCCCTTTAGTTCTTATTATAAAGTACTAACTAACAAGTATATTTGGTCCTTTTTATAAGGCAATTACTTGTTTCCAAATAGCATTAAATATTTTTTCCCATGTATACCCATAACTAAAAAGGTTGTGGGTAAGAGTAATAATTAATAAAAAATTAATTATTATTCTTTTTTTTAGCAAGAAAAAGAGTAATAATTAATATGATATTAGAGTTTAGTGTAATTAATAGGGATAATATTGAAAATTACTTAAATTTTAGGACAAATTCAATGACTTTAATTGTTTTTATTGACTTGTGAGAATGGTTAGTTGGTTCCTTAAATAAGGATCAGAGAGAATATTTACTAAATAATATTAAATAACCTTAAAAATAAAAATAAATAATAACTAATAATTATAAATCAAAACAATATATAAGATGATACTAACATCTTTGGTATCTTAAACAAGAATTTTACTTTCTTCTCATAGCTCAATGAGTAATAAAACAAACATTATCCTTACAAAGAAAATAAAAAATTAGTCTGTGGCCAAATAAAATATCATATAATAAATACATATATACTCTAACAAATTTTATAAGATCAATCTCCCACGGCCGTCAAAAGGTTCCGCCATTGAAGCCAGAGATGAATTCCTCTTAAAAATAGTTCATTTAAAATTAAAGCTGGTTGTGTTTTTCTCTGCTATTGCTCTTATTATTGTCCTCCTTGAGATCTGTCTCAAGGAATTTGATCAGAACTATTTTTGCATATGAATTCCTATGGGAGCGATTTTAGTAGCCAATTGGATTGCAAAACTTCATTGGATTGGTTTTACCATTTAGATTGGGTATTTCCACCTCTATCTTAGTTGCTGGCTTTATTGGGGAATGGTGGTGTTGAAGTTTTAGTTGCTCATTTTTCTAGATTTGCTTTGTTGTTTATGGTTAGAATCTGTTTGTATTTTCTTTTGTGGGTTGTTTTGTTTCTTGTGTTTAAGAAATTGAAGTTTCATTTTGCTTTTAATATAATATGTTTCTTTGTTGGAAAAAAGAGAAGACACAAACTAATTATTAAATAAGAGTGGAGTATTTCTGAAAATAATTTTATATTTTTAATATATTCATTAATCTAAAGAGTGTTATCCTCATTGATTGGGTTGGGGCAAAATATAAAAGGTAAGCTTTTTATATTTCTTTCAATCCTTAATGTAAAACTCAACTGACCTTTTTTTTTTTTTTTTTTGAGAGATTAAAAAAGATAAATATGTTACTTAATTATAGCATATTTCATATATCATTTGAATATATATTAGATTATAAGTTAGAAAAAATTAGTTTGATATATAAAAGATAAATAAAAATATTTTAAAGTAATTTATTTTATTTCTTTAATATCTCTAAAAAGGCAACTATATCGTATATTAAGGATATGAGGAAATATACAAAATCATTTTTTCATTAATTAACATGTGGTTCTAGGCTTAGTCATTGCTTATATAAGCCAACTAAGGAAAAATGATTAGTAAAATGTTTGATCCTTATGGTTTATCCTCGTTTTGATTTTATTGCCTATAACTTTAAGCTATAAGTTTTGGTTTTGTAAGTGACAAAATTGAAGAACTAAAATATACAACTAAAACCTAATGATAAAAGCTATAACTACCAAACATTGTACTCCTCCGTTTATAAATATAAGCAAAATTTATAATATAATTCTTAACTATAAACAAAGTTTGTATTGTAAATTATACTATAAACTTTATCATATATTTAGAAACATAATAATATTAATTTAATTAAGTTTGAAGAAAATATGGATAGGAACATCAAATATGTTTTAGATACGAGAATCAAAGCATAATTTATCCCAAAATTAAATAGGTTTGCCGTACGAATTCGTGGTCGTCCTATTATTTGTGCCAAGATTTACCAAAATTCAGAAGCCCCGTGGCGTTCGTAATCAAAGAAGACGCATAGATATTTTACCCGTCGAGGATAACACAGCACAAGTAGAGAGCTAAAAAACTGAAGCAAAAGCCATTTCTTTTCCAGTCTATAACTTGGGACTCATATAATTCAATTTGCGGATTCAGGTTCTAAGTAGTTTTGTCTTTTGTCTGAGATTATGTTAAGTGTAGCTTCGACTCTGTAATGGCTCTAGCTCCCAGTCGTCAGCTTCATCCAGCTGTAACATTCTTCGATTCGTTTCAGAGCTCTCCAAAATTCTGTTGTCTCCAATTCTTCAGGTACTCCTCGGCACTTCACTTGGAAAAGCATACTTTCTATGCATCACGAAATTGTGTTATTTATACTTCAATCGATGGACAACGGCCGTCTAGGAATTCTAGCTTAAAAACACCCGTATTCCAATCTAGCTCTAGGAGAAATTTATGTAGTGACAGTTGGTTGGAAAAATGGAACGAACCCTACAAACAAATTCGTCCAAAACCGCCTCGTGCTGCTGCGGATTATCGAGAGTCTGAAAATGGGCATTCGTCGAATTTGGGTTTGTTAAGGAGTGAGAGTGATAGTGATAGGGATAGTGATGATGGTAGTGCTGGTCGTGGTCGAGGTGGTAGTACGATGGAGAGGATTGTGGAGAAATTGAAGAGATTTGGCTATGTTGATGGTGTTGAGAAGGAAGACAGAACAACACAGAGAGTGATAGAAAAAGGGTCTGTGGAGGACATATTTAACGTGGAAGAAGGAATGTTGCCGAATACTCGAGGTGGGTTTTCGCCAGATTCGCCATTGGGGATAGGCAATTTTGGAGCTGATGGGGGGAGGAACTGTTTCCATGGGAAAAGCGGAAGGAGAAAAGGGAAGATCCAAGAGTTTCTGAGAGGAGCAGAAGTAAGACATCTTTGGCAGAGATGACTCTTCCAGAATCAGAACTGAGGAGGTTGAGGAGTTTGACATTTCAGAAAAAGCACAAGACAAGAATTGGAGGTGGTGGAGTTACCCAAGCTGTTGTAGACATGATTCATGAGAGGTGGAAGACATCAGAGATTGTGAGGCTTAAATTTGAAGGCGCTTCTGCACTTAACATGAGGAGGATGCATGAGATTCTGGAGGTTTGCTTCTTACCCCTATCCTTATCTGCATACAACCTTGTGAGGACTTTCCTTTTTTTCTGCCCCTTAAGAGCCAAATTTGGTGAAATAGTATATTTATAAAAATAGTTGGTAATGGAAACATATATTAAACAACAGATAAACTCATGAACTTGGAAGCCCTTTTCTTCAATCACAAATTTGGTTTGAAGGGTCCAATTATTCATAGGGATCAAGTTGAATGTTGATTGGCTACAACTTCTGGATTGCCCTTGCTGTGTTGTCTTGCTTGCAGTATCTAAAGTGAGCCTGTACAGAGTCAGTCAGAAAATATACTAGGATGTATATTTAATTAACCTGTATTTTTTTACTGAAGTTTCTTTGGATGACTCCTTCTTAGACAATATATGAACTTCTTTATTCTCTTGTTGATTTTTGAAATCCCGTTCAGAGAAAAACTGGTGGTCTGGTGATTTGGAGATCTGGCAACTCAGTTTCATTATATAGGGGTGTGAGCTATGAGGTGCCTTCAGAACAATGGAACAAAAAAATATACAAGAAAAGCAAGGATCCTTTAAACCTTTTGCCACCACCTTCTGATAATGTTGAGAAAGCATCTTATGTTTCTCCCAACACGGAGATGAATGCACAGTTAGAAAACATGGAAGCTACAAATGAGCAGAAGGAAGTACCACAACCTGAACTTGAATATGAAGATGAAGTAGACGAATTATTGGATGGTCTGGGTCCTAGGTACACGGATTGGCCTGGATGTGATCCGCTGCCTGTGGATGCAGATATGCTTCCTGCAACTGTTCCTGGTTTCCAACCTCCCTTCAGAGTTCTTCCTTTTGGTGTTAGATCCTCTCTTGGTTTGAGGGAGGCAACTAATCTACGAAGGGTTGCTAGGACTCTTCCTCCACATTTTGCTATAGGTGCGTTATTGTTTCCCTTATTGCACACATATTTTAGAACTTTTATTTTTGATTTCTCATTATTTCACTCTATATAGGTAGAAGCAGACAGCTTCAAGGTTTAGCTGCAGCAATGATTAAATTGTGGGAAAAGACTTCGATTGCAAAGGTTGCTCTCAAACGTGGTGTCCAACTAACCACCAGTGAGAGAATGGCAGAAGAGGTCAAGGTGTTAAATCATAACCTTACCGACTTAATTGATAGTTTCTGTTCTTCTTTCACCTAAATTTATAGCTGGCATGGCAGATGGTGAAAGGTGACTTATCCTAAATGTTTAGTAAATGTGTTTCATAGCAGCATGTAGTGGAGAGAAATCATAATTTACCAGCATAAAGCTGCTGTTTTGCCTCAATTCTCAAGATTTTGAACATATTGATGCCTCTAATAAATATCCCTCTCGCTAATTAAAGATCTGTATTTCATTAGACACAATTACTAGTTTTTTATTTTTATTTATTTTTTTATTTTTTTATTTTTTATTTTTTATTTTTTAAATAATTAAAAAAAAAAGGGTTCCGTTGTTATCTAAGTCTACCGCAATGTTACTAATGATAAGCTGTTATACTATTGACTCACCAATTTATTTTTTCTCTTTTTGATCCCTGTGATGTATGAAATTCTAATGTAATTTGGAGCTTCTGATGTTTGGATGTGTGTGATTAGAGTAAGTCAACTTCCTCACAAATCTCTGGTATCTAATTACATCAACTGAAGGGCTTTCCTTCTGAAACCTTAGTTTATAGTCAGCCTCTTTAGGATTATTAACTGCCTTGCTTTCTGACATCCTTCTTTCCTTAAGACGGTCCAGATGTACTTTCCTTAGGATACAAGAATACCTTGTTATTTATTATAACTTCTATCCATAAGAAGCATCTCATGTTCTCTAGACTCTATCAGTTCAAATTCTACAGCAAGAGTCCTCATCAACCTGTTAATTTCATTGCTTGGTTTCTAGAAATTAGAGTTTCATCACTTGAAAAGGTCTCAAGTATCTTGATTAGTTTGAGATGTAGGTTCAGACTGAGTACTTATGATGGTATTTTTGGTTAGGTCTTGGACAATAGCTTTAGGTTCTGGGTCAATGACAGTGGTTGTCAGGTTCAGGGAGCTATGACGGCATTATGCTAAGTTAACATGCCCAAAACCAGTCCTGATGCCCAAAACCAGTCCTGAACAGCCATTTCATTTGAATGTAATAATTCTACCCGAGAAAGGGTGTTTTGATTAAAAGGGTGGTTTTAAAGAGTAACGTATAAAGTAACATCATCTGTATCCTGTTTAAATTTATGAAGTCTTCTTTAATGATTTTGTCATGAATTACATCTTTTTTTTACAAGCTTATGCTTTATTATTGCAAGAGAATTATAAGATAGGCTGCAGGATTTTGGAAACATAAACCAACCCTATAAACAATCTTCCTTTACATTATATATCAAATATGCTAGCAATCGGCATTTTTTCGTTCCTTCCTTGTCCTTTCCATTATTATATTTCAGAGGTATAACACTCTCTGTTTCAGTATATTATTCAAGGTAGAAAGGTTACAATATATAGGCTCATAGGGAAAGAGCCGTTACAATGAAATAGGCAATACAATAAAATAGGCAATACAATAACTCATAATAAATTATCATAAAAGGAAAATATTTCCTAAACTAGATGCAACTAGAATCAAGGAATATGATGGAGCTAGGATCAAGGGATATGATGGAGCTAGGATCATGGCTAATATCAATCTGATTTCTTTCCTATCAATCTGATTTCTTTCCTATTCTAACACTCCCTCAAGCCGGAGAGTATATGTCGAAAGCAATCCCACTTGCCACACGAAATCCTTCAAACTTTGTTCGACCAAGTGGTTTAGTCGGGATGTTCGCAATTTGTTCTTCAGATCTTATGTGAGACAGGTCATAATGCCTCGCTTCAATCTTTTCTTTAATGAAGTGTCTATCTATATCAACATGCTTGGTTCGATCATGATATCTTGGGTTCTTGACCATTTCAACGTCGGCCTTATTGTCACACCGAGTTGCATTGGTTCTTCATGTTGAATCCCTAACTCCTTGATGTCGATGATCCACATTCCTTCACAAACTCCTTTGTTAACGGCTCTCGCCCCGCCGCTTTCACCTTGGTGACACCACCGTCTCTGCATTTCTTGCTTCTCCATGTAACCAGATTTCCCCACACGTATGTACAAGCACTCGAGGTTGACCTCTTGGTCTCTATCCCTTGCATGGTCTCGCATCGATTGTAGATTTCAATGTTTGGTAGTACCTTTCCTAAAGAATATTCCTCTTCCGGGATTAAGCTTTAGGTAGCTCAAGATTCCGTATACAGCCTTCATGTGCTCTTCTTGTGGTTGATGCATAAATTGACTTACTATTCCAACCGCATAGCTAATGTCGGGACGAGTGTGGGTTAAGTATATCAACTTCCCCACAAGTCTTCAGATCTTTCAATTAGCCGGAACACCTTTTGGTTTGATCCGTAAGTGACATCCCTCTTCCATCGGTGTCCCTTCGGTTGAGTGCCCAACATACGTTTGTTTCATGCAACATGGTCTAGTGTATACTTGCTTCGAGATACATTGATGCCCTTCTTAGTTCTTGCCACTTCCATGCCTAAGAAGTACCTCATTTGGCCAAGGTCTTTTACTGGAATTCGGTTGACAAGTCACTTTTAAGTTGAGCAATGGATTCTTCATCATTTCCGTAATGATTATGTCATCAACATAAACAATCAATATGGTGATTTTGTCATTAACACGTTTGGTAAACAACGTGTCATCCGCTTCGTCCTCGAGTGTACCCAAGCCCTTTTATCGCTTTGGTGAATCTAGAACCATGCCCTCGGAGATTGTTTCAAGCCGTACAATGACTTGCTTAGCTTACACATGACGTCATTAGGAGCTAAGACCCCATCCGGAATCTCCATGTACACCTCTTCCTCTAGATTGCCATTCGGAATGCATTTTTTACGTCCGTTGGTATAGAGACCAATCCAAGTTTTGCCAAGTGATAATAGTACTTGGATGGTATTGAACTTGACCATGGGGCAAATGTCTCCCGATAGTCGATTCCATACGTCGAGTGTATCATTTTGCAACAAGTCTCGCCTTGTATTTGTTGATACTACCATCGGGATTGAATTTCGGAGTGAAGATCCACCGCATCCCTTTGGTTTCTTTCCTTTAGGAAGATTTGTGATCTCCCAAGTTTTATTTTCTTTGAGTGCCCTCAATTCTTCTTCAGACTTGTTTCCAATTTGGATCAGCCATAGCTTGTTGAAATGTGTTTGGAATGGTTATCGTGCACCGTTTACAACAAAACTTTGCATTTTTGCGCATGATTACCATAAGAGACAAATCTTTGAATTGGATGATGAGTACACGATCTTACCCCTTTTCTCAAGGCAATAGGCCAACCCGATTCTTTAGGATTTAATCCCAAATTGGATTCATGGTCGTTCCTTTGAATGGGAGAGATAGTTCTACCAGTGTCTGGTTCAGTTTGAACTTGTGAGCTGGACTCTCTCCGTTGTGATTCTCGCATCCATCCCCTCGAATTGATCTCAACATGTGTTTCCAGTTCATTGGGTTCAGTTGGGGTGGAATGTATGGATTAGGCTGATTTGTGGGAGCAAGTGAGTCAAGAGAGGCTATAAGGTTGGGTGGCATGAGATGATGTGTCAGGTGAGTTTGAGGTGTTGGAACTAGAGGCTTCTAAGATTAGCCATTCACTATCAAAGTACTCCCCCGGAATGGGTAATTTGGGATAATAAGCCTCATCTTCCAAGAACACTGTATCCCGGGAGATAATAAGTTTCTTGGAAGACGGACAATAGCATTTGTACCCTTTTTGAGTAGAGGAGTAGCCAAGAAAGATACACTTGTCGCCGCGAGCACCGAATTTGTTGCCCTCCTTTTTGTGAACAAAGATAACACAACCAAACACCTTGGGAGGTAATGAATTGATGAGGGGGCAATTTGGAAAGAGTTCCAAAAGTTTTTGAATTGGAGTGGCAAATTTGAGAACTTTAGAGGGCATGCGATTAATTAGATAGGTGTCGTGAGGATGGCATCGCCCCAGAATATGGTGGGAACATTTCGTTCTATTAGCAAGGCATGAGTTACTTCCAACAAGTGACGGTTTTTCCGTTCGGCTACCCCATTTTGTTGAGGGGTGTAAGGACAAGAAGTTTGGTGATGAATTCCTTGGTGATCAAGAAACTCTTTGAAGGCTTTGCTCATATATTCTTTGGCATTATCACTTCTAAGGACCTTAATGGACGTGTTGAATTGGGTTCGGACAAAGGTATAGAAGTTCGAAAGACTCGGCAACATCGGATTTGTCTTTCATTAAGTAAACCCATGTGTTTCGAAAGTGTGATCATCAATAAAAGTAACAAACCACCGAGTATGAGTGAGGGTAGTTATTCGGGCGGGCCCCAAATATCGCCGTGAATTAATGTGAATGGTGAGGAGGAGTATAGGGTCTGTTTGGGATATGAAGATCGTGTTTGTTTTGCAAATTGGCAAGTTTCACAATGAAAAGGAACAGAATTTTTATTGAATAAACCGGGAAACACATGTTTCATATAATCAAAACTAGGGTGACTCGATCGACAGGTGCCACAACAATACGTCATTATTCTGTGAATTCGAGCTAACCAGTGCCCGTCTTGCCTTCCACGTATCTTCATTCTTCGAATTTGATCCTTCAAGGTAGAACAATCCATCCCATTCTCTAGAAGTCCCAATCGTCCTCCTCGTTCTTAAATCCCGAAACACACATACACCATCATCAAAAATCACTCGACATTTTTGACCTCTAGTCAACTTGCTTACGATATCGATTACAAGTAAGTTCGTACAAACAAAACATTGTGTATTGCCAAGTGATTAGATAATGTAACAAGTGCCAATACCCTCAACACGTGTGAATACACCATTAGCTACCTTTACTTTGAGATGTTGAGAACAAAGTTTAAGGTTGTGGAATAGTGTTTTGTTACTGGTCATATGATCCGTACCTCCTGAGTCAACAATCCAGGTATCGTCACTAGTCATCACAGCGTTGAGAGCGATAATAGAGTTACCTGATTGTACAAGGTTCACGTTGGGAACAGAATTAGACTTATTTCGTTTATCGAGCATTCTCGCGAAACATCTCAGTAATTCCTCCGAACTCGGGCGATCGTCATTTTCCATCTTTGGTTCATTTGTGGTCGTGTGACTTTGGAAGTTTGATTTTCCCGGGAGGTTTGCCATGGAGTTTCCAAAGATGCTTCCCTATTATGGCCCTTCTTCTTACAAAAGTTGCACCATTTATTAGTTTTTCGTTCCCCGTGTGGTCCTTGAACTGCGAGCGGAGCTTTCAATGTGACTTGGCCCACTTCGGTTTAAGAGCTTCCCCGCTTTCTTCAAATTGTACAAGGTTAACCACATCAAAGAGTTGTGGGAGTGGTTTCAGCCCCATGATTCTGCCCCTTATCTCTTCGAAGGCGTCATTGAGGCCTAATAGAAAGTCGTGTATTCTTCCTTCTTCCACAATTCCTTTGTACAATTGAGCATCTTTGAGAGTTTCCCAGGGGTGAACCTCAAACAAGTCTTGTTGTTGCCACAATTTCAGCAATGCATTATAGTATTCGAAGAATCGACATATTACCTTGTCGTAAATCCCGAAGTTGTCTCTTCAGGTGAATCAAGGCAGCAGTGTTTTCCAGAGAGGAGTAGGTCCTCCTAGCAGCATCCCATATTTCCTTTGCCGTGTGAGCAAGCAGATATCCCTCACTGATCTCCAAGGTCATTGAATTACATAACCATGTCATGACTTGGTTATTTTCAGCAAACCATGTGTCAAAATTAGGGTCATCGGGGCTGGTTGAGGGGCTGCCCCATTAATGTATTTCTCCTTTCTCTTACCTCGAATATACCTCAGCACACTTTGTGACCATTGGAGATAGTTCCTGCCATTAAACTTATGGCTAATAGCCATGACATGATGGTCTGAAAATTCTGAAGCCATCTCTGAGGTTCTGGTTGGTACTGGGTTGCTGGTTTGAGAGGAAGTTTGGGTTTGAGAATCGGTACCGGACATAAAAATCATTGGAGATGTTCCGGTGGATGTTCTTGGAATTGATCCGAACGAAGGAGGGAACTGAGGAGAGTCCATGTTTCTGGAAGACACGTAGTTGCCTGAATCTGGAAAAGCTTCACCGCAGAGCGCCGGAAAATTCCAAACTTCACCGGAGACACGCGCCGTCACGCGCCGCCAGAAGCTTGCTGTCCGTTGAGTGCGTGTCCACCACGCGCCGCCGTGGAGATGTCGGATGGCCACCGGAGTCTGGTCGTCCGCCGATCGGAGCTTGCCGGTTCTTTTGGGCTAGGTGGTGTTGTCCAACTCACCTCCTACAAGGAACCCTAGACTCGCCGGAAAACTCCACTCCATTTTTCTCTCTCCCTCACAATCACTGTTGTTTTTCTCTCGCTTTCCGGCCTCGGACGAATGTCCTAAGCTTTGATACCATATTATATTTCGAGGTATAACACTGTTTCATTATATTATTCAAGGTAGAAAGGTTACAATATATAGGCTCATAGGGAAAGAGCCGTTACAATGAAATAGGCAATACAATAAAATAGGCAATACAATAACTCATAATAAATTATCATAACTCATAATAAATTATCATAAAAGGAAAATATTTCCTAAACTAGATGCAACTAGAATCAAGGAATATGATGGAGCTAGGATCAAGGGATATGATGGAGCTAGGATCATGGCTAATATCAATCTGATTTCTTTCCTATTCTAACACATTCCTTCTCATCATTATACATTCTTTCAACCAAATAGACCCTAAATGTCTGGCAGTTTCTGATGTGGTGAAAGAAATTTCAAGACTCTTGAGTGCATTCTATTGATTAGTAGATGGCTGTCAAGGGCTTAAAAGAAAATGCTTATGTTGCAAAAGCAGATGTGTGATATTCTTTCAATTGGTATTTAATTACTTCCATTATCAACCTTCCACTATAGTTAGGGAGATTGGTCAATATAGCTTGTCAGCGATCTGAAAGTAACCTTTTGATGAACTAGATAATGAAGCTTAACCTGGGAAAGGAAGTTAGTCAGTTGGCTTTTTTTTTTTTGGGGGGGGGCTAGCTGCAGATAGCTACATAGAAATTTCTGTCATCTCATATTCATATGCGGTAGAAGATAACCACAAGAACCACAGCCATAAGGTTGTTTTTATGTTCATAGTCATAAATCAATTGTCTTGTTCTGAAGTACAAATATGATGATCTGTTGAATGAATAATTATTTTTATTTCTGGCTGCAGAGATTAACAGGAGGTACATTACTCTCAAGAAATAAAGATTTCCTTGTCTTTTATCGGGGGAAGAATTTTTTGTCAGCAGATGTTGCCCAAACTTTGTTGGAGAGGGAAAAATTGGTGAAAGCACTGCAAGATGAGGAGGAGCAAGCACGATTGAGAGCATCTTCATTGGTTGTAGAAACTAATGGCACATCTACACAATCGGGGGAGACTGGGACACTTGGGGAAACTTTGGATGCAGATGCTAAGTGGGGAAAGAGATTGGACGATCGTCATGAAGAAAACATGAAGAGAGAATTAGAACTACTACATCATGCCAAAATTGTTAAAAAGCTAGAGCGGAAACTTGCTATTGTAAGTTCCTTGTATCAAGAAAAATCTCTTGCTGTCATTTCAAACTTCATATTGATCTCATTTTCCGTCACAATCCCATCAATCACCTAAGATTTGTCTGATGAAACCAAAAATTCTGAAGAGAATTTGGGTGTTGACCAATTATATCTTGAATAAATTTTCTAAATTGCCAAACAGTTTAATAATATTAAAATGTGAAGTCTCCTTTTTATTGCAAGGTAATTGTAAAGGCTAATGGTAGTTACTTCAGAGTATTGATGATTCTTTTGGTGTAGACAAGGGTGTAGCAGTATTATGTGGGCTGTGAATGCATAGAGATAATGCGATTACATTATGCCAGTTGAGGATTTTCCTGATCTGGATCCAAATAATTTTCCTTTTACAGGCTGAAAGAAAGGTAATGAGAGCTGAACGAGCTTTGGGTAAGGTGGAGGAATCTTTGAAGCCGTCAGAACACCAACCAGACCCTGAAAGCATAACTGACGAGGAGAGATTCATGTTTCGCAAGTTAGGATTGCAGATGAAAGCTTTCTTACTCCTTGGTAAAACTTTATCTAGAAGTTGTTGTTCTTACTTGTATATGCATTTGGACCTTACTGGTTTGCTTTGTCCCTAGATACATGTGAAATGGGGAAAATCTTGGTAGAATATGTTATAATTAATTTTTATTTATGGTTTTCATAAAATCATACCAGCAATAATTTGCATATACTGTATTGAAAATACCTGAATATTAGATTTCTAGAAGTTGACAATCTAGTCCAGAAATCTAAAACTGCCCTGCAAATTACCTTATCAACTTTCTACCTCTTTCCTGCATGCTCTCCTGATAACCCCTGCCCTTAAAAGTTAAATCCCCATCCCAATATTCTATGCTTCAACAGAACTTAAAAGATATCTTTGCTGTAATTAGGGGTACTCAGTAATATATTGTTTATGAGAATCTTATCTATGATTGCAGGTAGACGAGGAGTTTTTGATGGAACTGTTGAGAACATGCACTTGCACTGGAAGTATCGGGAACTAGTCAAGATACTGGTAAAGGCTAAAACCTTTGAACAGGTAAAGAAAGTTGCATTAGCCCTTGAAGCTGAGTCTGGAGGTATTTTAATTTCGGTTGACAAAGTGTCAAAAGGATATGCTGTACTTGTATATCGGGGAAAAGACTATAAGAGACCTTCGACATTGAGACCTAAGAATCTTTTGACAAAGAGAAAAGCTCTAGCACGTTCAATTGAGCTCCAAAGGCGTGAGGTATCTTTACAAACCTGTGCTTTATTAATCATTCTTCATTCCTTTTGTAACCCTTCTTCCTTAAAAGAAATATCTTTTCTATTTGTTCTAAAAGACTATATCTTATCTATTCTTATGTCCTTCTGTCTATTCCTCTATTTCTTTCTTTGTATGGGTGTGCGAGTGCTTTTGAATTTATGCTTATAGCTAATGGTCTTTGCTTAGATATCTCTTTCTGTTTATTTCAGGCACTCTTAAATCATATTTCTTCTTTGCAAAGCAAAGTGGCGAAAATCAGAGGCGTAATAGTATGGACTAACTAATCTTCATATACTTCTAGCTTCGCATTCTGCAAGTCCATTTTCTTTTCCTTTTTTTGTTCATTGGCAACCCCTTTTTGCTACGACACTCACATTTGGCATGTTCAACTTTTCATAGGATCAAATGGAGAAGGTGAAGTACCAGGGAGACAAAGCATTGTATGACAAACTAGATTATGCTTATGCCACTGAGGACGACGACGATGACGATGAGGTCTCGCTCTTTCTACCTTGCTCTCCCTCCCACAATTGTGGACATTCAAATCACACAGACGTTTTTCCTAACTCACCCAAATAGTCATAATTGTTCTCTGCTATATAGTGGCTAAAAAAAGAACTACTCATACACTCATTTCTGTTTTTGAACATGAGTAAGTGAATTTCATAACCTTCCGAGTTTTGTTGCATCCACTCAAAACATTTCCCCTATTTTCAAAACCAATACAGATTTTTCTTTAAATTTTGTTGAAAGTATAAACCCATATTTTCAAAACTTACACAAACATCCATTTAAACAAGAAGTAAAATAGAAACTTCCCTTAGATTTTGTTGAAATTAGGCAAACTTTTCTTCTATTTTCAAAGTATAAATGAACTTTCCACTCAGATAAAAAAAGACATCTATGTAAGATCTGTGTGATTTACTTTTCATTTTTAAAGAAAGCTTGTGTGAAGTTTCAAAATAGATATTCTGAGGAGTTGCATATTGCTTCTCATATTTTTCTGTTAAAAATGAGTCAATATCCTCTTTCCATACAGGTTGGAGATAACGAGGAAGGAGATGAGGCATATCTGGAAACATATAATCGTGAGAACGGTGGTGAAGATGAAGTTGAAAGTTTACATTCTCCAACATGAGAAATTGACCATATGGTGTTCAAAATCCAAGGTTCAAGTGATTTCAGATCTCATCAAACCGCTGCAAGATTGAAGTCACATTGCGGAAGAATGCAAAAATCTCTCTCAAATCGCATCAAATCATTGAAAGAAACAGAGGAGCTACTGGGATTGTCAATGGACATGCAATGCAACAAAGGCATTCTACTGAATCTGTTGAGCCGTACAAGAGTGTTTCTTTTGAAAGGTGCATGTATATATACTCGTTTGTCCATAATGTTAATTTTGTCTCATTTTTCAACAATACATTGACCAGTTGTCAACTTTAGGGAAATCTTACTTTTGAATTGAGGGTTATGTTGCAAATTTAGCAATGAACTATTTTCATTGGGGCACCCAATGCAATTAACTATATTCGGGTGTAAAAGTAAATATAATTAATTTATTTGGTAGCACTTATAGTAATGCTGTTAACCAGAGTTAATTTACATTACTTTTGGCATTGAGTTCCACTAGTTATCTCACTCTATTATTTTAATATATTTTTATAAATGTGTCTTTTTTAAATGGGAAACTTAGACACCATGGGAGCAATTTTATTTAAGTCAACCTCCAAAATATCACTTAAAATTTATTTTATAACATAAATATAGGCATTTGCAAGATAAATTTGTGAATGACCAAATTTTCTTAGCTCCTTGGGTTCTTTTAAATCATTTTATTTGTATTGTAAATGTCTATATTTTCCTTGTAAGTGCTCTTAGAAAAATAAAGAAAGGGCATTATTGTCTTACAATTGGCTTTTTTTTTTTTTTTGATACATGAGAAATATAAGCAAAATTAAACTAGAGTATTACATGGGGAAAGAATTCCCAACTTCTCTTGTAGCACTAAAGAACGTAAATGCAGAGGGCACACGTCCAAGAAAGCAGAGGAGGAGATGCCCCTTTAGCCAATGAGTCAGCAACTCCATTTCCATCTCTTGGGTCAAAATAATTTTATTTTATTTTGACCCAAGGAGGTGCAGTATTTTTTTTTTTTTTTACAAGATAAATAAGTGAATGACCAAATTTTTTAACTCCTTGGATTTTTTAAAATCCCTTTATTTATCTTATAAATGATCTTATGGGAAAAATATAGTAAGGACATTGATGTTAATGCTCCTATAAAAAATAATTGCATTGGGTGTCTATAGGAAAATAGTTCCTTACTGTTCTGGTGTAGAACACAGATATATTGGACTTGACTAGGAGCCAAGCCTAGAGCCTACGCACTTTGAAGGGATCAAAGTCCACGTAGTTCGAAACACACAAAAGGGTGGGTGTGTGTGCTCTATGTGATCGAATGTAAATAGTCTAGGGTTAGAACCGTGTACCTTAGGGTTTTACCTCCGTATTTATAGATTGTACCTTAGGTTGATGAGGTTTGGGCCCTGTGATCCGTGGCCCTGATATCCTAATTAGATAGTCATTTAGATATAGATTAGATATACCTGGATCGTAGATAAGATTGGATCCTCCTTTATTATAGGTAGATCCTGATATGTGATATGTTCCTTCGGGCCATATATTGAATACGGGCCTTATTCAGTCCGTAATAAAGCTTGCCCCCCACCGGTAGTTCGGGCTTCGAGCGCCGAGATGTATCTTGCCTCGGTCGGTTTTACTAGCCGAGCTATGTCGTGGCCTTACATTGCCGAGTTGAATTACGTTGATCCCGGCTATCAAGGCGCTTACTCGAAGATCTCGAGGTCTTGTCTCAAAGATCCTGAGTGGTGCCGAGATGGTTCGCCTGCATTTGAATCCAGGTGTTGATCTTGGCTATTGAAGTTGTCTTCTCAAAGATCCGAGGTAATGTCTCTAGGATCCGAGATAATGTCGAGGCGGTTTTCCTGATTTCGCGGTTGGGATCGTTCTTCAGATTATCCAGGGTAGATTGCTGTGAATCTTACCCTCTTGGGTATCTACCGCGCATTGCCGAGTTGTGTCATATTGACCCCGGTTACCGATGTCATTTGCTCAAAGATCCGAGGTAAGGTCTCAAGGATCCGAGGTAATATCAAGGAGTTCGCTCGACTTCGAGGTCGAGATCCTTATGCGTTCGCCATCGTTGCCAACCGACACCGGCGCTCCTCAGATTCGTGCGGGGTTTCAACCACCACACCTAGTCACCCGCGGTTTCGTGCGCATTTAATACATCATGTCGTGTCACGTGCGTCGGCCCTGCCGAGGTGCGTTTATTGTTTAACCCGGATTTCGTATCCGAATTGTTCCATCTTGATTTGCTTTTGCCCGAGTCTTTGACGAGTTCGGATTCATTTGTATTTCGTTACCGATTTGCTTATTAAGCGATAGATTTTTTCCGAGGCGGGATCTATTTGCCTTTCCCTCGTTCTTAGTTTTTGCTTGCCTCTACTTTGGTGAACCCGCATTAAAATTCAAAATTCAAATATCCCCGTGAGGGCTTCCGTAGGGCTTCCATTAGTTCTTCTCACACCGTTGTCATTAACAACCGTATAATAGTTGCCCCCAAACTGGCGGTCAAGGGCTCGGGTCGGGGTGCCTTGACTATTTAACCTGGATCTCTGTCCGAGGTTAATCTTCATTCCCTCCAACGAGGTGGTTCCCTCAGATGATGCCGCTCCTCCGAGTTGAGGGTCGAGGCTTTAGTTTTGCTTCTGCTTAAGGCGTCTGTGCCTGCTTGACTTTGAGTTTTCTTGGCGTCTCGTGCTTTGGTTTGACTTTAAATACTCCCGCCTATGCCGCTTTGACTTTGAATGTTCCGGCGTCTATGCCGGTTGTAAGTTATGACAATCTCGATTATATAACCAATTAATTGCCATACCATTTTTGAACTCTAACCGTAGTTAGAAATTCATCGACCGTAGTAGGTACGGGTCTTTTATACTCGACAAGAACTTAATTGGGAGTGATGGGCGTGGTTGTATGTTTAACCTCGTGGGGTGTTAACTTAACCGCACTACCTTGTTCCGCTTGACTAGTCGGAAAAGTTAATGGTAACCGAAATAAGGGCGAGGTAGTCACTTGTTCAACCGAGGTGTCCATTACCTCTAATCAAACATTTTGACTTGATCATGATCGAGAATGACAAACCGCTTAAATCGGCGAGCGTTGACGCGTCAATTTCGCGAAGGCCACGTATGGCATTTTCGCCGAGCTCTACGACCAATGCACGTCGGAGTACAACGGCCGGTGTCATACATCTAGATGGTTTTGTTTGTGACCAGGTTTGGGGACCACGGTGTCATCGGGTTTAGAGTCGGCTTCATGCGGGTTTAGGGACCTCGGCGTCATGTTTATTACCGGCGTAATGACCTTGGTGTTTCTTATTTTTCGACCGGTGTAATGACCTCGATGTAATCTAGGGTTTAAGGACCTTGGCTTCATGGTTATTACGGGTGTAATGACCTGTATCTCTTTGACTATCGATCGGGTTTAAGGACCTCGGAATTTCCATGGTTATTCTTTATCCGGGTGTAATGACCTCGGTCATCTCTTTGACTATTGATAGTAAGCCCAGATGAATTTCCATTGAGGAATTCTTTATCCGGGGTCCTTTTCCTTTTGCTTCCTTTAGATTTTAACCGGATTAAGTGTGGACTCTTCATCCGGAACTCAGAATTTTTTTTTTTCTGATTTTGTTTATCCATGATGGGTGTCGTAACCCGAATTTGTTTATCCGAGATGGGTGTCGTAACCCTTTTTTCCATTATGGGTATCGTAACCCTTGATTCCATTATGGGTGTTGTAACCCTTTTTTCCATTATGGGTGTCGTAACCCTTGATTAGTATTTCTACGGAACCGGGATTTTAACTATATTAAGTGTAATCGAGGTCCGCCTTCAACAATTCACAGAGATCTCGGATTTTAACCAGATTCGGTGTAACCGGGGTCCTCCATCCGAAATTTATACGGAGCCCAGATTTTAACCAGATTCGATGTAACCAGGGGTCCGCTTTCATCCCTTTCGTAGGGACGGACTCCACACGGAACTCGGATTTTAACTGTAATCAGTTTAACCAGGTTCCGTTTAAAATGGACAAGGTGGCATTGTCGTCACAACATGATTCATAAAACAGGTTTGTGTACCTCGAATTCATGCATGTATATCTTGAACATGATTTTCGGAAACGGGTTTATATACCTCGAATTCCTACATGTTTAACTTTGGCAGTATTGCCGCCTTCAGAACTGTACACGGATTCCGGATTTTAACCAGATTCGGTTTAAATCGGATCCACCTAAGGAAATCCTCTACGAGCATTTAAACGGTGGTATACAATGAATGGACATTCAGTATTTTAGGATTTCTTGCTTTGATATGAAGTGACTCAGCTGAGATTGTTGTGTAAAGAACTAACTAAATCAGCCATGGGAAGTGCCAAAATCCCTGTGAAATTTCGGTTGAAACCAACAAGCCAGTATAATAAAATGGCTCGGATGAGTAGGAATGGCAAGTAAACAAAACCATTAGCAATTGCACAGGATAATACTCTGTAGCTTCCACAAGAGGTCTCCTTCATTAGAATCTCTCTTTCCTACAGTAAAATCGACGGAGCTTTTATAATGCTTGATAATAAGAAGGCAAATAGACTTTGCCCTTTAGCCCCGACTTGCATTCGCTGGTCAATTTAAAATATGACATTCTCATTGTCTTCTTGAGAAAACCAATCAAGAAGGAAGTCAAGCATCCTTGCTTGTTCTTTTGTGTATAATATATTATATAATATAATATAATATAATCATATTAAGCAACACATTTAGAAGTCTTTCACTTGAATGCCATGCGCAAAAATCCAGGAGCAAACTTTGCAGGGCCTGATTTGCAGTATCCATTCATCATTGTAGTGTATGTCACACTATTTGGAACCAAACCAGATTCCAACAGGCCATCAAATAAATTCATAGCCATTTTTTCCTTCTTTGAGTATTCTTCACATACTTTCTCTTGAAGAACTAAGTTGTTACCAATCTTTACAATTGGAATTATGGACAAATCTACGTGTTTCTTCTTTAAAATTGATCCAATGACAAATGAAGGATTAACAATGATACACCATAATTATTTGGCAAGAAGGGGTAAATGATCATCCACATAAAGAAAAGGAGATATAGGAGCTGCCTCTTGACTGATTTAGATTCCCTTCTAGTGCTTTGATAGTCCCATATCAAGGATGATGCAAAACGAAACATTTGAAGCAACGATGCAGAAGCAAACGAATCAGAGCTATTGAAAACCTTCATAAAAAACATCAGTATGCCTAGATGGCTGCACATCAAGATTTTGCATCTGCAGAAATAAGTTTCTCTGCAAAAGAATAATTTTGACCTTGTGCACATGTATCTGACGGTGCTCCAAAGTCAAAATTCACCATCTGAAATAGCATTTCCAGTGGCTTAAAAGAAATATCCTCATGCTTCCTATCTTGACCATTTGTTGCCCAAAAGTATCATCAAGGTGGATCTGCTTAGAAAGAAAACTCACTCCAAGAAGCAGATTAGATAATATGGAAGCCTGAGTGAAAGGAATATGATATTTCTCTCTTCCTATTAACGCCAGAAAAGAATTATTGCACACCACATAGTAGATGTGAAGTGAATAAAAGCCCAATATGACGACTTGAAAGATGTGAAACAAGAAGCATCTCCAATTTATTAATTGAATTCATCTTACTCCTGCACCCCAAGCTTTGAAAAGATATATTTTAAAATGGAAGATACAAAGAATTATTGCAACAACCAGAATCTAGTTATGCATAGGCCTCAATTCAGCTTCACCATCAATATCTTTAGCTAAGAAAGATTGAATACCCAGGTTCATGAAAGCATTACAAGCAATATCAAAAGAGACACCCACGTGCAACATGTTCAATAGGCATATCTCGAGGCTACCGCTAAGAGCGTACATTCCAATCATCTTCTTGTTGAGACTTATATTCCTTATTCCATTGATAATCATCAGGGTATGAAATTATTTACCTTGGCGAAATGCATAAGTATCGTAAGAAATATGTAGTACCATATAATGTGTACCTTTCACCAAAT
Source organism: Acacia acuminata (assembly GCA_019022655.1). Lineage (NCBI taxonomy): Eukaryota > Viridiplantae > Streptophyta > Magnoliopsida > Fabales > Fabaceae > Acacia > Acacia acuminata. Next base: position 194,056 of record JAFJYI010000359.1, read on the forward strand.
ATAAACGATTCTCCTGAAGAGATGGAGGAGTCCTCCAGCATGGTGTTCCTGGGCAAAATCCTAGATGTGGTACCACTGCCATAAACGCAACTAAAAATGCATTGCAAGGTAGATAAATTTGAGTTTTGCTGATAAGAACATCCAGAGCAGTAACCGTGCCCCTTTACCGTAATGCAAATTGTTGGTTTAGTTCAGATTGATGGTGAGAACAGATGGCACAATATTCTGCACACAAATCTCTGTGATCGTATCCTCAATCAAAAAGTCACAGTGATCTATCTCTTCATACTCGCTTCCTTTTAAACTTCATTTGGAACTAAAGCATAGGAGGAATCAGGAAGATCATTGAAGTCGATTAATCCCCAACGCTTTCAAAAGGCAGATGAACGCCCTCAACGCCCAGCAAACCCTAAGTACAAAGCTCCATATCTTGGCATGTCATCATGTTGGTGCATCATCAACTCGGCACCTCGACATTTTATCTCAGCAGGATATTAGAAGGATTTGAAGGGTGGCCTCGGCCTCGGCATCTCGTCCTTCTCCGACGTCACCATCTCGGTATCTCAGGCATGTCGACATCTTATCTCGGCTAGACATTAGAAGGTCTGGAATAGTGACCTCGGCCTCGGCATTGAAAACGTCACGGACAAGAGCAAGCATCATCTCGGCATTCAGGTTCCTCATGAATCCACGACTCGGCAACTCCAATCTCAGAATCTTGGTATCTGACCATCTCGGCGTCCAAGTGTGAAACCGCCTTTCATGAAGGCATCCAACTCGGGGCTTGAGGAATTTTGGATTGGGAAATTTCCTTGCCGGTGAATATTATTGTCCCGCATTTTGGAAGTTGAATCAGCCTTAGGTGGGTCACATTATTGATTCTCTAAGGAGAGAAAATTCAGATGCTGCGTTACTGAGCAAAAAGGAACTCCAAGGATTCCTACCTTGTAGCAGCGGCGCATGCTTTAATGAGCAAAAGGCGATTTGGTCAAACAATATATTAGGGCTTCGAAGAAAGGAGAATCGCAATCGATCGATCTAATGAGTCTTGAGGAATGCACAAGAACATAATCGTCAAAAATAAACATTAAGCCTTCGATGTATGGAGAGCGAGAGGAAACTCTAGCAAGCAGGAGCAGATCCGGCAACATGCGATTGGGCAAGCAACGTCAAAATCAACATGACTGATTCGCTTCTACTCGATTTGGATTTTCGTGCCAAAGGATCTGACTGACTGCTTGTGGTATTCATGGTCACGGGAATCGAAATTTACGGTTTCCCACGGACGGCGCCAATGTTCTGGTGTAGAACACAGATATATTGGACTTGACTAGGAGCCAAGCCTAGAGCCTACGTACCCTTTGAAGGGATCAAAGTCCACGTAGTTTGAACACACACAAAAGGGGTGGGGTGTGTGCCTGTGTGATTGAATGTAAATAGTCTAGGGTTAGAACCCGTGTACCTTAGGGTTTTACCTACGTATTTATAGAGTGTACCTTAGGTTGATGAGGTTTGGGCCACGTGATCCGTATTACGATATCCTAATTAGATAGTCATTTAGATATAGATTAGATATACCTGGATCGTAGATAAGATTGGATCCTCCTTTATTATAGATAGATCGATATGTGATATGTTCCTTCATCTTGGGCCATATATTGAATATGGGCCTTATTCAGGTCCGTAACACTTACCAAAAACTGCCACATCACATTATGAGATACCACCTATTTCATAAAAATCCCTTAACTTTGAACAATTACAGAGAACCTTGGATCGGTTACAAATAACTCATTGATAGTTCAAAATTAAATTTAACTGCCTTTAAAATTTTGATTTATAATATTAAACTACATGCTATTACTTTTATCATTTTAATAAGCTTATTAAGATTTTTACCATGATTTTTCAATCAAAATAGTTCTTTTGTATGACAAAAATTAGAATAATAATATTTAGAAAAATATAAAAATAAACATTGAACCTCTACTTCAAGAAAAACAAATATGCATTAGTAATACAAAAATTAATTAGGGAAAAATTCATTCTCTAGCATAAATGTAATATTCAAACTATTAATGCTCATTCATCCTAAAAAAATAGTTAACACAAATAATGACATTTTTATACCATCAATGCTCAATTATCCTAAGAAAATAAGTAAACATTATGCAAATGATGACATTTTTATTTTATATTTTTTAAATATTACTTTTCTTTCTTTTTCCATACAAGAAAACTATTTTAATTGACAAATGATAGTAAAAAACTTAATAAATTTATTAAAAGATAAAAGTAACAACATGAGATTTAATATTATAAATCAAAATTTTAAAGTAGTTAAATTTAATTTTTGATATGTCAAAGGGCTTGTTTGTAATTAATTAAAGTTTAGATGGGTTATTTGCAACTGTTCAAAATTTATGGGGTTTTATGAAATTGGTAATTTACATAGATGTCACTTGTTATCTCATAATTTGATATGACATTTTCTATTAAAAAGATAATGGTCACTTAGTGACATGGGATTAATAGTTAAAAAATGAAAGGTCAAAATGGTTAAATTTAAATTTTGAAATGTTAGGGGGTTTTATACAATTGACCTAAAGTTCATAGAGGTTTTTGTCTAATTTAGCCTTATTTTAAATCCATTTTATTTGTTGTCTTTTAAAGAAATGTTAAGGGCATTAATTAAATGTTCATATTTTTAAATACTCTTATGAAAAATAATTTTGTGGGGTGCATATAAAGAAATAGTTTATTCCGAAATTTACACTTAACCATTCTAAGAAATATTAAAATAACAAAATGAGAATATTGGTGGGATCCATAGTACAAAAAGTAACGGAAGTTAACTCTTCTATAATTGCTACAAATTAAATTGATTATGTCTGTTTTACACCAAAAACTAGTTAATTATGTTGGGTGTCCTTAGAGTAATAGTTTGTTACTAAATTTACACCTTTTGAATTAATAATTACACAAATTGTCAGAATTCCTCTCAAATTGTGATTTTTTTCTATTTGAATTTTCCTGATTTCAGAATTGAAATCAATTAGTTTCATGCCCGGAACAGGTTTCATAAAGGTTCATAAACTCTACTTCTTTTTCATGAGGTTTTATCAACTCTTCTATTCTATTATTATTATTATTTTACCTAAAGAATTAGTTATTGATAGAATATAATAATATTATTCCTTGTAGTTGACATTACCGAACGGGGATAAGACTTTTTTTTAAAAAAAATATTTTATATGAGGATTTAACTTTGATCAAATATCCCATTCATCAAAAGTAAAATGGTCAAAATTTTTGACTTTGATCAAATAGATTCATCAAAAGTATAATTTGGTCAAAATAATTCATTTCTATTCTTAAATTGAGACATATTTAATGCATTTTTGGATTCATTGTGAAATGGTTTGATACTCTAGTTTATGATGATGATAAACAATAAGTTTGACTTAGCCTATGTTTGTTTGGATGGAAATATTTTCAAAGAATTTAGATTGGATTTTATATATTTACATGAAATTCAATGAGTTACACGATCCATGATTTTTAACAATATATATATATATATATATATATATATATATATATAATTTAAACTAGTGAAAATAGGATAATTGTTTGAAATACTAGAATATGGTTGATAGAAATGAAAAATTGAAAGGATTTTTGAATTTTGTTTTTGAATATTTTGTTTTGTGCTAGTTCTAAATGATATGAATGAAAAAGGATGAGTATTTTACTAAAATGCCCCATTTTCAGTTTGCCGTTTTCCTACATTTGCAAAATACGATAAATCTCAAGTTACTTAACAGTATATAAAAAAAAAAAATTGATCGATGAAAATAACCTTAACCAGCAAATTAGCTCAGTTAAAATTTTAAAAGATAAGTTGTAAATACTAAACAATTGAATTGAAAAGCTCAACGATTTGCAAATAATGCAAAAACCCACTCTTTATAGACTAACAGGATGTAATAACAAAAAAAAAAAAAGAAAAAAAAAGTAATCACCAAAGTCTTAAAGATTTCAACTCAATATATAACTAGCTTTGGCAAAATTTACAATTTAATTTCACCTCATATTTACAAGGAAGAGTCATTACGAGGACAAAAAGAAAGAATGTAAAGATTAAAAAGGTAGGAAAAATCCCTTTAAACTTTAAAAGATAGTCAAATTACCTAAATTTTAAATTGAGTCATTAAATTTAACAAATCTTAAATCAAGTCAAATGTCATATAATTGAATTTCAAAATTCAATAATTTTACCTTATTACCCTCCATTATCTCTCTCTCCTAATGACATCACATCTCACCGCTTCCTTGTACTTCTTGAACCTCAGGTGCCACTCATCCTTGGGAGCAGATTCTCTCCCAATCCTACTTTCTCCTCATCTCTCATTATCCAATCTCCACTATTGATTTTATTTAATTTGGACCGTCCATTTTATATTTGTAAAACTCATTTTAAATCCCATTGTCACACAAGGTAAGGAATGCCAGATGTTTTTGTGCAAAGACACTTTGATGAAGGTTTCTAGATAATTCTACATTGTTGTAAATACTTGTACATGATCATAGAAATGTATAGTGAATTCTAGAACTCTCATGTAAGAGATAAATATCTAGATATTCTTAGGGAAGGTTTTGGAGAATCATTATCCACCTAAGATGTTTTGAATCATAGCCATCCATTGAGGAGGTGGTTTGCTTATAAATAGGAGGTGTCACCCTCATTTGAAACCATCAAAAAGCAATACAAGTCATTTGCTTTCAAGAGCCCTTCTCTCTCTAGAATTCTCATTCTCTCTCTAAGTTCCCTTAGTCCTTTGTGTTTTTGCCTACTTGTGAGGGATCGCCTAACTTAGCCAAGATCAAAGGGGAGTGATCAATCTAAGGCCGACATGGTTTTGAGTGGTTTTGCTAAGATCGTGACAACGTGGTATCAGAACTTTAGTTTGAAGCTTTGAGTTTGGTTCGTGGGAGCCATTATGTAGGCAAGGATGTTGGGCATGACGAAGGACATTGTGATTGCTATAGAAGAGAGGGGTAGGGAGACTTAACCTCCTTACCAACCAAAGAAGGCTCGAGGGACAAGTAAGTCTTGTCAAGCCGTGGGTGTAGCCATCTTGATGGTAAAGGTGAAGGCTTTAGAGAAGGCCTTGCAAGAGGTGGCTACTAGGGTGGATAAAATGGAAAGTGACTTTGTGACACTTGAAAGGCACACCCTAGACCAATTAGACAATGTGAAGTCGGATCTTGATTTGCACCAAAATGTAGAGGAGAAACGAGTGGAGTCCATGAGGCGAATCGACGTAAAGGTAATGGGTGTCATTACCACCATGCAGGAACAACTTAACTCTCTTACGGCTTCTTTGGAGAGTCAAACCAAGATTTCGTTGGTAGTTGGTACTAGTAGAGCAAGGGAGGTGAGGCTGGACCTCCCTAAGTCAAAGAAATTCAAAGGTGTCCGTGATGCCAAGGAGGTCGAGAACTTCTTGTGGCAAATGGAGCGGTATGCTGAGAGCATGAACTTGGCCAACAACATAGACAAGGTATGCGTTGCTTCCTTATTCCTTACAGATAATGCTATGTTATAGCAGTGTTGGAAGACTCTCCTCATTTGGTATCCAGTCTCTGTAGGACGATACTCTACTTATTCTTTATTACTTGTTCGACTGGTTCACTTGCCATTAAGGAAATCGACCAACAAACATCCTCAAAGAGAATGAGGACATCATGCTGCTAGAACTCCCTAAGAGGTTGCCACCTAGACGGGAGGTAGACCATAAAATCAAACTAGAGCTGGGAGCATGACCACCAGCCATGGCACCTTATCCCATGGCATCGCCTGAGTTGGAAGAGCTAAGGAGACATTTGAAGGAGTTGCATGATGCTGGGCATATATGGCCTTCCAAAGCACCTTATGGGGCACCTGTCTTGTTCCAACGCAAGCACAATGGATCATTACGACTTTGCATCGACTATCGTGCCTTAATAAGGTAACTATTAAGAATAAATATCATATTCATTTAATAACAAATTTGTTTGATAGACTTGGCAAGGCAAAATACTTCTTCAAGCTAGACTTGAGGTTAAGGTATCATCAAATTCCCATCGGTAAAGGAGATGAACTCAAGACTGCTTGTGTGAAGGGTACGGATCCTTCCAATGTTTGGTGATGCCTTTTGGTCTAACCAATGCATCAGTGACATTTTGCACATTGATGAACCATATCTTTCATCCTTTCCTTGATCAGTTCATGGTGGTCTACTTAGATGACATAGTAATTTATAGTGACACCTTGAAGGCCCATGTAGAACATTTACGGGCCGTGTTCCAAACTTTACGTGAGAATGAGTTATATGTTAAGAAGGCTAAACGTTCTTTTGCCAAGGAGGAGGTACACTTCCTTGAACACATAATTCACCATGGGACCTAGGGCTGTACATGAACCAGACCAGATCGGGTAGGTCATGAACACGTGGTCTGGTCCGGAAGGGTGGTCGGGCTGGACATGCCAACCCGAAGCTCGGTCCTACCCGGAAAGAAACCCGGTCTCTCCTGGGTTGGGCAGACTGGGTCAGACTGGACCGAGTTAGTCGTTCAGCTGGCCCAGTCCATGACCTTTTTTTTTCAGAACCTAAAATAAATCATCAATTCATATTACAAGCATCAATTTTTTTTATACATCAATTCCGAACCTTAAATCCTGATCTTCAATCCTAAAATTAAACCCTCCAGCGGTTTCTACTCCATCAGACCCATAGGACAGGAGTAGTCCTTTGTATTTTTTCCAAAGTTGAATTTCTGGCTCATAACGGGCTGGACGGAGTGTTTTACGTTGTAACGTTTTGGGGGAGAGACTGAAACCTCATCAGGAAAGTTCACCTTGGCGTTGACAGATTCCCCTATAGAGATTCTTCCTCTTTCTTTTCTCAGACTTGTTAGCATTTCCATTGAATTTCACAGATTCTACAGCACCGGATCCTTCAATGTAATCGGAAAAGAAAAAACCATAATATGGGCAAGGCAAGGACAATACGTTGGCAGTATCAATAAAAAGACTAATAAGGAAAACCAACTCATACATCCAAATAAAAAAACACACAAAGTAAAAGATGAATTAAGTAATAGCTTATTAAATGACAAAAAACCTATCTTTAAAGAAGTTGCTGTAAAATGAAGGGCCAGGGGTATCTAGATTCAAGCACAGTTTGTGATTCGATGGGGGAAGGGGAAAAACTAAATTTGAGTATTTTACTTCAACTCATTATATAGTAATTTACGGCACACAAGATTATTTGGGTCTTGACAACTAATTCATAGGAAACTATGATCTATTATTAAATCTTGATCAAAACAGAAGCAAAAGAACTATCACTATTAAGTGTAATATCAACACAACTAAAGCTCAACTAATGAACAGGCAATATGAAATTATATTTTGATCCACAAATGTCAAAGTTTGAAACAAATAACATAGATTTTCACGGCAAAAAGGAATCTCATCTACCTCTATAAAATAGATTTTGCTGATAGGAATGCATAGCGTGGTCGTCAAAAGCAACTCCCCTTTTAGACCAACCACACTCTGCTTTTACATATGTAGACAAAGAAGAAAACAAGAAATCAAACAGCATGATATCAGATTCAAGTATATTTCATAAGCATTTCTAAACTCCGTAATAAATGTTCTGAAGATATCACGCAAGCAAATGGGGATCCCCAATATCACATCTCTGCTTTATAATTACTTGCATGTGATTCATGGAGTTCATGTACAAGGCATAAAGGGACTATGTTTCATTAACCACAGAAGCAAAAACGTAACACTGAACTTTCATCAAAGTAATAAAGCTAAACTTACAAGGTCACAGATCTAATATCTACTGAATAAAGAGTGCTTAGAGGATCATAAAGCAGCCAAAAAAACTGTTCTAAAAAATGAATTTCATGTCATTGAATGAGAAGGAAAAATCAGAATTCACCAAAATAAATACATTTTTTTCCTGATAATACCTTGAAAAAAGTATAGAAAATAAAAAAATATTGTATGTTGCCAGTGATCAATAATACAACTATCAAGCAAAATCAAAATCCGCATCAAGGATATAACAACCCAATGATACATGAATAATTTTGCCCTCTTATACCACCGTAACCGAAACTCAAAGGAAGTTATAAGAAATATTTACCACGAGATAGGGATCTGGAAGGCTTGGGAGGTTTGGCGGCAGAGAAACCTAAGGTCCTAAAATCGCAGAGCAAATCATCATCCACACCCACCTCATCGATATCAGACTTGTCCTTGAACTCCCTAAAATCAGCTTCAAAATCATTGTCTGAATCCCTGAATGTAGACGATCGGAGAAGAGATGTGATAACTTGAAGCTTGAAGAAGAGAACTAGAGGCTTACCGGGAGTTGTGACGGAAAAGTGACGATCTTGAAGCTTTAATGACGAACTTGATGGCGAGACGATCTTTAGGCTTCAAGACATGATCTTGGCCGTTCTTGAAACGAGCACCGGTGAAAAGCGGTTTGAATCCCATAAACTAAGAGGATTGCGGATCTGAAATGGTGATTTGAATCCAAAGGGTCAAAGATGAAGAGGATACCGATCTTCAGGGTTTGGTCATGTGTCTCGAAATGAACATCCGAATTAGGAGGCCAAATGGGAAAGTTAGGGTTTAGGTTAGAAGCCAGAAATTAGGAATATATACCGCCCTCCACGACATCGTTTTTAGCTGAGGCGTGATTTTTTTTAAGGCTTTAATATATATATATTAATAAATATATATAATATAACCGGGTAGGACCGGGCTTCGGTCGATTATGGTAGCCGATGCCGGTCGACCAAATCATTTCGAGTTTTTTTTTCTTTTCTCGGGCTGGACATGGTTGGACCCAGCCGGGTCAGGTTGGCCGGGTTTTCAAGTTTCATGTACAGCCCTAATGGGACCCTTATGATGGACAAGGAGAAGGTTTGTGCTATTAAGGAATGGGAGCCACCCACCCGAGTATCCGAGTTGCGATCTTTTCTTAGGTTGGTAAATTATTACAGGTGGTTTATCAAGGGCTACTCGCCAAGGTAGCCCCTTTGAGACTTGTTGAAGAAAAACAAACCCTAGGAATGGACTAAGGAGTGCCATGTTGCCTTTGAAGAGTTGAAGAAATAAAGGAACCCGTATTGGCTCTCCCGGATTTTTCCAAAACTTTTGAAGTTCACACGGATGCTTCTGACTTGATGCTACCAAAATTTAACTAAGCACCGCAAGTGTACAGGTCATGAAAATAGTAAGTGGCAAATCAAGGTCATCCCACAGAGACTCAATCAAACTAGTGATTAGGTATCAAATTTCCTTTTTTCATTTAAGTTGAGCAAATAAGAATTGTTTTCAATAATGTAAAACAAAAGAATCTAATAAAAACAAGCACTTTCGGAGAGAGAGAATTCAAATATCAAGGAGGACAACTTAGAGATACTAATCCCTTGTTTGTTTCTTAGATTTTATTCCCACTAAATTAATTCTAACTTAACTTCATCAATTAATCTAGAGTATTAATGTTTATAAGTGTACGTCGGTCCACTTACACACCTACCTCAAATAATTATGCAATGTCTCACACAATTAATTAAGGTGCAATTCAAATCGGGCTCACTCTAATTTGACTATGCGGAGCTTCTAGGTATATGTCTATCCTCGACGTAAATTAGATTAAAACCTAATTCCACATTATTTAATCCAAGGTCAATTTAAGATTTCCTTTGTCAAGTTCAATCCTAAATCCCCAAAACATGTTTAACGGTGGCCAACCACTAAGCAGTAAATAATAAAAACAAGACTAAATAAACTGATTAAAATTAAGCAAAACTAATGAGTGGGAACAATTTCTAAGTCTCAAACAAGTTCATAGTACTCTAGGTTGAAAAGAAAATTAGCCACACATGGCTATAAGAAAATCCATTACAAAAACAAGAAATTCAGATTCCGACGTAAAGAGAAGAAGAAGAAGAAAGACAAGATCACAAAGCTGTGGAGCCTTCTCCTCGTACAACGCGTCTTGCAACTCTTCTCCAATTCCTCGGATCGTGTCTCTACTTCTTCTTGTGCGCACTAATAATATGTTGCCTCTTGAATTGTTGTTCGCTCCTTTTTTGCTCAATGTGCCGTCCACCTTAATATATAGAACTTTGCATCTTGGACTGCGTGCTTGATCTCCAATTGATTCGGTCATAATTCCCCTTCAATTCTCCAACATTTCCAAAACATTGAATTGGAAACAAATTTGTAATTGCTCTGTCTTTTACGATTGTGTAAGAAAAGGGAATTCTATAATAATAATAATAATAAACTGAATTTATTCAAAACCTCTCATTACTATGATTTATTTCCTAAACTTAAAAACTTGTATTTTAAATTGAAATCCCCTAAATAATGCATTCAAATTGATATCTCTTAAAATCTCAATAAAATTTCTTCAATTTAGTATTGATGACATCTAAAATATATCTAAAATTTCTTAAAATTGAGAAGTCATCACACCCCCACACTTGCATCAAATCTTGTCCTCAAGATTTTTAAATTCTAAAACAACCAATTCATGAAAACCATGGAAGCAAGATTTTTTTAAAGCAAGCACTAAAACACACGTTCTTAGAAATCTTTTCCACCTTCCAAAAATGCAAGTAGCAAGGTAGTTAATTTGGCAATGATAAATCACAATAGAATGTCCTCACAAGTGAAGTGTATACACTCATCTCTCAAAATATTCTAGGGCTTGTGTTTCACTCACTTCCACATATTGCAACTGATCTACCATACGCTTGTTCCTCATCTTATTCTCCAATTAATTATTCCCTTACATACACAAATCAAGAGGACTTTAACAATAGATACATGCTTTAGTTAGCGCCAAGTAACTCATACATAATATGAAGAATGAAGGGATTTTTTTTTTTGGATTCTTGAGCCGTTGTAGGTCCCCTTTTTACGCGACCCTGCACATGAGTGATGCAGCACCGGTTACTCAGTTATTCCAACAGGCACCTCAAGAGGCTTTTAGCCTAACTCATAACTCTCTTTGACTTTACCGTTTGACGCGAGTGCCAACATTGGTGATGAAGTGCCCCCGGTTACTAAGTAAGGTCTAGAGAAGTCATTGGAGTTGTGTGCGTGTGTGCATGTGTGCATGTGTTTTCCTTTTTTTTTTTCTTTTTTTTTTCAGCCCCTTCAATCTTCTTCTTTTTTTTTTCCACTTAGCACTCACTAGAGTAACCCAAAAAAAATGCCTAAACATCTTTATGTATGTAAAGGATTTTTTTTTTTTCTAAAGAGATTCAGAACAAGTTCTAGAGATACAATCACAATAAGTGTACTCTCTCTTAAAAGGATGAATACTTGGGCTCAAATTCCTCACAGGTTCCTTGACATTCTAAAGTAAAGTACCCCAAACCAAATCTTTACCTCTTTACTGACATTCAAAGAACATAGAATCAATTCCCAATCAAATTCACTTCTTTTCATGTTCAAATTAACCCAATTGTGGCAATGAAATGAAAACAATTGAGGACACGACAAGTTAAAATCAAGGATACTCTCACTCCCACACTTAAATGCCACATTGTCCTCAATGTGAACAAGTAACAACAAGTAATGGAAGTGAGAGCAACACATGTGAAGTGTAAGGGTAACACCAATTTCGGAGATTTGATTTCCACCGGTGGAGCAGCTCAAGTGCTAGCTTGAGTCACTCAATAGTTATCACAAACAGTCATCACATGCATATCTAACTAAGAGGAGCACTCATTCCCAAGCAATATATCATCAACAATCAGATAAAGCAAATCAAATAAAAGTATAAGGAAACTCCCCTATTTGTCCTTGATTGCGCTTTCAATCCTTGCTACCAAAGTGGACCACATCATCAAGCGCTATCAACAGTCCTACAAAATCAAAGAAAGCATCAAATCACACCTTGGGTTGCCTCCCAAGAAGCGCTTGGTTTAAAGTCCTTAGCTTGACTATACCAACAATATAAGTGGGTGATGACAAGTGATGAACCATTGTTTGCCGGTTCACTTCACCACCATGGTAATGCTTGGTCTTTGCCCATTTACTTTAAAGCAATCTCTGTTGTCTTATCTTTAACTTCAATTGCACCTTTTGATGACACCGAAACCACTTTGAAAGGACCAGACCACCTTGATTTAAGCTTCCCGGAAATAGCCATGATCTTGAATTGAAGAGAAGCACCAACTGCGCCCTGGCTCAAAGATCGCTTCAAGATATGATTGTCATGCCATTTCTTTGTTCTTTCTTTATACAATCGTGCACTATCATATGCTTGAAGTCTAAATTCTTCCAACTCATTCGATTCTGGCAGACCTTTGTGATCCGCTTGATTGTGATTCATATTTAGCCTCTTGATTGCCCACCATGCTTTATACTCCAATTCAAGTGGTAAATGACACGCTTTTCGAAAATCAAGCGGTATGGTGACATGCGGATTGGAGTACGAAAAGCTGTCCTATAAGCCCATAAAGCATCATCAAGCTTGTCGACCAATCTTTTCTAGTTGGGCCCACGAGTCTTCTCAAGAATCCTCTTAATTTCCTGTTAGTCAACTCACACAAACCATTAGTTTGGGGATGGTATGCAAGTGACATTTGGTGGTGCACTTTATATTTCTCTAAGAGAGCTTTGAAATTTTTGTTGTTGAAGTGGGTCCCTTCATCAGTAATGATTGCTCTGGGGGTGCCAAATCTTGTCAAGATACTTCTTCAAGAATCGAATCATTGTGTTGGCATCGTTAGCTTGGCAAGCCATAGCTTCAGCCCATTTACTCACATATTCCACAGCAACAAGAATGTACTTGTTTCCTCTTGAAGATGGGAAAGGACCCATGAAATCCATCCCCCAAACATCAAATAACTCTACCTCAAGGATTCCAGATTGAGGCATCTCATGTCTCCTAGAAATATTACCTGTTCTTTGACATCTATCACACTTGGTAACAAATTGGTGAGCATCTTTAAACAAAGCAGGCCAATAAAAACCAGATTCAAGAACCTTTGATGCAGTTCTTTGCCCCCCATATGCAGATGCATGACATGCATTCAAAATTTCCTCTTGTTCTACCTCAGGCACACATTTTCTAATAATCAAATCAGCACATCTCTTAAAAAGAAATGGTTCTTCCCAAATATAGTAGGCAACATCATGCAAAAACTTCTTTCTTTGGTGGAAATTCAAATCAAGAGGTAATACTTCACACACAAGATAGTTCACAATATCAGTATACCATGGCAGACCAACACTACTTACAGCAAACAATTGCTCATCAGGAAAACATTCATTCACCAACAAATTACTCACATGATCAGAAGAGTTCATAATTCTAGACAAATGATCAACAACTTGATTTTTAATTCCTTTCCTATCAACTATATGCACATCAAATTCTTGTAGCAACAAGACCCATCTCATCAATCTAGGTTTAGACTCTTTCTTCCCTAACAAATATTTAATGGCAGCATGATCAGTGTGAACTATAACCTTAGCACCCATCAAATATACCCTAAACTTTTCAAAAGCAAACACTACAACAAGCATTTCTTTTTCAGTGGTAGAGTAATTTACCTGAGCTGCTATTAAGGTCCTACTTGCGTAGTAGATAGGATGGAAAATCTTCACACACCTCTATCCCAACACAGCTCCAACAGCATAGTCACACGCATCACAGATTACTTCAAAAGGTAGTGACCAATCAGGAGCTACAATGATAGGAGCTGAAGTCAATCTTCTCTTCAGTTCTTCAAAAGCTTTCATACACTCCTCATTAAATAGGAAAGGAGTAGCTTTTTCCAATAGCTGTGAAAGGGGCTTTGAAATCTTGGAAAAGTATTTAATGAATTGACGATAGAAACCAACATGGCCTAAGAAGCTTCTTACAGCTTTGACATTAGAAGGAGGAGGAAGCTGCTCAATCACCGAAATCTTGGCTCTATCAACTTCTAAACCATTTTTAGAAACTTTATGACCCAAAACTATGCCTTCAGTCACCATGAAATAACACTTATCCCAGTTAAGCACTAAGTTTGTCTCTTCACATCGCTTCAACACCTTTTTCAGATTGATCAAGCACTTCTCAAAAGATTCAAAAAATACCGAGAAATCATCCATGAATACTTCCATTATCTCTTCTATCATATCAGAGAATATACTCATCATACATCTTTGGAAAGTGGCAGGAGCATTGCATAAACCAAATGGCATTCTTCTAAAGGCAAAAGTACCATAGGGACAGGTAAATGTTGTCTTCTCTTGATCTTCGGGAGCAACCACAATTTGATTATACCCTGAATATCCACCCAAGAAACAAAAGAATTCTTTACCAGCCAAGCGGTCTAACATCTGGTCAATAAAAGGAAGTGGGAAATGATATTTCCTTGTAGCATCATTCAATTTTACGTAATCCATGCAAATACGCCAACCCGATCCTTTGTGCGAGTAGGGATAAGCTCATCTTGCTCATTAGTGATCACTGTCATGCCCCCTTTTTTAGGAACACATATTACGGGGCTGACCCACGAGCTATCAGAAATAGGGTAAATGATCCCAGCATCTAACCATCTAATAATTTCCTTCTTGACCACTTCTTTCATCATAGGATTTAGCCTTCTCTGATTCTGGATAGATTTATTGTGATCATCTTCCAAGAGTATCTTGTGCATTACAATTGATGGGCTTATACCTTTTTATGTCGCAATTGTCCAACCTAAAGTGCCTTTGTGGCCCCTGATCACTTTCAGCAACCGTTCTTTTTGATCTTCCGATAAGGAAGAAGAAATGATAATGGGTAGTGTCTCATATTCACCCAAATATGCATATTCAAGATGTGATGGTAAGGGTTTAAGCTCTAGAATTGGTGCTTGCTCAATAGAAGGCTTCAAGGAAGTGGTTTACCTTGGTTCCATCTCTAACAACTCAAACTGCTGTGATGGTTTCTTGTAATAGGGAGAGGCTTCAAGTAACTTCTTACATTCAACTATATTCTCTTCTTCAATTTCATCAGTCCCAAGTACAACAGGTGCTAACGGTTCTTTTATAGAAAATGACTCTAAAGTCTCTTGAATCATCTCATCAAACATGTCAACCCTGAAGCAATTTGTAACATCCCTAGGATACTTCAATGCCTTGTTCATGTTGAATATAACTTCTTCATCATGCACCCTCAACTTGATCTCTCCTTTTTCAACATCAATCAGTGTTCGAGCTGTAGCAAGGAAAGGTCTTCCCACAATGAGCGGTAGATCTCTATCTTCATCACGAGTCCAAGACAATAAAGTCGGCGGGGAAAATAAACTTGTCATCTTTTACCAAAACATCTTCAATGATACCCTTTGGAAAAGCTAAACTTCGATCGCTAGGCGAAGTGTCACGAAGTTGGTTGAGCTTCACCTGGTTGCAATTTTCTAAACACGAGATAGTGGCATCAAGTTGACACTTGATCCTAGATCACATAATGCTCTTCCCCGAAACTTTTCTCCAATTATGCAAGGTATGGAAAAACTGCCTGGATCTTTTTGTTTAAGGGGTAGCTTGTTGAGAAGAATAGCACTACACTCTTATGTTAAGGCTACGGTTTCATAGTCACCAAACCTCCTCTTTTTACTCAACATCTCCTTTAGAAACTTCACATATTGAGGCATATACTCTAACGCCTCAAGGATAGGGATGTTAATGTGCCGTTGCTTGAAAATCCCCAAAAACTTCTTATATTGCTCCTCTAAAGCTTTCTTCTAAAATCTCTGAGGGAATGGTAAAGGTGGTACCCATTTAAGATTCTCCTGGTTTGCCTTCTTTTTCACTTCACCCTCTTTAGACTCAATCTCAACTTTCTCTTCATTGACTTTTTCATTCACCGTCTATACGACCTCTTCATTATCCTCTGTAGTGACTATAGGATTTGTTTGGTCATTAGAAGCTGGAGGTTTCTTCGTTGGTTGTGGAATCTCAGGTAATTCCTCTCCACTTCTCAATGTGAGGGCTTTGTATTCCTCTCTCCCATCTCTATGAGGATTAGGCACAGTATTACTTGGCAATTTTCTCTGTTGTAAAACATTCACAACATTTGCAAGTTGTCCCATTTGTATATGAAGATCCTTGATAGGTGAGGTCATTCCTGCAACAGTGGCGTGAGTATCCTTGATTGCCGAGGCCATCCCGGCAATAGTTGCATTAGTAGCAACTTGATCTTGAGCGCTCTTTAGTTGAAAACTTACAAGCTGAGATATCACTGCTTGTTGATCAGATTTAGGTTCTTGGGTGGGAACGACTTCCCTTTGCAATTGATGAAAGCCAGGATGTGACACTTGTTTCGTATCAGAAATTGATGCTTCATTAAGAGTCGCCCCATATTTCCAAGAGAGGTTGGGATTTTTTCGCCACCCAGAATTGTAGGTATTTGAGTAGGGATTGTTCTGGTTGTTGCCATGGTAGTTACCTGCATAGTTCACTGGTTCCATTTGTTGAGATATGAGGCATTGTCCATTATCATGGCCATCTCCACAGTAATCACAAGGGGCATGAACAAGATTTACCCCCACATGTCTACTATTAGATCGTTTGGCTTGAGCTTCTAAGTGATCAACATTCTTGTTGATTGTATGTAACATTGCCATCAGCTATGAAGAAGGGTCTTCAATAAATTTATCAACTGACTTCACCAACCTTCTGTCATTATTGTTCTGTAGAAAGTCAGTGGATAAGTCATCTAGGCATTTCCAGACATGATTTACCGGTTGCTTTGTAATTCCCCCATTAGTGACATTTAATTCGATATAGATTCGGGAGTCAACCGAAGTGCGAATATTTGAAGCAAGACCCATCTCTCTAGATTGTGACTAGGGCTGCGCGACAAGCAACTTGAACCTCTCCCGGGCCTCATACGAGAACTCACCAAATTGTTGACAGAAATTAGTAAGACCGGCTTGTGCATCCACAATCTTGTTATGAGGAAAAAATCTTGATCGAACTTTTCTTCCGAGTGTCTCCCACGAGGTTATCTGCCTCTGCGCAAGTTGTGGAGCCATTCTTTAGCTTTCCCTTGTAGGGAGTAAGGAAAAAGCCGAAGGCGAATCACATCATTAGGTACTCCATTTTGCTTGAATGAGTTGCAAACATCAAGAAATTGTAGCAGATGTCGATTAGGATCTTCTGAATCGTTTCTCGCATACCGACCACGGAGTTCAAGCATCTTAAGCATAGTCTTCTTGATTTCAAAATTATTGGCTTGAAAATCAGGCACTCTGATTCCTGACTGATAGCCCCGAGATTGTCTTCCCAGAAAATCATTGATACACATATTGTCATTTTCATCCTCAGCCATCTCTTCAGCTTCAGTATGTATTACTTCCTCCTCTTAGATCTGAGGTGTTATAGCTTCCAAAAGCTCTTGAATATTCCTTGTTTTTTGTGGTGTTTCAGTAGCTTTGGCTCCACGGGTCATATATCAAAGTACTTGCAAAACCCAAACAAATCTCAAAGTATCAAACTAACACAAAAAGCTTAAAAGAAAGAAAAAGAAAAGAAGAAAAAATAATAATAAAATGGATTGTTTTTTTAAAAAAATACTCAAACTAAAATTACTAAAGGATTTCTACTACTAATTACTAATTGCCTTGAGTCCCGACATGGCGCCAAAAACTTAATGCTACCAAAATTTAACTAAGCACTGCAAGTGTACGGGTCATGAAAATAGTAAGTGGCAAATAAAGGTCATCCCACAGAGACTCAATCAAACTAGTGATTAGGTATCAAATTTCCTTTTTTTCATTTAAGTTGAGCAAATAAGAATTGTTTTCAATAACAGTAAAACAAAAGAATCTAATAAAAACAAGCACTTTCAGAGAGAGGGAATTCAAATATCAAGGAGGACAACCTAGAGATACTAATCCCTTGTTTGTTTCTTAGATTTTATTCCCACTAAATTAATTCTAACTTAACTTCATCAATTAATCTAGAGTATTAATGTTTATAAGTGCCTGTCAGTCCACTTACACCCCTACCTCAATAATTATGCAATGTCTCACACAATTAATTAAGGTGCAATTCAAATCGGGCTCACTCTAATTTGACTATGCGGAGCTTCTAGGTATATGTCTATCCTAGACGCAAATTAGATTAAAACCTAATTCCACATTATTTAATCCAAGGTCAATTTAAGATTCCCTTTGTCAAGTTCAATCCTAAATCCCCAAAACATGCTTAACGGTGGCCAACCACTAAGCAATAAATAATAAAAACAAGATTAAATAAACTCATTAAAATTAAGCAAAACTAATGAGTGGGAACAATTTCTAAGTCTCAAACAAGTTCATAGTACTCTAGGTTGAAAAGAAAATTAGCCACACATGGCTATAAGAAAATCCATTACAAAAACAAGAAATTCAGATTCCAGCATAAAGAGAAGAAGAGGAAGAAAGACAAGATCACAAAACTGTGGAGCCTTCTCCTCGTACAACGCGTCTCGCAACTCTTCTCCAATTCCTCGGATCTACGTCTCTACTTCTTCTTGTGCGCACTAATATCTGTTGCCTCTTGAATTGTTGTTCGCTCCTTTTTGCTCAATGTGCCGTCCACCTTAATATATAGAACTTTGCATCTTGGACTGCGTGCTTGATCTCCAATTGATTCAGTCATAATTCCCCTTCAATTCTCCAATGTTTCCAAAACATTGAATTGGAAACAAATTTGTAATTGCTCCGTGCTGCCTTGATTGTGTAAGAAAAGGGAATTCTATAATAATAATAATAATAAACTGAATTTATTCAAAACCTCTCATTACTATGATTTATTTCCTAAACTTAAAAACTTGTATTTTAAATTGAAATCCCCTAAATAATGCATTCAAATTGATATCTCTTAAAATCTCAATAAAATCTCTTCAATTTAGTATTGATGACTTCTAAAATATATCAAAATATATCTAAAATTTCTTAAAATTGAGAAGTCATCAGTGCTAATGCAAGAGAAGCATCCAATAGCATTTGGGAGTTGCAAGCTCAATGACACCGAGCGGCATTATACAGTTCAAGAGAAGGAGATGACAACTGTAGTGTATTGCTTGCGTACTTGGAGGCATTATCTGTTGGGATCAAGGTTTGTGATCAAGATCGATAATGTGGCTACAAGATATTTCTAATATCAAAAGAAGTTAACGCCCAAGCAAGCCCATCGGCAATACTTTTTAGTCGAGTTTGACTATGTGATGAAGTACAAACCCTGCACGGCTAATGCAGTTTCAGATGCATTGGGTCGAAAGGCAGAGTTGGCAATAATGAGTGAAGCTAAGGGCAACTTGATCATAAATATCATTGAAGGTATAGACCATGATTCCGTTGCACGACAGCTAGTAGAGATGGCTAAGGAAGGAAAAACCAAGAGGTTTTGGCTAGAAGATGGCCTTCTCTATACCACTGGGAGATGAGTCTTTGTCCCAAAATGGGATAATTTATGAAAAGAGCTCATTAAGGAGTGTTATGACGCCAAGAAGGCCGGTTATTCGGGACAAAAAGCACACTTGCTTTATTAGAAGCACCTTTCTATTAGCCATAGATGAGGGATGAGGTGGAACTTTATGTGAAAACTTGTCTTGCATGCCAACACGACAAGATAGTAAACCAACCACCTGCAGGACTATTGGAACCTCTCCGTATACCAAGGAAATCATGGGAAAGTGTTTCCATGGACTTTATTTCAGGCTTACCAAAGTCCGAGGGGTGCGGCTTTATCTTGGTGGTAGTAGACTAATTTTCCAAATATGCAACATTTATATCTGCCCCTACAGATTGTAAAGTAGAAGAAGCAGCTAGGCTATTCTTCAAGAAAGTGGTGAAGTATTTGAGGCTATCTAAGACAATCATAAGTGACAGAGACCCTTGCTTTAATAGAAAATTATGGACTGAGTTGTTTAAGCTCCTGGGCACTAAGCTACACTTCTCCACAAGTTGTTACCTACAGACCAATAGACAAACAGAAAGGGTGAACTCTTTGTTGGAGTGCTACTTACGGCACTTTGTGAGTGCCAACCAAAAGGATTAGGCCAAGCTTCTCGATGTGGCTCAATTCTCTTATAATTTACAAAAGAATGAGGCAGCAGGAATGAATCCCTTTGAAGTGGTAAGGAGACAACAACCACTTACTCCTCATGCCCTTATCACCACCTACAAGGGCAAGAGTCTAGGAGCCTACCACATGGCCAAATCTTGGCAAGAACAAGCTGAGGTAACGAGATCTTTCCTTATTAAGGCGGCCAAGAGGATAAAGAAGTTTGTAGATAGGAAGAGGTGAGCTTCTAAGTACCAAGTGGGAGACATTTTTATAGTGAAGCTCCTTCCTTAACAATTCAAAGTATTCCAAAAGGTACACAAGGGCCTCATCTGCAAGTATGAAGGCCTATACAAGATCGTGGGGAAGGTAGGAAATGTTTCCTATAAGCTAGATCTACCCCCAAACTTGAAGATTCATCATGTCTTCTATGTTAATATGCTTAAGCCATTTCATGAAGACGTGGGTGATCCTAATCGAGCCATCTAGACAAGAGCACCTCTGACCATGACAAAGTCATTTGATCGAGAAGTAGAAGAAGTGCTTGCTGATCGAGTAGTATGAAGACGAGGGGTTCCACTGTACCAAGTACATAATCAAGTGGAAAGGATTTCCAGAGAGTGAAGCCACATGGGAACTTCAAGAAGATCTTTGGCAATTTGAAGACCACCTACACCAGTACAGAGATAAGTCTATGACGAGGACATCACCGTGTTAAGTAGGGGAGAGTGTCACACACCATAAGGAACGTCAGATATTTCTGTGCAAAGACACTTTGATGGAGGTTTCTAGATAATTCTATATTGTTGTAGATACTTGTACATGATCATAGAAATGTATAAAGAATTCTAGAACTCTCATGTAAGAGATAAATATCTAGATATTCCTAGGGAAGGTTCTGGAGAATCATTCTCCACCGTAGGTTGTTTTAGATCATAGCCGTCCATTGAGGAGGTATTTTTCCTATAAATAAGAGGTGCCACCTTCTTTTGAAACCATCGAAAAGCAATATAAGTCATTTTCTTTCAAGAGTATCTTTCTCTAGAATTCTCATTGTCTCTCTCTAAGTTCCCTTAGCCCTTTGTGTTCTTTGCCTACTTATGAGGGATCGGCTGACTTAGCCAAGATCAAAGAGGAGTGATCAAGCTAAGGCCAACACGGTTTTAGGTAGTTTTGCTAAGACTGTGACACCATGCTTTTGACTCCCACAAATAACCCCTTGATCGAACGCTCGATGCAATTTGGCGGGAATAGCCCAATACGAGCAATAGCGTCAGCATTCATTGAATCTTAGATATGTCTAAGATTTAATGAATACAACATTTAATCTAGGATGAATATATATATATATATATATATATATTACAATATAAATTCGAAATTAAATAATAATAATATTATTAATATAGATTATAATATTATTATACAATATTTGTTTTGTATTTAATTTATTTGATAAATTAAATATCTGAAACAAATAGAGATATTGTATCTGATTTAATTAAATAGGTAGATATCATATCTCGATTTAATTTATAGAGATAAATTAAATCAAGCGGCTTTTTTAATTCGGATTAAATAAATAGATTAGATTAGATCTATTGGATAGATTTGATTAATATATTATTTTAATCCAAATTCGATTTCAAGATTAATAAGAATTAATCTTGAATATATAATACGCCTATTGGGTTTTGAAAAACCTGTGAGACAATTTGCAAGACGTATTAGAAAAGCCGCAAAAGAGAAACCCTAGAGAATGACAGAATGAAGAATTTTGATTAAGATATTAAGAATATCTTTCAGATTTATTTCATACCTTTCATTGTTAACATTAATTTTGGTTCCTCATGTCATCAACAACAACAATGGAATGTTAACAACAAATATCTTTATTCTATTTTAGCTTATTTTCAAATTACCAAAAGGTCCTATTAATTTATTGATCAACTATTGTAAGAAGGATATTTCAGTACTTCTCTATTCAAAGTTCACCACCGCCCCAAATATTTTCTTGTCCTTCATCTTATCATCGGTCATTTCGGGAGATTTCTATAGGCTTTGTTATTCTTCTTCTCTGTTCAAGTCTGTTGCTCACCTTCCTTGTTCACCACTTCCGGCGTCCTCTCCTCTGTCCGTCACCACCATCGCTGGCATGTCTCTCCACTTTCGTTCACCACTATCCTCTTCCTCTACTTTAGTTTATTACGAGTTGGTTTAGAGGTTTCAATCTTTTTTTTTTTTTGGGTCTAGGTTCGAATAGTTAAAAGTGGGAGGATACTGATTAATGATTTAAAAGAACATATGGTTAAGATAGAACATGAAGATATTGGTTAGAATAATGGATATGAATTAGGTGGATGTACTTGTATATAAGAGAATTTGGTAAAAGATTCATCAATAGTTTCGTTTTGGGCTAAACTGAAGTGTGTGGATTAAGTAGATAATGACAAAATGAAGAATTTTGATTAAATGAGATATTATGCAAGGTTTGTAGAAGTTATAGTTGAAGAAACAATATTTTGTTTCGGGACATTAGGGGAGCACGGAGGAGATAAGTCAGAAGCTGATAATAAGAGGCACTATATATTCGGAGCACAGTAGGTGAATGAATAGCATTCTATTATATTTTTATGAATTATGTTTTTATTACTTGCCATACTTTCATGTTAATTACCATCTTTACAAGTACGATTTTGCCAACTAAAGTTGATCGGATTTATTTCATGTTCTTATTGATGTTGTAAAGAGTATAGATTGAATTTAAAGGGACGTTTTGAGATATTGTTTGTGAACTTTCATGTTGGGGCATTATATTATGTCATATTTGATATGATTTATCATGGTATTGAAAGAAGGACTTTTTATTGCTTTGATAAATGGGCCTCAAGCATGCTTTAAAATGTTTTTGAGAGGACTTGATACGAAAGTTTGGTTACTAATGATCTTGTTAGTCCTTGGTGCACCATGGTTAACTCGAGTTTGCTTGATATTCATGGGATTCGTTATCATGCTTGATATTCGTTGGTCTGGTACCTGTGCTCGTTTTTGTGGCTTCAAGCCGCGCTTGGTTACTTACCCTCGTGAATTTGTGTGTCCACACTTGTGTTCATAGCCTTGAGCTACACTTGGTTAGTTACCCTCATTGATTTGTGTCTCCATGCTTGTTATCCATTCTAGAAGTCCTACAAATAAATGAGATTTGAGATTTGATGTTTTAAAATTGATTTTGTTAAATAAAATGATTTATTAAGTATTTGGATTTATTTGATTTATAATCCTATATAGATTTTTATTGCCATATCATTGTTATTCAAGGTTAAATACATTTAAATTATTTTCTCGGGTATTTCACTAAATTATATAAATGGAACGTTATTCACTGGAAAAACTTTTGGCTTCAGATAGCATTGATGACCTTGCATCTTTAGTTGAAGCAGTGAAAAGCGCCATTGCTAATCAAGCTTGTAGATATATTTTGGAACAACGGCAAGTGGATGTAAAGCTAAATTTTCATTCATGTATTAATATTTGTAGTGTAGATGCTCCACATAATCTATAGGCAGGATCCCTATTTTAGTTTTCTCTTGATTTGGAATATATATGTATATGTATATACTATATAGAACGGAGTCTCTAAGGCTGTAATGAAAATTTCGATCATTGTAGAATTTTTGGGATGGTTTATTTTATAAGTTTAAGGCTTAAGGAATGTGAGTCCCCTCATATTCTGTGGTCACCCTTTAGTTTTCAGGGCGTGACACCTTCCTTGCATAATGATTGATTTTCACAACCAACATACTCGTTTACTATTACGCTATGTGTTGCTTTAACTATTTTATTAAACAAGGAAAAGTTTGACAAAGAAGCTAGTAAAAGATCTCCATTTTTCAGATCATACCAGTGTGTGGCCACCAGATAAGGCAACTATGTCTTTATCAGATAGACCCATGTGGCCAAAAAATCCCTTAAATGATCCGAGCCCTGTTTGATTACAATGGTTTGTAAGAATTTCATAGGTTAGCATGAAACTTCAATAGATTTTAATGTCTTTAAATTATTAAAACTAACTTTTTGTGGCATTTGGTAAGCGACCTTCTGGAGGTGCTTTAGTTCTGTCCTGTGGACAAAAAGATACTTGTCATCCTCTCTTTAAGCGTACATGTGAATTATTGAATATCATATTCAGAAGGAAAAAAATATTAAAACGATTAAGACTTCAAAATACTAATGTAATATTTTTTTGGTTTACACAAGTTCATGTTGCTTAATTTATGTTTTTAGTCCTATCCATTACTTTTTGATGAGTCTATGCTTTTATAGTGGCATTTGATGAGAAAGTTTCCTTGCAATTTTTGTGTGTTAATGATGATACCGTCTTTGGCTTGTTATAGCTGATTATGTGAGTGAAGTTTAAAATTATGATGAATCCAAATGAGCAAACTATATATTTTTTCGGAATCTTGGCATTTGATGAGGAAGTATTGTTTTTGCGCATAATAAACTCATAGCCCTGAAGATGTTGATTGTTTCTCCTGGTATGAATATTTATGTTCTACAATTTTGAAACTTTTTAAACCGCTAAAGTAATTGTTAATGACATAACTGTCACAAAATGTACCACCTTGCAATCACATTAAGTATGCTGACACATACCAGTTTTCTTTTAAGCATAAGTGTCATCAAATTCCTGAATTGAATGTTAATCACTGTTCCTGATGAGATATAATTAATTCACTGTTACTCTATGAGTGATTTGCTCAAAAATTAGAATTTGGTGGTGTGTTAATTTTGTTCAATGACATATTGCTTTTTTAGAAGGTTGTGATAGATGAAAGAGTTTTGTAACAATTTCGTTTCTGAGTTATAGTGTTGGTTTTGTCAGTTTTTCAGGTTTATACATAGTGCATCTGAAAAAATGACATCTAAAAGAGGGGCGGAAAAGTAGAAGTCGTACAAAATGTACACGAGTAATGGGTACATTTTGTTTCGCAAGGAGTTTAAGAAAGGGAAAAAATTTGCTAACTTCAATGACATGGTGAGGGAGTCCACAAAGGCGTGGAGGGGTTTGAGTGTGGATGAGAAGAAATCATACAATGATTGAGCCAAACAAGGAAGGCCAGAGAAGAAGAAGGGCACCTTCATTGTTGCTTTCGCCTCACGGTGCTCGTTGAAGAAATTTTCTACTCTTAACTCTCCTGCACAGTTAAAAGCTAAGGTGCAGTGGTTGGGGTTTGGAGCTTTACTTCATATTCAATGTATGAGACTGCCACGAGAAATGTTAGTGGGTATAATATGGTGCAGCGGTTAGGGTTTTGTTAATTATTTTGACATTTAGTACTTAGGATTGTAGCCAGTCTGTGTACATATCTGTTGCTCACCATAAATAGATGGATAGTAATCAATTTTGTTGTGCATGATGTTTGTAAATCAGGAATGTAATGTTGAATGAAGGATATGGGATTAACAAAAAGTACATGATTTATAACAAATTTTGTAATGGCATTTATCAATTCTTCAATGACATTTACTAGTTTTTCAATGGTATTTACGAGTTTGTTCTTTAGGTTTACCATTTGTGTCTCTGTAAAATAACAAATAAAAGTGAATTATCACAAATCTTTCAATGACAATTACCAATTCTTCAATGGCATTTACTAGTTTTTTAATGGTATTTACCAGTTGGTTCTTGATTTACCACTTGTCTCTCGATGAAACAACAAATAAAAGTGAATTATCACAAATCTTTCAATGGCAATTACCAATTCTTCAATGACATTTACTAGTTTTTCAATGCTATTTGCCAATTGATTCTTTAGGTTTACCACTTGTGTCTCGATGAAACAACAAATAAAAGTGAATTATCAAAAATCTTTCAATAGCAATTACCAATTCTTCAATGGCATTTACTATTGTTTCAATGGTATTTACGAGTTTGTTCTTTAGCTTTACCATTATGTCTCTAATGAAACAACAAATAAAAGTGAATTATCACAAATCTTTCAATGACATTTACTAGTTTTTCAATGGTATTTACCAGTTGGTTATTCAGGTTTCCCACTTGTATCTCTGATGAAACAATAAATAAAAGTGAATTATCACAAATCTTTCAATGACAATTACCAATTCTTTAGTGGCATTTATGAGTTTGTTCTTCATGTTTACCATTTGTGTCTCTAATGAAACAACAAATAAAAGTGAATTATCACAAATCTTTCAATGACAATTACCAATTCTTCAATGACATTTACTAGTTTTTCAATAGTATTTATCAATTGGTTTTTCAAGTTTATCACATGTCTCTGATGAAACAACAAATAAAAGTCAATTATAATAAATCTTTCAATAGCAATTAACAATTCTTCAGGTTTCCCTTGTTGCAATATCAATACCTTTACATCCTTCATACACATGTGCACTTCTTTCATTATAATTAAAAAGATTTTCCATTTCATAATCATCAATCATGTCTACTAAAATCTTTTCATCAAAGCTTAAAGTGTATTTAATGTCACACCCATGACTATCTATACCAAACCATTATCCTATCATTACCGTCAATTCTTCAACTTTCATCCCCTCCTTTATCGATTTTACCCTCACACTCCCACCATTATATTTAACTTCACCTTCTTCATTGGTTACGAACTCATCCCCAACACGGAAAAAACAAATTAGTGACTTTGAAGAAGGTTTTGCCGCCATATTTGATGTCATCTTGCATTATAACCTGCAACAAAAAATGAATATTTCATCACAATGTTAGACCATATATATATATATATATATATCATATTTCATAAGTGAAAAATATAGTAATTGTAATTACAAGTTCAATAATTACTACTTCCTCCAATATTAATGGTTTTCACAAAGTATGAAAAGATTTTCATGAATTCTTCAATGGTATTTACAAGTTCAAGAATAGCGTTTACCAAACACCATAACAGTTAATGACAACAAGTATAATAAATATCTTGACATGCCTTTCCAACATTGTCTTCCCACGTTCACATCATGCCTACACCTGATCAACCCCACCAAACATTTCCATTTACAATACTAAAGAACCCCAATATTCACAAATTTTGTAATAGTAATTACAAATTCTTCAATGGTAATTACAAGTGCAATAATGACATTTACCAAACACCATAACAATTAATGATAGCAAGTATAATAAATATGCTGACATGCCTTTTCAACATTGTCTTCCCACATTCACGTCATGCCCACCATACATTTCCATTTACAATACTAAAGAACCCCAATATTCATTCACATCATGCCAACTCAATATCCTCTTCATTATACTCATTCTCCCAACTAATAGTAACAAATAAATTAATAACGAACCCACAACATCAATGTCGTTGGATATAAGTAAAGCAACAATAATTATTGGAGAAGCCACAACCAACAAAAACTAAAAGTAAACAGAGTGCAAAATGACAAGCCCAACTTTGGACTAGGCATGACCTATTTGAATACTTCAAAATAGACATCCAACATTAATTTATCCAGCATTTTCAACAATGCAAGCAACCAAGAGAAAGAAGAATGAAGCATAACCTATTTGAATACTTCGAAATAGACAGCTGATGTTGAAAATTTATCCGATGATTTCTGGGATAAGACTAGGAATATTAGAGGAGAACGTTACCATCGACTGCCACTATTAATTTATCCTCTTCATTATCCGATGATTTTTGGGTTGAAGCTCTGCTCCTTTTTTTTTTTTTTTTTTTTTTTTTTTTTTTTTTTTTTTTAGCGTTCCTGTCGGACTGAAGAAGAGAGGGATTTATATAATGTTTTATTACTTAAGGGGTAATGTGGTCTTTTTTTCTGAATTTGTATATTCCTCATAGGCCCTTGTCACTTTTCAGTCTTTTTACAAATTCGGTGGGCTTTTGAGGGTTTTACAAAGGGTCAAGGTGGAAATTTGCCAACCAACTATTACCCGAGGAGCGCCTGGCACAAATAACTATTGAGGGGACCAAAATGGCCAATCAACAATTAAAAAGTAAAAAAAAAAAAAACACAATTTGGAGCAGATTCGCCAACAAACTATTACTCCGTCCATTGTCTTAGTGTCTCTTGTGTCGGCAACGTCGGCATTTCCAAAGCTTCTATTGTTCTTGGGTGTTCCACTCACCCTCTTGAACTCATCCAGTAGTCCACAGTGTTCGACTGGCACGCACCTTGCACCCTGGTTTCATCCCTCCAATGTGACAAACGAAGAACCGTTCCGCCACAATGAATGCTGCTCCCATCTCTGTTGGTGTTTTCTTTTTCCAACAAGAAGGCTTAACCGCTCTTTTCTCTAGCGTATCCACCACCGTCCTATGCCGAGTATCTCATATTTTAACTTAATTATTTGGTGTTTTTTTAAAAATAGTTGTTTGGTTTTTTTTTTTTTTTTTTTTTTTTTTTTTTTTTTTTACTTTTAATAGTTATTTGGTGTTTTTTTTTTCATTTTTTAATTGTTGATTGGCCATTTTGGTCCCCTCAATAGTTATTTGTGCCAGATACTCCTCGGATAATAGTTGGTTGGTAAATCTACACCTTCACCCTTTTACAAATTCAAATGATATTTATATGAAGCGCATGCATCACCCTTAAATATTTTTTTTAAAGAAAAAGACAAACTGAAATGACAACTTATCTAAACTTTTTGGGAATGATTAAAGTCCTATTTATCGTCATTCCACTTATTTTTTATTTAAAAATAATAATACTCCATGGTCCTCAATATAAGATATAGTTGATTTTTTTGGAGAGATTAATAAAGATAAATAAATTACTTTAATGTATTGATATTTATTTTTTGTATACTAAATTTAATTTATTTGACTTATAAATTGATATATAATTAAATTATATATGAAATATGTTATGATTAATTTATTTATTTAGTTTTCTTAATTTTTCAGAAAAGAAGTTAACTATATCTAATATGAAGAACAAAGGGTATAATTGTAGTCATTCGCAACTTAAGTATTTTTTCAAAGTACAAAAAGTGTTTTATGTAAATATTATTTGAAATGTTTTTTTAAGTGCATTTATTGCCCTTAAATATTTTTTTAAAAAAGAAAAATGCACACTGAAACAACAATGTGACTGTTTGGGAAGACCTTTCAATGCCTACAAGCACAGTGAAACGAAATAAAAGCCTAGTGAACTTTTTTTAAAAAAAATTTTCACTCTGTTTGGGTTGACATCAGAGTTAAATAGACTTTAAAAAAAAAAAAAAAAAAAGCAGCTTATGCAGGAAGTCAAAATTTACAATTTCTGGAGAGCATTTCGACCGTTTGCAGCATTAATTTCCACACCTTCATTTGTCCTTTCCTTCCATATGAGTTACCTCTTTTTTCTTTATATACGACTAACATATATATCTGCAGTATTTACTAAGATTCATGTTTTTTTTTTTTTTTTTTTTATCTCAACTGATTTTTAAATAATAATCTTAATAAATTTTACTTTGGAAAAAAGTTACTTCTATTCTTGTTAATCAAAAAATCACATTTACAATATAACTGTTATCCTATTTTAAATTATTTTTATCATTATTAATCCAAATTGACCCAACTTATTTCGATGTTTGAGGGGATGATTTAAGTCGTATTTATTGTCATCTCACCCATTTTTTATTTTAAAAAATCATAGTAAATAGAAAAGAAAAGTAATAAAGCCACGGCAAGGTCCTTCTTGCTTTTCAATATTGAGTACGAGGGACTTGGACTTATATGTTTTGTGTGTGCAGGGACGGATCTTAGTTGTTACAAGGCCCCCCAAAAAAAAATTTATATTTTATTGCGATGTCGCGTTGCCGCTTTGAATATATTAACATCGCTTTGATATTTTATCTCGGATGTTTCGTGTACCTAATGTCATACTGCCGCTTTGAATATTCCCAAAGCTGATCTTTCTTCCCCATGTTTCCTTGATACTATCGGACATCGGTGGAGATGGAATGGAAGCTTTGAATTTTCCCCGAGTAGATAATTTTATGCTTCTAGTGTAGAAACATAGTGGGAAGGTGCAAACTGAATTTCAAAGGTGCGAACTGATAATTTTATACTTCTAATGATTAGATAATTTCTGTTCGTCCGCTAATAAAACTGAATCATGAGTATATAATTTTATGAATCATGTTACTCCCTCACAGTGCAGGCTTGCAGCAGTCCAGCCGTCGATAAAACAAAATTTACTTCAACTTCATCTTATCATCTACAACAAACTCAAGGGTGCAACTAATATCAAAGATTTCCATTGGTACCAAAGTAATTAGGTAAAGACTCAAGGGTATGATATTTTATGCTTCTACTGTAGAAACATAGTGGTTCTGTATAGACTTTGCATAATTGCATTTGTTAAATATGTTATATAATCATAAAATTTTTAATTATAAAATATGTGTATATTAGTTAATATTTGAATATTTTAAATATGTTATATAATCTTAAAATTTTTAATCAACTAATATCTGAATATTTTAAATATGTTATATAATCATAAAATTTTTAATTAGTTAATAAGTATATATTTGGCCTCTCCAAATATTTATCTCAAGGTCCGTCCCAGTGCCGATATAGTCACCGAAAAGAACAGTGCCCATGGTCTGTGCCATCGGAAAAAAGTCAAGAAAATCATGTTTCACAGTCTATGCCGAGTCAAGCACCGTCGGTAACAGGATTATCACCGGAAAAGTCTCTTCCGGCTAGAGAAGACCAGTTTGGCCCGTGGATGTTTGTTCAAAAGCCGGTAAGGTCGAGATTTTCAAGAAGAGAAGGAAACAGTGATAGGTTTGAGAGGAAAAAAAGTGGTTCAGAAGAATACAGGCGAAAAAATGATGGCAGGGTGGAGTCATCATGATTTTTCGTGTTGGATGCTATAGAAGATGAGGAAAACGTGTTTCCCGAAGAAAATTTGATAGATTTGCTTGGTGGAGAAATGGCTACAGCTAGATTTGAAGGCAGCACTGTGACAGATGAAAGCTGCTCGTTCAAAGGAAAAGGCAAAGAAATGGAGTTTTAAGGGATACATTAAATAATAAAGGGGGGCCCACAAAAATAAAATGGGCTGAAATAAGTTAAAAAAAAGAAAAGAAATCCAAAGCAAACTAATGGCTTAGGATATGACAATACGGTCAAAGGAAGTGATGGAGAAAGACTTATGGGTTCAAGTCTTGAAAGCCGAAAAGTTTCTAAGGGAAAAGGTGTCGTGGGTCCGAGGAGGCATTATGTGATCCAAGGTTGTTTAGAAAAAGGGGAATCTAGCAATAAGATGGGTAAGGATCTGGAAAGAGATGAGACAAGTAAGTTGAAAAATAAACAAGGTAGTTTACAAGGTAGAAATAAAAATGAAGAAGCCTCACGAGATAAGAAAATCACACTAAACGGGAGGACGGCACAACCCAGTTGCTACAGATCATGGAAAATGATAGAGGAAAACAAGGCAACTTGGAGGTGGCAATTATTGGTAGTAACCAGAAGGAAAAACCACTGATCGGGAAGTTGTATTTTACTTCTTCTTTTAATATTTTCTATGAATATAGCTGTTTGGAATTGTCGGGGGGTTGGGGGGTAGATTGTTCCCTCGAGTTTTGAGAGATATAGTTAATAAATATGGAATCAAAGTCATGGGAATTTTGGAACCCCGAGTTAGTGGTGTTAGAGCAGATAAAGTAGTAAAAAAATTAGGTTTCACAAATTGGTCACGGGTAGAAGCAGCGGGTATGCGGGGGCATATGGGCGTTGTGGAATAGTAGTGAGATTTCAGTTGAATATATCTCCTCAAACACTCAAATTATCCATTGTAAGATCACAGATAAAAAATCAAACGAAATTACCCTTGTAACTTTTGTCTACGGGGATACTAATGTGGCAAGAAGGAGGGAGCTGTGGGAATCACTTCAGTTAATAGCAGAGTCGGTGACAATATCTTGGATGATCTTAGGAGATTTTAATGCTTTCTTCCAACAATCTAATAAGAGTGGGGGAGTTGCTCCCTCAAACAGGATGATGGCTCCTTTTCGAGATTGTATAAATCAATGTAATTTGTTAGAGGTGCCTGTAGTAGGAGATAAATTCACTTGGGAAAGGGAGGGTATTAAAGAAAGGATTGATTGGGTCTTTTGTAATTTGGACTCGGAAATATACACCCACAAGCAAGGGCATACCACCATCTTCGCTTCAAATCAGAACATAGAGTAGTAGTTGTTTCATTCAGTTCTTCAGTTATGCTTGACAAGGGAGGAAAACGTTTCAAGTACCAAGCAGCATGGTGTTTGGAAGAAGATTTCTCAAATTTGGTAAAATCATCATGGATAGGGAATCTGCATAGGACTTCACATAGGCTTGAGCATCCAATAAATTGGACTTGATTAAGTTCAGAATAGCATCACGTTCAATAAAGAAGTCATCTATCTCAGCAATAGGAGAAGTACCCGATGCATATGGCACCAAAATGGGAGGTTCTCTGCCATAAACAATTCTGAAAGGTGTATATCCTGTAGAAGTATGGTACCCGGTATTGTAAGAGAGCTCTACCCAATGAAGAAAACGAGACCAACTTTTTCGATGGTCTTGGCGAAACTTGAGGATATGTTTCTAAGCATCGATTTACCACTTCCGTTTGGCCATCGGTTTGAGGGTGATAAGAGGTGCTCATTTTGAGTTTGGTACCTGAAAGTTTAAATAATTCTTGCCAAAAAGAACTCAAGAAAAGAGGATCCCTGTCTGAAATGATGGATTTAGGAGTTCCATGTAGACGAATAATCTCTTTTGTAGAAAACGGATGCTACCGATTTTGCTATAAAAGGCCGAGATAAACCTAGAAAATGGCCATACTTGCTGAAACGGTCTATCACAACTAAGATGACATTAAAACCATTCGATTTAAGTAGTCCTGTTATAAAATCCAGGGAAAGATCCTCCCAAATGTGATGAGGGATTGGTAAGGGTTGCAGTAAATCAGCAGATGATTGAGGAAGATATTTGCTTCGTTGGCAAATAAGGCATTTCTGTATAAACTCTTTTACCTCATCTTTCATATGGTCCCAAAAATAGTACATCTGCAACCTCTTGAGAGTCTTTAGGACGCCACCGTGGCCTCTAATCAGAGAAGTATGTGCCTCAGAAATCAACATGTGAATGAGAGATGAATTGGTAGGAATTACTAATCTGCTGTTATAGAATAAACGCCCAAAAACTAGTGAATAATGAGGGACCGAATTGGGGTCTTTTTGGAGTGCAAGCAAATTCTTACTGGTAGAAGGGTCTTGCTGCAATAATTCTGGTAAATCCTCAAAATCATAAGCATGCGGTATGGTAATGCTGAAAAACTCCACAGAATGAGGAGACTGAGATAGAGC
Organism: Acacia acuminata; assembly: GCA_019022655.1. Classification (NCBI taxonomy): domain Eukaryota; kingdom Viridiplantae; phylum Streptophyta; class Magnoliopsida; order Fabales; family Fabaceae; genus Acacia; species Acacia acuminata. The sequence goes on from JAFJYI010000359.1 coordinate 227,562, forward strand.
TATAGCACCTTGATTTGATGTTCCCGGTTTATAATTGATTCGAAAATCAAAGGGAAGAAACTCTCAAAGATGCTACTGTGATGGATTAGTGAGTCGCTGATCCATAAGGTATTTGAGACTAAAGTGATCTGTTTGTACCAAAAACTTACGCCCAAGTAGATAATGGGGCCATTTATTTAAAGCCATCACCAATGCTAATAATTCTTGCTCATAAACTGATTTATGTTGATAATAAAATGACAGCCCCTTGCTGTAATAAGCAATTGGATGCCCTCCTTGTTGTAAGATAGCGCCAATTCCAGTAGAGGATGCATCACATTCCACAATAACAGATTGAGTGAAATCAGGTAAATGTAAAACAGGAACTTGTGTTAAGGCTTCCTTAAGGTTGTTAAGTACAGACATGGAAACACTATCCCAATGAAAAGCATCCTTCTTGGTCATGTCTACAAGAGGCTTTGCGATATGGCCATAATTGTGTACAAATCTTCTATAATAGCCTGTGAGACCCAAAAAACCACGAAGTTCATAGATGTTTTTTGGTAATGGCCACTCAATAATTGCAGAAACTTTGTTAGGATCAACACACACGCCCGTGGCAGAAATAATGTGGCCCAAGTAAGAGATATCCATTTGAAGAAAGTCACATTTCCTAGGATTAGCATAGAATTCATCATGCTGCAAAGTCTGAAAAATAGTCTGCAAGTGCATGATATGATCCTCGAAGGTTGCACTATATACCAAGATATCATCAAAGAAGACCAAAACAAATTTCCTCAAAAATGGACAAAAGAGATCATGCATTGCCGCTTAGAATGTAGCAAGAGCATTGGTCAGGCCAAAAGGCATGACAATGAACTCGTAATGATCAGAATGTGTTCGAAAGGCTGTTTTATGAATATCAGAAGGAAGAACATGAATTTGATGGTAACCAGATCGGAGGTCAATCTTGGAGAAAAATTTAGCACCATGTAATTCATCAATCAACTCATCAATTGTAGGAATAGGGTATTTGTCAGGGATAGTGAGATGATTGAGCTCCCTATAATCAACACAAAAACGCCAAGTTGCATCTTTTTTTGGTACCAAAAAGACAAGGCTGGCAAAGGGGCTAACACTAGGCTGTATGAAGCCTTTTTGTAATAAGGCAGTCACTTGATTTTCAATTCATCCTTTTGAGCAAAAGGATATCTGTAGGGAAAAATGTTTGGAGGTACAACATTAGGGTACAGAGGTATTGCATGATTATACTGCCTGAAGGGAGGTAAGGTTTCAGGGTCTTGAAACACGGATGAATAAGATTGAAGTAAATCTTCAAGGGTATCAAATTGCTGAACAAGCTTAGTGCATAAGAAACTATGCAAAGAAGTAGATGTGACCTGTTGGGGAATACCTTGTAACTTATATCTTTTTCCATCAATCCAAAAGACCATAAACAGTTGCAGCCACTTTGCTGCTACTGTGTTCAATGATGGTAGCCACTTTATTCCAAGAACCATATCCACATTACACAAAGAAAAAGGGAAAAAGTCATCTTTAATTGTCACTTCTTGAACCTTCACCTAAAGTTGCTTACAAATGGAGTTACATGAGACCATCCTGGAATCGCCAACCTAAACACCGAAAGGAGGAAGGCGTTGTAAAGGCAAATTCATGCTGCGAACGAGTTTAGAGTCCACAAAATTGTGTGTGGATCCATTATCAATCAAAATCAGGATTGTTTTAGTGCGCAAAATTCCTCTGACTTTCATAGTAGTGTGCGAATTACTGCCCAGAATAGTATGAAGGGATATCTTGGTGAAATTGACGTCGGTAATTTGTGGTTCTTCTTCTGTCATATCGTGTGATTCATCTGTTTCTTCCGTGATGTCCATTATGCGAAGCGTTGACGTATTTCAACGATGCCCAGGGCTGAATCGGTCACCGCTACCACAACTTGAAGCATAAGCCCTTTTCACGCCGTTTTTGCCTCTCCGATTCAGATAAACGTTGTTGTTGCGGAAAGTTAGGAGTGGATTGGGTAATGGCCGAAGTAGTGGGGAATGATTTAGGAAAATCCGAATTTCAAAAATTTGAATTTTGAATTCCCTTATATGTGGCGATGTAACTTCCCTATTTTGCGGCATAATTATTCTGCGGCTCTCTTGAATAATTTTGCTTATATCCGATGGTCGAGAGGCACTAAAATGAGATTGGAGATGGTGAGCACCTTGAGATTGAACCTTTGCTTCAAATTCTAAAGCCAAACTCAAAGCTTTATACACTGTCCGTGGCTTTTGAATTTTGACATCTGCCTGAAACTTCTCCTTTAAACCATTGATGAATACTCCAAGTAGGCAATGCTCGGGCCACCCTTGCACTTGAGCTTGACGGTGAACAAATTCTTGTTTATATTCTGCCATCGTGCTGACTTGTTTGATGCTGCATAGATGTACATTCAGATTTTTGAAATTCGGCTGGGCCGAATTGTTCTTGGAAAATTTGTACTAGTTCTTCCCGGTGCCTTATTGTTCGTCTCGATGACACCCATGTAAAAGTATCTAATACGTCTCCTTCCAAGTAAATTGTTGTGACAACCACTTTTAAATCCTTAGGTGTTTGATAATATCTGAAATATTTCTCAGCCTTTAAAATCCATCCTCTTGGATCACCCCCCTCATACTTTGGAAAATCAACTTTTGAATAAGGTCGTTTGGAAAATTTTCTATTCCATGAGTGGTCATCCATATCTACTTCATCTTGTTCAATGAAAGGATCCTTGTAATTGTGACTCATTTCTCCTTGAATTATGGCTGGCCCTTTTGCTTTCTTCAAGGTATTAATCTCTAAATTCATCAAGTTCAATTGAGCAAGAATGGCTGATAATTGAGGGTTGGATTCTGGATGCGTTTGGGTTGGCTATTGAATCAAAATTACTACAAGATCATCCTGGGGGTTGGGAATGGAGGGATTTTTTGGATTGATTTGGTTGTATTGGTGGATCATTCTCATATGATGAATTTCTTGTGTTCACCATGATGATAGATAGGTTCAAGGATCTACTGCTCTAATACCAATTAATAGGATCCTTGCAGAATATAAGAGAATGAATGAAGGAAAAGGAACTCTAGAGCCAGTATCTGAAATCTCTAGCCAATTAAACGATACAATCAGATTACAATGCTTGTCTGATAAAACATATTACAAACACTTATATAATTCAAACAATACAACTTCCTATAACTTCTTATACAGTAACTTCCTATAACTGCGGTATAAAACTACCAATTAGATAAGATAGGAGTAACTACTATGAATAACTACTATAACTTATCCTAATTACTTTTCTTCCTTCTAGAATAAACTAATAGGGGACGTGGACCCCTATCAACAGCGGTATGGGGAGAGTTCTATAACAGGATTGGGAAGTGTTAGAATATTAGGAAATAAATCAACTTTATTATTAGGATCTCTTGATTATTGTCCTCCTTGATTATAGGATCCTAATTATATCAGCTTTATTAGCCTTTATTGTAATTTATCTTAGTCCCTAAGTTTCTCTTCTATCTACCTATATAAAGGCTCCTATGTACTCTCTTTTATTTTACGGAGTTTAATAGAGTGAATTTTATCCCTCTAAATTAAACATGGTATCAGAGCAGGATAAATTCCTGAAGAAAATTAACAATTATGTTCTGGATTTCCGGCGCTGGTGACTTGATGCTCTGTCCAGAGTTTTAGAGAGGCAGTGAGTTACACGGCGCCGGGAGACACACAACTCTGGTTAAACCAGAGAACACAAACAGGACCACCATAGTCAGATCCACAAATCACCAAAACAGAGTTGCAAATTCCGGCGATATTCCTAGATTCAGGCGAGCATTCCGAAAAGAGGAAAAGAGAAGAGAGCGTTGCGGAAGGAGAACTCAAGGCAACATAGATTGCCAGAGCAACACTGATTGCTAGAGCAATGTAGATTGCTACCTTCACCATCAGACAGCCTCGATCTCACCACCAGAAAAAGGAAAGAAGTGTAGATTTACCAGAAGCTAAGCTGCAAATCAAAGAGACCCAATCACCACCGTCGTTCAACTTGCCGACAGGTCACGAACTCAGTCCGTAATTTCAGTCGTGAACACTGGTGATCAAAGCCATCATGCGTCCTCTGTCGCAGATCGGAGAAGGAGAAGGAGCAAAGAGAAAGGAGGCGAAGTCCGCGGCACTCAGGCTGTAAGAAGTCACGGGTCTGATCTAAAAATGGATCTGATCTAAAAGTGTCCAATCTGTCATTTGTCAAATTGAGGGACTTGAGATTCTTTCGGGTAAGTTCTGCTACTTAATATGGGACCTCTGAGACTTAAAAAATGAGTACAAGCCCAAACAAAATATGGGACCTCTGAGACTCCAAAAATGAGTACAAGCCCAAACAAAATATGGGACCTCTGAGACTTCAAAAAGGAGTACAAGCCCAAACAAAATAAATGGGCCGCTGAGACTCAAGAAGAGTACAAGCCCAGACAAAAATAAATGAGCCGCTGAGACTCAAGAAGTACAAGCCTAAATATTTTGAAGATTGAAGCAGACAGAACAAAGTTTGAAGGATTTTGAGGCAAGCTGGGTATGAGCGACATATGCTCTCCAGCTTGAGGAGGAGTGTTAGAATATTAGGAAATAAATCAACTTTATTATTAGGATCTCTTGATTATAGTCCTCCTTGATTATAGGATCTTAATTATATCAGCTTTATTAGCCTTTATTGTAATTTATCTTAGTCCCTAAGTTTCTCTTGTATCTGCCTATATAAAGACTCCTATGTACTCTCTTTTATTTTACGGAGTTTAATAGAGTGAATTTTATCCCCCTAAATTCAACAGGAAGAAACTAAAAAGTGGGTTATCTACAAAGGCATGGGAAGATCATTGGACACCATTAGACAAGCCTTTGAAATACTATGTGCACAAGAATCTTCACTTGATGGATCTACAGGTCGTGGTAAAGGACTTTGTTAAGCCAAATGGACAATGGGATAAGGATAAATGGAGAACTTTCCTTCCAAATAGGATAGTAGAAGGAATTTTAAAGGTTGTTCCACCGAATGGCCTGGGTGTGGATGTTTTCTATTGGCGGAAGGCTTCGAATGGGAATTTCACTGTTAAATCAGCATACACTATGATTTACCATCAACAGAAGCATACACCTGAGCCCACCTAGCAGCGTATATAGCGTTGGGAGATTCCTAAATGAGCAAAATTCTTCATGTGGCAAGTGTTTCATGAGAGACTTCCCACTAATGCACGCAAGTGTTTCATGAGAGACTTCCCACTAATGCACTTGGAACAAAATATAATCCTCATGTGCAAAATACTTTCCCTTTTAAGTGTGATAGAGAGGAAACCATTATCCCTGAGAGACTATGAGATTGCCAAGAGAGTGTGGTTTAATTTAACTAACCCATTATATTATTCTATATTTTTCTTTGGCTCTTTGTAGGATTGGCTAAAATGGAACTCAAAAAACAACCCATCTGGCAGGCTTAGGCTAGATGGCATTGGCACAGAACATTTGGTGTTGTGTGTTGGCTTCTCTGGAAGAATAGATGTATGAAAGTATTTGAAGGCACAGGAGATCAACCCATAGCGATTACACAAAGATCCATCTTCCACTTAATGGAAGGAGTGGCGCATGGCTGTTTCCAGCATCAAATTATGCAGATACCAGACAAAGTAGGAGTTAGATGGCGTCCCCGGGATCCAGATTATGTACGTGTGGATGTGGATGGATCATACAGGAATAGTGGACAGACAACTTGTGGAGGAGTGATCAGAGATCACCAAGGAAACTGGGTATGTGGGTTTCAACAGAAGTTGGGTCATACTACATCAACTGCTGCGGAAATCCATGCTATCTACAGGGGCCTTATACTTTGCAAACAATTGGGTTTTAAGAAGATTATGCTCCATACTAATTCATTGGCTGCCATTTATTTGTTATTACTTGATTGTGGGTAGGGTCATCCTATGAGAGATGAAATACAAGAGGTAAGATCCATTGTCCTTTCATATGAGGATCTACAGATTATTCATACTTATAGAGAGGCTTTAAGATGTGCTGATTATTTAACTCGATCGGCTCAAGAGATGAATCAAGATTTTGTAATTATTCAATCCCAACCTCTTGAATGTGTTGCATTAGTAAATCTTGAGTGTGGTGGAATGTCACTGAGATCAGTGTATGTAGTCTAATGTTGGACTTTTTGTAAACCTCAAACCTTTGACTTGTATTATCAAAAAAAAAAAAAAAAAAAAAAAAAAAAAAAAGATAAAACGTTGGTGGCGGCTTCAAATCACAGCAGTGAGGGACCCACAAACTCTCATCATAGCTATTCCCAACAATCACGCCAACAACAACCTACCCGCCCTGTTAAGAACAGAGCCTACCGCGTGAGGAGGACGCTATGGCTTTTGTCCTTTTGGAAAATTGTAAAAGGCTCAAGTGAAGTGGCTGCCAAATCTTCCACCTCCGCTTGAATCGATGCTAGATTACGGAGTTCATAACCCATACTCTCACATTAAACTTAGCCTTCCTGGTTGGCATGTTTATGAATTTCAAATGCCAAAAGGCATAATTATATTTATACCTCATCGAGGATTTTGGCACATAACATGGTAAGTCCCAGTGTCATTTATAAGTTCAAATAATTTTCCCAGTCTCATTTATATGTCAAATAATTTAACTCTCACATATTAAGAAATATTAAGAAATGAGAGTTAATTAACTCAATAATTTTAAACTAAATTTTTAATTTAACCCTTATTTATGAATAGATATTATTCATCTGTTTCTTCTCTCTCTATTTTTAATAAAGGTAAAAAATTATAATACTCTCATTTATTATTCAAAAATTAGACTTATGACAATAAGGACATTTTTTTTTTTTTTTTTTCCAAATTTAACTTCCAAATAGGATCAAGTGGTAATAATATAATTGTATAAGAAGTGTAATATAACGTAAAAGATAATTATGATTTATGAGTAATAATATCCAAAGTGGTGGCTGGTCGGAAACAAAAAAATTGAAAGTGCAATTCCTTTTCTTAATCTTACACAAAGTTTATTGAAAGTAGGCATGTCTAAGGACTGGGTTAGACTGGGATGGAGGTCAACCTGAAGTCCGGTTCGATATGACCTCGGGTTGAAAAAGTCGGCCAGTGCAGTACTGACCGAAGCTTGGTGGGCGGGCCATGGGACTTCTTGGACTAGTTTTTTTTTTCCCAGTTTTTTTTAATATTTTTTTGCGAAGCAATATTTTAGTTCTAGTTTCACATGACTTCCGAAAGTAATAAAAAGTGATTTAGTGAAAAGTGATTCATATAAATTAAAAAGCATATTAGGATGTCTAGACTCCAATGAGCGGCTCGGTGTAGTAGTGATTTTTTTTTTTTTTTTTTTTTTTTAAAAAAAGAAGACCTAGGGTCAGACCGGACTAGTCCAAGGGGTCTAAGCCCCTGGACCAAAGTCCAGTCTAACCCGAGCAGTTTGGTCCGGTCCGATTAAATTATCTTGGACCAATTTTTTCTTACCCCGGACCAGGCCAACTAGACCTCAAATTTTTTTGGACAACCCCTTCTTTACGTTCCGCGTTTTTATTTTCAAAGAAAAAACAGTGACTCTTACACATGGAAAAATGCGGAAATATAATACTCCCTCAGTCCTCTTATCTATAATACTACGTATAAGAAATCTTGAAAATTTCCTCGAGTCCTATACACTAACAGCCAATAGCATTAAATTTTTACTTTCTTCAAATGCCTTTATCAATTTGTAGAGAGAGATGGTATAAAAAAAGAGAGAGAAATAACGGTTAATTAAAATAGTTGGTTTTAATTAGAAGGTAATTTTGGAAAGTAGCGATATTTTTTGAAAAAGTTGACAACAGGAATTTTGAAGTACAAAATTTTAGATAAGGTATTTTTTAAAATGTGGGTTGTGAATTATTTATTAAATTTTATTATTTTCTTATCAACATAATTTAGAATTTTATAAAATTAAAATATTTTCTAGTATTTACAGTTAAGAATATCTTCTATGACATGAGGCAGTAACTTTGAAATTGGAATCCACTTTCTCTCTCATCATCATTTTTTTTGCTCAAATCTCTCATCATCATCACCATTAGCAAAAGCCAAAGTCGGTATATATTATAGGGTCCCAAGTAAATTTGTTTATAAAAGAACTCCACTAACAAAACTCCTATATATCGTGGACGGCGAGCAGATGTGTTACACACTGGAAGCCCGGCCAATGGAAAAGAAGGTTAAATAAGGGGGATAGGATTTGGTTCTTTCGTCTACATCTCTCTCGTTTATTGCAGTGATCGTCATCTTCAGACTACAGCAGTGAGTGTGCAGAAGAAAGCAAGATCTCTCCAACAACTTTCGTAACAGTATTGATCACTGTATATATTACGAGTTTATAAATCTGTACAAAAATTTTCCTTTATTTAACCCTGCAGGTTTGAATTTTATGCCCCTGACTCCTTTTCTTGTTTACTGATATGATTATGTTGTTGCAGATAACTCTCTGAACCACTGCAATGGCTTATAGTGTCGGAGGAGAATCATCTTCCAGCTCTGATACTTTTAATTCAACTTCAAAGTGGGAGTATGACGTTTTCTTGAGTTTTGCAGGGAAAGACACTCGCCTGAATTTCACAGGTCACTTATATGAAGCTTTCATTAGAAGTGGCATCAGATGCTTTAGGGATGATGTAGATCTTTCGAAAGGGGAGGACATAAATTATCTCTTTACTGCAATTCGGTCTTCTCTCTGTGCAGTTCTTGTTATCTCTAAAAATTATGCAAAATCTGCATGGTGTTTGGATGAGCTTCAAGAAATTCTTGAATCTCAAGAGAAATTGGGTCAAAGGGTTTTTCCTATATTCTATAATGTTAATCCAGCTGATGTAAGAGATCAACGAGAAAGTTTTGGAGAAGCCTGGGCTCAACTTGAAGAGAAATTCAAACAAAATACAACCAAGGTGCAGCGTTGGAGAACTGCTTTGTCAAAAATTGGCCATTCGTCTGGCTGGGTCACCGACGACGAGTAAGTTTTCTTTTACAACCACTTAATCATATTTTCCATATTTATTTAACTTTATATTTTTGTCATGATCTATAATTTTGGTTTAAATCGGTCATAATCATTTTCTTAGTCTTCCTTTTAGACAATAACTGGAAAATCTCGCATCCATTTGAACAGAAATGAGAATCAACCATTAATAATTCATATATAATATATTCATTTAACGTCAAAAATTGGTCATATTTGTTCATTGAAGCATATCCATTATGCATGTGCTGCGGGTTATGTTAATTTTAATTTCTTTTCGATAACTTAATTATAATTTATAAGGAGTATTCGTTTAGATATGTTTAAATTATATGTCTGCTAGTAACCTTTATAGCATATTTAATATTTTCATATATTATCAAGAACATATTAGAGTCAATAATTTTTTCTGTGACCTGACTCAATTTATTTTTAAGTACCATAAAATTATAATTTTTATGGGAAAATCTCTTCCAAAGCTATCTAAAATAAGAAAATTCTAAATTAACTTGGTGAGTTTAACTAATCTTTAACGATTTCCAAATGTTAACAAAATGACATGACTTTAGTACCTTCTCCTCTGTTCTCTCCCCTCTATAGCTTTAGGACTTTATTGCTCAATATATCAACATGAATATATAATAAAATAAAATATCTTAAATCAAAGGTATTTTATGTGTTCTCAAAGGATCATCAAGAAGAATTCAAGTAAAAAAAAAAAAAAAAAAGGAAAACATAACAAATGCCATGACAATATCATTTAATCGATTAAATGTTTTTTAGTTGAAAAATCAATTAATTGATATTAAAGAAACAGAAAATAAATGAATGAGATTTTTTTTTTTCAAAGAAAATAATGTCCCAACTTCAATTTGTAAAAGTCACTTTTACTAATATTAATCTAAACAATGAATGATTTTCCTTGACACACAAATGTGTGTTTTTTTAAAAATAGTTTAGTTAAGATTCCAATTTTTTATCTTTTCCATTCTTTAATATAAATAACTTTTAAGATTAATTATTTGTTTCTAATTGGAGGCTTGTAAATTTGATATACTAAAGATATTTTGCATAAAAAGATATTAAATGCCCTTAAGATTACATAAAATGTTTCATATGTTGAAATATAAAACTATCCAAAAAAAAAACAAACTTGAAACAAATATAGTAAAACATATACTTATATATCTATTTAAATAATATTTTTATAATGACATCATATATTTTTTGAAAAAAAATATTTTCATGTTAATAAAATGAACTCTTTACTCTTTGTTTAAAAATATTCTACAAACGATTATATTTAATATATTTTCTTGAACAAAAACAAATTAACTATCATGGTTTATACGATAATTATTGGGATATGATATTATCACTACCATTTTTTGTCACTACCAATGTCACTACTATTTGACAAAAAATTGTGGTGACAATATCTTATCCCTAGTTATTGTAAGTAAATTATAGATGAATCATTTTGCTATATTAAATATTTATGTGTGTGTGTTGAGTGAGTGTATATATATATATTTATTTATTAAAAAGCATAAGTTGCAGAGTAATAAAACTTTACATATATACATACACATATCATTGAAAAACATAAGTTATAGAGTAATAAAGCTCTTTAAAGAGGATATAGGAGAGGGTTTTAAAGTCATTTCCTATATTTTGAGATCTCAAATTAGGCTAATGACTCAATTAAGGATTTATTGAATTTATCAATTTGACTTATAATTTTCTTAAATTAGCTTAGCTTTATATGGGATTTTCCCAAATTTAATTAAAGCACCCGAACACATTTAATTGATTTCCATGTGATCATAAAAATTCAAATTTCTTTTGAAATCTTCTATGACATAATCAATAATTGTGCTCCATGACTAAAATACCGTGAAATCAGGCACCCAACTCCGTAATGGTCCCTCACTATAACATTCCAGTCCTTCAATAATATAATTACAAATTTAATTGTGCCTAACAATAAGTATCAGTTGTCCTTCAGTGTGAGTTTTTCTAATTTAAATTGAATTTCGATAACCATTTCCCCTAAGTTTCAGTTATTTTAAAGAAAAATATATTTTCTATAATGAAATTCCATATTTCCCACTATTTACTTATTTTCTCTGTAATATATGAACTCTCTTAATGATAAATTTTCTTCTTGTTTTCTTTTTCCCTTTTTTTTTTTACTTTATGGAGATTTTGTTTTACTTGAAATTAAAACTCCCTTTATACTTCTGCATAAGATCATTTTAATTTGTGAGAAACATATTAATGTGACAGCGGAAAACTAAAAGGCATTCATTTTCCATGCACATTGATATTTTATATGTTGATGAATTTGTATCCAGCGATAAATCGAAATTTTGAAGAAGTTGAATTTTTTGGGTAGAATGATCACGTTTTCAATTTTTATGGGCTGATGGATCAATTCTGCTTTGACGTGCTGAACAATTCACATTCCACTTATTCCCATTCCTGTTCTCGACTTTATATTCTTATGAAAATTTAATAACAATTTCCAGTTATATAAAAAAATAGTGTAGCTTTAGTAAACAATAATACGTTCTTCAAGAAAATCACGTTTTTCATTTTCATTTTATTTTATCATAACTATATATATATATAACACCCATGCTAACAATGATTTTTTTGGTAGGCACGAAGCAGATCTTATAAAAAAGATAGTTGGAGGTGTATGGAGTTTTTTAAGTACTAAATTACCATCTTTTGTTGACAATTTGGTTGGAATTGATTCAAAAGTGGCCGATGTGATTCCATTCTTGGAGATTGGTTTAGAAGGCGAACGTTTGTAGTCGGGATATGGGGTATGGGCGGTGTGGGCAAAACAACTTTGGCTAGAGTTGTTTCTGAAAAACTATCAGACAAGTTTGAAATTTACTGTTTTCTTGGAAAAGTTAAAGATGCTTTGTCTAAAGGTCTGAAGGTCTAATCTCTTTGCAAAAAAAGTCTTCTTTCTCATCTCCGAATAGACTTGGAAATATGTGATAGTTATAAAGGAATGCAGATGATAAGAACTTGCCTTCACGAGAAAAAGGTCCTCCTTGTCCTTGACGACATAGATGATATGAGCCAATTAAAGGAGTTGGCTGAAAGTCCAGATTGGTTTGGTAAAGGAAGCAGAATAATTATCACAACAAGAGATAGACACTTGTTCGCCTCACTTAGAGAGAAAAGAATATATGAGATGAAAACCATGAAGAATGAAGAATCTCTTCAAATCTTTTCAAAAAAAGCATTCAACCAAGATCATCCAGAAGAGAAGTATTTGCAGCATTCTAATTCTGTGGTTGAATATGCGGGAGGCCTTCCACTGGCACTTCAAGCTTTGGGTTCATATTTTTGTGGGAGAAGTGAGGAAGCTGTGTGGAGAGATGCTTTAGATAAATTGAAGCAAATTAATCCTTATAAAAATATTCTTCAAGTGCTTAAAATAAGTTATGATGGATTAGATGAGAAAGAACAGATAATATTCTTAGATATTGTTTGTCTTTTCCATTATTGGAAGAAAGAAGAAGTGACTAAAATTTTGAAAGGTTGTGATCTTAAGCCTATACTTGGAATACAGGTCTTGATTGAAAAAACTTTACTAGTTGAAACTGAAGATGACAGATTAGATATGCATGATTTATATGAAGACCTGGGTTGGTATATAATTCAACAAAAATGGCCCAATAGCAGATTGAAGAAGTTTGGAGAAATTAAGGAAGTACTTGGAAAATAATAAGGTGAGAGCTTTATTTTCTCAATATCTCATTTTGTTGACATATCTCTAATGTTTTTAATATTTTTTACTTCCTTATCATTCTCATGTTATTGTTTTGGAAAATGATATTTTTTATTAGGGATCCGGAGAAATAGAAGCTATTGTTATGGAAAATAAATATTGGAACGGAGACAAAATAAAAGTACATCCTGAAGCCTTTTCAAAGATGAGTAAACTTAGATTACTACTCTTTAATCCAACCGATTGTCTAATCAAGGTACCAAAGGGATTGAAGAAACTTTCTGGTGCATTAAAATTTGTCCGATGGCCATCATTTCCTTTGAAAACTCTTCCACTTCCATTGGATGAACTTGTTCATATTGAAATGCAACATAGCAACATAAAACAACTTTGGAATGGCAAAAAGGTGAGATTGATGTTTATTTATCTTAAAAATATATCTACATATCCATGATTTATTGATTCATTGTTTAGTGAGACTGATGATTCTACAATCTTTTGTTTGACTAGTCCATGAATTACTTGAAGTTTATTGACCTGAGCGAATCTTTCAATTTTACTGAAACTCCGGACTTCTCAAATGTTCAATCTCTAGGACACTTACGTCTTTCTAGATGCTCATCCCTTGTTAAGGTTCATGAATCTCTTGGAGTGTTGAAAGAGCTTGTTGAGGTGGACTTGCATGGTTGTGAAAATCTTGACCTACCAAGTAAATTGGAAACAAATTCTTTGAGAAAGTTAGATCTTGGTTGGTGTAAAAATGTTAAAAAGCTCCCAGAGTTTGGGGAAAGTATGAAGCAATTATCATATCTTGATGCGAGTCACACTGCTATAACTGGTCTTCCTGAATCATTTGGATCCTTGACTGGACTTAGATGGTTAGATCTGAGGGCAACTGGTTTAATAAATCTACCCACTGATTGCTTCTCCGGGTCTTTTTGGACTTGTCTTTCTTTCATTGGCGGGTTGCGAAGGGCTTGTGTCTTTGCCAAGGCTTCCACCACGGCTAATTCGATTAGAAGCCCAGACGGTTGTTATTCAATGAAACATTCATTAGACGAACAGTTGTTGTGTATGGTGACTTCACTTGACCATGAGGTATGTTGGTCTTCCCGCATTCTATCTAATGATTTTTGTGTACTGTTTTTTTCCTACATATGCAATACATGACTAATTTTTTATATTAGTACCGTGGGCAAACTAAATATGTAATATCTGATGAAGAAGAAGAAAATATGCCATTCCCTTGTGAGAAAGATGATTATTCGTCATTCAATTGGAAGGACGTTGAGGTATGTGTCACAATTATATGTCTTCTTGTCACCCGTATATTCTCCCTTCATTAGGTAATTAATGTTAACAACAGTTTGTTTTGTATGCAGCTAGAAGATCACCTCAAAAATTTCTTTGCAATCATGCCATCTGAAGACAAAATACCATCATGGTTTTATCCAAACATAAAATATTATTATAAGGCAAGAAAAGAATGTGAGATAGAAGTGAACGTACCTCCACATTTCCGTGCTAGTAAATGGTCGGGAATTGTTGTATGCTTGCATATAAGAGGTAATTGTAGTGGTGTGATTAGTTGGAGTAGTAAAGCACCAGAACATTATGAGGAATGTGTAGGGCTGTTACATGGTATTGAGAGATTATATGGAGGTGATGGCCTCTGCATAATGTTCGTGAAATTTAATCAGAATACCTATTGGCAATACCTAAGAGGTGATAACAATTCTCTTCACATCCAACTTTGTTCTTGCAATACACTATTGGGATATGGGTGGAGAGTGATATGTGAAGAAGATATACAAAGTTGGTGTCATCCCAATCATTTCAACCAATTCACCCGACCCCAACATGCTCCTCCTTCTGAGGTCAAGCTTCCCTTGCGAGTACTTGGCAGAGTCCTTGGGTATAGATCACTATATCGATCACGCTATGGTTATGGTTATGGTTTTTCATCACTATACTTTTCAGACACCCCTTGTGTGGAGGTTATAGAAGGTTTGTCCCCTTGTGTGGAGGTTATAGAAGGTTTGTTCGGTGGTATTTTCTAAATAACAAGGGAGACTATTAATTATATATATATATATGGTTTTGATGGTTAATCCTTCTTTTTAAGATTTATAGGAGTATAAACTAACAGATATGAGGTAATAAATGTCCTCCCACTAAACTTCCAAGTGTACAAAATCATGATATATATATATATATATAATACAAAATCATGATATATATATATATATATATATCATGATTTTGTACACTTGGAAGTTTAGTGGGAGGACATTTATTACCTCATATCTGTTAGTTTATACTCCTATAAATCTTAAAAAGAAGGATTAACCATCAAAACCACTTGACAACTTATTTTAATCCGCCACATTTGAACATATTTGTTAGAGTTGTTAGAACTTATTCTACTCCTTGCCCTTCTAATCATGATACTTCCTTACTCCTTACTTTTATCGCTTTATTTATATATTCTTTCTGCCAAACTATCATCATCAATCATCAATATATATCAATATCATCATCAATATATATCTAATAACACATCCCTCAAGCCATCTCCTAAATGGCTTATCCTTGGCTCCACACACAATTCACTGTTCATAAGCCACAGACTAGCCATTGGGCTCCGTGCATGCTCACGAGTCCCCTCTCAATGCTCCCTTCTTTTTTCCCCTTCCCCATACCTTTTTTCTCAAATGTTACCATCCCCGTCTCTGTCCCTTCCTCCTTGCCTCATATTCAAAATTCAAAATCCTTGGCTCCTTGAGCTCGATTTCTCCGCCTCGCCGAGATCTAAAAGAAGCAAAAGCCATGGCAAGTGACTCGTAAGCTCACCCCCCACCACAGTTCTGTTTCTTCTCCCCTTCTCCTGTTCCAGTGAGCTCGCCACCAGGCAAATCTCCACCCGCACCTGCATCGACAACTTCTCCGGAGAGTGCTCCTCCTGCATGACGGTTGACCGACGGCGGTGATGTCCCCGCTCCTGCACCGAGCAAGTTCAAGTAGAAGAAGTAGAAGAAGGGAACGAAGCACAACCCACGGGAGCTCCAGGACCTAGAGAAGATGCATTCTCTCCTGGACCTGCATCTGAGAACGATGAGGTAGATACTTGAATTCATCCTTTTGCTCTCTTTTTATATTTGATTTACCGACAAAGCCTTGAGCCAAAAAAAAAAAAAAATTTACCGACAAAGCCAAATAAATTTTCTCTTTCCAATATTTCATTCTTCATTCCTCGGTCCATTGGTCCTGCCCATAACCTTCTAAATGCGGACGGGTTTTTACGTGTGGGTCTCGGTGCTTGGATGAATAATGGTATTACGGTTTGTTTACTCTATTTATCTTTGTTTATGTTTGAGTCGACTAAGGCAAAAATCCAGTGAAGACTCTAGGCGAGTTGAGACGTGTTAGTGTTGATAGTCAGAACTCAATGGCACATCTCTGTGGCAAGTATGTTGTTGCATCCTAAATAAGCTTATACTGGGTTTTATTAGTATGGTCTCTGAAGTTGCTTATATACTTGGATTTTGTTCTGAATTATAGATGGGTAAAACTCTCTGGCACTGATCTCTTGCCTGGGGATGTTGTATCTATTGCACGCTCTTCAGGTCACAATGGAGAAGAGAATTCCGTACCTTCAGACATGCTTATATCTCCTGGAAGTGCAATTGTAAATGAAGCAATTCTCACTGGCGAGTCCACTCCTCAATGGAAGGTGTTTCTCTGTTCTGAAAACTGGCGTGAGTAATGTACATTATCTAATTGTAAATGCTGAAAGTTACAAATGTATTATCTAATTGTAAATGCAATTATTGAGTGTTTATTATATTGATAATTTACTGGGAATATTTTTTATTATGTTTTGGCCAATATATCTTGTGTTGTTGATGTATGTAAATTGTGGATGGTATATAATAAATATATGATATTCATGATATTCATGCTCCGTTTACCTTTTAGGTTGAAGAATTGATGGTGTGGGGCTTTAACTCAATAATACAATAACCATGGAAGGTTATACATTGAAACAACTTATTGAGTTTGATGCTTATTCATGTAGAAGCATTAAGACAGTGCATTTTTCCGATTTAGTAGAATAGTAAAATATGTTATAATCCATGATGATATTATTTATAAGCTCTCTGGAGCAACACATAGGGAGCACATGCTATTAAAAAAATCACGGTCTAAATTTTCTCCTGTGTTTAGTCTTTCAGATATACTCTGCTCAGCTTCCTCTTCTTCCTCAGTTTTATTAGGATGGAGTATTAAAGCACGTGCAGTATATGTTATTTGACACATATGTAAATTTTGGGTACTTTTATACATATGATTATATCTGAAGGCATTCATACCATTTATCAACACAATAAAATGACTGATCAGTATCCTATGCTCTTATTGCAGAGCCGAACAAAACCCTTTTCTGCACTAACCTGCTTCAGCTTCAATCCACCTCATCAAGGTATTGTCATTTCAATTATTGGTCATGTAAATCAACTTATCTATCTTGCAATTGCAATTACACACAGTTATCTTGTAAATGAGCACATGTGTCTTGTAAATAGTACAAACTATTGCCTTTTTAATTATTAATCTTGCAAATCAGCTTAGTTCTCTTATAAATATCCACTATTGTTTTGTAAATGGGCACATTTATCTTGTAATAGGCCCTTTTTACATTGTAATAGGCTTTTGGAGGGTTATTTTTGACCATGAGAAGCTTACGGGTGATAAAGGTGAAGGGGTTAGCCATCTCATTTCATATGATTAATTATTTCGCTTTAGATATGATTCCCTAATCAATTTCCCAAAAGGGATTTATGCCCCCAATTTTTTCAAAAATATTTTAGGATACTAAATGCACCTTAACTCTTTTTTCTATTTAAAAAATATGTTTTGTCATGAATAAATGACAAATAAACGTTGACCATAGAAATGCATATTGATCTAAAGGGTGTGGTATGCCGAGTAAGCGACGGCGTTCCGTTTTAACTTGCAGCATGTTTGGGCTAGCAATGGGTGAACGTTAAGTGAGCGATGGAGTGCAAATTTGGTCCAATGGAAGAAGACACGATTTCAGTGGGAAAACAAAAAAGGCCAAGTTGAAGGTGTTTGGATTGACTTTTTCTAGAGTTTAATGTTGTTCTAAAGGGTGGAAAGAGAATTAGCTTTGTTTTTTTAATTAATCAAAATATTTTTTGTGCAATAGTTTTTTTTTTCGTTAATGAATTCTGATTTGGATGTTAAATTTAATGGAAGTGATTAGGAGATTAATGAATGGGAATGGTATTGATAGTTCTCCTATACTAATACTACATATTAATATGTGGAGTATTCACTAAGATTTATGCATTTTTTGGTTTTTTTTTTTTTTTTTTTTTTTTTTAATCTCAACTGACTTTTCAAATAATCATCCAAACACATTTTTGTTTGAGAAAAAGTCACTTATGTCACCGTCAATCCAAACACAAATCACATTTACAATCTTACTTTTTTTTTTATCTTACTTCTATAAAAGTCGATAGAAAATAATCATCCACAACCCAAATGGGCTCTTAGAAGGCAAGAAGGCTAAAATCATAAGTGTCACCATGATCTTGATGGAAAAAAACAGCAGCAGCAACTAGAACCAGAACGTAACCCAAGATGAACGAGACACTTTTTGGTTTGCAACAGAGGAAGAGAGAAAAACAAAATAGAGACAAGGTATTGCGGGGATGTGGCCAGACGGTGGCGGCTAAGGTGAGGTTGTGGAGGAAGGAGAGTGAAGTCGTAGATGGGGAAGGTTCTATTTAGAAAAAAAGGTTAAGTAGCAAATTCATCCCGGAAGTATAGTCGGAGTAATGTTGTCCTAGAAGTTTTTCTTGTCTCAATGTTGTCCCGGAGGCTTCAACATGTAGTAATGTTACCTTATTCCGTTAAAAATCTAACGTTGACTATCAAGAAATTGACATTGACTATTAATTTTTTAACAGAAATGGGCAACATTACAACGTGTGAAAGCTTCCAAGGTAACATTGAGACAAAAAAAAAAAAAACTTTCAGGTTAACATTGCTTAAATTTTGGAACGAATATGCTAAATCTTTAAAAAATAATAATCAATATTAAAAATAGAAATTTGCAGGTGTGGATTTTTTATTTAATTTTTTTCCTTCAAGGCCAGTTAGGACATTATCATAAGTCATAACCACATAAGCTTCCATATCAATATTTTCAGTCAAAGCTCTCTCTAACAGTCAAGGTTAATAGGATTAACGGCAATGATATTTTGCTCCCAATTTCAGTGTATAAGGTATTTTCATACCTCTAAAAATTATATAGTGTTTGACGCTCTTTAGACAAAAGTTGATAACTATTTTTACACTTTAATCCTATTTTAAAATATCAAGGTATTTTTTTCATGAAGTTTTCCTTTAATAAATTTGTGTAGAAATGATTTATTAAATTAAATAAATTAAGATGCGGTTAGGTTACCTGACTAATCACAGTAGGAGCTTGGTTCCAGTGAAAAGCAAAGTAAGTGAGGATACATCTGTCAAACTCATGAATCAACTTCTCATACAGCAACGCAGCATCCTCCTCCTTATCAAAATATTCATACATGTTTGCCTCCCAGACTTTTTCTTTTCTCAGGAAGTCATTAGCCAACTTACAAAGACCAGGAACTTCCTCTGGATCTTCAAATCCTATTTGTCTAGCTGCAAAATATAAATTAATTAACACTAATCACGGTGCTAATTAAGAGCGTCGCCTTCTTAATACTTCGATGTAATTTTTTATCGGACAAGTTGTGATCACTGTTAACTCTTTCAAATACGAGACAGATTCTGCATCGTAATTCAAATCCCGATCGATAGATTTGAAAATCTACAATTATGAGATTCAACCAGAATAATCAATCGAAAAAAAGCAGTTAGGTGAGACCAGGATGAAATCGATCACCTACTTCAAAACACAGAAACAGAGCACTCTGAATCTCAGAACCTAATTGTTCGATCCAAGAAAAAAAAAAAAAAAAAAAAAAATTTGTGTGCGAGCGAACACTATACGTACCGACGTAATGAGAGAACTTCTCGAGCTTTCCGAAGCGACCAAATTTAGTTCGTTCAAGCTTTGGGATGGTCTTGTGGTTTTTCTCAACCTGCTTCGACGCGCGCCGGTGGCTCAAGGCATTGGCGACGGCAACAAATCCGGCGAAGGAAACGGCGAACATGTGAGAGAAATCCACTCTGTTGCCATCTGAAAAGAGAGAAAAGTAAGTGAATGGTGCAGATAGAAGTGAAATTCATCATGAAAAGAAGAGATGAAGGTAGAAGCAGAGGCATAGTAGAGTACCATGGAGATGCATCTTGTTCCAGATTCAGAGGCGATAATGGAAATAGTGCGTCCTTTGCTTGAGTCCGAAACTGGAATGAGAGAGACGAGTCCTTTTTGGCTTTTATACAAGAAAAGCGAAGATAAGTGTGACTCGTGGCTGCCCGGCTGGCAAGAGAAGGACTTGATTTTGATTTTTTTTTTTTTTTTTTTTTTTTTTTTTTTTAATGAAAACTGGAATTCATTAATAACTCAAAAGAATAACTACAACAAGAAAAAACTACAAATTATTATCTTTCACCAACTATCGTCTCCTAAAACGAAGGTGGTGGGTAATCAAGGAGACAAAAGTTTCCTACGATATTATGAGCTAGCTTAGCCAAGTGATCTCAAGAGATTAAGATTATTTTGTTCCTCAGACAAGGATTGTTCGTGGAGAATATGACTAAGTAAAACATACCAGTTTTTAGATAACCACATCCTGACATCTTAGTTATAATGTCTCTAAAAGGGTGAGAATAATCGCAACCCCTAAGTCAAAGCATTAACAGCTTCAATACAATTGGATAGTATAACAACATTTTTGTATCCCGACCTTAGATGATCACAATGACCAAACAAACCTACAAATTTATTGGTTCTTACATTCAAGTCCTTGGAAAAAGGACTTGAATTTAAGAACCAATAAATTTATTTATTTATTAGGATAATATTCGTCTTGCCAAACCAACCGACGTTAACTGCATGGTTGTTTGATGTAGCTTTTTACAAGTGTTTTTATAATTTATAAAGTGAGTAATAAGTATGTGAAAAGGATTGTGGCTTGAGTTACTGAAAATAGTTTCTAAACTATATTTTTAATATTAGTTGAAAATAGTAAATATGGTAAAAATATCACGTTTCTTCTAAATATATTCATATTTATGAAAAGAGCGTAAGAGAAAGAATGAGTAAGAAATATTAAAGATAATAAGTGTAAAAATGAGAGAGAATGAGTAATAAATAAGTAAATAAAAGATAATTAATGGTAGGTGAAGAATAATTAATATAAAAATGTATATCTAATATGGGTAGAAAAAGAAAAATCAAGTTAAATTTTGAGACAAAATAAAAAAATCATTTATATTAAGGATCAATTCAATTCCAAAAAAAAAAAAAAAAAAAAAAAATCGCTTATAAAAATAATAGGGAGTATTATTGTTAGTCTTTGTATTTTATCTTTTTTTTTTCCCCCTTGTGTTCATGCAAATTTAAAACCATTAACACTAGTAACTAATTCCTTTTTTTTTTTTTTTTTTTTGAATTCTAAATCCTTTTCGAACTACTCCCTCTTATCTATAATATAAGATACTTTAACTAATTCTTCAAAAAAGTAGTAGTTAACTTATTAAATACCCTAATTTAGAAGAAATTTTTAATATTACTTATGTTAAATGAGATATTAAATATAAAAATTCGTATTTAAACATTAATTATATACACAAAATTGATAAATAAGTATTACTGACTCTCTAAATTCATTATATTATAAATCAAGCCATTCTTTTATAAATATTGACTAAAGGAATATATGAATTACTTGTATAAGTTGTATTAGACAAAGTAAACTTAAGGCATGAAACACAACATTTCATTAAACAAAGATAATCGGTTGTTAGCCAACAACAAAAACAAATATGATTGGGTGGTTGAGTTTTTTTTTTTTTTTGGGGGGGGGTTAACAAGTTTAGTTGAGTTTAATTACAATAAATTATATGTTCATGATGTGTGACAGAGCCTTTTCATTTAAAAAATAATAATTGTGGTGATCCACTTGCCATATAAAATAGCTAGCATGTTCATTGTGCTGATGTTTAATTTAAAAAAATGATTTTTTTAATTATAACGATGGAATAAGGAGACTTTTTCAGCAAATGCATAATTTACCTCATCTTTCACGTTTTATATATAATAGTGCATCAATAATTTAATAATCTCTACCATGTGAAAACAAAATGCACGAGAATTACAAAGTATTGACATTAAATAACATTAAAATAAAGTGTTAAGTAACATCTAAGTAAATTGTAGAGATCTTCGTGTGATTTGGGTACTATGGAGGATTTGAGATGGCTGCCTTGGATAGTACTCTTGCAGTGGACGGAGATTTTCGTTAGATGACTCTGGATATGGGGAAGTTGATTATTTTATTTTTCGTTCTCTTTAAGTAATTAATTTTGTTTAAAAATTAATATTTCAAATTTGATCATGCATATTTAATTCATGAATCATATTCATATATATTCAAAAAGGAGTTGTAAAAAAATTATATCAAACATTAAATAATGATAATCTAAAAAAATTATTTAATATCTCCATTAATAATTTATAATAATAAAAACATGAATTCCTATTAGAATGCGTTACGGACCATTACTAAGGCCCAACGCCACGAAGGCTCAATGGTGGGCATATCCAATATAACCGTACGCCCATGGTACAGGAAGACTGGATGATCCGGATTTATAGCATAGTGGGCGCACTCACGTTACCGTTGCAGTATGTGCGCCCCCCACCAAGTCAGCATGGAGATCATGCCCGACCATGATCACCACCATGGTGGCCTCTATAAATACAGAGAAAAGTTAATCAGGTTCTACGTTCTAACTCGACCTATTACTTTCGGTCACACTGTGCACACACCTCACCCCCAATATTGTGTACAGTGATCCCAACCTCCTCTGGATATCTCCCCCTTAGATATCTGGAGCGAGCCCTTTGATCCAACATCAAAGTACCAGTCCGAGACTGGACATTGACGTTCTATACCAAAACATTAGCGCCGACCATGGGGATCGCTAAATTACAATTCCCGTGACTACCGATGGCTCACACCAGAAGCAACAGTCGGAGTATTTAGCCTAATCAACCACAGGCGGAGGCAAACAAGCCGCACGATCAAAGTATATCCCACCAGGGAGGAGCTCCTGAGGGTCACATGTCGGATACGGCCTCCTCTCCTCCTGAGGCCAACAAAACGCAAGGCGAGACAGCCACGGACACCTCGGCTACAAACCCGGATGTCCGCATTTTGCAAAAAAGTCAGGAGTCAATCCTCAGAAAGTTCGAGACTAAGGAGAGGCGGGACGAGCTCCAACGCCAAGAGGATTTTCGAGTGATCCAACGAGATGATGGACGATCAGCTCGAAAGATTCCAAGATTGGGTGCACCAAGGAGGCCGAGACGGATCACGCGGAAAAAAGAGAGCGACGCAGGATGGTAGCAGTTCCTCCCGCAGCTGAGAGTCGATATCCGCACCGAAAAACTGGGGCCGAAAGGAGAAGATGAAAGTGCGCCCTGGACGAAAAGCGGAAGACGAAAGCCGAGGTAGGGAGAGGAGATCCCGGTCTCGGACGTCGGAAGGTGACGACAAAGAAGTCGCCAGGATACCATGGTCTCGACGATCTCCCCGAGTGTACAAGATGAAGTACCGACGAAGCCGACGCGAGCCCATTCTCACGAGAAGCCGCCGGCACCCTATCCAAGAACTTCGTTCTTACCGATCTCCCGAAATATGACGAAACACAGGATCCACGCAGTCACCTCGAAACATTTGAGTTACTCATGTGGGTCCGCTTGATCAAAGGGAGGTCATCCTACGCTTGTTCACGGTGACTTTGACGGACCGGCCCAGAAGTGGCTCCACTCCTTGCCGAATAATTCCGTGCGCAACTTCAAAGACTGGCGCGGAAGTTCGAGCTGAATTTCGCAACCCGATAAAAAACGACCCGAAGTCCCAAAGACACACCGAGCCGAATAAAGCAGAAGAAGGGAGAGACATTGCAGAAATACCTTAACCGATTCAAGGAGGTGGCTCTGCAAGTGCGCTCGCTCTCCGAAGAAGTTCATGTCCATTGCCTCGTAGATGGCCTGGATCCAGCGTCGCGACTGGCCAAGAACATATGTAAGAACCGGGTCTACACTCTCACCGAGTTTTACACCCGGCACAGCAATATCTCGGACGTCGAGCAAATGGAGCCAGCTAATATCGTGGAACCCGAGAGACCGAGGAAGACATCTCCCGACCCCGAAATAAACGAAGAGAGGAATCCGAAAACGCAGCCGAGAGAAGTCGGACTAGGGGAAAGACCGGAAGGAAAGTCGAAATATGACAACTACACCCCGTTGAACGTCCCTCGGGCGCGGCTACGGAAGGAGGTGGCTCAGACGGAGATGAGAAGAGTTGGAAAGCCGAGGCCCCTCCGAAACCGACCCAATACGGACCAGTCAAAGTACTGTTTGTTTCATGACGGGACGGGACACACATAATGCTATGAGCTCCGAGACGCAATAGAGAAGTTTATCAGGGAAGGAAAATTGCACCAATACGTAATTAAAACTCAGGGCAAGAGAAATGGCACGCGCAATCAAGGAGGCCGGAGCACGAGCCCGGTACCGGACCCGAGGAGAGAGGAAAAAAGAAGAAGGTCCAACTCCCATGACGCCTTCCCAGAAACCGAATTCCGTTGCAATGGGATCAGCGGAGGATTCGGAGGCGAGGGAGACACAATGAGCCAGCGCAAGAAGTACTTGAGAGAAGTCCAGACAGTAAGAGACCTCCCAAAAGTCAAGGTCAAACGGAGGAGGCCGGCATCACCGCCCTTAACTTTTACCATTGAAGAATTAAATGATGTCGTACCGGGGCATCAAGACGGACCGGTAATCACGGAACCCCGGCTAACCGCGCCTTGTCAAAAGGATATTTGTAGATGCGGGGAGCTCACCGACATTATCAGCTGGGACGCGTATAAGAGGATGCGGATGGATGTCGAAGATTTAAAGCCGTGCCAAGACGACTCTCATTGGGTTCAACGGAGAGCGCTCCCTTCCCAAGGGTTACATAGACCTCGGACCGACGCTAGGTACGGGGAGGCATTCAAGTCGGAACGGGTCGGGTTTATAGTGGCCGACTTTCCGTCCTCTTACAATGTGATATCGGGCGTGCCGACTATTCACAAATGGGACATGATGGTATCTACTAAGCATCGAAACTTAAGATGCTTAACAAGAAGGAACAGTGGTAGTGGTCACGGGGGATCGAAGGAATCCGGCAATGCTATTTCGAAACTCTCCGAATTGGGGAAGGAGGGCCCTCGTCTCCACCTCGCCTCGGAAGAAAGGGAGAATTCGGCCGAACAGAAAGACATCAAAGGGTCCGGCGATCAGTAAACATGGTAGAGCTGGACCTTAGGGACAAGCCCGAGATACCACGCCCGGAACCGGAGGGAGAGTTGGAGGAGTTGGTGCTCGGCTCGGATCCTTCGAAAACCACCAAGATTGGTGGCAATTGGATAGCGACCTAAAAGCCCTAGGTGAGTCAATTCTTAAGGAGCAACCAGGACGTATTCACATGGACCTCGTCCGAGGTACCCGTATCGATCCAAGGTTCTGTTGCCATAGGTTAGCCGTCGGTCTACCCCGGTCGCTAAAAGAAAAGGAACATCGGGCGGACAAGCAAAAGGCCCTCGACAAGCATGTGACCGAGCTTCTGGAGGCAGGATTCATCAGAGAGATACAATACACCACTTGGCTTTCCAATGTAGTGATGGTGTTAAAGCCAAATGGAAAGTGGAGGGTATGTACGGATTACACCAATTTGAATAAGGCCTACCGAAGGACTCCTACCCCATGCCAAACATCGATAAATTGGTTGACAGCTCGGCCGGTTTTCAGTTGCTATCATTCATGGATGCATACTCCGGGTACAATCAGATAGCCATGCATCCTGATGACCAGGAGAGGACGGCCTTCATGACCGATAAGGCCAATTACTGCTATAAGGTCATGCCGTTCGGGTTGAAGAACGCCGGAGTTACCTACCGAGAGAATGATGAACGAGTGTTCAAGACCAGATCAGGCAAAACATAGAAGTATATATTGACGACATGATCGTAAAGTCAAAGCGCTCAGACGACCACATCCGAGACCTGGAACAAACATTCGAGAAGTTAAGGAGGCACCGGATAAGGTTAAACCCGGCCAAGTGCGCGTTCGGGGTCCTGTCTGGGAAATTCTTAGGATTTATGTTGACCAACCGCGGGATCGAGGCAAATCCAGATAAGTGCAAGGCGGTGTTGGACATGCAAGCCCTGAGGACGAAGAAGGAAGTTCAGCGGTTGATCGGCCGATTAGCCGCCCGACAGATTCCTACCGAGATCGGCCGAGAAAGCGCTCCCTTTCTTTAGGCTCTTAAAAAAGAAAACCTAGGGGGTTGGAGCACGAAGTGCGAAGTAGCGTTCGACAGGATCAAACAATGCTTGGCAACCCCTCCAGTCCTCACAAAACCCGAGCCGGGGGAGACCTTATTTCTGTACCTGTCAATTGGAGAAGAGGCTGTAAGCGCCGCATTGGTAAGAGAAGCCGAATCCGGACAAGCACCGATTTACTTTGTAAGTAAGGCCCTTCAGAGCTCAGAACTGCGATATCAGAAGCTCGAAAAGATGGCTTTCGCTCTCTTAACAACGGCAAGAAGACTAAGGCCGTACTTTCAAGGACATCCGATAGTGGTCCGAACTAGTCAACCGATCCGCCAAGTATTACACAAGCCGGACCTCGCGGAGAATGACTAGCTGGGCGATTGAGTTGTCCGAGTTCGATATCTCATATGAAGCCCGACGCGCAATTAAGTCGCAAGCACTGGCGGACTTCATCATGGAACTCACCCCGGCAGAGGCGACCGAGGGGGATCACAGAGGTATATGGAAGGTGTACGTTGATGGCTCATCCAACGCAAAGGGGAGTGGAGCAGGTATCATAGTCGAGAGCCCGGAGGGCGTCGCTGTGGAGCACTCCCTCTAGTTAAAGTTCCCGACCTCAAATAACCAAGCCGAGTATGAGGTTCTCCTTGCCGGGCTACTACAGGCCAAAGAGAATGGAGCGCAGAGGGTCAAGGTTTTCACCGACTCACAGCTCGTAGCCGCGTAAATTGAAGGGACCTACCAGACCAAAGGTCCACTCTTAGCCAAGTACCTCAATAAAGCTAAGGTGATCTCAGAGTTCCAAGAAGTAATTGTCACCCATATCCCAAGGGAAGAAAACTCCAAGGCGGATATCCTGTCAAAGCTGGCAAGCACGAAAGAAGCCGGCAATCATAGAACGGTGATACTGACAAAACTTGGCCGAGCCGAGTCAGTATTATGACCATCTCGCAGCCTACTGATTGGAGGAAGCCTATTGAAGACTACCTAGAGAGAGGCATTATCCCAACTGATTCGACCGATGCCAAGAAGCTAATGCGGGAGGCCGCCATCTATACCATGGTCGACGACCAGCTGTATCGAAAAGGCTTACACTCTCCGATGATGAGATGCCTGGACGGAGCGGAAGCGAAATATGTGCTAGCAGAAATACACAAAGGCATCAATGGCCACCACATGGGGGGCAAGGCACTCTCTAGGAAAGCATTACGCGCAGGGTATTATTGGCCGACCATGACGGAGGACGCCAAAGAGGCCGTAAGAAGATGCGATAGTTGTCAGAAGCACGCCAAACTCATTTGGGCACCCCCGTGAACCGAAAAGCATCTCGGCCTCTTGGCCTTTCTTTAAATGGGGCATGGACATCCTTGGACCCTTCAAAGCAGCCCCGGGGCAGTTCAGGTAGCTCATCGTGGTAGTTGATTATTTCACCAAGTGGATCGAAGCCGAGCCATTGACGACAATCACCTCGGCACGCATACGGAGATTCTTCAGACACAACATCGTCTCTCGTTTTGGGGTACCAGCCAAAGTGATCACGGACAACGGTACACAGTTTACGGACCAAAGATTCAAGACTTTGATGTCAGACCTCGATGTCGGATTGCATTTTGCCTCGATTGAGCATCCTCAGTCTAACGGACAGGCCGAGTCGGCCAACAAAATAATCCTTGACGGGCTGAAAAAACGGATGCAAGACGTGGAATCCAACTGGGTCGAGCAGCTGTACAGCGTCTTATGGGGATACAGGACAAGTGTCCAGTCTTCTACCCAAGAGACCAAGCCATGATCCCAGTCGAGATAGGACAACCATCATGGAGAAGGATGAGAGCCCGCCAGGAGGGAGAGATGTCGAATGACGACGCGCTTATGACGGACTTGGAGCGATCAACGAGGTCGAGTAGCGCGCGACCGCCGAGAACTCACCGCCAAGCAACTTCTAGCGGCGAAGTATAATCGGAAGGTTCGACCCGGTCCTTCAACCGAGGTAACCTTGTACTCCGACGAGCCGACATAGGCAACAAGAACGCCGAGAGATGGCAAGGCGCGGCAAGCGGGAAGGTTCCTACCGGGATTAAAGAGAAATTGGGCAATGGAGCCTATATACTCGAAACCTTGGCTAGGAAACCAAGTGAAAAGAACTTGGAACGCCGACAAGTTGAAGATTTACCACAGTTAGACCTCGGCCTTGGAGGATGGGGCCACCGGACACATCCCGCTTGGAGATAGGTTATTGCTTGTTTTCAGTATTTTATTTGAAGAATTTATCTTTATTTCTTAAAATTTCCCCGAATTGTGTGTTAGCTCTTTGGAGCGTTTTCATTTTAATGAAGGATTCCTCAGTGGATTTTCGCCAACGTACACAATTGATCGCTTAAGCATTACACCGAGGTATATAAACCTGGTCACAAATACGACACATCTAGATGATTTAACACCGGGGCAAACTAGCCTAGGTCTAGAGCTCGACGAAATTGCCTTTTATTGGCCTTCATGAAATTGACATGTCAACGCTCACCCCAATTTAAGCATTCGAGTTGTCATTCCGACCCTGATCAGGTCAAAATGTTTAAGT
The DNA here is from genome assembly GCA_019022655.1 of Acacia acuminata. Lineage (NCBI taxonomy): Eukaryota > Viridiplantae > Streptophyta > Magnoliopsida > Fabales > Fabaceae > Acacia > Acacia acuminata. The sequence continues at coordinate 256,550 of JAFJYI010000359.1, forward strand.
TGTGCGTTACGGACACCTAGTTTAAACAAGTGACAATTCGCCCTTACCTCGGTTATAATCCCGCCAACGGCTCGGAACACTGTAGCGCGGTTAGGTTAATACCAAGTACGGTTAAAACTGACAACCCTACCATCCATTCCCAGACTTCACATCTGGTGGAGTGCATAGCTCGGCACCCCTTACGTCGACGAATCTCTAACTATGTTTAGAATTCAAACGACAAACTCATAAAACTTACTTTGTCATTAAAACATTTATAACCGGCACAGATGCCGGGAAAGTTCATGTTTACAAAGGCAGAAACGCCTCAATAAAAAGAAGCTAAGCGGTAGCATTGTTCGAAGGCCCCGCCTCGCCGGATGGAGTCACCTCGGTAGGTCCTGATTCGGCCTCGGGATTTAAAATTGCGCCTTCTACCTGTTCCTCACCTGCCTGTTCCCCACAGTCCTCATCTTCAATAGATAGGGACTCATCTTCCGGGGGGAGGGGAGCCGGGTAAAACACGTCGTCCTTCACATATGCTTGGTAGTGATAGCGTCGACGTTCAAGGATAACTTGGGGTTCGGGACTGGATTTGATCCAACGCCATTTTGAAGCATTCTCGGGCTGACTTATGCAGGGTCTCGAGAGACTCCACATTAGCTTGGCGCTCTGCAGCAAGATCCTCTTTAACCGACCCAAGTTTGGCGGCCAGATCGCCTCGTTGCTGCTGGACAGTCTTCATGGCATCCAGGCTTTCACCCAGAGCCTTCTGAAGACGATGATACTCTGAGGTCTTTTTATCCAATGCCTCTTTCGTCATCAGAAGCTCCTCGGTCGCCTTTCCACATGAAGCTCTGGCAATAGCTAGCTCATCCTCCAAAGCTGTCACTCGATCAGCCCTAGCTGTCGCGGCAACTACCTCATCCTCCAAAGCCTTCAATTGTTCGACCAGGGCCTTGGCATTATCCGCCTCCTCTTCCGCAGCTTTGGCTCTCGTCAAGGCCTCTTCCTCGGCAAGTTTCAGACACCGGATATCTACCTCGGCTGCCACGTGCTTCTCCTTCAGCATAAGTAGCGCTTGGTGAAGACCGAGGGATTTGCAGAGGAACCTTTGAGCTTCACTAATGACGGACTCATCCGTGGCAGACAAAGGAACTCCATTCATAAATCGGCTTGGCGGAAGGAAAGCAACACTGAGCTCCTCGGTCACCCCTTTCTCCCACGAAAGCCCTCGGGGAATCATAGGCACGGATGAGCAACTCGTAGAGGTTCGGGAGGGAGGAGCAGCCGCCACGGGGGAAGTAGACGCAATGGCTCCCTTAGCATTCGCAGGCATCACGTCCCGGGCCGAAGGAAATTCGGAGGGGGCAGTGGTGCTAGTCAAGGTCGGAGTAGAACCCTGTGGAGCTGTAGCATCCGGGAAAGGATCGGACCCCTCGGGGGCAGTGGTCCCGGGTTCGGTTGGAGAGGGCCGGGGCATATCCGGAGGGAGTGCAAAACGCCTAGAGCCCGGAGTGTCCGTGGCTTTGGTTTTCCTGGTCCTTGACGACCCAGACGCCGCCCGTGATCTTTCTCCTTCGAGCCGAGGAAGGGCGCTTACAGTCGGCGCGGTACCGTCGGATTCACAAGTGCCAGGTAGCGGGAAGTTCCGACATGTCTTGAGCTACAAAAAGATCAAAAAGAAGGGGTAAGATACGTGCAAAAAAGGTTATGATAAGGGAAAACCAAAAAGCGGAATAATTAGCAGGCATGGAACCATACAATCAACAGACAGCGGTGTAGCCCCAACCCCATTAAGAAAGAAGGCGGCACTACGGATCCCGTATTTCTCAACATATGCGGCAAACCGAGGTATAGAGGCGGCCTCTTCAGGCGAAAGGTCCTCAATCTGAATTTGATACGAAGAAGGATTCAGATCATAATGGGTGTCGTTCCAGTAAAGAGGAAACTCCCACTCCACGTCCTCTCCTTCGGGCCCTTTCAAAAACCATGGTCGCTGTCCAGGTTTAGCCTCGACTTTAAAGAAAGCCGTTTTGAAATGTTTAAAGGAATCCGAGAATGCACTCATTATTTTCCTATCCGGGTCCACACGAAGGGAAACCAACCCCTTCAATCTCTCGTCTTCCTTTGATGTTCGGGAAGTAAAAGGGCCGAAATAATGGAAAAACAACGAGGTGGTGCAAGGAATGGGGACCGGAAAGGAAGAGCACAGGCGCTCGAAGGCCACTAAGTAGGCCCATCCGTTGGGATGGAGCTGAGAGGGTGGTAGCCGCAGAGCCATCAACGCCGACATTTGAAACTGGCTAAAAGGAAATTGAACTTTAACACGGGTCAGGTAGTCTCGATAGAAGAAAAAGAAGTTGGTGCGTCCCACTGACTGAGTAGAGCATATCGGCTCACCCTCATCGGAGGATCGACAAGATGACCTTCCATCTCGGGAAGTTTAAGACGAGCAATGTCGGCCTTGGACATCGCGACCGTGTCTTTAAGATATCGTGGGATACCCGGGGAATATCGTCTACATAGCGCCTCGGGAGGACTAGAAGAGTTCGACTCCCCGGCGTCAGATTGAATGCTGAGTGGAGAAGACTGTGAAGCCATTCACCTATAAGCAAAGTAAAAAATGCTAGGATCAGCACAAGAAAAAAAATACCTGAATGAAGTATATTGCCATGCGGGAAAACAAGCGGACCCGGGGGACGGAGATTGCCAGAAGAAGGATTGGAAGGGGCCAAATGGCGGCAAGAACCTAAAATTAATAAAGCCTGGGAATCTTCGCCCTGGGCGATGAGGAAGGAGCTCTCGGCGAGACAATCCCAGCGGGGCCGAGATACCCCGACGGATGGACATCCAAACCCTGACCCAAGGATGAACGATAGAAGTTAAGAGGTTGAGCGGACAGCGCGTCGTCCTCTGCACGAGCCATACTACTCGGTCCAACAGGTTCCAACTAAACGCTTGAAGTGGCCTCGTATTGAGCACGAACCGGCGTCGGATTCGGAACCTGAGCACGAGCGGATCGGGACCCGGATACACTCTGTTGGTCGGATCCTCCCCTTAGCACGGACGCCAACCTCTCTTCCTCGGAAAGTTCAGAACCGAGAATCCAATAGGAGGTACGGGGGTAACGGGTATGCAAGGCTTCCTCTTCTTCAGGGGTTAATGGCGGATTAGAAGGGGGTAAGCGATTACTCCCAACCATCGCCAAAGAAGAAACCTATAAAGGCACAAAAGGGTATGTGAAGAAGGAGAAATAAGGGGAAGGATCGTCAAAGATATGTTGTGGCTACAAGACGGGTTGAAGGGGATTTCGACCTTAGGAACAGAGAGACGAAGCTACCAAGGAAGTCTACCCGAGAAAATCGCCACGACAAAAAACTATCGGTAAAAATAAATGGAAACCATCAAGTTACACCGGTCAAAAGCGGGGAGAAATAATATACGATTGGCATCGGGAGAAGGAGCGAGCCGCGAACGAAGATGTAAGAGCGCGGGAGCAGGCGATCGCAGAAAAATGGCAGAGAATAGAGAAAACTGACAATGACAATGGAAATAGTGAAATGAAGAAAATGGAGGGAAAGATGATTCATATAGGCTCGTGGGTCACTGAAGTGACGGGGACAGAAGCGTCTTTTCACCCCGATCAAGGAAATGGCGTATCGCGTGTGCAGAGAGCATTAAATACGCACGAAGATCAATGCATGGAGTGGCACGGCGGTTGCAGACACTCGCCAATGCTGAGTCGCCAGATGATCAATGCATGGAGTGGCGCGGCGGTTGCAGACACTCGCCAATCTTTGAGTCGTCGGATGTCAGGGGGCAATGATGGCGAATGCGGAAAGTCCCTCTCATCAAAAAAGCATGAATTCATCGTAACCAGCCGGTATAGCCGAGAGCACCTCGGCAAGCCACATACGTCCCCGGCTCGGAAATATTCACTGAACGAAGCCTCAGATAATTGGCCCAAAGAGTCTACCTCGGCTCTTTGGGGTTCTACCTCGGAATCACGAAAGTTACCGTAGCTCGGCCAATGAAGCCAACACGGGATATAGGACATCTCGGCGGAATTACCGACCTACTGAGCTGGGGGGCAACTGTTACGGACCAGTACTAAGGCCCAACGCCACGAAGGCCCAATGGTGGGCATATCCAATATAACCGTACGCCCATGGTACAGGAAGACTGGATGATCCGGATTTATAGCATAGTGGGCACACTCACATTATCGTTGCAGTATGTGTGCCCCCCACCAAGTCAGCATGGAGATCATGCCCGACCATGATCACCACCATGGTGGCCTCTATAAATACAGAGACAAGTTAATCAGGTTCTACGTTCTAACTCAGACCTATTACTTTCAGTCACACTGTGCACACACCTCACCCCCAATATTGTGTACAGTGATCCCAACCTCCTCTGGATATCTCCCCCTTAGATATCTGGAGCGAGCCCTTTGATCCAACATCAAAGTACCAGTCCTAGACTGGACATTGACATTCTATACCAGAACAGAATGTGCCTCTATAATTGAGAGTGGAGGAGTACATGCAATGTATAATTACGTAGCACACGAATTTATAAAATAAATAGAGACATTTTTAGAATCTCATGAAATTTTTTTTACAAGTTTAATAATTGTATCTTTAGAAAAGTGATCAACAAGTGATTATAAAAAAAGCTGATAAATAATTTATAAACATTTTAAATATTTTTTTAAAAAAACTTTGTGTGTGTGTGTGGAGGGAAGTAAGCGTCCTATTTTCCTATTTTTATTCTTCTCATCATCTTATATCTACCAACAAATTTAAAAAAAAAAATGCATGGTGCGCAGATTCAATATTTTATAATATTATTATTTAAACATAAAAAAATAAATTTAAACTTAAAATCTGATCTTACACTATTTAAAACTGTTATACAAAAAAATTTAAAAAGGTAATTTTATATTAATTTTATAAAATATTAAATATGAATCATCCAATTTTTTTTAACCTAAAAATGAAGATGAGGTTGTGATATTCTTAAAAAAATGATAAAATTGTTTCTAAAAGTATTATCCTCTTCCGTAGGGGAGTGGGCATGAAAAATTTAATTTCATTGTTGGTTTCAAGGAATATGAAAACATCCTTCAGGTAGGGGGGGAAGGAATATGAAAACATAGTTGGCACTTGGCAGTCATTGACCTATGTACAGATCTGGTCATATTTATATAACTTCTTTTTAAATTCTGAATACAGATCTGTTCATATTCTCAATCAAATTGATTGTCAGGTGACAAACATAAACTGATAATCTATGCATCTGTTAGAGTTAAGAAGGGTATCATGTTAAAAATATATAAGGTAGTTAAGAAATTATGTAGTAAATAGTTATAAATATATGGTCATGTATTGTGTTAGCTTATTCTTTGAGCCTATGTAAATATTCTTTCTTTGTTAATATGTCAGGACCGTGCTCCTTCATTTGTCACTTCTAACGTGGTATCAAAGAGCCAGGTCATATTTTCAAGGCTAACTGAAAAACCCATTTCTTACTAAACAATACTTAACCATAATTTTTCTTAAAATCAGATTAATAGGTAATCATAAACCAATTTTCTTTTAAATACACCCACCTCGGGGTCCGGGGCACAATTTCCGCCCACAAACCCACTACAGGAAATCCATAACTCTGGGGACAATTATCAAACAGGAGTTTACATAGCCCACGAGTCTTACAGCACTAACCCCCACAACAAAGGGTCTACACAAAACAATTCTCACACAAAATAAGATTGTGGATCCACTATAATATGTTAGTGTATAGATAAGGCCTTCGAAAAATAAACAGTCATCCAAAAATAGTTGATGTGGTATTTCAAAAATATGAGGCCCTATGATGGCAATATATAAATCAATACAACACTAATACCAAAAAGAGGCCTACAAGTTTCATGACATCTATGCCTCTAGCTACTTCTCTTGTCCTCTAGTAGAGTTAGAGGTCTCGTCGAAAAATTTAATAATGATGGGTGAGACATAAAGTCCCCAGAAGAAATTAATTTATCAAATATGCGGGATAGGATTGCAAGTCAGAGAAGCATGTTTATTAACATAATTAAAATATCAATAATAATTAAATAATACATACTAATTAACAATATTTAAAATCATCCCCACGCATCCCATATCACCACCAATATATCATCTCGACATGGTACAGCCTATCGGTGCTAGTATACCCGGCCAAGGTTAGCTAATCACTTCAAGAATACCGTCCCCTCCCATATCACCACCAATATACCATAACGGGGAGGTTTCCGCCCAAAACACTCAACTCAAATTTCGGGCCGGGGAATGAGAGAGCCGATGGGCACAATTTCACCCCTAATCTCTTTCACACAACCCAATATATCCCACAAACGAAGAAATAATATAATACAAAAATTTTCAACAACATTTTATTAAATTATTAATTCATACACAACATCTCACAACAAACATTATAACCATCACAATAATAACAATCCCAATAATAATAATCACTTAAATAAATAGATTGGAAAATACTTTCGCTTCATTTGAATTACTTTTATATTCAAACATACACATAATTTTTCAAAACACATACAAGTAATATATGAAAGTAAGACTTAGAAAAATACCTTACAGCCCAAAACAAGCATATAAAATAAATTAACCTCGGTTACCTCAATTCCAAGCTTAACCTTAGCTCGAGGAGCACAACCCGTACAATTACCGATCACAAGAAGGCTTTACATTATCACAATTATAACTTATAATTTCCTATAACTTAAAAATACAATTTCTAATAATAAAATATTACTGTCACAAGAATTGAGAATGACATTTGGGTTTATTAGTATTATTATTATTATTTTTTGAAGGCCAAATTTATTTATTTATTTATTTTTTTTTTTTTTTTATTTATTATTATTATTATTATTATTATTATTATTATTATTATTATTATTTGGCCTTACTTTTCATTTTTACTCTTAGGCTCAATTTTTGCCAATTTACAATGAAATCTTGATTTTAGTAAATACTAACACCAAGTAATCTATGACTTGTATATTAGTGCATAATTAATATTAATATATTTCTCAAAGTAGATTTTTGTTCAATTATTTGGGAATAATGTTTTAAACTCAATGAGATTAAATTGGACTAACTAATTCACATGTGGCACAAACCATTGACTTTTGCTTATATATTTTTAATTATATGCACACTTCATGTAATATATGTGTGTGTGTGTGTATATATTCACTCAACACACTGTGTGCATCGTTTTTCCCACTCCTTTACATGTGTACCATATTAACACACTCAACACCCAGCTTAATATATGTGCAACGTTGATCCCATATATAGATATATCAACAAGTGCTCCATCTCTCTTTTATATGCGTGCATCCTGGGTGTGTGTGTTTCATATTGTGTGGTGTTATATATGTATATATATATACCAAAACAACAATCTTTTGTTCGACTTGTCCTATATATATGCATCCAACACCACATTTATAAAATATGTGTGCAGTGTTTTCCTTTTTTGTGCAGCCATGGCGATATATTTATATACATATGTAACAATAACTTCTTTCTTTTTTTTCATGCAGAAACATATTCCTACACACACACATTGTGTGCATTGGAACATAAACCCAGGGACGCCTATATATATATAAACACTGAACAGTGAAAGAACGACTTCGAAGACGCAAACGCAAATTAGAAAATGGTCCCTGTTTTTAATTTTCCTCATGGGTTTATTTTCATTATTTCCTACAACTTCATACTTGCTTTTCGTTGGAAAATGACAAGTAACTAGAGGGAGAAAAAGCTTGATAACTTACCTTCAATTTATGGCGTTATGATTTCCAACGTCGCTTAGCTCCCCGTTCTCGGTGTGCTTTGCAAGGGGAAAAGATTTCATAAACTCTCTCTCTCCTACTTGTCTCTTTTTCTCTCCTCTCACGGTTCCCACTCTCTCGGCCTCCACTCTTTCTCAATCTTGGACTTACTTTGCTGGAGGAAGTGATTGAATGAGAAGCAAGAACGACTTTTATGTTGGGATTCGTACAACGCGGCGGATTAAAATTTCTACGAATCCGTCTCGAGGATCACTCGGGTGCGTTTAAACCAAGGCTAGGGAATCCGGATATTACCTTTAGAGAATTCGTCGCGTCTCGTTCTTCCTTGACCAGGTGGGCTACCTCCTCGATCAGGAGAAGAAGACTCTTAGAATCCTCTTCCTCTACTGGTATCCACACGAACAATCCTCGTACACGGCTACGGCAGTGTGCTAGCGCCTCTTGTGCGTCTCTCTCAATTTTCACTCTAGGGTTTCTCGCGGCTTTTCGGAATACGCTAGAGTAAAAGTCCGTAGGTTTTCTAAAACTTGTTAGCGTATTTAATGCAAAATTAATCGTATTAATTTTTAAATTCAAACTTTAGATCTGGATTAAATATATATTAATTAAATCTATCCGATAGATCTAATATAATAATATTTATTTAATCGAATTAAAAGCCAGATCGAAATTTGAATTCAAATCTGGATTAAAAAAATAATTAATTAAATCTATCGATAGATTTAATCCAACCTATTTATTTAATCCAAATTTAAAAGCCTTCTCGATTTAATTTATCTCAATAAATTAAATCCGAGAAATGATATCTATCTATTTAATTAAATCGAGATACTAATATCTCAATTTAAATTAAATAGACAATAATATCTTTATTCGAAAATTAAATGAGATACAATATCTCTATTTGTTTTAGATATTTAATTTATCAAATAAATTAAATATAAAACAAATAATATAATAATAATATTTTAATCTCAATTAAATAATATCATTATATTATTTTCGAATTTAAAATATATATATATATATATATATTTACCCCAGATTAAATTCAAGTATTCATTAATCTCGATTAATCGAGATTCAATGAACCCTGGACACTTTTACCCGTGTTGGATTATTCTTGTGTGCGACCCCGCAGCCCATATGAGATTGGCGGTGGGCCAAGATCGTATCGCCCACAAATCGCAAGCGGCCTCTAGCAAGACATTGCGACTACCCAATTCACATGGGGATCGATAACACGATACAACCTATCGTACAACCATGTCACGTCCCTTTTGTCACGCGATAATTTGGTCAAGGATGAGGCATGGATAATGTCAACTTCCTTTTCTTGACCATTACTTTCTCGATTCTCGAGTAGTCTAATAAGTGAAATGGAAACTCCTTTCCATCATGTACGGCCATACATTTCTTAGACTCACTCATCGAGGGGCCCAAAGTATTATCTCTCTACAAATGTGAGGGACAAATTCCATCTTGACCATTCACATCCCTCCGCATGAAAACCACCGATCCCGATCCCAGCCTTTATCATCACCCGGTCAAAGGTGACTTTTGACTAGGTCAAAGGTCAATGACTCATCATGTAGGAATCCATGATGATCTCAGGTCATAGGGCGTCGTGACGCGGTTATACATGAGATAAGCTTATGACTAGATCCATGCAGCTTTCTCATAGTGGGTTGGTCCAAAGACCTTGTACTCTTACAAGTGCCCATGACTTTGATTCGTATCTCCATACCTCATCAAAGTCATGCGTGGTCTTATCTCATCTTCGCTCCCGCGTAGATGACCGACCAGGGACATTTAGGATATCATCTTTAAGATATATCCAGGGATTAGTTATCATTGTAAACATGCGAATGAAGTGATAACTCAATTTGAGAACAATGACTTGCCCTAGGGCATAATTTCCAACAGACTCCCACTTGCACTAGGCGCAATCATTAATTACTCTAATTCCCATTGCCCTAACATGACGCTCATGTGTTGCTTGTGCAAGCGGCTTTGTAAGAGGATCAACTACATTGTCTTCTCCTGGTACTTTGCATACTTTTATATCATCTCTATCTCTGATTTCTCTGATAGGATGAAATTGCCTCGAGTACATTTCTTGGTCCTTTGATGTGACCTAGGCTCCTTGGTCCGTGTAATAGCGCCGCTATTGTCACGAGAACAAGTCTATTGGATTTGAGATGGTTGGAACCACCCCAAGTTCATAAATGAACTTTCTAATCCAAAAGGCCTCCTCGCTGCATCCTATCTTTGCTATATACACTCGGCTTCCGTTGCGAGAATAAGCTACGACTCTACTTAGAGCTATTCTAGCTTACCGCACCACCATTCAACAGGAATACATATCCTGATCGCAATCTTGAATCATCTTGGTCAGTTTGGAAACTCGCATCGTGTAACCAGTCACACAGAGCTCATCTTCCAAGCCACCATATACCAAGAATAAGTCCTTAGTCCTTCTCAAGTACTTAAGGATATTCTTGACAGCAGTCCAGTGACCCTCACCGGGATCTAGTTGATATCTGCTAGTCATACTCAAGGCAAATGACACATCCGGTCGAGTACATAACATGGCATACATGATAGATCCAATGGCGGAGGCATATGGAATCTTACTCATGCGGTCTCTTTGATCTTGTGTACTAGGACACAGATCCTTACTGAGATGGATGCCATGAGACATGGGCATGTTACCCCTTTTAGAATCCTACATACCTTGAACCTATGCAAGTATCTTGTCTATATATGTGCTCGACTTAGGCCTATCGGCCTCTTAGATCTATCTCTATAGATCCTAATCCCAAGGATATAAGTGGCTTCGCCTAAATCTTTCATTGAGAAAGACTTTCCTAACCAAGACTTGACACTCGCAAGGTAGGAATGTCATTCCCAATGAGTAGGATGTCATCAACATAAAGCACTAGAAATACAACCGTGCTCCCACTAACCTTCTTGTAAACACAAGGTCCATCGATGTTTTGAATGAATTCAAACTCTTTGACTACTTCATCAAAACGACGATTCCTACTCCGATATGCGTGCTTCAATCCATAAATGGATCTTTGAAGCCGACATACTTTACCGAGTCCTACGGACGCACAAAACCCTCGAGGTTGTGTCATGTACACATCCTCAAGCAGCTTTTCGTTAAGGAAGGCCGTTTTGACGTCCATCTGCCATATCTCATAGTCATAATATGATGCAATGGCAAAAAGGATTCTGATTGATTTGGCCATTGCAACTGGGGAAAAGGTTTCATCATAGTCCACACCATGAGTTTGAGTGAATCCTTTTGCAACCAGTCGTGCCTTGAAGACATTTACTTTGCCATCCATGTCAGTTTTCTCTTTGAAAACCCACTTGCACCCAACGGTTTTTACACCTCGGGTGAATCGACTAAGGTCCATACCTTATTGTCGTACATGGATTGCATTTCAGACTTCATGGCATCTAGCCATTTTTCAGAGTTTGGTCCCACTACGACGTCTCGATAGGTCGTTGGCTCATTTTGCTCAATGAGCAAAACATCACGACTTCCAGTAATCAGAAATCCATATCTCTGAGGCTGTAGCCGTGATCTATCAGACCTTCGTGGGCCTTGTGTTACTTGAGTAGGCTCAACAACTTGTTGTGAGTCTTCTCCGGTTTTCATCTCGTGGTTCCACATTGTCTGTGATTCTCGAACTTCTTCGAGGTTCACTTTACTCCCACTGGTTCTTTTAGAGATAAACTCTTTTTCTAAAAAAGTACCATTCCGAATAACAAACACTTTGTGATCGGTGGGACTGTAGACATAGTATCCTTTAGTTTCCTTAGGATACCCCACAAAAAGGCATTTTGAAGATCTGGATGATAATTTATCAGAGGCTTGTTGTTTAACATAAACCTCACATCCCCAAATCTTGAGAAAAGACAAACTGGGTTTCTTCCCAGTCCATATCTCATATGGTGTCTTTTCAACTGCCTTTGACGGAACACGATTTAGTGTGAACGCAGTTGTTTCTAGGGCATGGCCCCAAAAGGAAGGTGGAAGATCTGTTTGACTCATCATAGATCAAACCATATCAAATAAAGTTCGATTCCTCCGTTCAGAAACACCATTCCATTGAGGTGTTATGGAGGAGTAAGTTGTGAGAAGATCCCACAACTCCTAAGATGGTCAAATAACTCTTGGCTCAAATATTCGCCACCTCGACCAGATCGAAGTACTTTAATTATTTTACCAAGTTGGTTTTGCACTTCATTTGGAATATTTTGAACATTTCAAAAGATTCAATTTTATATTTGATTAGGTAGATATACCCATATCTACTAAAATCGTCTATAAAAGTAATAAAGTGCAAATGACCTCCTCTGGCAAATGTATTCATTGGTCCACACACATCCGTATGTATGAGGCCCAATAAATCGGTGACCTCTCTCCTTGTGTCCGAGTAAGAGGCGCCTTTGTCATCTTTCCAAATAAACAAGACTCACATGTATCAAATGATTCAAAATCAAATGAATTCAGAAATCCATCTGCGATGGAGTTTCGAAATGCGTTTCTCATTTATATGGCCTAGACGACAATGCCATAGGTAGGTTGGATTCAAATCATTTGACTTGAACCTTTTAGTAGTTATGTCATAGATTCGTTCATTATTAGGATGTTCTTAATTAAGCACACAATGACCAGAATGCAAATCACCATGAGCATAAAATTGTCATTATGGAAAATTTGAACATTTACGATTCCTAAATAAGAACGTAGAATAATTCTTATCGCTCAAAGCGGGAACATAAAAGCAATTGTTCAAAAATAAACAAAAGCCCTTTGGGCAGAACTATTTCATAAGTTCCTATGGCTAAATCGGCAACTCGTTGCTCGATTTCCGGCTCGTAGGTCAACTTTGCCCTTCTTCAATTTTTCTCTTGTCCTTGAGACCACCGCACATTTGTACAAATGTGAGATCCACATGTAGTATCTAATACCCATGTAGAGGAAGTAGAAAAGTGAATATCTATGACATAGATACTGAAGCGATAGCCCCGCTATCCTTCTTGTTATTTTTCGAGATCTTCTTGATAGAGCTTGCAATTCCTCTTCCAATGACCTATCTCATTGCAGAAGAAGCAGACCCCATCCTTCGGAGGTTTTGCCTTCTTGACTTTCCGTTTCATTCCCCTTCCTTTCTGAACAGACAAAACAGAACTGGGCCTCTTCTCAAGGCTCTGCTCAGCAGTTTTGAGCATCTCATGCAGTTCAGAATTTGATTCCTTCATTTTGTTCATGTTGTAATCCATGACAAAGTTACCATAACTTCCTGGGAGTGAGATCAAGATCACATCTATAGCTAACTCCTGGGATATGGGGAATCCAAGCCTCTCAAGGTGATCAATGTGGCCTTTCATTTTCAACAAATGAGGACCAACCGATTCACGTTCACCATCTTGCAAGAGAATAAGGCCTTTGTGGCCTCATACCTCTCTTGCGTCGCCTGTTCATGGAACATTTCCATAGGATGATAAATCATCTCAGACACCTCCATGTGTTCTAGATCTCCATCGAGGTCTGGAACCACGATGTGAGCTTCAGCATCCTGTATCCATAGAGTCATCCCGATGCTTCATGTAAGTATCGTCCGAACTCTTGGATCATCGATTCTGAGCTCGTCAGGGATGGGTTGATCGATAAGATACTCCTTTCTTTCGTGTTTAGGATCAACACTTAAGTCCTCAAACATGTCAAGAAAGTTTGTCTCATCGAGTTCGTCCTTCTCAAGGACCGATCGTATTGATGTGTTGGGGTGTTACTATTCGACATGATTCTACAATTAAAAGATATGCAAAGTTTAATCGGTAACCTCCCTTTGAATTAATAACCCTCATTATAATTAGTGGGCTAAGATCCATATTTGGCTTAAATTTAAGTCCGCTTTGGCGGACGCTTAAAATTAAGTTATTTAGGTAGGCATCCTGCTTTGCCAATTACATCACATGTAACTCTTAGATCTTTATGGGATTCGATCATCATATGACCTAGCATGTTTAATCCCATCCAATGCCTTGAGATCCAAAACCGTTTTGATGATCTCAATTAAGTCAAGACAATAATGAATATAGAGTATCACCATTACTCTCTCTTGTCTCCCCAAGATTACTCAGATGCATCCACTTTGGTGGAACATACAAATGGGTGATCGAGGTTTTGACAAGTATTCATTTATTGACGGCATTGTGACTTAAGATTGTATTTAGAGGGTATTTTTGATATTAACTAATTAATCTTATTAATTCTACCTATATGAATGCAATCCTTATTGTATATCATATAATGTCTAAATTAATTATGTCATGATCACATCAAACATAATCAAGAAAAACTCGTGACACAACATGGCTCATTTAACCTGGAGTCCTCTCAAGCCAATGAGGGGACTTCTCTAAATAATAAAAGAAAGTACATAGTTAGGAAACCTCGTTTCACATACGAGGGGAGTGAGATGAGAAAAGAATGTACATCAAGATTATTTAGAGAGAGGCATGGCACGCAGCCATATACAAAATTTACAACCCTAGAGCCATGTTATTCACCATACCCAAACAACACTTTGAAAGGCAAATAAAACATGATTAAAATTCTCTAATTTTATATTATATTATATAATAAATATAATATAATAAATTCTCCAATTTATTTTATATTATATAATTATATAATATAGTATCATGTTTTAAATTCTCTAATTTATATTATATTATATAATAAATATAATATAATAAATTCTCCAATTTATTTTATATTATATAATTATATAATATAGTATCATGTTTTAAATTCTCTAATTTAAATTAAATTATATAATAAATATAATATAATAAATTCTCCAATTTATTTTATATTATATAATTATATAATATAGTATCATGTTTTAAATTCTCTAATTTATATTATATTATATAATAAATATAATATAATAAATTCTCCAATTTAAATTATATTATATAATTATATAATATATCATGATTTAATTACTCGCGCTTCGAGCAATCAGTAGGTCCCTACGTAGCAGTCGTAGCATGATTAGAATTTACGAACGTTTGAGAATCGATCTATACGCGAACGTTACTGTCGATTCCGACCATTGTTCGATCTGAACAATTCAGATGTGGCCGCGAATCTGAACAATTCAAACCCTAACGCGAATTATCAAATTAAAGCATTCAAGATTGCATTCAAGATTCGATTTCTTGCAACAAAGATTCGGTTTCTTTCATACAAAGATTCGGTTTCTTGCATACAAATATCCAGGATTCGTTTTTCATTCATATATCATATATATAATCAAACACGAAGAAGCCTAATTTAAACGCACGTTGAGTTGGCTCGATGCCCTTTGTTGGGATTCGTACAACGCAGCGGATTAAAATTTCTACGAATCCGTCCCGAGGATCACTCAGGTGCGTTTAAACCAAGGCTAGGGAATCCGGATATTACCTTTAGAGAATTCGTCCGCGTCTCGTTCTTCCTTGACCAGGTGGGCTACCTCCTCGATCAGCAGAAGAAGACTCTTAGAATCCTCTTCCTCTACTGGTATCCACACGAACAATCCTCGTACACGGCTATGGCAGCGTGCTAGCGCCTCTTGTGCGTCTCTCTCAATTTTCACTCTAGGGTTTCTCGCGGCTTTTCAGAATACGCTAGAGTAAAAGTCCCGTAGGTTTTCTAAAACCTGTTCAGCGTATTTAATGCAAAATTAATCGTATTAATTTTTAAATTCAAACTTTAGATCTGGATTAAATATATATTAATTAAATCTATCCGATAGATCTAATATAATAATATTTATTTAATCGAATTAAAAGCCAGATCTGAAATTTCGAATTCAAATCTAGATTAAAAAAATAATTAATTAAATCTATCTGATAGATTTAATCCAACCTATTTATTTAATCCAAATTTAAAAGCCTTCGATTTAATTTATCTCAATAAATTAAATCCGAGAAATGATATCTATCTATTTAATTAAATCGAGATACTAATATCTCAATTTAAATTAAATAGACAATAATATCTTTATTCGAAAATTAAATGAGATACAATATCTCTATTTGTTTTAGATATTTAATTTATCAAATAAATTAAATATAAAACAAATAATATAATAATAATATTTTAATCTCAATTAAATAATATCATTATATTATTTTCGAATTTAAATATATATATATATATATATATATTTACCCCAGATTAAATTCAGTATTCATTAATCTCAGATTAATCTGAGATTCAATGAACCTGGACACTTTTACCCGTGTTGGATTATTCTTGTGTGCGACCTGCAGCCCATATGAGATTGGCGGTGGGTGGGCCAAGATCGTATCGCCCACAAATCGCAAGCGGCCTCTAGCAAGACATTGCGACTACCCAATTCACATGGGGATCGATAACACGATACAACCTATCGTACAACCATGTCACGTCCCTTTTGTCACGCGATAATTTGGTCAAGGATGAGGCATGGATAATGTCAACTTCCTTTTCTTGACCACTACTTTCTCGATTTTCGAGTAGTCTAATAAGTGAAATGGAAACTCCTTTCCATCACAAGACGGCCGTACATTTCTTAGACTCACTCATCGAGGGGCCCAAAGATTATCTCTCTACAAATGTGAGGGACAAATTCCATCTTGACCATTCACATCCCTCCGCATGAAAACCACGATCCCGATCCTAGCCTTTATCATCACCCGGTCAAAGGTGACTTTTGACTAGGTCAAAGGTCGTGACTCATCATGTAGGAATCCATGATGATCTCAGTCATAGGGCGTCGTGACGCGGTTATACATGAGATAAGCTTATGACTAGATCCATGCAGCTTTCTCATAGTGGGTCGGTCCAAGACCTTGTACTCTTACAAGTGCCCATGACTTTGATTCGTATCTCCATACCTCATCAAAGTCATATCTGGTCTTATCTCATCTTCGCTCCGCGTAGATGACCGACCGAGGACATTTAGGATATCATCTTTAAGATATATCCGGGGATTAGTTATCATTGTAAACATGCGAATGAAGTGATAACTCAATTTGAGAACAATGACTTGCCCTAGGGCATAATTTCCAACATTTAGAAGACGGAAGGTTTTATTTCACAACCGCTTGTCCTTTACGTTAAGAATTCTTTCTGGCTCGGGTACATAAGTTAAATTCTCTCTCAACTCAACCTCCTCGGGCTCGATTACATGGGAAGGATGTGGATGATATTTCTTAAGTTGTGGCACGTGAAACACGTTGTGTACACTT
The DNA here is from genome assembly GCA_019022655.1 of Acacia acuminata. NCBI lineage: Eukaryota > Viridiplantae > Streptophyta > Magnoliopsida > Fabales > Fabaceae > Acacia > Acacia acuminata. The sequence goes on from JAFJYI010000359.1 coordinate 273,720, forward strand.
GACAAGTGCAGCGGCAAGGCAATTCAATAAGCAACTGGCCCAATTCGCTCCAGAATCTCGTATGGCCCAATGAATCGAGGAGTCAATTTCTTAGCTTTTATGGATCTTCCAATACCAGTTACCGGTGAAACCTTAAGGAATACATGGTCCCCTACTTCAAACTCCAAAGGTCTCTGTCGCCTATCCGCATAGCTCTTTTGTCTACTCTGAGTGGTCAACAACTTCTGGCGAATCATCTCAATTTTCTTTGTAGTTTCGTCCACCAAGTCTGGTCCAATCACAGTTCGTTCACTCAGTTCAGTCCAACAAAGAGGCGATCTACACTTTCTACCGTACAATGACTCGAAAGGAGCCATTTGAATGCTCGAGTGATAACTATTATTATAAGCAAATTTTGCCAAAGGTAGGTGACGATCCCAACTACCAAGTAACTCAATGGAACAAGCCCTCAACATATCTTTAAGGGTCTGAATTGTCCTCTCTGTCTGACCATTGGTCTGTGGATGATAGGTGGTACTGTATCTCAACCTTATCCCCATAACCTCTTGTAACGCCTTCCAAAAGTTCAATGTGAACCTTGGATCACGGTCTGACACAATATCTGTTGGTACACCATGCAACCAGACAATCCAATCTACATACAACTGAGCTAGCCTCTCTAAGCTATATCCGATATGGATAGGAATATGAAAACATAGTTGACACTTGGCAGTCACTGACCTATATACAGATCTGGTCATATTTATATGACCTCTTTTTAAATTCTGAATACAGATCTGTTCATATTCTCAATCAAATTGATTGTCAGGTGACAAATATAAACTGATAATCTATGCATCTGTTAGAGTTAAGAAGGGTATTGTGTTAAAAATGTACAAGGTAGTTAGGAAATTATGTAGTAAATAGTTATAAATATATGGTAATGTATTGTGTTAGCTTATTCTTTGAGCCTATGTAAATATTCTCTCTTTGCTAATATGAAAGAACCGTTCTCCTTAATTCATTTGTCACTTCTAACATGGTATCAAAGAGCCAGGTCATATTTTCAAGACTAACAGCCCAATAATCAAGATTTATCACTCACTATTAGCAGGAGGCAAGAAAACAAGGCTTCATTGTGACCCACGCTACGGCATCTAATGATTTCAAATTTCACAACTTCGGAAATTTCATCTACCATCACAATGCTTTCGATTTCAGATTTCACGATTCTTCAGATTTCAGGTTTCATCTCTACGAGACGATGAATTTCAGGTTTCTGATCTTGGTTTTTTTTTATCTTTGTCCATCTTCCCGTCAACGCACTGACCTGAATCTTTCGGAATGAATCATGAGCAATTTCTGGTTTCTAATCTTGGTTTTCTGAATCTTAAGGGATGAATCATGTGCAATCATCGATTCGGATTCATTCTCATCTTTGGTTCTCAGAGCTGCAAAGGCATCTCCCTCCTAGTCACTAATGGCCGCATAAAAGGTAACCACTGAGTCTTTACCGTTCACTCATCCTCACTTCCTGCATCCCTCAGACACGTAAGGATCCACCATTGACCATCATGTGCTTAACGGGGTTTACAATTACACGATGTGGAGCCTCCATTGTCCATCAATTGCAGCAATACACATAGCTGTGAATCCAGTCTTCCATGAAAGAACCAAGCACATCGAAGTGGACTGCCATTTCATTCGTGATAAATGGAAACAGAAAGTGATAGACTTTGTGCATGTTTGATCTCATGAGCAAGAGGCTGATCTCTTAACTAAGTCGGTCTCAGCGAGATGTACAACGCAAACTATTAAGCAAGTTAGAGTCATTAACATTTTTGCGCCCCCAACTTGAGGGGTAGTGTTAGAATATAAAGTTGTATATAATTAATTGTTACTTGATTAGTGGTACAATAGTTGGACATACAGTTTGTACATTTAGGAGATATAGTATATAAATAGGTCCAGTGTGTCATTTCATAAGTAGTGTGTGTAAAACTTTTATATTCATAAATAAGAAATACTATTTTCTCTCTGCGTTGTTGTAAATCTTGTTGCAAGGTCATCAGGTTGAATTAATCAACATAAAGCAACTATAAATCATGTTTTATTTGTTTTTCTATAATATGTTTGTATAGGCTGGTTATCGAAACACATTTTGTATCTAGATTGAAGTTTTTCAATTCGATTTTCATCATCAGCTCCTTCTTTACGCATACTGTTATTTGTTTTATTTCTTTTTATATGTGCGCACGCGGAGGAGGTGCTGCCAAGATCTCTCTCTCTCTCTCTCTCTATATATATATATATATATATATATAATCTATATCTACATATTCCATAATGCCGGGAGTATTGTTAAATTTCATATTGTTTTTAAGTAACAACCATTTGTTTTTAGAGAAAATTGGTTAAAAGTCCCTAATTGAGAATTAATTTGTTATTGGTACCTCGAAGCTGTGGTTTTTTTAGGAGAAATAGATATGTAGACAAAATGATTTAAATTGTACACAATGAAGCTCATTGCAATTCATAGAAGGTTATTTGTAATTTGTGGAAAATTATTTGTATTTGCACTTCAACTTAATTTTTACACCATAGAAGGTCACTTGCATTTGCATTTGAGGGAATTTCACTTGCATTTTAACTTAATTTGCAAACCATAGAGGCTTAGTTGTAATTTCTGAAAGTTTAGTTGCAATTTGTAGAAGGATATTTGAAATTCGTGAAAAGTTATTTGCATGTCCATTTTAACTTAATTTTCACACCATGGAAGATTATTAGCAATTTGTGAAAGTTCACTTGCATTTTAACTTAATTTACACGTCAAGAAAGCTCAGTTGCAATTCCTGGAAGTTTAGTTGCAATTCATGAAAAGTCATTGCAATTCGTGGTTCATCTTCTATTTGTAACACCCTAATTTTTTATTTTAGGATTTACGTATAATTATGAAAGAATTATATATGATAAATGTATTTATTATGTAATTGTTGGAAAAGGGAAAAGCGGGGGGGGGGGGAAGAAAGAAATTAGGGAAAAAAAGGGCAGAAGCAAAGACATGAGATGGGGCAAGTGCCCCCATGCTCATTTGCTTGATTTTGTGGAGGAATGGTTCAACCACTCCTACCCCTTTATTTAAACACACAAACAATCACACACACACACACGATCAGCTGAGGAGAGAGGCGAGAGGAGAGTGTGAGGAAATAAGGAGAGAAATAAAGAAGAGGTGGTTGTCATTTTAATGTATGCCATTTATTTTATAAGATTATTTAGGTAGCTAAACTAGCTTCTTTTCAATAAACTTTCTTCATGAAAGTTAGTTTACATATTTTTCTCTTTCTAATAAAGTTAATTTGTGTTGGTTAGTGAAAATTTTGAGATCAAGATTTTAGAAGAGTTTTGAGTTTTAACAATAAAATACTATATATATGTAGTTAATGATTAATAGTAAATTTTAATCGGCTTAGATTTAAAATTTTCCTTTTGCGTGTGCGAATGTTTTCCTTTCTTTTTCCATCATTTTGGGCTGGCCTGTTTCATCATGGCTCATATGTAAGTCAGCCCAAGTTCTCTTGTAATCATTTTACCTTGTTTTTTTTCCCAAAAAAAAAAAAAAAAAAAGAAAAAGAAAAAAACACCAAAAATTGATTATCAATCGCATCCAAATCATATGTTTACACAATCACATAAACACTTACGATGAAATCCTTACTAATTTCAGACTATCTGCAATTAGCAAGCTAGACGGTGCAACAATTGAAGCTCATGTTAGAGAATCGACAAGGCAAAGCAGAAGCAACAGAAGGCAAATCCATTTTGAGGTTTTTGACTTCATCTCTCTTCTACAATTTCTGATTCCTCGCCTTCACACAATCTCAACAACTCCTGAGAAATTGTTGGATATTGTTTGATTTTTTTTTTTTTTTTGGTTTTGAATTTTTGTTAAAATTAGTCGAATCTTGTCCCTTCATCCTTGAGATCTTTGATGAATCCCTATTTTATTATATACTACCTCCGATCTTAAATATATGATTAAGTTGATTTTTCTTGGGAGATTAAATAAGCTTAATTAAATTACTTTAAAGTATTGATATTTATTGTTTTTCTCCAAACTAATTTGTTTGACTTATAAGCTGGTATATAATTTAATCATACAAATATATGATATGATTAAGTAACTTCTTTACTTTCCCTAGTCTTTGAAAAAAAAAAAAATCAATCAGGTCTTATATTTAGGACTGGATGTAGTATTTTGTGCTTAATTAAGGGATATTATTATAATTATAGGGTTTAATTGCAGTAATCGTTAAAAAATCAAATAAAAAGGAACTATATGGAATAAATTAAGGATGAAAATAGGCTAAGCTGAGCTAGACTTTAGCTAGATAGGTCTGAACCTGTAAGAAAGATCCAGAGCTTGAGTTTGGGCATTAGACTGTATATAAGTTTTTTTAGGCTTGAGCCTAAATCTTCAAAAGGCTTCATAAAGCCTGAAGCCTATTTAAAGGCCTACTTAAAATGAAAACATTCAAATAGGCATAAAGCCTATGCCTATATGTTCATTTACAACCCCTCAAACCTATTTTAAAACCTAAATTATGTCTTAAAAAGTTTAGGACTTATTATCACCTACAATATAAGAGTTTAGTAAGAAAAAGAAAAAAACACCTAGTATAACACCAGTTATTCAAGCAAGTAAAAATAAGAAAAACTAATTTAAGAAAATATACTTTCTAAAATCAACCAAGTGCAACAAGTAGTAGCATATAAAACTGGATTTTACCTTTTTTTTTCAATAGAAATCAAGATAAACTTCTCCTATTGAGATTATAATATTTCATTTGGGCATCTCTAACTTAAACATATTGCAATTATTATGTTTCAACAAACGACAAAAATCAAGGGAAATGGAGTGAGCTAACATTACAGCCTTGAGCGATTGTAGAGAAGAGATCTAAAGGTGTTCGACTAATAAATAAAAAGGTTGAATTTGTGGGTGAATGATGAGATGTGAAATTTAAGGTAAAGACTAAGTTTGTAATTGTATAGATAATTTATAAATCTGGTTTAGGTTATATAGTATGTAATATATATAATAGTGTAAATAAATAAATAAATAAAAACTAAATAGGCCAAGCCTGTAAGCTTGTAAGCCATGTTTTATATATAAAAAAAAGGCCTAACTTATTTATCTAAATAGGTCTGCTAATGGATTTGAATCTGACCTATTTACTAAATAGGTTAAGCTATGTTTAACGTAGGTTGCCGTAGGCACATAATAAAGGTCTGACCTATTTTCAACCTTAGAATAAATGTTAAAAGTGGCACAATTGTCATGTTCTTATGATTTCCCTTTACTAAAGGGATATGCATGGTTGGTTTTGTCTATTTCCTTCTATTTCAGGAATTGGAGAATTAAACAAGGGCAAACGGCAAATGAAGGCCCGAGACCTAGGACGTTGCAAACACATATTAAATTGTCAAGAAAGAAGGCCAGAAGCATAATTTATGGGTTTAGATAGCCATCGGCCCGAGTGGTATTGATGGGGACCAACCAACAGATAATTAGAGACAAACATATATTAGAAAGGGCCCAAAACAATGACAAAGGGCGCAGCTAGATCTTACTGCATTGAGTTTGAGTTCTAGAAGAGTCACTTGTATTGGGAAAGTAGCCATAAACCCCGAATCTTATTACAAAAGGGCAAAATATACTTTTAGTCCTTTAAGTTTAAATGAAGTATGTTTTTAGATTCTTAATTTTATAAAGTATATTTTTTGACCTATAATTCTAACATCGTTAATGTTTCTAACAAAAAACACTGACATAACAAACTTAAGTGATGATTGTGTAATTAAATCTAATTAATCTTAAATTTAATATACGTGTAAATTGAAAAATATCTAAACCTAATGAAGCAGTCAATATCAAAATCTTGATTGTAGATCCTTTGTCCTTGATCAGGGATCTTTAATGGTGGAGGATTTTGGGCAATCCTTTTGAGGGTGATCACAACGTGTATTTGTACTTGAGACCATGATGGTGGATTCCTTTTTAACATTTTGTACAAGTGGCTAGTATGATGGGACAACTGAGGAATAAAGTCTTTATACCACATTGGAGGGTGGATGTATCAGGATCCAAATGACAGTGTTGTGTCATTAAACAAACCTAGAAGATCTCATACACATAGACACCAACAATGTCATTGGGACCTTGATCTATCCTATCTAACTGACTGGGAGGCCCAGAAAGTTTGATAAATTGAAAATTATTATACTGAATAGTTACCAGGAAATACATATATTGAAGGAAAGATGCTCAATCTAGTAGACAGTCCGAGCTTCTGGGGTCTTACCTCTTTCCCACGCTCTATGACACTTTAGGATTCAAGCATCTTCCCAATCAAGGCATACAATACTAGCACATTCAGTATCCTGATTTTCAGTACTTTCTCAAATTGGATCGTGATCTTGATTCTGTTATGCACAGGTTCCTCTCGAAGAGGAAAGTTGAGCATACTTGGAATTTAAGGAGCAGATAATACTAACATACAAGAACTTTGACTTTCAAAAGCAGAAGGAAGAGTTTAGAAGGAAGCCATATAAAACACATTGGGATTTTATTTATCAACTACGATATGCTTACAACTGAAGATGAGGTCTACTTTTATGTAGAGAAGTAGAGTTACAAATAGACTAACTCAAAGATAAAACGTGCACACAAAAGTAGTGAGCCAAAATAAAAGAGACCATAATAGTACATAGGAGGACAGACAACTATAAAATAAAAAGCAAAAAACACATCACACTTGTTAAAGCAGCGGACACATATTACACATATATAACACATGACTTAAAAACTGGGAACTGGCTGCCGACACTTGATTATGGGGACCACCCTTTGCAAATTGGCTCGTGACTGGGAGAGAGATTGTTGTTATCACAGTCACAATCGTAGTTGGAATGGATGTAATTGAGCATATCAAAAATATTGTGGTATGGATCTAGGCCAGCTGGATTATTGTTTGGGCTTGGGTCTTGAGCTTGTGGTTGAGTGCAATGGGCTAGATACTGAGATGAGCCTGGAAGTGATAAGGTCAATGGGTAAATTGATCTCCACAATCATCTTCATAAGGATCTTGAGAGTCTAGGAGGAAGTTTCCTTGAGAATCAAGTAAGAGTTCTGTTGCTTGTGAGGAAGTTGCATAGTAGGATGACACATGGTATGATTCTAGCTAATATAGTTCATCATAGGCATAAGCCTTGTCTTCACTAGGTACAGGGCCAAGAATGGTACATTCCTTGAAACACATTTATTGAGACTAGTAAGGATCAAACCAAGTTCTGTGAACTGTGCGGGGTCTGGTTGAACCCAATCAAGACAAGGGTTGTGTGCTGGTTGCCAAGTGTACACCATCAGACTTCTGATCATGGTATTTCCTGCTAAGAAAAAACACACAAGAAAATCTTTTTTGTTTTGTTTTGCTTTTGGTAAGTCCCAAATTTTATTATTAGTTAATATATTATACAAGGAAACTCTCCAAAAATGATGAGGAGCAAAGAGGTTGAGGAGCTTAACAAGGGCAGAATCCTCATTCTGACTGTTACAGATGTAATGGGCACTGGGTGAAAGACGATGGTCATTGCTATAGCAAGGTATTAGACAGGTTTCTTAACTTTGCCTAATGCCTCATTTGAACCTTGTATTGCTTTGTTGCTCTTTATTCTTTTCTTCTTCTTTTTTTGATAAGTAAAATGAGCAATAAACAACTTTCTTGCAGCTTTTTAGTGGAGGCACATGGTCATAGCATTTTTTTGCAGTCTGTGTAACTAGTTCTGCTATAGCATGGTTGATAAAGCTCAAAGGGGTAGCAATATGGAGAGTGATGTTTTATGGTTTGTGTATAGGAATAGGGGGTACGAAATGAATGCCTTTTTCCCACGAACTATTTGCTCAGATGTCAGACAGTTTATCAGAGAATTAAGACAAATCAAAAATCATACATGGGTTAGCTGACATGCACACTGGAATAGAAACAATTAGGCTCAAATAAATCCTTCCATAGTGGGTTTTCTCTCCATTCTTTCTCATCGTCAATTTACCCCAAATCAAGTTAACTAGCACTGTCAATTTCCCAAGTCTATTGGTCCAATTTCCTTAGGCAATCGTGCTATGCTCGGTCATAGAAATACTTATCATACTGCTACTGATCTCTATTCGCGTTCTATTAAGAATTTAAAATTTTCCAAAAATTTTAGTGTGTGCTAAAGCTAATTTCAGGGGTGATTTGAGCACATTTAAACAGCAAATTGCAAGCACAAATTAAATTATCCTCCCCCCCACTTGAACGATGCAATGCCCCCATTGCGGCATGTAAGGACACAATAAAATACGCAAGGGAATGAGGTTGGGAGGCGGAGGCAACATAGGCAAACCCAAGCAATCATGGTCAGCATTCACAATAGGGCCCTAAGGCAAACGCTCAGGGCAGCAACATATAACAAGTTGAAGATGTTAAAATGAAAAGAACAGATAAAACAACATAAAAACTAGGGGGAAGAAGGGGCAACGGGAGCACGAGCACTGGTGGCCGTATCCTCGTTGGAGGAAGTGTCACCTATATCATTAACGACAGGAATCCCCGAGTGGGAATGAGAGAGGGTGGCGGTTGTCGCAAACCATGGCGGTAGGCCGTGAGGAACACGAGTGGGTCACAGTGAATGGTCTTTAACTTCGAGCGCTGCCGGCCAAGGTGGTTGAGAAAGTGGTCCGTGGAGTTCGTATTGGCGTTCGGACGCCAGTAGAGGGGTGCATTGGTAAGGATATAGGCTTTGTTAGACGAGTCAGTGGGGCCTGATGAAGTGGAAGAGTCGGTGAAACCAGAGGAGGAGGATGAAATCTCGTTGGGGGCGGGTAGCGCTGGCGTCGGCGATGGTGGAGGTGGAGCTGAAAGATGACGGGCGTAGACCGGTAGGGGCATACGGTCGTGCCGTGCCGCCTGTTTGACTCTGGGCATGGGGGGATGGCAAGGGAAGGTACGGTTTGGGAGATGGACTCGGAGGGAGGGGAAGAGACGCGAGGGAAAAAGACGGGGTGATGAAACAAAGGGGGTGATTGGTATACTTAGGTTCGAAAGTAGAGCGCGAAGTGTTGCGATTCTTAGGTGATGAGCTGGCGTGATTTAGCGCATAATGGGCCCTATGATGGCGGCCCACTAGAAAAAGAATTGCACATAACCCCGGTTCACATAGATAGAGCATACTTAGGTAACGTTAATTGTGGGCTTGAGCTGGTGTGCTGTGCTGGGGTTGTAATGCCTTCTATCACGCTATAGCACTGATCAGGCCTGCACTTGATCCCTGCAGCTGCTAAACAAAATGAAATGAAAACAACAAGCTGGGTTGTTGTTAACTCTTAGAAATTGACAACATTCCAGACATTTTTCTCTCTTTTTACCTATTTTTGGTTCAAAATGTGCATAGAAATGAAGTTATAGAGGAAAATGTGCATATCAAAGTATAAGGCAAAAATCAAAGAAATTCTTGTTATTATAGAGTTTATGATTCAATTGAGAATTGATAATTGCTTCCTCTTTTGTAGGAAGATGGAGACAAGTTTTGAAGCTCTATAAGAACCAAGAAACAATGAAAGAAATAAAGGAGATGAAGCAGCAAAGTTAGAAGAACCTATACAATAACCGCAGCAAGTAGTGGCCGCGGAAAGTCGACAACCGCTAGCATGACAGTCGTGAAAAAGTGCAGAAAGTACTGGCTGCACGTTTTACATTTCAGACGAGAAAAACCCTATTTAACCTAAAGGGAAGGGCCGAAAAACACACTCTTGACCTAAGGAAACAAGTGGGCACACAAGGGAAGAGCTTGGGAGAGAGATTTGGACAATCTTGGAGGCTTGGGTGCTCAACCTAAGAGAGATTTTGGGGATTTCACCTTGGTTCTTCCTCTTTTCTTCTCTCTTCTTCCTAGTTTCTTCATGTATTCAGTTTCTTTGCTTAGGCTCTCTTTGTATTTGAACATGAGTAGCTAAACTTTTCATTCGGGGTTCTTTTGACCCTTTGTATGGATTAATACTTGGAGTTTCCTCTCTTTTGGTAGATAAATATACACATGTGTTGATTTCAACCTTGGCTTAATGCTTCTAAGTGATTGGCCTCCATTTAGATGATTTATTCACATAGGTTTTGACTCGAGAGAGCTAATCTAGGTGTAGAACTTGATTGGAAACATGCTTGTCTTGAAGTTTACTTGATAAATGGATGGTTTGTTGGTAAAATAGAGATATATTTACTAACCTTGCATTGTCACATTAGGGTTGTTGCTTAAATATTGATTCTTACTAATTGTAGCAAGAGATTGTGCATTTTAGTAAGAAGAGAAACTTGATTTTGACTTGAGAGAGCGTTTCGAGTATTTTTGAACCCTAGACTAACACATGTATATATTGAAATGCTACTAGAGAGGAAGTTAACCAAGTTTTATGAAATGCAAAAGGGGAAGAAGAATCCTAGGCTTCATTATTCTTGAAATCAAAAGTCATTTGCCCTTATCAATTTTTAGTTTTAGAAAAAGTCTTTAAAAATTCTCATTCCAACTCAAAACTTTGGTTTTGCTCAACTTGATAAAATTCACTAAGCCTCTTGCTTGACCAATTTGTTAAACAAATCCTCGTGGGAACGATACTTTACTTATTACTTTATTACTTGCGAAACTCATGCACTTGCGAGGCAAACAAGTTTTTGAAGTAGGTTGGTTTAAAGTCTTCAGCCAAACTTTCCTATGACATTAGTTCAAACTGGAAGCAAAGGCATTAGCTCTGTCCCCGTGCCTCCATCCTCGTTACCTAGTAGTGGTTGGCCTCCTTCTGTTAGGTCTGCATATTGTGTTGTTTTCAGAATTGAAAAGGTCACATGGTCATCATTGACTCGCTTAGTAAGTTCTCCTTTTTCCACATCAATCAATGTTCTCCCGGTTTCCATGAATGGTCTCCCCATAATGATAGGAATTTCCCAATCTGCTTCAAAATCAAGAATAATGAAATCCATTGGAAAGATGAACTTATCGACCTAACGAGGACATCTTCAATTTTTCCTTCTGGCAGGACAATGGAGTGATCAGCCAACTGTAATGTAACTGTTGTAGGCCTTGCTTGCCCAATTGCTAATCTTTTGAAAACGGATATGGGCATTAGATTAATACTGGCTCCGAGGTCACATAAGGCTTTCCCTGAGTATTGAGGTCCAATTGCATGGGGATTGTGAAGTTGCCAGGGTCTTTTAATTTTGGTGGTAGCTGATTCGTCAGTAAGGCACTATAGTCCTGGGTCAATGCTACCATCTCGAATTCTTCCAGTCTTCTCTTCTTGGACAAAATGTCTTTCATGAACTTTACATAGCTAGGCATATGTTCCAGTGCTTCCACCAAAGGGATATTGATATGCAATTGTCGTAGCATGTCGAGAAATTTCTGAAATTGCTTCTTTTGGCTTTGCTTTTGTAGTCTTTGTGGGAAAGGAGGGGGTTACTGTAGCACCCGAGATGATCCTTGATCACGGTTCTGTTTTGATGATGCCATAGCATCCCTTTTTGAATGTTGCACATGATCCTCTAGTGCGACGAATGGAGGCAATGCCATAGCATCAATATCCTGCTCCTATGATCTAGATCTGAACTTTCAGTCTTCTGGGAAGAGTTCGGTCAAAGATGCTGACATTGTAGTCTGGCTGGATGGTCAGGATGACACTACCATTACTAAGAGTTGTAAGAAGCATACCAATAAGAGCATCAGAATATTTCTTATAGGTGGAGTCTAAAAGAGTCATTTTAGCAGTAATAAGAAGTCCTTTTCTGCCATGAAGAGTGAGAACTAGGCGAATAGCACCAAAATGAAGGTAGGTATATCCCTCAGATTTCCATCGGTCAATGAGATCTAGAGAGATTTCGATAGTGGAGTATTGTTCCTGAGAAGTTGCAGGGAGAGTACATTGTTCAAGTTTGGTAAACTGAACAACTTCTTTAACATTAGGTCTTCTAGTTTGAATTCGGGAATTGGATAGAACTTGTGAAGGTATTGTTTATGTGATAAACATTGTATGGATTGAGAAGGGGCATATCAGTATTTCCAATAGGAGAGTCAGGATGATGGGTAACTTCTATGAGGTTTTCTACTTTACTGGCTAAGGTTCTTTTCATGGAAGGAGGAAGTGTTCTAGGAACAAAAGGGGAAATTAGAGATGTAGAAGATCTGAAGATATTTCACTCATGATTTAAAACATGCTTCTTACTCACCTCTATTATAAATATTTTAGTAGTATCTGCAAAATTTGTTTGGCTCAAATAGGATAGATCTTCCCTTGAACAAAGATCCATCACCAATATTTATATTTTAGTTTACTAATATAAATATATTATATTAAATAAAAATATGTTTTGACTAAAAGTATCTTGCTTATAAAACTTAAAGAACTAAAATCATACTTTATTCTAAATTAAATATGCACCACTATATTCAAATTAAAAGATTTAAATGGATATTTTAAATTTTTTTTGTTTGTACAGAAAAAATCACTCATCACTTGAATTTACAACGTTTTTTTTTGGACAATATTTTCCAATTTTAACAACATAATTTGACTATTAAATCGTCAAAGACCACACATGTTATGCCTTGAAAAGATCGAAGAAGGAGATCCTTGAGATGTATTAGAAATATAGGACTAAAAATATACCTTATAAAGTTAAGGGACTAAAAGTATACTGCTTATAAAACTTAAAGAACTAAAATCATACTTTATTCTAAATTAAATATGCAGCCACTATATTCAAATTAAAATATTTAAATGGATATTTTAATTTTTTGGCATTTTTGGTCCAAGAAAACTTCCGGTATAGAAAAAGATTTAAAATATGAAGAATATGTAAATTTAGCTATAAACGATATCGCTATGTATCTATATTTTCGGTTCATAAAGTATCAATAATCAATTGTTTTAGAACAATTAATTATTGCTATTTTACTTTGTAAATTGATGATAAATAATTCTTATAGATATACACACACGTCGCTTGAAATATATCAAATCAAATTAGATTTAGATTTGAATCCCAATCTCCTATCCTTTATCCACCAATCACAAGTCTTTCCTCTTTGTCTTAGACTCCTCTCACTCACACCACCGAAAGCTATGAAGAGACCCTCCATCTAGCATTGAAAATCACACAACACACAACACACCACCTTCTCTCTTCCTTTTATTGTTCTGTCTTTCACCCATCCATCGTCATGTGTAGCCAGTCCTCAATTATGAAGGATAGATTATGCGGCTTGAGTTTTTGATCTAAAAAGGGGGTTATCTTTTTATTCTTTATCCATTTTATCGTTTTTCTATATTTTAGTATTTGAATTTCTATATTTGGAGCTTGAGAATTCGAGTAGATTCTCTTAACGATTAAGTTCTCTTGTTATTCTATTTTATTTTATATTTAAAATTTTTACTCTTTTTATTGATATGTTAGTCTCTTGATTATCTTGTATAAGTAATGATTGAGAGAGCAAAAGCCTCGAATTCCATAATCTTTTTGAAAATTCTTTAAGTCTGATTCAGGTATGGAAATAGGATTACAAATATAACCTGAAGGTGGAATCTGATTTTTGGTGATAGCCAATAGAGAAGAAGTTCTAGATAATCATGAGGTGGATTGGTGTTGAGAGATTCCTTGTGCCATTAGAGATTTTCTGGGCACAACAACCTTGACGGCTTTCTCCTTCCCTTTCTCTAGAGTATTGCCAGACTCAGAGCATGTCTGGTGAGGGTTCTTTAATGGTTCATGAATCAAAATCCCTTTCGTTCTTAGTCTTCGAGGGGGTTCATTGTCTTGCACAACCTTAGGCTGATAGTGTTGAGGAGCTTCTTTTTCGTGTCTCGATCTCTTGGTTGGAGGAGATGAAGGGGCCAAGAACGATGATGTTGAGCCTTCTTGATTTGAGGAAGAAGGAGAGGTTGAGGATTCAAGACGCATTTGGGGATTTTTAATCCTCATTGGATCGAGGGATTGAAAAGGATAAGGTTTTTGGATTTCTGGACTCGAGTTTAGGGCTTGGAGTAGCAAGAGTGAAACTGAGAAATGATAAGAGGGAAGAGCAGAGTTTGAACTGATATATATATATATATATATATAGCAGTGCGCACAACTCGAGTTGTCATGCGAGAACTTGAGTTTTGGTGCTCAAAACTTGAGTTATTAAGTGATAAACTCGAGTTGTCTGAAAATAAACCACTAACCTCATTTCAAGTGTGTTCTAGGAACACTTAAATTATTCTTGTGAGTTGGCACAAACTCAAGTTGTTCAGCAACTGACTCGTCAAAAACTCGAGTTTTAAATCATTGACTCGAGTTCTTCATTTTGTGGTTAGGTCTAATTGTTCATGAACTCAAGTTCTAGATACTAGGACTCGAGTTGTCTTTGCACTCATCGGCTTTGTTTATTTTGTATGAAAAGAAAAATATTAAAGTGCTTCTGAGAAGCAATGACTCGAGTTACTTACCTGAAAATCGAGTTGCTAAAATTGAAACTTGGGTTCTCGAATTGTCTGTAATGAGAGTGATTGACAAATATGTAAAGAAAACTAACAACTCGAGTTGTTGGAATATAAACTCGAGTTCTAGGAATGCATGTAGTGAGAGAGTTACATAAATACATGTAGAATATGAACAACTCGAGTTTGCTGAAATGAAAACAAGAGTTCTCGAGATTTCTAAGAGATCTTGCAATGAAATAGTGTTAGGAATATTCAAAGAATGCAACAAACTTGAGTTGATCAAACTAAAACTCGAGTTGCTATAGTTAAACTCGAGTTCTATTAATGTTTTCAGTGAAAAGAGTTATACAAATATACATAGAATAAGAATAAATCGAGTTCTTGAAACTGTGACTCAAGTTGCTGAAATGAAAACTCGAGTTCATAGAGTTTTGCTCATCGTCTTTGAGCAATTTTTGAGAAGAACTTGAGTTCTTTTGATGAAAACTCAAGTTTGATCACCTCTGTTTATCCCTATTTTTTATGAAGTTCTTAGAGACTCCTACAAAACAAAAGACTAGATACTCCAAAGCTTAAATTAGTCATCATTAATCAATTTAAACTTAAATTTAACTAGAATAGAAGAGATTACTCACAATTCATTGGGTTTAACATACCTAATTATCTTCTGATGAACAAAAACTGATCTTTGGATAACGACTTGGTGAAGATATCAGCAAGTTGCGAATGAGTGGGAATGAACAACACCTTAACATCTTTCTTCTGTACATGGTCTTTAATAAAATAATGTCTTATGTAAATATGCTTGGTTTTTTAATAGAATTAGAGTTTTGGCGAAGCTTATTGTATTTGTGTTGTCATAGAGAATTGAAATTTCCTTAAGATGAGTTCCCAAGTCTTGAATTTGAGCCAAAGCACTTGAGCACAACAACTTGAAGTGGCTACATACTCAGCTTCAGTGGTTGACAGAGAGACGATGTTTTGTTTCTTGCTAAACCATGGCACAAGAGATCCACTGAGGAACTCACATTGTCCACTTGTACTCTTTCTATCTATTTTGTAACTAGCATGATCTGATTTTGAGTAAACAATGAGATATTCATTTTGACCTTTGGTAAACCAAATTCCAAGATCCTGAGTGTCTGTAAGATATCTGAAAATTCTCTTGACTATCTCAACATGAGATTCCTTAGGAGCGAATTGATATCTTGCACACATTCCTACATGCTGAATTCGATGTTAGGTCTGCTTGCTGTCAAATATAGTAATGAGCCGATCATCCCTCTATATTTGGTTATGTTGAAGTTCTTCCCTTTCACATCAGCATCAAGGAGAGTTGTTGAACTCATTGGAGTGTCAGCTCCATTACACGATTCATTCCATATTTTTGAGAAGGTTTCGGAGATATTTGGTTCAACAGATGAATATCTCATTCTTTCATTGTTTGATTTGAAGTCTGAGAAAATAGTTCAATTCTCCCATCATGGACATTTCAAACTCTCCCTTCATAGTCTTACAAAACTCTTCACATAAAGAATCATTAGTAGCACTGAATATAGTGCCATCGACATAAATTTGTACAATTAGTAAAATTTATCTTATTTGTTTATGAAGAGAGTTGTGTCCACCTTCCCTTTGATGAAGCCTTGATTAAGAAGAAATTTGCTTAGTCTTTGATACCAAGCTCTATAAGCTTGTTTAAGACCATATAGAGCCTTTTTGAGACAAAACACATGATCTAGATGAGACATGTCTTCAAAGCCAGGAGGTTATTCAACATAGACTTCTTCCTAAATGAAACCATTAAGAAGGCACTTTTGACATCCATTTGATAGAGTTTGAATCCTTTGATATACACAAAGGCTAAGAGTACTCGTATAACTTCTAATCTAGCTACTGGAGCATATGTTTCCTTATAATCAAGACCTTTTTCTTGATTATAGCCTTTTGAAACTAATCTTGCCTTGTTTATGACAATAATTATGGATTAATCACGTTTGTTCTTGAATACCCATTTAGTGTCAATGACCGGATGGTTTCAGGCCTAGATACCAAGTCCCAAACTTGATTTCTTTCAAATTTCTTCAATTCCTTTTGCATTGTTATAACTCAATCATTGTCTAAAAGGGCTTGGTCAATGTTGGAGGGTTCAATCTCAGAAATGAAGGTAGAGAAGCTGACTTCATTAAGGACTCTACTACTTGTTCTTTCTCCCTCATTGACGTATCCTATAAATTGATCTATAGGATGACTCTTATTATATCTCCAAGCTTTAGGTTGACCCTGATCATCTAGATCAAGATCCTCTCAGATTCTATTTCCACTAGAGAAGGAGATTTTGAGATGAATTCAGGCTCCTTAGGATGAATCAATTTAGGTTCATCATCTAAAGGTTTGGAAGAAAGGTTTGACTTAGAGAAGACGACATGAATAGACTCTTCAACAATGCAATTACGTTTATTATTTACTCTATAAGCTTTACTTCTATTTGAATAGCCAAGAAATATATCTTCATTTGACTTAAGATCAAATTTTATCAAGTTGTCCTTAGCATTATTGTGGATGAAGCATTTGCATCCAAATATCTGTAAATGAGAAAGATTCGGCTTCCTGTTGGAAATTATGCCCTAGGGGCAAATCATTATACTTTAAACATTAATGTTATTTAAAGTATTTCTCAGTTTAGTTATCATATCATTTGTATGCTTATAGTGATAACTGTATCATTGGATGTATCTTATAGATTATCCTAAATGTCCCTAGTCAGTCATCTATGAGAGAGCAAAGATGAAATAAGACCAGTATGACTTTGATGACGTATGGGGATAAGAATCAAAGTCATAGGCACTTGTAAGAGTACAAGGGGAGCAAAGATGAAATAAGACTAGTATGACTTTGATGACGAAATCATCATGGATTCCTACATGAGAGTTGCTGATCTTTAACTTAGTCAAAAGTCACCTTTGATCGAGTGATGAAGAAGGATTTGATTGGGATTAGTGGTTTTCATGCAGAGGAATTCTGAATGGTTAAGATGGAATTTGTCCCTCACATTTGTAGAGAGATAATACTGGGCCTCTCGATGAGTGAGTTTGAGCCCATACACGATGGAAAGGAGTTTCCATTTCAATTATGTCGAAAGTAATGGTCAAGAACATGAGGTTGACAATCTTAGATATGTCTAGATTTCATGAATGTAACTACCAATTTTAATCTAGGATGGATTTATATATATATATATATATATATTATATAAATTCAAAATTAAATAAACAATAATATTATTTATATAGATAATGATATTATTATATTTTTTTGTATTTAATTTATTTGATAAATTAAATAACTAAAACAAATAGAGATATTATAACTCGATTTAATTTTCGAATAGAGATATCATATCTCGCATTTAATTTAAATTAAGATATTGTATCTATATTTAATTAAATAGATAGATATAATATCTCATATTTAATTTATAAAGATAAATTAAATCTATTGGCTTTTAATTCAGATTAAATAAATAGATTAGATTAGATTTGTTGAATAGATTTAATTAATATGTTATTTTAATCCAAATTCAAATTTCAAGATTAATTTTGAATATTTAATATGGCCCAAATAGGGTTTGAGAAACTCTATTAGATAAAGATCTAGTCATATTAAAATAACACGAGCCACAAAACAAAACCCTAGAAGAGAGATGTGAGACGAAAAGCTTGAAGGCGCTAGCACGCTACCGTCCGTGTTGGAGAGCTGTTCGGTGTGGATACCAGTAGAGGGAGTGGATTTGTAGAGTCAGCTTCTAACTGATCGAATAGATGAACACGAATATACGGAAGGTATGGTTCTTACTACCCGATTTAAATGCCGTTGATAGATCCTCTTATTGGGATTCGTAAAATTTTAATGGATGAAATCCTTCCGCTGCATGTACGGATCTCAACACTTCCTTCCTTTTATAGCTCATAAGGAGTCTTATCAAGCTTCTTGCGGATATAAGCTCTATTAGAGATGTAGCATGTAGTGCTCATAGCATTGATCGAGATTTGTTGAGTCTCACAAAATAACCAAGCTTGATATATATTTGCAGTATAATGTAACTTGGGTCGTTTCTCAGAGGAATTCACAGTGAGTTTAACAAAACAATAATAGAATAATGACAGTAAAGGAAAAGGGGTTTTTTCAATGCAATAAAACAGTGAAGGTTAAAACAGAACCTAAATAGAAACATAATGTAACTAAATCAAACTAAAACACAATCAACCCAAAACGGGATTTTAGACACTCATTCCATAATCGACGAAAATATTATAACTAAACTCATGATTGGTTTTGGATGAACCAAATCTCTGCGTTCATCTAGGAAATCCCTTGACTAGACGATCGCCTAACATTTTTCTGAACAGTGGCTTGTCATTGTGCGATTGCACAGTAATCACTCTAACCTACTCCGAACTCCTTGGCATGAACCAATTCGGGTTTTAAATCTAAAATCCAAACTATATACTAGAATTGAATCTGATTAAGTAAAGATAAATGAGTTTGGTTACTAATTAAAAACATGTCCTCTGGATGAAAGAGTGAATCCTCAGTTCATGGATTGATCTTAGAAGTTTAGCCCATGATGGCTGGGCAAAACACAGATGAACAGATGATATTCATGATGAACATAAAGAACAGTTAAGAGAAAATGAAACTTCGTATTCAATTCAATAATTTGTAAAAACATAATTGTTTGATGTGTTTCAGCTGGTAGGGTAAAAACCATATTATAAAACGGATTGGGCTCTACAAGTATGGCCCAAAACAGAAATAAAAGCAAACGGTCTTTTATTACAAAATTCAAGCCCAAATAAAAATCTAGAAAAACGTGTCTACTTCAGATTCAATTTTAACCATCTTTTTTTCCGAATTAAACTTCCACATCTTCATAACATTTATAGCCCTCTAAATCATCTGAAATATGGGACAAGAATGAGGCTAATCGGATATCTGGTTTAAGAATTATGGTGAAAATTGTGAAGCACTGTAAATCTGGAATTTTATCATTTAAATGAATCAAATCTAATTAAAAGCCCAAATAAGTATAAAAACCATTATTTATTAACTAGACAGTCCTAAATTTATCACCAAAATATACAAATAAGTGTATGAAAGCATCTGCCCAAAACACTAGAGATATGTTTTTCTCATTGAGCATAGCCCGGCCATCTCGGTAAGAACTATATTCTTTCTTTCCACTAAACCATTCTATTAAGGAGTTCTTGGTGCTGAGAAGTTGTGGTTGATTCCATTGGCATCGCAGTATTCACCGAAAGCTTAGTTTTCAAATCCTTCTCCCATGATCCGTTTTGCTCTTTTTGGAAAATAAAACAAATTCAAATGTTTCATCTTTTGATGAAAGAAAGATAGTCCAAGAAAAATGAACATATGTTTCTTTAAATCTTTCTGGTCATACCAAATCCATATGGAGAAGTTTAGCTTTGTGACAAGCATCACAAATCAAATCATTTTTTTTGTAAACCAAGCAAATACAATAAATTGTTCAAATGTTTCATCTTTTGATGAAAGAAAGATAGTCCAAGAAAATATGGAGAAATCATCGACTATGACCAAAGTATATAAATTGCCACCGAGGCTTTAACCCTTTATGGTCATACCAAATCCATATGGAGAAGTTGAGTGGTCGATCAGTCGTGATTTCACCTTTTGATTTAAAGGAGGATTTAGTTTGTTTATCTTTGTGACAAGCATCACAAATCAAATCATTTTTAAAGGTGAGTTTGGGTAAACCAAGAACTAATTCTTTTTTAAGCAACTTGTCCATAGGAATATGGAAGGAGTATAGTTAGTATCATATGGTGCGATAGATTATAGTGGTGAGTTAACCAAATATTAACATAGATGCTATAGCAATGGGCTAGACGTTTATGCCATAACCAACTTTCATCCATGTTGCTAACAAAACATTTTATATTGGTTAGAAGGATTTCACCGAAGTGTGCATATAGATTTATACTGGTTCACTTGCCATTAACAACGTGGCCTAGCAACGCCTACGTCTAGTCCTCAAAGCTCCTCTGAGATTTCCACTAATTTTCTCAAAACGATTACAATAGGCACTTAGTGATTCACCAGATTCATTCTTCCTTACAACTTGTAATTAAACAACCGACTCAAGGTCCCACTACCTTGAGCTTTTAAAACAATCAATTTAACAATTGAATGAAGGTAACTCTCTCACAGAGTAAATAGATAATCATTGAAGATTGAATATCAAAAGATATTAAAGAGTATTAATGAGCAATAACTTTTGCAATAAATGATATCGTCGTTGGTGTTGGCTCCAAATTAAATGATCTTCGTATTTATAGTTGAACTTCATTAATGATCGTTGGTGAATCTTCAAACTATCTATTAAGAGATTTCAAATGCTCGTTAGACTCAAAAGCTTTCCATTAGACACACGCCGAATTCGTTGGAAGAATTAATGAAATGTTGTTTTCATATTGCCGTTGACAATATTAGCATGACATGATTTTGATCTGTGTATTTCACTAAGGCAAAGCCGCTTTCACTTTTAGCCAGAATGGGTCTTCTAAGTATATGATCATTTGTCTGCTTTGAATAGGTTTCTGTGTTCATGCTCTGTTTCTGCTACGCAATAAATGCTTATGACATAGATTTTGCTTTTTGAAGATTTTCACATAAGTATTAGTTTGATCATCTAAAACTCACAAGCAAACAAGATTAAAGGCATTGAGAACAGTGAGTTTGAATTTACGAAGACGATGATCAAGATACTAAGACAATAGAACTCAAGTTGTTAAGCATGACTCAAGTTTTGTTCTCAAAACAAAACTATTACACAACAAGTTCAGTTTGTAAATATGCTTTCAAAGAAAGAACTCGAGTTGTGGCATTTGGCTGAAATCATAACTCTTTGAAAAATAAAAGGAACTCAAGTGAAAACTATTCAAACTCAAGTTAACAACTCGAGTTGTATAAGGTAGAAGTCGAGTTATTAGCATTTTGAAAGTTTCACTGAAATCATAAGTTTTTTGAAAAATATAAGAACTCGAGTTGTGACTGTTCAAACTCGAGTTTCACAAAGTGAAACTCAAGTTCTTCAGCATTCATCGAGTATAGACAATATCAGAGAAGAGTTGAAGAGATACTCGAAGTTGTTTCAGGAACTCAAGTTGTTACACCAAAACTTGAGTTGTTACTTGATTGTTCCAAAATGAGTAGGAGTAGCCATTGAAGCACTTTGAATTGATTTTGAAAAGCATAACTCAAGTTTTTAAACAAGAACTCGAGTTGTCTAACTTCTTTATTCAAATCAGTTATAACAATAGTTTGATAACTCGAGTTGTCTTGGATTAGTAAGTCTTTATCATTTGGCAAGTGGTTGTTATCATTAGAACTTAAAACCGATAACTAACAAATATACCTCATGGGAAAGACAACCTTGTTGGAAGATTCTTCAAAGTTGATATTTCCTTGAATTTTGCGATTAGCCTCTTGTATTAGTAACTCTTTGGAACTTGTCTTAATTGTAATTCTTTAAAATGATAGATACATTCATATTGTAAACCCCTCTAATCCCAAACACAAGCCATACCTACATTTATCCCTTATCACTCTTTTGAGCTATTCATTTGTCTTTTATCCATCATACAGTGGTAAGTTATTATGCATGTAAATTTATTTCCAAAGCATTTTTATTTACATAAAATCATAAGAATGGTATTCGTGACTTGTCTTTGGGATATAGAGAGTTTAGTTTATCAATACGTCTATCATTTCAAAGAATTGCACATGCGAAATGTAATGTCAAAACGAATTAAGACAAGTTCTCAAAGATTTAACCAACAAGGCTATCTCTTTTAAGAGATATCTCAAAGTCCAACTGAAGACTAACTGATCGGAAAGCATTTTTCTTACCTCTTTCTAAGGCTAACTTTCAAAATATAATCAATTTAATCATCACAATTAACAATGAATATGAAAAAATCATGCATGTAGAGTAGTCATAATATATATTTGCATTTTTTCAAATTAACTCGTATATATACTATTATACCCCATTTTTTAAAAATGAATGTGTGAGTGATGATTACTCTACATGTATATTGATTATATTTTGAAGGTTAGCATCAGAGATAGGTAAGATAAATGCTTTGCGATCAATTAACCTTCAATTGTTGTGAATATATCCCACGGGAAAAGATAGCCTTGTTTCGGAAGATTCTTTCAAGGCTAATATTAGACTCAGATTTTTCCAACAAGGCTATCTCTCTTAAGAGATATTATATTCTCAAAGTCTAATTGATCGCAAAGCATTTTCGTGATCAATTTCTAAGGCTAACCTTCAAAATACAATTAATTTAATCATCACAATTAATAATGAATATGAAAAATTCATGCATGTATAATATTATAAAAATATGACAATTATACCTCTTTTAATATTTATTCCATACACTACCTTTTCATTAAATTTAATAGCAAATGCTGCTATTAAGCGCTCTATAATTATAATGAAATTCCTTAAGCAAGCATAAAATATATAATAAAATAATAATTCATCACTTCATATTGATTTTCCTAGGTTAAGGCGTATACAACACTCTGAAATATTTTTTTTGATGTGCATCTAGTCTAGAATTATGCCCTTCAAATATTTAAAATCGACAAATTTAGCCCCTAATCTAACAGCAGTCAAATGTTCGTTTTCTCATTCTAAAAAATAAAAAAACAAACAAACAAAGCTTCCAACTTAGTCCCCTCCCTCTAGCCATCCCTCCATAGCCATGCCCACTGCATAATGCAGAAATTGTTCTCTGATCTCTCCCCCATCAGTACACAAACATAGATAGATCCGCCAAAAGGTTGAATCATGTCACAAGTCTCGTGGAAATTTTTGCAAGAGAAAATTTCACCTAGTCCCCACTTCAGCTAATTAATCTCCAAACCCCCCCCCCCCCCCCCCCAAAATTTCGAAAACGGAAATTTTTTTCCGTAGCAATTTGCTACGGAAGCAAAAAAAAAAAAAAAAAAAAAAAAAAAAAACATTATAAAACATCACTGCAGCCTTAAGGGAGCAAGAGAAATTAATTTGAGCGGTAAATGGACAAAAATAACCCTCATTAAAGCCTCACTGCAATGTAAAAAGTGCGCATTACAAGACAAATGTGCTTGACAATCATATTGAAATGATAATACGTCGTGATCAATGTTAAGTTATAATATATCATTAAACACAAGTGTAAATTCCAATTGTTTGTTTTACAAATTAGCTTAGTTTTCTTGTAAATTCCCACATGCATTTTATAAAGGTTTGTATTTGTCTTGTGAATTCCCTATTTTATTCTTTTGTAAACATCACAAGTGTTATTATCATTTCAACTATTGGTCTTACAAATCAATTTATTTGTCTTGTAACTAGACATGATTGTCTTGTAAATAGACACGTGTCTTGCAAATAGCACAAGCTATGGTCATTTCAATTATTAGTCTTGTAAATCAACTTATTTGTCTTGTAATTAGACACAAATGTCTTGTAAATAGGCACATTTATCTTGTAAATAGTACAAATTATTGTGTTTTCAATTATTGATTTTGCAAATCAGCTTATTTATCTTGTAAATATGCACTATTGTCTTGTAAATAGACATATTTATTTTGTAATACGTGCTTTTTACATTGTAATGAGCTTTGGAGGGTTAATTTTGTCCATCACTCTTCAAATTAATTTCACTTCCCCACAAAGTACGCAGTGATATTTCAGACTGTTATGAGAGCTTTTGGAATTTATTTAGCTACAATGGGGAACTAGGTGAAATAAATGTTGGATCCAGCAACCAATACAACCAATAATGGCAACCTCCATCTTGCAACACCATGTTGGATCTAGTGACCCCGTTTGTTGCTGTTGTGCCCACCGTCTTCACTCCCCCATTTCTTCGATCTCTAGCGCTGCTCCCTCCCTCCTCCGCCATTCTTCACTCAATTGAAAACAAGAACCAAACTTTAAAAGGGAAAAAAAATTTCAAGAATGCAACTTAAACTATTTTTTTAAAAAAAAATATGTTTTTTCATGAAAATGAGAAAAACGTTGTTTGTATATTGTTCTTGGGGCAACCACTCGGTTCTCATTATTGTTCACTAGGCTCTGTATAGTAGTGATTTGAAGGAAATGGACCTTAGTCCATGTTTAAAGTAAAAAGTTTGCATGATATTGGTTCTTATATTTATTATCAATATTGAGACCATGTTTATTTGAACTAATAACTTAGATATGGAGTTTAACTTCTTTATAGAATTTTATCCAAGTTAAAGAGATCTTATCAAAAAATGGAAGAACACAAGTTCTAATAGGAAAAAAAAGAGTTCAAAAAGGTTTGATATTCAAAATAGTTTTTGTTGTAATTTTTTTTGTAAAAAAACGTTATATGTTCTTAGAAACAATTAAAGTTGTTCCAAAAAGGAATATTTTCTTTTATGGAGATAGAGAATACTGTATATACATTAATGATAATTATACTAATAAAACACATTATTCCTCCGTCTTTTACTTCACTATTTTACTTTTTTTAAAAAATAATATTTAAACCATTTCTTTTAAAAAATTTTGTTTTCAGCTTGTTCTTAAAGGTTGTTGTACAATATTCTTTTAAGAACAACCCCCCAAAAAAAAAGATTATAGAGTGAAACAAGCCCTTAGTTTTAAAATTTAATTTTATTAATTCTCCTGTAAAGTCTTTTGTAAGTTCAAGCGAGCCACCTTTAACCTCATCAAGAGTCTTCCAGACACTTTACGTTCATGACTTTCCAATGTACATTACAACATGAATTTGGGCACAAGTACATACAGTAATATTCTGACTTAATTGACCTCTTTCCAAGTGTGTATTTGTATTTTGGACCTCCAATACATTGGCTTGAACCCCAAATACACATTTGTAGCTTCTTAAATATGAGCCTTTTTCCTTTGTGCCTTTCCTCTACGTGATCGGCATCACATAAAATGACATAATTTCACTTCACACAAAAGCCAGAGAAAAAGTCCATATTGTGCATAAATGACTCCGAATTAATTTACATATTGACATGAAAGCAAGGGCACAACTTATATCTCTAGTAGAACATGAACATTGACAAACATGACACGAATATAATTAACATGTCTCTTCAATAGGCTGTGAAAACAACTTCCGGCTTCATAATTCACAATGATTTTGTTGAGTTTGTGGGGAGATTTTCAATTTTCAGAATGGTATCCTTCAACACTTGCTGATCAGTTTCTCTTGAAGGAGACAAAACAATGTTATTCCACATGGCACCTTGGGCTAAAGCAGGGCTCGGTGGTTCGTAAAGTTCGTAGATGGAATCTGCATCAGCATTCAGATTCCCTATTGATTCCAAGCAATTGATCTCCTTTGGATCCATAAGCAGATTATTATGCTCTCCTTCCTTCCATCCTATGAGCTAAACCATTGCAAAAATGTGTTTTAGAGATACTTTATTAAGATATTTTGATAGAAAGACAACTCATATGGTATCAGAGCTGTTCAATTTTAGTGGGACCAAAAAAAAATAAGAAGAAGAAAAATAATATCATGGACAAGACCTCTGGGACTAAAACAAAGTATAAGCCCAGGCCAAAGAAAGAAGATATGACTTGAGACCTCTGAGACTATATAATGTAAGAAGATGAATGAAAAGAAAAAAAAGAAAGAAAAAATGCATTACAGCAGTTATACTAACCTACTTCAAAAAAAAAAAAAAAAAAACAAGAATATAGATGACATTGTTTTGTCTATATATTGTTGAGGCCAGTTCAAGGGGATAAAAAAGTGGGGTATAGAAGGAGATGATGAGTAGGGGTTAAGAATAAAACTCCCCTCATGTAATTTTATTTTTTGATGAAATAGTCAATAATATCATAAAAAATTAGTACAAAACAATGGCTGGCTCAATAAGACTACATGTCATGGGAAAGTTCATAAAACACAATATGGAAAACTTGGGAGACAACAATTACAACCACTCAAACAGAAGACCAAACTAAAACGCCCCAACAACTTGAGAAATATATAAAATGATATAACAGTCAACTTCTAGCAGTAAAATATCAATCATATAAAATATAGAAATTAATTATAGCAAGCCACCTTGTTCAAAAGTTGTAAAAAATATTATCTTTCAAGCTCCATGACGTAGAGGTCCACCTAGTATATAAAATTGGGGTCTATATAATATTCATTATACTTTTCATTATCATTACCTAACAATAACTACTTTTTATCATTATTTTGAATCAAAACCACTGGATAATTCACATCCACAAACTTCTTTTTTTAGTTCATCCGCTATAAACTTCATTCTACAAAGTAAAGGAGTATAATAATAGGATAAATACTATTGCTGATGGTTACAATTTTAGAATTTTGGTTTTACTACATGTAATTTAAAATTGTGGTTTTTAGTCTCTATAGTTTTATAAGGATCTAGTCTAAATTTTAACGGCAAAGTTAACGCTGTCATAGGGACCAACAATAAATTCTAGTTCTGGCCCCTATACATTTAACAAGTTTTAATTTTAGTCCCTCTACTTAACTGTGTTAACTAAAGTAAACACCACCAAACTCTGACTAAGTCTTTATTAAATTATGGAAACTAAAAACGATGATTTAAAACAATAGAGGCCGAAACTAAAATTTGATGAAATTGTAAGGACCACTAAATATATTAACCGTAATAATTCATGTAAAGGTTTCTTAATTAGTTAGGTTCAAACACACAAACGATCAATAAAACTTGTTTTCATGTAAAAGTTTCTTAATTATTAAGGTTCAAACACAGAAATGATCAATAAAACTTGTCTTTATAATTATACCTTTGGTGGAGTAGCCACTGTATTTGTGGAGTAGACTCTAGCATGGTCTACAAGTTGGCAGCATTTTGTAAACGCCTTAACAAATTTTTTGTGAGATTCCAGTTGAGAATTCACTCTCACTGTCCTCCCTGAAATTATAGCTCTCCTGTCAAATCATAATTTCAACAAAATGTCAGCGCAGATCTTAATTAAATCACATAATAACCTCTTGTACCAGTTCCTCATCAAACCAGACCAATCAAAAAGGGACAAGACCCAAATAAATCTCTCACTTTGGCTCAGTCCAAATCAAAGCCTGGTCAACGAATACCCTTCCTCTTTATCAGATAAAACGAATTTCAAGTTTTTGACTTTTCAGATCACATAACAAAAAAACATTTTTGAACCTTTTTTTTTTTTTAACTATTTTGAAAAAAGGAAACCAATTGGAATTGTTTTGATTAGAAAGTCGTGTACCTGATGCCTCTGACAACAGCAAGATAACCATCACAGACCACACCACAGAGCTCTATTCTGTAAGGCTTTCGATTTCTATCATTATTATTAGCATCTCCTCCTTCATCGTCAGCTCGCTCCCAGTAGTTTTCAGTGACAGTTCCATCTTCGGCGACTTTGTAGCCAACGCCCATTCGGTATCTGTGTTTGTGAACATTCCTTGCCATGTCGATGGTCTGCTCCAGAAAAAGCTCCCATGAAAAGTTGCCATCCATTATCACATCTCTCCCTTCATTTAATGCCGTCACCAGAACTGATGATGCAGCATCAGTTGAAGATTGATGCACCTGTTTCAATCTCCCACTCCAATTATTAACTCATACGTTGTTTTTACTACAATATCATAATACCTCCTGTTTTTTTATAGCTCAAACTTTCAAACACTTGGGGATGTGAAAAGAAAAGGAGAAAAGTCGGATATCCTTCAACAAGATTGAAGATTTGAATCCTGTGAAGGGGAAAATATAATGTGGAGACCTCATCTCATTTTAGTCTAATATTACTAGTACTAATACTACTTCTCCCTCCAATACTTAGTATAAAATATATTTGAATATTTGATTTTTATCCTAAATATAAGACACAGGTTCTATATTTGTCAATATTTTCTTAATTTACCTTTATTGATGCTCCCTCAATAATAATTAAGGAGGAGAGGAAATAAGAGAATTAAGAAAGACACTACGGTATTTTAGGCAAATATACTTTATTTAAAAGGAGGGGAGTACTTCTTTTTTCCATAGAAACTGATACTACTGCAACAACTAATAATAGTGGTGGTGGTGGTATCATTGAACACTAAACCTCAATCAATAAGCATATAACATCAAATTTAATATGCATTAAGAACATACCAATTCAGAAGTTTGGAGCATGTCATCGTGGTGACCCATAGAATTAAGGGCTTTGTATAAAACATCAGACTCCTTAAAAGCATCTGCCTCAACCACCACAGCATGTTCTGATGCTTTTTCCCAAAATGGCCTGCAGAAATCCATCTGATGTTTAAGTCTACAAAGCTGGAACAGACTTAATCTCTCTTCCATGAAAAAACAGAGAAAGCTGCCCTTTTTTCATTAAAAACAAAAAATAAGCGAACAAACTTAACTATGCAGCATCTAGTACCCTGCTGTTCCTTATATGTTATTTTCTTGTTAAACCCGGCTTCTTAATCTTATTTAAGGTTTAGGGTGATAGATTAGTGTGTTGAAAGCACTGAAAAAATAAAATCAGGTAATGGAGATAACTGGGAAATAAAATCAGTGTGCTGGATGCTACTTTATCTTTTTTTTATTATTATTAATATTAATCATATGATAAATAGCAAGCATTTCTGAACTGTGTGTGAATAATAGGAGAAGTAAGAATTACTCTTTGAGAATGTCTTTAAGGACAGTGCTCTTGCCAGCACCCATTCCACCACCCATGAGAAGCAACACAGGACTCCTCTCACTGAGGGCCATTGGCGCCATGACATTTGTGCATTTGGAATCTCCTTTTATTACTTTCATCTCCTCCACCAATGTAGAGAACACCCTTGTTACCTTCAAATCCTTTGTTATTCTCTCAAACCTTTGTTTCCTGCATATACATCACAATCCCCAATCACATCAATTCCTTCTTCTATTTCATTTACTTGTATTCACAATATGAAACCTTCCTAACTAATTCATATGTACCAATTAGATTAGTTAAAGTTAAAAACATTAATTTTGTCATAATTTCATGTATGACCTTATTTAACCACACTAAAATCCAACATTAAGAAATTAAGGAAGTTAATTAAATTATTTAAGGTATTTTTTTTTTATCCAAACTAATTTGTTTGCCATATAATCTAATAATACATAATATACGGTGTGATTATTAAGTAACTTATTTAATTTCCTTAATTTCTCCAAAAACAAAGTCAACTGGTCTAATATTTAGGACCGGAGAAAATATTAATTTATACTCACTCTCACTATCCTTATTTAATATTGATACATATGAATAAAATATTTATTGCTCATTGAAATTGAAACTACCAAAACATCATACAAAAAGGAATAAAAATTTTATCTAGAAGACGTTTTGTAATAAGATTCGGAGGGAGTATAATAATTACTGATTTTTTTTTTCTATTTTATTTCTGTTTTGTAGTTCTTAAATTTAAGTTTTCCATTAACAGTCCAAAAAAAAAAAAAATTTAAAAATGCCATATTGCTTAATTTTTCAAGATATGTTTTGATTAAGTTTTAATCAAAACAAGGTGTTAAATTGAGAGCAATATTTTATTTCTTCGTTATTATTTTACATTTTGGCCAAAAAAAATTTATTTAGCAGTAACACACATACATATATATATATAGAGAGAGAGAGAGTCACCTCGTAGCAGCCAACAGCATCTCCTTCAGCTGAGCTTTCTTCCCAGAGTCACTGCTTAATACCTATAACCCAAAAAGAAACCCCGAAAACACTAATTTTTGATGTTACTCAATTAAACCCAAAAAATAAATTATATCAACCATAAACATATGAAATCATGTTAAGATTAGCGTGCTGCTACTATAGAAGTAGAGATTTCGTTTTACTGTAATAATAGATAATTAACAAAATATAACATGTTATGAATTCTAACTACAAAAATGAACAAGCTATTTTAAATTACTACCATTTTTTTCACAGTTTCTAAGTATAACTCTTCATCTACATGAGGTCGAATTAATTATCGATAATAATCTCAGGGGGCCTATCCTCAGAAAACTGCTTAAAAATTATTGTTCTGAACTTCTGATTTGTATTCCAACTCCTAAGTGTTCCAGGCCAACTCGAGTATATTTCAAAATGGATCTCTCATTATTTTCTATTCTCCATAATTTCATATTCTCATTCATTAATCACTATGATTATGGAATCACATTAATTGTAGATTAGAGAGTTGTGCCTATAAATAAAAGGCATATGTTATGTTTTTGAGACATATTGGAATAAGAATTAATCTCCTCTTTCTCTCTTCTCTTACTCTTGTTTCTATCTCGTATCTTAGATATATCGTTATATTTCTAAACACGTTACAAAGACAAAAGCTCTAAAGAAGGTACGTTCATTTCTTTGACAATTTCATCTACCCTCATTCATCATATGTTTATTTCATCAATTTGGGATAATCAGAGCCACTATATGAAATTAAAGAGATAATTTCACGGATTACTTTATACTACTTTATACATCAGGCTTCATAACTAAGATTGGAGTTTTTTTTTAATATATATATATATATCTTATTTTGGTCTCCTTTACAAGTTCTTTTATATTATTGATATTGATATTCTAGTATGGTCGGATGCACCTCTAATTTCTTATTATGAAATTATATGATCAGAAGTCATATCACTTTGATTTCTTATTTTGATATAATATGGCCATAAGCCATATTTTTTTGATTCACTATTATAGGGCTTGACCATATTACTTTAATTTCCTATCTTGAATTATATGGCCAAAAGTCATATTTTTTTTACTCTTATTTTGAGATTATATGGCTAGAAGTCATATAATTTTCATCTCTTATCTTATTGTATGGTCGAGCGTAATATTCAACTTTTATTCATTCTATAGATAAACGGCAGAAGCCATGTAGATTTAATTTTTCATCATGAGATTAATTGGCCTGAAGCCATGAAAACTAAATGGCCCAAAGCAATAATTTTAATTTTTATTGTAATTTCATATTTTGTGAATTATTTATTGTCTTTACGAATTTCCGTTATTATCGTTTGTGTTATTATATTAGTTATTATATTCATATTTTATGAATTCTCTTTTATTACATTATTCGAACTATGTTAAATATTATGAAATTTAAATTTGTTGCCCTTATCATTATCAAAGAGAACTCCTTATCTTGAATGCCTGATTCATGATTTTTATATGCCACCATTTGCATAAAGGCTTCAAGGATTTGAATATTTGACATTAAAAGACCCCCTTATTCTTTAGAACAAATTAAAGGAATTGTATGACTATTAGAAGATGATTATTCTTCTAAAAGTTAATTATAAATGGGTGTATCCAATTTGCTCTTACAATAGCAATATTTATAAAAGAGGTCAGAAATATTCTGAATTAATTTCTTTTCTCCATGTGGCCAAACAAAGCAGTGAGTTTTTCTTGTAAGAATTATGAATCTCATCCAACAGGCTCGACTCCATTCCCAAAAGTGAATGAATCTAATTATGGCTATGGACATGGGTGTAAACGTGGCTATAGTTTTGTGCATAGTCGTTATTATAATTATGTTGGTTCAAATTATCACCTGAAGTTGAGAAAGATTATTCATACGAACCATATTATTGATAAGAACCACAAAAGAGAAAATTTTAGGTATAATAAATATGTTGAAAATTCATGATATCAAATTGATACCCGCTTCTTATTGTGTACATATTTTATATGATTTTAAAAAATCTTTTATGGTTTATAATGTTTTGAGATCTTATATAGGATCTTTACATTTGTTAGAAATGCATTTCACGCAATGGTATTATTTGCACAATAATTTACTATTTGTAAAGGAATTACTATTTTACTATTTGCACAATGATATGTAGTCTGCTGAAAATTCATGATATCAAAATGATGCTCGCTTCCAACTGTGCACATATTTTATATAATTTTAAAAAATATTTTATGGTTTATAATGTTTTGAGATCTTATATAGGATATTTAAATCGGTTAGAAATGCATTTCACGCAATGGTACTATTTGCATAGTAATTCACTATTTGTAATGTAATTACTGTTTTACTATTGGCACAGTAGTGATATGTAGATACTATTTACATAGTACTACAATTTATGAGATATTTGGTCATTCAGTATTCTATACCCACGAAAAAGGTATAGGAGCAAGTTCGCACACATGAATGAGGAATCGACGGGAGAGTAGATCTAATAATATATATGAATAATAGCATGTTTACACCTAGAGATGAAGGGTGGACAAGAGAGTGGCATTTGATTGTTATTAATATTGAGGTCCTAAAGGCTTATGTATCAAATATTGAATGACATGAAGAGTTTTTAGATATTGTCCTAAAGACAAATAACTTGTAGATAATCATGCCACTCAAAAGTAATAATTATAAAGGTCAATAGTCCAGGAGACTAATTAGAATATATTACTCAAGTTCATAATGTGAGAGGCCAATGTTCAAACTACATCTTGTAGTATAAATTTAATCGAAGGCCCCGGAAGAGCTAATATTTGTTATCTGAAGGAACAAAATTATGCGTTAATAATGCATTTTATTCTAAGAAACTTTTTGAGTTTCGAAGATCTCTATAGAAATGGATATCTAAAATAACATTGAAACACATGCTATTGTAAACCAGAAGTTTACAAATAATAATACAAACTACAAGTTTGCTAATGCAAACCAAATGTTTGCAAATGCTACCAATGAGATATTAAAGAGGCAGAGAGCTGCAGAAAAAAATGTCTAGACTTATTTTAAAGCCAAGAGAAATAAAAAATCATCCTAGAAATTAATATGATGTTTAATTTTTGTTGTTATTAACAAAAATTACGTATATTATTATCACATCTCATAAATATGTTGCCATGAGAATTTTCTGATGGAGAATTTAAATGTGTGATTCTAAGTTATTTTGATCATGAATATCTTTATATGTGGTGGATTGTATATATTTTGCATATATAACTAAATTAAAGTATATTATTAATGAGTAATGAGATTATCTAGTGATGTAATATTATATGGTAGTTCCTAAAGAACTAATATAGATTCTCCTTTCCAATTTTAAAAGGTTTGAAAGTCATATTTTGAAATACATATATAATCAAAGTATATTTATATGACTCACATTTTGAAGGGGAAGTGAATGAATGCAGCTATTAAAAGGTCCCCTTTTAAAAAAAAAAAAATAAATAAATAAAAAATAAAAAAAAAAAAAAAATAAAAAAGAATGAATGTTGGAAGATGGTGAGAAAGGAACGAATGAGAGTCCTACTGTGCTCAGATTGCAGGCAGACTCGTACAATTATTAAACCCTATTTGGGATTTATTTACTTCTCCTATAACTCATCAAATATGGGCTGGGCGAGTGAGACGGCGGAGTCCATGGGTAATTTGGTTATAAAAAAAATACCCCTCCCCTCAACCCAAAACATACCCAGGGAATTTTTGCCCATTACGGTGTGGAAGCTATGGGGTTGGAGAAACTCTCAGGTTTTTGATCCAAACTTTGAAAAACCCCTGAACCCGGCTACTTCTATTCTTCATGTATGGAGGAATTATTCTGTACTTCAGGATTTTGAGGTGAACAGTTATGAATTAAGAGCTGGTTCCTTGCTGCATAATATTTGGTCTCGCCCCCCTGTTGGCTCGGTCAAATTAAATGTGGATGGGGCTATGTCTTTTCGCTCCAGTATAGCGGGTTGTGGTGGCGTTTTGCGTGACTGCCAAGGCCAGTGGATAGCTGGTTTTTCTAAATTTTTGGGCAGATGTGATGCTTGCACCGCAGAGGAATGGGCCATTTATGAAGGTACTAGACTCGCATGGGAGCTTGGCTTCAAAAACGTTTTGCTGGAATCTGATGCCAGTGCTCTCGTTAATAGGCTCTTGAGTGGAAATATGCAGTCTGCTAGCTTACTGGTTTTGCAGATTATGGATCTTTTGCATAGAGGATGGACGATTACTTTAACTGGTATCTCTTGAGATTGCAACAGAGTGGCTGATGCTTTGGCAAAATTGGGATTGTCGAAGTCCTTAATTCTGAGTGAATGCCCAGCTTTCTTGAGGGCATGGGTTGAAGAGGAATGTTTGGGAACTGTTTCCCCTGCCGTTTAATTTTTTCTGTATGTATTTTGGCTTTTTAGCCTTCTTTAATATCAAAATATATATATATATCAAGGCATTCTTCATAAATTTTTCCAAAATAAAATTGTGCAGAAATGATTTATTAAATTTAAAAAATTAAAAAAAGATGTTGTTAGGTTACCTGACTAATCACAGCAGGAGCTTGGTTCCAGTGAAAAGCAAAGTAAGTCAGGAAACATCTGTCAAACTCATGAATCAACTTCTCATACAGCAAGGCAGCATCCTCCTCCTTATCAAAATATTCATACATGTTTGCTTCCCAGTCTTTTGCTTTTCTCAGGAAGTCATTAGCCAACTTACAAAGACCAGGAACTTCCTCTGGATCTTCAAATCCTATTTGTCTAGCTGCAAAAATTATTCAATCCACACACACACCCCCAAAACAAAACCCCGTTCATGCCTCTGTTTCTGTAAACACACGCAACATATCACTTCAAGTCTCATCATCAAAGAGAAAACACAAGTACTACAATTGCATTAAAAGTTACGGTATTCTTTTTGACACTTTACTCGAAGAAGAAAATCATGTACAGAATACAGATCACCACTTGTTACTTTGACAAGTGGTCATTATTACTCATTGTCCTTTCTTCAGGTAACTGCTTAAATGATAAACATAAATTAATTAACACTAATCACGGTGTTAATTAAGAGCGTCGCCTTCTAAATACTTCGATGTAATTTTTAATCGGACAGGTTGTGATCACTGTTAACGCCTTCAAATACGAGAGAGATTCTGCTTCGTAATTCAAATCCCGATAGATCGATTTGAAAATCGACAATAATATTGAGCTAATATGAGATTCAACCAGAATAATCAATCGAAAAAAAGCAGTTAGGTGAGTCCAGGATGAAATCGATAACCTACTATTGAAAACACAGAAACAGAGCAATCTGAATCTCAGAACCTAAGAAAAAAATTGTGTGCGAGCGAACACTATACGTACCGACGTAATGAGAGAACTTCTCGAGCTTTCCGAAGCGACCAGATTCTGTTCGTTCAAGCTTTGGGATGATCTTGTGGTCTTTCTCAACCTGCTTCGACGCCACGCGCTGGGGGCTCAAGTCGTTGGCAACGGCAACAAATCCAGCGAAGGAAACAGCGACCATGTGAGAGAAATCCACTCTGTTGCCATCTGAAAAGAGAGAAAAGTAAGTGAAGGGTGCAGATAGAAGTGAAATTCATCATGGAAAGAAGAGATGGAGGTAGAAGCAGAGGCATAGTGGAGTACCATGGAGATGCATCTTGTTCAAGATTCAGAGAAAGCTCCAGAGAAGACGATAATGGAAATAGTGCTTGCTTTGCTTGAGTCCGAAACTGGAATGAGAGAGATGAGTCCTTTTCAGCTTTTATACAAGAAAAGCGAAGATAAGTGAGTTGTGGGTTTGCCTGGCGGGAATGGCTTCTCTCCACTGCCCTTGTATCCGCTGCCATCCTTTTCTATCCAGCGACGTCGTTTTGCCTGTGTACAATGACTTTGAACCTTGCCTCATGTCCCCACAATTTAGTATTTTCATTGTTTCTTTTCCTTAGGATGCTGAAGATATTATTTTAAGGGAAAATCTCCGCTTAAATTAGTAAAAAATTGTTAAAAAATGTCTTAAAAAAAGTCATATATCAAAAAGGGTTTAGAAGTCTTTTCTAATTTTATTTCATAAACGTTAATAACAATATCAATAGAACATTAACAACTAAATCAGTAATCGTTAATAACAATATCCTAACAACTAAATCAAGACTGTTAACAATTAAATCGACCCATTAACAACTATATCAAGATCGTTAACAACTAACGTTTTATGAAATAATATCGAAAAAGGCCCGGGACTTTTTTTTGACATATGACTTTTTCTTAGACCTTATTTTACAATTTTTTGCTAATTTAGACCATGAGTTAGATTTTCCTTTATTTTAATCTTTTAATGGTTAATAGTAATAAATTTATGTTTTTATTTTTCAATTTAATGACAGGGTAAAACATTTCACCATTTTCTGACATTTTCAATTTTTATGCTTCTTTAATAAATTTATAGTTATTTACGTAAACAAATAAAATTAGATATAATATTTCCTGGTCTTTAATATAATATATATTTGGGAATTTGATCGGGTCTTAATATAAGATATAATTTTCATATTTGTCCATTATTTCCTAATATGCTCCTATTGATGCTCTCTCCACAATAATTACGGAGGAGAGAGAATGAGGGAATTAAGGAAGATGAGTAGCGTATTTTAGAAAATATATGTCATACTAAATAACTTAATCAACTTCTTTTATTTATGGGTTAAAGGTCATTTTTGCCACAAAAGTATTGCTAATGGAACGCCAAAGACCCTAGGAAGTTTTTGGGTACCAAATTTACCCCGGAAGTATGAAAAAGGTACCAAATTTGCCCTGGAAGTATGAAAAAGGTCGCAAATTTGCTCCTCCGTTAATTTTGACCATTAAGTTTGATTAAGTGTCCACGTGGCATGCCACCTCATCAAC
Organism: Acacia acuminata; assembly: GCA_019022655.1. NCBI lineage: Eukaryota > Viridiplantae > Streptophyta > Magnoliopsida > Fabales > Fabaceae > Acacia > Acacia acuminata. Next base: position 311,039 of record JAFJYI010000359.1, read on the forward strand.
CAATAAGAGTTAAGTATCATTTTTGCCCCGGAAGTTTTCATTAAGGAGCAATTTTGCCCCGGAAGTTTTCATTGAGGAGCAATTTTACCCTAGAAATTTACAAAATGTATCAATTTTGCCCTTCTAAATCGATCATAAAGACCACACATGTCATGCCTTGAAAAGGTCGAATTTGGAATCCTTGAGATGTTGAGCTCAAGGCGCGGAATTTGTGAAGCCGAACCGGTCACGGGAAGCACCACTTATGATTTAAACAAATGATCGTTTTATACAAACGTAAGTGATGCTTCCTCCGGGTTTTGTGAGAGACCTTTCGGTCACTGTGTGACCGGTTCGGCTTCACAAATTCTGGCCGCCTTGAACTCAATATCTCAAGGATCTCCTTCTTTGACTCTAAGTTCGACCTTTTCAAGGCATGACATATGTGGTCTTTAACTGATTTAATAGTCAAATTTAATATTGGAGAAAGAAGGGCAAAATTGCTACTTTTGTAAACTTAGGGGCAAAATTGCTCCTCAATGAAAACTTCCGGGCAAAATTGCTCCTTAATGAAAACTTCAGTGGCAAAAATGATACTTCGATTGATGAGGTGGCATGTCACGTGTGATGAGGTGGCATGCCACCTCACATTTTAATGATCTACGTGGACTTCCGTCTCTTTTGGGTAAATTTGATACCTTTTCAATACTTCGGGGCAAATTTGGTACCCGAAAAACTTTTGAAAGTTGGGCGCTCCATTAGCAATACTTCCATGGCAAAAATGACCTTTAACCCTTTATTTATTTACGAATTTAAGAACCAATAAATTTTTTTGTTTAGTAGGATAATATTCCCTCTTGTGATTTTTTTTTTTAAACAACAAAACAAACCTCTTAACTGCATGATTGTTGTAGCTTTTTAAAAGTGTTTTTATAATTTATGAGGTAAGTACAAGAGAAATTTTGTCTTAACTAACTAAAAATGGTTTCTAAGACTATATATTAAGATTAGTTAAAAATAATAAATGTGTCAACAAAAATTATCATTTTTCTTTCAAATATGCACATATTTATGAAAAAGCATTGGAAAAATAATAAATATGAAAGAGAAGGAGGGTAAAATATCAGAGAAAATGAGTAATAAATGATTAAATAAAGGAAAATTAACGTAAGTGAGAAATGATTAATATAAAAATGTTATTTGACATGGATAGAAAAAAGAAAAATCAAATTAAATTTTGACACACAAAATTTTGGCTTCCCTCCACCCAAAAATTCAAATCAAATGAAGAAATAAGAGTTCTCCTTTCAAACCAAACACCCTAAATAGCTCTTTTTTCTTCTTACCTTCCTTTCAAAAAGCCTGATTAAACATTTTCCTAGGGTCGAAAGATCTTATAAAAATATTTTAAATATAAAATTATATTAAATATTACATATTTTTGTAATGCAGATACACCAACACATATAATTTAATCAAGGTTAAATTACGTAAAATTTTCCTATAAGCTTATATAAAATTTGAAAATTCATATCTTTATATACCCATGTCTAATTACAATGTTTCCAAAGGCTATGTGACCACTTAAGTTTATTTTTAGGAAAAAATACATCCCACTGTTAATCACACGTGATCTGTTTCAAAATCACCAATCATTACACACTGGTCCAAAAAATGTTCTAGATTCAATACCCAACTTCAAAATTCATAACTCACCATATATAGATCCAATTGACCTATATAACTTCTAAAATGTTCTAAAATTTGTTAAAATATATTTATATATTATATGATATTTTATTTTAGCTAATAATTTGGTCTCATCTAATTTCTCATCAAGACCCCAGCTGGCCTTCTAAAATTTGTTAAAATACATGTATTCATTATATAATATTTTATTTTAGCCAATAGCTTGGCCAAATTAATGTCTTATCTTCTCTATAATTACACCCCCTTTTTTTTTTTTTACATTTTTCCCTCTCTCTCTCTCTCTCTCTCTCTCTCTCTCTCTCTCTTTTTCATTTTTCCCTCCCGCTCAAAGCATTCTCCACGACCATACACTTCTTCCTTAGTTCCTCCACTCTGCTCTGCTTTGTCATCTGTGCTCTCCAGTCTGGCTTCCTTGGTTCCTCCCCTCTTCCTCAGTTCCTCTTCCTCCATCCATGCTCTCCAGTCTCCATCCGGCTTCCACAAAGTCTCCCTTTTCTGCTGAGACGCCGAGTCCGACCACCGTTCATCCATTACGCCACTGCCATCGGCATTAGTTGGAGGTTTTTTTGAAAGGTCAAAGGTTGTTCGCCACTGCCGAGTCGGCTCGCCATTAGGTATGGGATTCCTTCGTTGTTCCGCCATTGCCTATAGTATACTTAGTCTTATAATGTTCTGTCCATCTATAATTTCTTATTCTTCCATGGTTGCATAATTGTTTTGATTCTTGAACGCTAAAGAGAAGTCCTAAAGATTTTGCCTATAGTTTCGATTTTCTCTATTGCAGTGGCACAGTGCATCACATTTGTCTATTTCTAGACCCATCATTCCGTACATCTATATGTCCTTCTAACACTATGCTGCTCTATGTGCATTTGATTTTGGTTCTTCTAATTTTGAAATCATTTTTATAATTTGTATTGTAAAGTTCAGATTTGTGCTGCTCATTTGTGTTTTGGCTATGGTTTCTGATAAATTTTGTAACAAAAGTCTGGGCTGCCTATTTTGTTTTGCTTGTAAATTTTGTTTATGCTTTGCTGTTGGCTTTAGTAAAAAAAAATTAAATACTTTGCATTCAAACTTTTTGTCTCGAGGGAGTAATTTAATTGTTTATTTTGTGGCGCAGGCTAAAAAAATTTTCTAGTTCCACCACTGATAACATATCAAATTAAATCTTATGATATCTACTTAAAATCTAGAAAGTTTTATAGCCATTGGATATCATTTGTTTAGTCAAAGACACATCACAAATTAACTACTTTCTAAAAATCCTTATATGCCAGAATGCAAAGGAAATTCTCTTCATAATATTTCTATATCCACAAAATTTGGGATGTCACATTTTTCAAATTGGGCTTAGTTATCCGCCTAATATAGATTTATCTTCAAGTCACTAGGCCTAAAATTTAGGATATTACATAATTACATGCAAACAAAGATTTAATAGTTTCTTAAGACATGTTTATTTGCTAGACTATAGGAGCAATCATTAATCAAGATAACTAGAGTTAAGGGAAAATTTAGGGCTTATAATATTAACTTAGTAATTGAATAACTTTATGCCCATTTGAACTTGGATAGCCAGAGAAAGTGTCTGTTCTCAGAAAAATCCATGGTTAAATTGGTTCTCTCCTTTATTTTCTTTTATATATTTTTTTTATTTTTTAAATATTATTAAAATTAATTTTTTTTTTATGCTTTACGTTTTGCACACTAGTTGGTTAAGGTATTAAATTTAATATTGACTTCACGTAGAATAAATCCCTAATTTTTTTCCTAAAATTTAAAAACTTTTTTGAGTCAAATTAACTCATTTATCCTGCTGCACCCCAAACAAACAGACACATATATATTCTGATTACTTTATACATGCATGAATTTTTCATATTTATTGTTAATTGTGATAATTAAATCGGTTATATTTTAAATATTAATATATAGAAATATGTAAGGTAAATGCTTTACGATGGTTAATCTTCAGTTGTTATGAATATACCTCATGGGAAAGACAAAGTTGTTCGAAGATTCTTTAAAGTTGATATTTCCCTAAATTGTGTGATTAGCCTCTTGTACTTTTTTTTTTTTTTTTTTTTTTTTACATTCCCATATACATCTTATAAAGGTTCACATTTATCTTATGAATTCCCTTTTCTCTTGGTGTTATTGTCATTTCAATTATTAGTCTTGCAAATCAATTTATTTGTCTTGTATGGGCACATGTGTGTCATCTTGTCTTGTAAATAACACAAGGTATTGTCATTTCAATTATTAGTCTTGTAAATCAACTTATCTGTAACACACAGTTATCTTGTAAATAAGCACATGTGTTTTGTAAATAGTACAAACTATTGTCTTTTCAATTATTAATCTTGCAATTCAGCTTATTTATCTTATAAATATCCACTATTTTTTTTTTTTTTTTTTGTGCTAAAAATTTTTTAGGAGTGGGGTTGGATTTACCCACAATCCAAGGGTAGGCGAAATCTCCCTTCCTCCTAGGTCATACCGATGTTGGGCAGGGCGAGTGGTCTATTACTCTCGGTGTTTACCTAGACACCTAAAAGTTAGGATGCTTCCCCTAGCTCTTTGACCAATTCTAGGATTGAATCTCCTCCTTTGGTGAGAGTCTCCAACCCCTTTACCAATTGAGCCAAAAAACGAGGGGTACTATTGTTTTGTAAATGGACACATTTGTCTTGTGATACGTGCTTTTTACATTGTAATGGGCTTTTGGAGGGTTATTTTTGACCATGAGGAGCTTATGGGTGAGAAAGGTGAAGGGGTCACCCATCTCATTTCATGTGATTACTTATTTCCCTTTAGGTATGATTCCCCATTTAATTTCCCAAAAAGGGATTTACCCCCAATTTTTTTTAAAATATTTTAAGATGTTGGATGCACCTTAACCCTTTTTTCGATTTAAAAAAAATGTTTTGTCATAAACAAATGATAAATGACGTTGACCACAGAAATGCATATTGATCTTCTTGGGGCAGCCCCTCGGTTCTCATTATTGTTCTCTAGGCTTTGTATAGTAGAGATTTGAAGGAAATGGGCCTCAGTCCATGTTTAGAGTGAAAAGTTTGCATGATATTGGTTCTTATATTTATTATCAATATTTAGACCAAGTTTATTTGAACTAATAATTTAGATATGGAGTTGAACTTCTTTATATAAATTTATCCAAGTTAAGAGAAGACTTGAAGAAGTGAAGATCTATTGAGGAAGAGGAAGATAATTTGGGAAAAGATCTTATCAAAAAATGGAAGAACACAAGTTCTAATAGAAAAAAAAAAAAAAAGAGTTAAAAAATGTTTGATCTTCAAAATAGTTTTTGTTGTGAATTTTTTTTAAAGTTATATATTCTTAAAAACAATTAATGATAATTATACAAATAAAACACTATTTGTCCATCCTTTTCACTATTTTAATATGATTTCAAATAATGATTCAAACCATTTTTATTTATTTATTTATTTACTTACTTTTTTTTGCTTTCAGCTTTTTCTAAAAAACAATATTGTTTTAAGAACAAAAATAAAAGATTATAGAATGAAACAAGCCCTTAGTTTTTTAGATTTAATTGTATTAATTCTCTGTGAAGCCTCTTGTAAGTTCAAGCAAGCCACCTTTGAACTCATTAAAAGAGTCTTCCAAACACTATTTAGGTTGATGACTTTCCAATGTACATTACAACATGAATTTGGGCACAAATACATAATATTATTACTTAGTTTACCGATGTGCATTTGTAAGTATTGTTCTATAATATTCTTTATGTGTGCTTGTGTGGAACGAAATAATTAATTCTTCTTGAGATGTCCACAAGAGATCATCATGAAGACATGAAGTATCAGAATATGTTGCCATACTAAATGAGTTTGTTCATATAAATATTAAGGAGTATCTGCCGAATCATATGTGCATACACGTTAATTTTTTGTTTGGCCACGATCTACTATGCATAAATTAAGCAAAAAAAAAATTAAATACAAAAAGTTCCTATAATTTTTAAGAATTATTCTTTAACAAAAAAAAAAAAAAAAAGGAAAAGTAAAGAATGACTTTCCAAGTGCGTATTTGTGTTTTGGACATCCAATATATTGGCTTGAACTCCAAATACAACTTTGTAGCTTCTTAAATATGAGCCTCTTTCCTTTGTGCCTTTCCTCCACTTGATCGGAATCACATAAACTGACATAAATTCCCTCTCAGTTCAATTCACTTCACTTCCCTTCTACCAAATATGGCCTTTACAAAGAAAAAGTCCATATTGTGCATAAATGACTCCGAATTAATTTACAGATTGACATGAAAGCAAGGGCACAACTTATATCTCTAATAGAACATGAACATTGACAAATTAAACAAGATACACGAATATATTGAACAGGTCTCTTAGCTTCAATATGCTGCGAAAACAACTTCCGGCTTCACAATTCACAAGGGGGCATTCACAATGATTTTGTTGAGTTTGTGGGGAGATTTTCAATTTTCTGAATGGAATCCTTCAACACTTGCTGATCAGTTTCTCTTGAAGGAGAAAAAACAATGTTATTCCACATGGAACCTTGAGCTAAAGCAGGGCTAGGTGGTTTGTAAAGTTCGTAGATGGAATCTGCATCAGCATTCAGGTTCCCTATTGATTCCAAGCATTTGATCTCCTTTGGATCCACAAGCAGATTATTATACGGTCCTTCCTTCCATCCTATGAGCTAAACCATTGCAAAAAATGTGTTTTAGAGATACTTTATTAGAAGTCAATAATTAAAGAAAAGATTAAAAGTATATTATAGGTAAAAGAGGGGTCCTATCGAGTAGCTTAAGATATTTTGATAGAAAGACAACTAATAAGTATCAGAGCTGTTCAATCAGTGGGACACAAAAAAAATAAGAAGAAAAAAATATTATGAACAAGACCTCCGAGACAAAGAAAAAAAGAAAGCCCAAGTGAAGGGGGAAAAAAAAGAAGATATAACTTGAGACCTCTAGGACTATATAATGTAAGAAGATGAATAAAAGGAAAAAAAGCATTAGAGTAATTATCTAATGTAAAAAAGAGTCTTATCAAATAGCTTAAACCATCTTGTTAAAAAGACAACCATAACATCTATAAATATATTTAAAATTCTAATCTACTTCAAAAAGGGGGAAAAAACAAGAATATAGATGACATTGTTTTGTCTATATTCTTCAGGCTAGTTCAAGGGGATAAAAAAAGGGTAAAGAAGGAGATAAGGAGTAGTTGTTAAGAATAAAACTCCCCCTCATGTAATTTTATTTTTTAATAAAATAGTCAATAACATCATAAAAATATTAGTACAAAACATTGACTGGCTTACATAAGACAACATGTCAAGGGAAAGTTCATAAAACACAATATGGAAAACTTGGAGACAACTATTACAACCACTCAAACAGAAGACCAAATTAAAAAATCCCAACAACTTGAGAAATATATAAAATGATATAACAGTCAACTTCTAGCAGTGAAAGATCAATCATATAAAATATAGAAGTTAATTATAGCAAGCCACCTTGGCCAATAGTTGTAAACAATATTATCTTTCAAGCTCCATGACTAGAGGTCCACCTAGTTATATAAAATTGGGGTCTCTATATAATATTCATTATATTTTTCATTGTCATTACCTAACAATAACTATTTTTTATCATTATTTTGATTCAAAACCGCCGGATAATTCTCATCCACAAACCTTTTTTTATTTTAGTTCATCCGCTATAACACTTCGTCTAAAAAGTAAAGGAGCATAATAATAGGATTAGTACCATTGTTGATGGGTTGATGATTACAATTTGATGGGATTTTGGTTTTACAACATGTAATTTAAAATTGTGGCTTTTAGTTACTGTAGTTTTATGAAGATTTGGCCGGAGTTTTAATGGCTTTAACCTTTTAGTTCATGCTGTTGTGCGGACCAACGCTAAATTTTAGTTCTAGCCCCTACACATTTAACAAGTTTTAATTTTTAGTCCCTATACTTAATTGTGTTATATAAAGTAAACATCATCAGATTCAAACCAAGTCTTTATTAAATTGTAGAAATTAAAAACCATGATTTGAAATAACAAAGGCCAAAACTAAAATTTAATGAAATTGTAAGCACCAATAATAATATTAACCCGTAATAATTCATGTAAAGGTTTCCTAGTTAGGTTCAAACACACAAATGATCAATAAAACTTGTCTTCATGAGTAAAGGTTTCTTAATTAGTTAGGTTCAAACAAAGAAATGATCAATAAAACTTGTCTTTATAATTTTACCTTTGGTGGAGTACCCATTGTATTTGTGCAGTAGAGTCTAGCATGGTCTACAAGTTGGCAGTATTTTTCAAATGCATTAACAAATCTTTTGTGGGATTTCAGTTGAGAATTCACTCTCACTGCCCTCCCTGTTATTATAGCTCTCCTGTCAAATCATAATTTCAATAAAATGTCAGTGCAGATCTTAATTAAATCACATAATAACCTCTTGTACCAGTTCCTGATCAAACCAGACCAATCAAAAAGGGACAAGACCCAAATAAATCTTTCACTTTGGTTCAGTACGAATCAAAGCCTGGTCAACGAATCCCCGTCCTCTTTATCAGATAAAAATGGATAAGACCCAAATAGATTTTATTTATCCTCACATCAGGATCTGATTTTTGAAATTTGGGGCTGATTTTTCCCCCCCCCCCCCCCCCCAACCAACAAAAAAATAATAATAAAAATTCAGAACGAATTTTACGTTTTTGATTTTTCAGATCACATAACCAAAAAACATTTTTGAACATTTTTTTTTTTATAACTATTTTAAAAACAGGAAAGCAATGGGAATTGTTTTGATTAGAACGTCGTGTACCTGATGCCTCTAACAACAGCAAGATAACCATCACAGACCACACCACAGAGCTCTATTCTGTAAGGCTTTCGATTTCTATTATTATTATTATTAGCATCTCCTTCTTCATCGTCAGCTCGCTCCCAGTAGTTTTCAGTGACAGTTCCATCTTCGGCGACTTTGTAGCCAACGCCCATTCGGTATCTGTGTTTGTGAACATTCCTTGCCATGTCGATGGTCTGCTCCACAAAAGGCTCCCATGATAAGGTTCCATCCATTATCACATCTCTCCCTTCATTTAGTGCCGTCACTAGAACTGATGATGCAGCATCAGTTGAAGATTGATGCACCTGTTTCAATCTCCCATGAGTCCAATTCTTAATTCATACGTCGTTTTTACTACAATATAATAACACCTCCCTTTTTTTTTTAATAGCTCAAACTTTCAAATACTTGGGGATGTGAAAAGAAAAGGAGAAAAGTCGGATCCTTCAACAAGATTGAAGATTTGAATCCTGTGAAGGGGAAATATAATGTGGAGACCTAATCTCATTTGAGTCTAACAATTCTTCAATATAATCACATAGTTGTACTTCTACTAGTACTAACACTACTACTACTAGCTCTGATCCTTAATATAAAATATATTTGAGGAGTTGATCTTTATCCTAAATATAAGATACTTTTTACATTTGTCAATTTTTTCTCAATTTAACCCTATTGATGCTCCTTCAATAATAATTAAGGAGGAGAGGGAATAGGGGAATTAAGAAAGATGACTAGGTATTTTAGAAATTACATGTCATATTAACTAACTAAACTAACTTCCTTAATTTAATCAAATTAGGCAAATATGCCTTATATTAAAGACTACAAGGAGTACTTTTTTTCCCATAGATACTGATACTACTGCAACAAGCCAACAACTAATAATAGTAGTGTTAGTATCATTGAACATTAAACCTCAATCAATAAGCATATAACATCAAATTTAATATGCATTACTTACCCTCAACTGCTACAGGATTAAAAGGTAAAATAATTATGTGAAGAAGTACATTAAGAACATACCAATTCAGAAGTTTGGAGCATGTCATCGTGGTGACCCATAGAATGAAGGGCTTTGTATAAAACATCAGACTCCTTAAAAGCATCTGCCTCAACCACCACAGCATGTTCTGATGCTTTTTCCCAAAATGGCCTGCAGAAATCCATCTGATGTTTAAGTCTACAAAGCTGGAACAGACTTATCTCTCTTCCATGGAAAAACAGAGAAAGCTACCCTTTTTTATTAAAAACAAAAAATAAGCGAACAAACTTAACTATGTTTTAGTAACTAACCCAATGTTAATTTTTCAAAAGGTAAAGTATCATCCAACATCCTAATATTATTACCCAACATCATCTAGCACCCTTTTGTTCCTTGTATGTTATTTTCTTGTTACACCCGGCACCCTAATCTTATTTAAGGTTTTGGGTGATGTAATATAAATAAGATTAGCATGTTAAAAAGCACTGAAAAAATAAAATCTAGGTGCGGGAGATAACTGGGAAATAAAATTGGGGTGCTGGATGCTGGATGCTACTTCTTCTTTTTTTGAATAGTTAATCAAATGATAAATAGCAAGCATTTGTGAAGTGTGTGTGAATAATAGGAGAAGTAAGATGATTGATTACTCTTTGAGAATGTCTTTAAGGACAGTGCTCTTGCCAGCACCCATTCCACCACCCATGAGAAGCAACACAGGACTCCTCTCACTGAGGGCAATTGGGACCATGACATCTGTGCATTTGGAATCTCCATTTATTACTTTCATCTCCTCCACCAATGTAGAGAACACCCTTTTTACCTTCAAATCCTTTGTTATTCTCTCAAACCTTTGTTTCCTGCATATACATCACAATCCCCAATCACATCAATTCCCTCTTCTTTTATTTCATTTACTTATGTTCACAATATCAAACCTTCCTAACTCATTCATATGTACCAATTAGATTAGTTAAAGTTAAAAACATTAATTTTGTCATGATTTTCAATATATGACCTTTTTAACCACACTAAACACCAACATTAAGAAATTAATTAAATTATTTAAAGTATTTTTATTTGTCTTAACATTTTTTCTTCAAACTAATTTGTTTGACATTTCATAATATGATACACAATATATGATGTGATTATTAAATACTTTATTTAGCTTCCTTAATTTCTCAAAAAAAAAAGTCAAAATCTTATATTTAGGAGCAGATGAAAGTATTAATTTATACTCTCTTTCTACCCTTATTAAATATTGATACATATGAATAAAATATTTTTTGTTCATTGAAATTATCAAAACATCATACAAAAAGGATCAAAATATTATCTAGAAGATGTTTTAATTTGTAATAAGATTCGGAGGGAGTATAATAATTACTGATTTTTTTTTTCTATTTTCTTTCTGTTTTGTAGTTCTTAAATTTTTTCCATTAACAATCCAAACAAAATTTTAAAAAAAATGCCATATTGCTTAACATCTAAGATATGCTTTGATTTAATACAAGATGTTTTGATTAAATTTTAATCCAAGCATTAAGCTAGTTGCTTTGTTGCGAAGTTGCAATATACTACTACATTACTATTGTCTCCCACGCACTTGAAGAGACGCTGAAACACACGTCAGGCACTTGTTATTTTGTTCATGTTTATTTACCTCATGTTTTCGATGGAGAAAATTAGGGAGAAAAATACTATAAGGAAAACTCCCAAAAATAGTTTTTTTCTTATTTTTTAAATTTTCATTCTTAATATTTTCCCCTTCTATTTTTGCTTTCACTTTTCTATCAATCCATTAAGGTATTTTTTCAATGAAATTAAAATAAGTAAACTATAAATAAAATACGTTAAAAATATTAAAAAATATAAATGAGAACTGAAGTAGTAATGTATTTAAAAAAATTGTCTATCCTTATATCAATTTAGTGCTAAGTTTTGGAGGAAGTAAAAATAAAGGTCCCATTGCTCCAACCAACAACTGTGGTCCTTCATTCCTCATTAACATCATTTTGTCTTTTTTTTTTTTAAAAAACGCACGTGGTTGTTTGGTGGTCCCATTTTCTTGTAGTAGTGTCAAATTACTAAGGTGGACCACTAAAGTATCACGTCGGTCTAATACTACTACAAGTTGAAAGTTTATACCATGGGATCTTTATTATAGGTCCTAAATATAATACTATATCAATCTATTTTGTTTCCTAAATTTATAATTAATTTTAAATTTTCATAAAAAATTAATTACAAAACTTACAATCCACATTATAAGAAAATGTATTAAGGGAAAAATAACACACATTTATTTCAAATAATTAAATGAACTACTTTCCTTAATATCAATAAATTAGTTATGCAGTTTTTTTACATCTTTTTCAAGTGTAATTTAGTGTTTTCATATTTATTTATAATTGAGATAACTAATTGTGATTATTTTTCCTTATTATTATTTTTCTGATAATTAAATTAAACGATGTTTTAATACTATTACAAGTTATCGTTCTAAAATTATTTAAACATAACCAGCAATGTTTTATAAGAAACAAATATCACACAAATTCTTTTTATTGAAGACTCGTCCATCCAAAATGGATTTCATTATTCTCAACTCTCCACCTTTCATGTTTTATATTGGTACATTTATTGATAAGTATTTAATTTAATTTCATACTCTAATTTATCAATCAAAAGTCAAAACAAGGTGTTAAAATGAGAGCTATTTTATTTTATTTCTGTTTCGTTATTATTTTACATTTTGGCCAAACAAATTTTATTTAACAGTAACACACAGATACAAACACATAGGGAGAGAGAGAGAGTCACCTCATAGCAGCCAACAGCATCTCCTTCAGCTGAGTTTTCTTCCCAGAGTCACTGCTAAATACCTATAACCCAAAAAGAAACCCCGAAAAAAAATAAATTATATCAACAATAAACATATGAAATCATGATAAGATTAGCGTGCTACTACTATACACGTAGAGATTTCGTTTTACTTTAATAATAGATAATTAACAAAATATAACGTTATGAATTGTAACTACAAAAATGAACAAGCTATTTTAAATTACTACCAGTTTTTTCACGTACCAGTTTCTTCACATTTTCTAAATATAACAATTCATCTACATAAGGTCGAATTAATTATCTATAATAATCTCAGGGGTCTATCCTCAGAAAACAGCTCAAAAAAAATTTATTGTTCTTTCATATTATGTTTATTAATTATCAAAATGAATGTTTCAAATAAAAATAAAAAAGTATATTATATCTTTATTTGGGGTCTCAGTCATGACAATTATGTCTGACTTTATTGCATCCTTATCACAATGGAGAGAAAGGACAATCCAAAGCTATCAATAATTATTGATTTAAGTTCTTCAATGATATTTTGAGTTTTATTCATGTGGCCAACGTACTATGACAACGTATTATTAAATTGCTACTTTTTGATTTTTACTAATATTACAACAAACAGCAAGTGAAAACAAAGTATGATTTGTCATCAAAATCATGAATGTAGGATCGTAATCCCATAAACAAAAATTGCAAAAATCATGGGGCAAAAATTCAAATTATTTAATCCCATATTTTTTTATATTATTCGTCAGGAAACAATTCCAATTCTCTTCTCGAAATTAGTGTATAGATCTTGAGTTTGATTATTTATTTTGGTCAATTGTAGACCTAGAATAAAAGTACTATATTTGACCACATGTGAGACCTAGAATAAAAGTACTATATTTGACCACATGTTACACACAGACAGCACACACATAAATTAACAAAAATTTCAGAGAAAAATAAATGGGAAAAAATCGCAATTCTGGATCCTCTCAATTTTTCTTCCAACTTGATCATGTAAATTTCTAAAGTAAAATAAGTAAACATATACATGTACATAAGAGCCACTCATGTAATGAAGAATCGTTATTGCCGGCCAAAAAAATGATGAATCGTTAGTCTGTGTTTGATAGTTGATTGTTCATTTTTTTAAATGTACTACATCCAGTTTTAAGTATAAAATATATTTGACTTTTTTTAGACATACTAAAAATGCTAAATAAATTACTTAAAAGAATTAATATCAATGATTTTTTTAAATTATTTTGTCTAGTTTATAAACTGATATATAATATAATTATACATAAAATATGATATGATTAAATAATTTATTTATATTCCAATGATGAAATATGGAGAGGAAAAAAAAAACTTATTTAGCTTCTTAAAAAAAAAAAAAAAAAAAAAAAAAAAGTCAACAAAGTTTAATATTTAGGAGGAGAGAGAGCACTTTTATGATAATATTTATCTAAAAGAATGATTTCTCACACATTGAGGAAAAAATAAATTTGACCAATAGTTTTCAAATTTTCTTGAAAATTTTCAATTAAATACCTTTAAAATTTGAAAATCTCAAGTCAAGAATTCATGCTTAATCTATTTATCATTGACTAAGTACTTTGATTCTATTTATAGGACTAAGGAAAAAGAAATTTTTTTTGTCGTATTTACAAATCACACCATCAAATTTTTTATATAATTGTACAATTTTAAAATTTATTTACTATTGTTTTGACTTTGGTATAATGAAATATAATGTATATTAAACAGAAATAGCATTTGAAAATCGCTAAATTTTAAGATAAATTTAATGTTTCTCTTGTCCTTTGTGAAACAGGTAGGGAATGACGTATAAATATAATAAGAATAGTAAAGAAAACCGATTTGAATTTTAAAGGATTAAGGTATAAAAATATCCATTAAGTTTTTGCTCAAAAAGCGTCCAACCCAGTATGCTTTTCAAAAATGCTAAAATACCTTTAAACATTGAAATTGAGAGCAAAATACCATTGTTGTTGTGTTGACCGTTAATGAGAGTTAGTTTGACTGCATTGTGATATGGATGATGTGGCTAGACGATGGACGCTGAGGTGAGGTTGTGGGGGAAGGAGGGTGAAGTCGTAGATGGGGAAGGTTCCCTAACTCTTGTTTTTTTTTTTGAAAAAAAAGGATTAATCGTAACAATCCATCTCAAAGTCAATCATCCTTGCCATCGATTTCATATCTCCTCCAGACCGACGCGTCCCGAGATCCTCTCCGTCGTTGAAAATTCGTGATTTGTTTTATCGCATATCATCCAGATCTTCGTATTTTCTCGATTCGGGGTTCAATAAATGGTTAATGTTGTCATATCAGAAATTTTTTTAATGTTCGCCGATGATCGCGACAAGGAGGAGATTGATGATTTCAAGTTGGAGTTTGATCATTGTAAAGATTCGCTATAATGGGAATAGTCTTCTCTTTCGTAAATGGCATTAAAGGGGCTTTAAGTTTCTCCAGAGATCGCACCTAGTTAATCACCTAGTCGAAATTTTATGTTCTCTTTTGAATCGGAAGAATCTATAGAAGAATTACGGTGGCCCTCTACCCAATTTGTCTTGAGGAAACAAGACTGCAAGTTTCTTCAAATGATTCTATGGGGAGAAATGCATTTTCTGTTATAAAAGGATTGCTTAAATCATATGGCTTTCCTGGTCTTTATATAGGCCTTGGTACATTCTTAAGGCGCCGAGGAGGGACATCGGTGGGTCATGGGTTGGGAAGCAAGAGAATCAATAAAGACGGAGATAGAAAGGGATTTGATGGGTTTGTGAGAAGGAGGTTTGAGGTTAACGGCGGTGGCGTTGGTTTGAGTCACGAGGCAAAAAGTAGTAATAGCGGTGGTTCCTGAGGAGGAAGAAAGAGAAGAATAGGAGGGTGTTGATGTGAGAGGTTTATAGAAGAGAAAACTGAAAATGTTGGCTTTCGACAGAGCACACGGGAAATGAAGTCGCTGGAGCATTTCGAATCACATTAGATGCCCAGAACCATTATGGCTACTCATTTTACATGTCCCGCAGGACTAGAGCCTCGTGCCGCAGCCCACGTGTGCATCTCCATATTCCGTTAAAAAACTAATATTGTTTTTATCATTTAAGGTACCTAAAAAAATTTTGACGCTCCTACCCTAATGATTTGGCAAAAATTAATTTCTTAATAAAAGGGGTTAAGTAGCAAATCCATCTCAGAAGTATAGGTCCAAGAGTAATGTTGTCTTGGAAGTTTTCTTTATCTCAATGTTATCACGAAAGTTTCAAAACCTAATAATGTTGTGCTATTCCGTTAAAAAACCAACATTGATTGTTAAAAAAAAAAATCAAGGTAACATTGTTTAAATTTTGGGACCGAGACGAATTGTTTGCTTAACCTTTTTAAAAAATAATAATCAATATTAAAAATATAAATTTGCATATGTAGATTTTTTTCCCCCCTCCAAGGCCAGTTAGGACATTATCATAACCACATAAGCTTCCATATCAATATTTTCAGTCAAATCTCTCTCTAACCGTCAAAGTTAATAGGATTAACAGCAATGGTATTTTGCTCCCAATTTCAGTGTTTAAGGGTATATTTACATCACTAAAAAAACATATAGTGTTTGGTGTTCTTTAGGAAAAAGTTGATAACTATTTTTACACTTTAATCCTATTTTAAAATATCAAGGTATTTTTCATGAAGTTTCCCTTTAATAAATTTGTGTCGAAATGATTTATTAAATTAAATAAATTAAAAAAAGATGCGGTCAGATTACCTGACTAATCACAGTAGGAGCTTGGTTCCAGTGAAAAGCAAAGTAAGTGAGGATACATCTGTCAAACTCATGAATCAACTTCTCATACAGCACCGCAGCATCCTCCTCCTTATCAAAATATTCATACATGTTTGCCTCCCAGTCTTTTGCTTTTCTCAGGAAGTCATTAGCCAACTTACAAAGACAAGGAACTTCATCTGGATCTTCAAATCCTATTTGTCTAGCTGCAAAAATTATTCAATCCAAAAACAAAAAAAAAAAAAACTGTTCATGCCTCTGTTTCTGTAAACACACGCAACATATCACTTCAAAGTCTCATCATCCAAGAGAAAACACAAGTACTACAAAAGCATTGAAAGTTTCAGTATTCTTTTTTACTTTTTACTCGAAGAAGAAAATCATCAACAGAATACAGCTCACCACTTGTTACTTTGACAAGTGGTCATTATTACTCATTGTCCTTTCTTCAGGTAACTGCTTAAATGATAAACATAAATTAATTAACACTAATCACGGTGTTAACCAAGAGCGTCGCCTTCTAAATACTTCGATGTAATTTTTTATCGGACAAATTGTGGTCACCGTTAACGCTTTCGAATACGAGAGAGATTCTGCATCGTAATTCAAATCCCGATCCATAGATTTGAAAATCGATTATAATACTGAGCTAATATGAGATTCAACCAGAAAAATAAATCGAAAAAAAATCAGTTAGGTGAGACCAGGATGAAATCGATCACCTACTTCAAAACACAGAAACAGAGCACTCTGAATCTCAGAACCTAATTGTTCAATCCAAGGAAAAAAAAAATTGTGTGCGAGCGAACACTATACGTACCGACATAATGAGAGAACTTCTCGAGCTTTCCGAAGCGACGAGATTCTGTTTGTTCAAGCTTTGGGATAATCTTCTGGTCTTTCTCAACCTGCTTCGACGCCGCGCGCCGGTGGCTCAAGGCGTTGGCGACGGCAACAAATCCGGCGAAGGAAACGGCGAACATGTGAGAGAAATCCACTCTGTTGCCATCTGAAAAGAGAGAAAAGTAAGTGAAGAGTGCAGATAGAAGTGAAATTCATCATGAAAAGAAGAGATGAAGGTAGAAGCAGAGGCATAGTAGAGTACCATGGAGATGCATCTTGTTCCAGATTCAGAGAAAGCTCCAGAGAAGACGATAATGGAAATAGTGCTTGCTTTGCTTGAGTCCGAAATCTGGAATGAGAGAGACGAGTCCTTCTTAGCTTTTATACAAGATAAGTGGCTGGTAAGAGGAGGCTTTGAATTTAATAAACAATAAATTTATTTATTTATTTCTTTATTAGGATAATATTCCTCTGGCCAAACGAACCGGCGTTAACTGCATGGTTGTTTGATGTAGCTTTTACAAGTGTTCTTATAATTTATAAAATAAAGGGTTAAGAAGGCCTTGAATTTAATAAACAATAAATTTATTTATTTATTTCTTTATTAGGATAATATAAACTTATCGCATGGTTGTTTTGTAGCTTTTACAAGTGTTCTTATAATTTATAAAATAAAGGGTTAAGAAAGCAATTTTACTAATAAATTATCCAACACAATAAACTATTGACTGGACCTTAAATGTAAACTAACTTTTTAAAATGTTAAATCAGCACAAAGACGTTAGGGTTCCGTGACTTCAAAGATGGGTTAGGGTTCATCATCTCTAAATCATATCCGTGACTTTATCTCTCCCTCTCTCATTCATGCTTCCTTTCCCTCCTCAATCCATCTTCTTCATCCATCTTCATCGGATCCTCCATCCTCTTCATCTTCTCTCCTCGATCTATCTTGAGTTTGTGGCTCCGATGAAAACATGACGGCCGAACAAGGGGCGGACCCAGAAAATTATGGAAGGGGAGGCACTATTTACCGGGGGAGGATTTGGGGTCGAAATTTTTTTACATAAATTAAAATGAAGAGTGGGCACTCAATAAGTTCAAGTACATATATTTTAATAACAAAAGTATATTACAATAAAAATAATTACAATGTCATCCTTCTAGGCTTTTTTTTTGAATTCCATCATAATTGTCTTATTATCAATGTTATCAAATACATCTTTTTCAATATAAGACACTAAATAATCATTCAACCATTCATCCCCCATCTGATTACGAAGTACAGTCTTGATATAGTAAGGGTGGACATTTAATTTAAGGGTGGACAATCATTCAAATATGTATTAATTTTTTAAAAAAAATAAAATCTCAAATTTAAGGGGGGCACTTGCCCCCTTCTCTATAACCTAAATCCGCCATTGGGCCGAACAACGGTGGAGCACCGGTGAAGCTTAATCTACTCCAATGAAACTTGAACACGAGACGGCCGAAAAATCGTCTTCTCCTTCCTCTGGTTTTGGTCCATTCGCACGGGTGAAGGCCATACACGATGGCACTGACCATCCCAAAGTGGGGCTTCATGGGCCGATAGGCGAGCCACAGGACAGGGATTACGAAGCACACGAAGAGTACGAGGGGGGTGATGGAGGTGCAGAGGTCCCGTGGATCATTTTGGTTTTGGCGAAGGTTGGGGTTTTGTATTTCGGCCAAGGAGGAGAAGCTAATTGGTTCTAATCTTCCATTTGGTGGGGAAAATGTTAAAGGTGGAGGAAGGTGAAGGCAGTAACGGACGTTAGTGGTCAAGTAACGTTTTTGTGCTCATTTAATATTTTAAAAAGTTTGTTGGTATTTAAGGGCCAGTTAAAAGTTTATTGTGTTAAACGCTCAAGAGCTAATAGTTTGTTAGTAAAATTACTCCTTAACCCTAAAATAAATAATAAGTATGTGAAAAGAATTTTGTTTTCACTTACTAAAAATGACTTTGATCGAAACCATATTTTTAATATTTGTTAAAAATAATAATTGTGTTAAAAATATCATGTTTTTCTAAATATGTTCATATTTATGAAAAGAGTATAGTATAAAGAATGAGTAAGAAATATTAAAGCTAATGAGTGCAAAAATGAGAGAGAATGAGTAACAAACAAAGTAAATGAAAGATAATTAATGGCAAGTAAGAAATAATTAATATAAAAATGTGTACTTAGTATAGGTAGAAAAAAAAAAAAAATCAAATTGAATTTTGAGACACAATAAAAAAAATCATTTATATTAAGGATCAGTTCACAAAATAATAATAATAATAAAATTGCTTATAAAAATGTCAGAGAGTATTATTGTTAGTTTTTATTTTTATCTTGTTTTTTTTTTACCCTTATGTTTGTGCTAATGTGACACCATTAACACTAGAAACTAATTCCTTTTCTTTTTTAATTCTAAATCCTTTTCGAACTACTCCCTTTTATTTATAATATAAAATACTTTAACTAATTTATCAAAACTAAAAAGTGATAGTTAACTTATTAAATACTTTAAATTAGAAGAAATTTTTTAATTTTACCTATGTTAAATGAGGTATTGAAGAAGATAACAAATATAAAAAGTTGTATTTAAACATTAATTATATAAACAAAATTAATACATACGAATTAATTACTCTATAAATTACTTATATTATAAATAAAATCATTATTTGACAAACGTAAACTAAAGGAATATATGAATTACTTGTACCACTCTAGTGTTATTTATAAGTTCTACTTTGACAAAAAAATTTGGTCCTATTTATAAATCCAGTTTCATATAATAAATGAAATTTTGACAATTTCACCCATGTTAATTGCACCTTTGAAGATAGAGAGAGAAGAAACAGTTTAAAAAAACACTCAATCATAAAAGAGAGCATAATAAATGGTTTAACTACCTCCATTAATATATGCAATTTGATTAAAATAGATTTATAAATAAAATTAGAATGTACTAAATTGTATGTGATAAAGTAAACTTCAGGCATGAAACACAAAAATTTCAAACTTGTGAGCGCCAAAACTAATGAAAGGACAACTTCAAGGAGAAGCCAACGACATTTGATTCCCCAGGGTACGGCATTTCGGCCGTTTTGTACGGAGATAGGGAAGCGTGGGGGAGCGAGGGAGGGTAATCTGCATAGGAGAAAATTATAGTAGAGGCCCCAAACTTTCTAACTCTTTTAATATATGATTGTTTAGACTAATAATTAGAGCCTCACCTCAAAAAAACACTTTAGAATCAAAACACCATCTAACTACGTAGGGCCCGTTTCGTACGATGGAATTGGGGGTAGGCACACTCATTGTCATAAGGAGGAGTTTTAGTACGATGGAATTGGAAAATTTTACAATTTCCAATTCCATATCTCCCAAAATGGTCAGAAGTGATTTCCATCGTTACCCCTGGGATTTACAATTCCATGCTGGTGGATTTCGCTTTTGCCCCCTTCCCTCTTTTCCATGTTTCAGGCCATACCTCAGCATATATCCCACCGCCGGGAAGCACTCAGTGACAGCGAGTCAGCGACTTCCAGCAACCCAAGACGGCGACCTTCGGCTTGCAAACCCCGTCAGATCTAGCTCTCCTGCCACCATGAGAGCTCTCTTCATCCTCTTCGGCAACCCACGACGGCGATGGTGACAACCTCTTTGAGTACGGCGACCTCCTACTTGTCAAATCTGGCTTTTCTTTTGACTATCTGGTACGATCTGAAATTTTCGCTCATAGATCTCGTGGCTCGTCTCTCCTTTTTCATGGCCGAAGTTCGACTGTGGCTGGAAGGGAGCTCGTCCTCTCCGTCTTCGTGGCCGAATCTCTACTCTAGCTGGAAGCTCGTCCACTCCGTTGGCGTGGCCGAAGCTTAACTCTTGTTTCAGATTCGTCTTCTCCACTTCGGCTTCGCTTTCTCCAGATCTGCAACTCCGTCCACCACCATATCTTCTTTGATTTTGAGCAAGATTAAAAAATTGGTTGACTTCGTTTTATTTGTTTCTTCATATTTTTAAGAGACTGAAGAGGTTTTTCCCATTTCGATGTTTGAGCCAAGGTTCTCTAGGTGTATCAAACCAGTAATACAGGCAGCCAACGGTAGTTACTCCGATCTGGTCTCATTGATGCTATTGTGGGAAGTTTATTTTTTTTAATTAGGACATTTTGGTCCTTTCACATAGATATTAGGTCACTTTTAAGCCTCATTTACATTATTTCCATATTCATAATTATAACGTACCAAGTACCAAGTACCAAGTACCAACTATCAGGTAGGACAGTAGTATTGATATGCCCCATTGAAGCAACTCTGACAGAGACATTTTTTTCATTGACATAGATTCAAACCTAAAACCTTGTAATTAGGTACTCAAAGCCCCTCCATAGTGGTTTTAAAATTGTGCATATGTTTTCATGATCAATGTAAATATTTTGGATAAGTGAAATTAATATCAAATTTTAAGAGATTCATTATGATATTTAAGGGGATGGAGTTACTGGGATGCTTTGTAATGAGAGCCAATTTTTTTTTTTTTTTTTTTTTTTTTTAAAAGGAAATGAGAGCCAAAAATAAAGGAAGGAAAGTGAATGAGAGCCAAAATCTTATCTTCCCTCCCACCCGAAAATTAAAACCAAATGGAGAAATAATGACGTCTCTTATCCCCTATTTTCAAACTAAAGACACCCTTAAAAATATAACTTAAATATAAAACTATATTAAATATTACATTTTTTTTAAAATACAGTTACACCATCACATATAATTTAATCAAGGCTAAATTACGTAAAATTTTCCTAAGCTAAATCCATATTAGAAAACTTCCTTAACATTTAACATTTGAAACTAAACTCCCATAAATTTTTAATTGAATTCTATAATTTATATTTTTAAAATGTTTAAATCACTCTTGTAATTTTTTTTTTTTTTTTTTTTTTAGTTTAGTTATTTAAACAGATACTTTTAATAAATATTTACTAAAAAAAAAGGTGAACTCTAATAAGTTTATGATCTGATTTTACATTTTTGTTACGGGTTTACTTAAACTCACAAATTTAACAATTTTGCTTTTGAGGCAACGTTGCTCTCGAGAAAAAACTTTTATCACAAATTTGTACCTTAATCTAAAAAAAATAAAATAGATATACCGCATATTTAATGAATAATACAAACTTAAATTGGATAACAAAGGGTGAAAAATGCTACCATTTTTGGCATATTTAATATTTAATGAACTAATAGTCAAACTTAAATTGGATAAGAGCCGAGCGAAAAATTGCTACCATTTAGAAACTCACAAGGCTACATTACCTCTCAAAAATTTTAAGAGACAACATTACTCTTATGTGATAACTTACATGGTAAAATTGACCCGCCGTATCTTATTTAAAGTTTGTTTTATAAATGTTTGTACTAAGATAGTCTGTATTTTTTTTAAAAAAAAATTATGTAATACATAGAATTCAAATCTAACTTCAAAATACATTTTCAAATTGAAGATGGTCTGCATAACTAATAATTCTATTATATTTTTATAAAGTGTGATATTTCCATAGAAAGTGTGACAGGCTTTTTAATAAAATATATAGCGTATGACAAGTTGCCCAATAGATTACAATAAAAGCAGGCATATTCGTTGTGTTGTGGATATAGCTATCCTTTTATTTATTTTTTATACAATATTTAAAGAAAATATCTTTTTCAACAAATCCATGATTTTCACGCCGTTCACATTTTGTTTTATAGCACAGCTATAATATATGATATGACACAAAGAAATAATTTTTAAAAAATATTAGTTTTAAGGGACCATTCAGGGACAAAATATGGAAGATCACTTCATTTTTCAAAAGAAAAAAATGAAACAATTTTAATCGCTGGGTAAATGTCGGGGAGGGGTGTGGTATTTATATACTCTCTCCGATCCTAATTATAAGATAACATTTGTGAATTTGTTTTGGTCCTAATTATAGGACAACATTCTAATTTTTATCAATTTCTTCCTAAAATATCCCTATTGATATGAATGAAGGATTAATTGAAATCAACAAGATAATTGAAGTGCAAAATTCATATATGGACATTTTAAGAAAATGAGTGAAATTAACTAATTTAACTTCTATCCTTAATCCCTCTAAAATTAGTTAAATATATCTTATAATTAGGACCGGTGAGAATATTGATTTAAAATGGTCAGCTTGTTTGGTTTCATTTGAAATAAGCAAGTTTTACCTTTTATCATATAAAAAAGTTAGGGGTCTTCTACTAGTACTATCTCATGTCATAAAAATAGGACAAAATTTATAATACAATACTGAAGGAAGTATATTTAGAGGTAACATTTATATTTTCAAATTTGAAAGCACATCTAAGAGAGATAATGATTGTTATATGAGACGGGGTCCAATAATGGGGTGAATTCATTAAAGAAAGACAATCGGTTGTCAGCAGGGACGGAATTAGAGGGAACTAAGGCTGGCCCCGCTCTAAAATTATTAAATATAACCCAAATGTTTAAAAAATTATATTTCAGCTTCATAAAAATTTTAATATTTTCACTTTAGTTTCTATTAAAAGTTCTGTGGAGGGACTAAAATAAAAATATTAAAATTTTTATATGGTCAAAAGATAATTTCACGTATCCTATGTTTATTCTGTAATTTTCGTTCCTCAATTACAATTCATGACTCCGCTTGTTAGCCAACAAAAATAACAAATATTAGTTGAGTTTTTTATTTTGGTACAAAGTTAATTGAGTTTAATTAAGATAAATTATATGTTCATGATGTGTGACAGGCTTTTCATTTAAAATAATAATAATTGTCTGTGGTGATCCACTTGGTATATAAAATAGCTAGCATATTCATTGTACTGATGTTTAATTTTCTAAAAAAATGAATTTTTTAATTATGACAGTGGAATAAGGAGACTTTCTCAGCAAATCCAAGATTTACCACATCTTCCACATGTTTTATATATAATAGTGCATCAATACTTTATTAATATCTACCATGTGAAAACAAAATGCACGAGAATTACAAAGTGTTAACATTAAATAACATTAAAATAAAGTGTTAAGTAAAATCTAAGTAAATTGTAGAGATCTCCGTGTGATTGGAGATTTTCGTTAGATGACTATGCATACGGGGAAGTTGGTGATCGTTTTTTGTGGTTCTTTTTAAGTAATTAATTTTGTTTCAAAATAAAGATTTCAAATTTGATCATGCATATTTAAAATAATGAATCATATTCATATATATTCAAAAAGGAGTTGTAAAAAAATTATAGGAAACATTAAATAATGATAATTTTTAAAAAAATTATTTGATATCTCCCTTGATAATTTATAATTAAAAAAAAAAACATGAATTCCTATTAGAACGTGCCTCTATAATAGAGAGTGGAGTAGTACATGCAATGTGCCATAAAGGTCGTCTTGGTTTTAGAAATAAAGATAATTAAGTAGCACATCAATTTATAAAATAAATAGAGACATTTTTAGAATCTCATGAAATTTTTTTACAAGTTTAGTAATTTTATCGAATTTTGAAAAACTTTCTTAATTTTAGAAAAGTGATCAACAAGTGATTATAAAAAAACTAAAAAATAATTTATAAACATTTTAATTTTTTTTTTTTTAAAAAAAAATTGTGTATCGGGAGGGAAGTAAGCGTCTTATTTTCATACTTTTTTCTTCTCGAATCTTATATCCACCACTAATTTTTTTTTTCTTAAAAAAAATGCATAGTTCATATTCAATATTTTATTATATTATTATTTAAACATAAAAAAATAAACTTAAACTTAAAATCTAATCTCACAGAGTAGATGAAGAGGTTTGATAACATGTCCTCCCTCTTGACCTGGTTGCCCCTATTTATAATGCAACATAGAGTGATCTAGTAGGTTGGTTTTGGCTTTTTTAGATCTCGAGCGGATTGAGGTGTGGTTACAACGTTTATTCCGAGTCAACGCGCCATACCAGCTTATGGGCTTGACTTATCATCTAAAGGTAGAGTTGGGAATCGGGTCGGTCTAGGCCGACAGGCTTGGGGTAAGGAAAACATCTGTTTTTCAAAGTCCGGCTCGATAGTATTAGGGTCGGGCCGACCCTACGGGTCTCGAAAATTACTATTCCAAATTTTAACTATTTTTTCTTCAATTTTTTTCAAAGAAATATAATTAATAAATTGCAACAATTAAAGTTCTAATTTATCAAATAAATGTTATCAACATTAATATTTAAACAATATAAATTATTTAACAAATAAACACATTTATTAATTCGTAATAAAAAACAAATAAACACAAAGAATTTTTTTTCCTTTTTTTAAAAAAAATATTAAACAAAGGAATTGCTTTATATATGGCCACGACAAAATGCCTTTTCCTCTCCTAATTTTGTGTGTGCCTGCAAATTCCTTAGGTTCATGCATGATTTTATTGACAGATAAAAATAATTATACTTATTTTACACAAAATATATTTATAATTTATTACTTATATAATATTGTAATACCAAAGTATGTGTTTATTTAATATGAAAACATCTCTTCTTTAAAATTTATAATAACTAATTATGTGTTTTAATACGGAATCATAATAAACATAAAAAAGGGTTATAATTTAAACTAAAAAAATCTAAGTAATTACAAATAAACACATTCATTAATTGAAAGTTTAAGTAATTATTTTTTAAAACACAAAAAGCTACAGTTAAACGGGCCAAAAGGGCCGGTCCGATTAAGCCCGAGGCCTTACAAAGCCGACCCTGCAGGGCTTATTTCAAATTTCTGGCCTATTTTTCAAGCTCGAGCCCTACAGGGCCAGGGCTCGCCCCGATTTCCCGGCTCTATCTGAAGGTAAGGTTGTGTGACCAGGGTATGCCTTGTTGGGCCTTCCTCCTAGTGAATACAGGTTCAACCTATTAAATTAGGCCTTGCACTAAGTTGGCCCACTCTTCAAGTGCAATTGAGTATTGACTTGGAGAGCGGATAAACTTAGAAGAGATGAGATCAAGGAAATTAACTGAAGCGGATGGTCAGTCAAGTGTTCCGTTAGACCACCCAATCTCGATATCACTAGCTACCGCGAAGCAGATCAAAGGCAAGGGCACACAAGAGATAAACAAAAAAGCAAAAGGGTGATAAACTGATAATAGTCAGCTTGGACAAGGGGGCATTGATCTTTACTTTCCAACTACGGCTTCATCAATTACAGACGTACCACAGATTCTTCCCATGGTCAATCACCTCTTATTTCAGAGTGACTTGGCAAGGTTAGAGTCTTAGGGACCTTCTAACTCATTAACATCCTGCCTCACCCAAATGTTCCAGGCTGGGTTCTACTTGGGAAGGTAGGCTTCAAATCTATTTTCACAGGCTTCTAAGAAAGACAAGTGATTCAAGATTTACAACAAGTTGCTGTGTGTATGAAAGATTCTCAAGTCAAACTCGAAGCTCAGTTGGAACAGATGTCAAAGGAGCTAACAGAGGCAAAGCATGAGTTGTCAACCTCTCACACCGAGAATAATGGGTTGAAGAAACAACTCGAAGATATTACTGCGGAAGCAGCATTTTGAACTCCAGCTCAGCTGATGAAGGAGCAATCATCCTCATTGGTAGTGGTACCTCGGATAGGTAGAGTATCATTGCTTCTAGCTCTTGATATCTTCTCTTCCATCCCCTATTGTCTAACGTTCCAACCTTTGATATAGTGTTCTTTGTAGGAACATTCGTCGACTTTTGTACTCCATCATTAAGCAAAATCTGATCAATTTACGTTCCTGCATCGTTGGTCCATCGCGACAAGAGTCTCCAACGATTGCATATGTGGGACCTGCACGACTTAGGATTGTAACATCCTGAATTTTGGACCCTGAGAATTGGGAATAAGCCTAAATTAGGCGGGCGACTAAACTCAATTCGGGAAGAGTTCCAAGAATGTCAAGAGATAAAAAGTCTCTTAGGGACTAAGTAACTTGGCTATATGCGTCAGTGAACCTAGTACGTATAAGCCGTGGAATTAAAGTGTCAATGAAAAAGGGCACAAAGCGCCTATAGGGTGTACATCTAGTTGGAAAAGATGTCACCCAACTATATTATGAGGTATAGGACAATTAATTGAGCGAAAATATGCCACTATAAGTAAGTATACAATATTTTCAGGGCAGTCAGGTATGCCCTGCGTTTTCGAGAAAATATCAGTATATTGCATCGTTTGTTAGGTCTTGGTATTTATGTCGCAATCCTGAGTAAAACCCGAGCAATAATTCTGAGTACGCCATGTAAATGAAGACAACAAACCAAACAACAAAACCCAAATATTAAAATTGAGACAACAACAACAAAACCCAAATACACAATACCCCAAACTGAAAACACAAACACCGAAAATTAACATATACGATATTTTCCCAAAAACCGCACCCTCTCTCTCTCACGTATACCAACACGCACACACACCAGCACACACATACATTTCTTCTCCTCAACAAGACACTTGGCATCATCTTCTTGCGCACAAACCAAACACTTGTCATTATGCATGATAAACACTTGGCAACATCTCATTAAATCAGATTTTGTGCCTTTTTCCCTCTCCTTGCCGTGGCCTTCACACACAAAACACATTCAACTCTCTTGCTTCATTCAACTCCAGCTGATCCATTCCTCCTTTATTCCACGGCAAACACTTCTTACACACACAAAACATTTCCAAATCCTCTTTTCCTCTTTTCTTCAAATTGTATCCCTTCCCCCTTCAATCATCAACAATTTTATCATTCCCTCCACCATTCCTCTTCTTATTCCATGGCATCATCATCATCAATATCAACATCATCTTGCATCACCACAGTTTGGAAGCAAGGAAATAGGAAGAGGAAGAACAAGAAACTCAAGATAAGGTTTCTTGTGAATTTCAAGGATCCTTCTTACCTTCATGTATGTTGTTTTGGATCATTAAAAACTCACATACATGTGGGTTTCCTAAGTCTAGGCTGAGGATTGAACAAGGATAAGTGTGGTAAAAGAGACCACAAGCTCAAAAACAAGCCTAGTAAAAACATCCATTTCCTCTTCAAGTTTTTGAAGTTCCAAGCTTGAAACCCATATTTGTAATCTGAGGTAAACCTTAAGAAATAAAGGAATTTGAAAAATATGGGCTCACCAACATGTTCACCACTGAAAATGGAGTGGGAATATACAGGTAAATGAATTTTTAAAGTGATTTTTAAATATAAAATAACGAGCTCATTAAAGGAATTAAAACTACCGGCTTTGGAAGTTTGGAGTCAATCCACTTGCATTCATGTTTTGACTAGGCAAGTGGATCTAGAAAATTATAAAACCATTCCAGAAGATAGATGACATGCATATCTTTAAAATGGTGGGTATTTTGTATTTTTCTAAGCTCGGTCGAGAGAGAAATAAATCATACAAAATGACCTTGAGTTCTAGAAACCAATATGGACTTTTTAGGAACTAGGTATGGATGGCGAGTGATAAAATGCTGGAACAAATTTTCCCAAAAATTAGACTTAATAAAGAGTTCATAGGTTTTTGAACCACCTAAGTTGGACATCTATAACTCCACGTGAATTTTTAAAGATAAGTCATGTTTTCTAAAAGCTTAACTAGACAGTGAGGGCAAAATTGAAAACTGGGATCATTATGGCATGCTCTGACATTTGAGAATATTTTTCCATGAGAGGGGACTGATCAGAGAGCACATGTGAGGTGGAATCACATTAAAATGATTTTTTTGCAATTAATTAAAAATAATTGAAGTTGTTGGACTTTTAAGCACAGTCAAAGATAAAAGCTGAAAGTAACAAGTTTAAGTTACTTAATTAAACACTAATGAAATAAGGGTTAAAAAGGAAAATAAACATTCATTTTCCCTGGTTCTAAAAGTATGGTTATATCCTTAGGGCTATAAGGAGAATGAAGGAACTTCAAGCAACTCGAAGGTTGGTTAAAGAGGAATCCGACTAAGGATAGTAGTCTTTAAAAGGTAGTGAGCTTACCTTACTTGCATATATTTGATATTGTTGCTTATGTGTATATGTTTGATTGCTATACTTGCTTGCTATGTTTAACAAACTTAAATAATTGAAGCTTTGTTTATGATTATGCTATGGCCATGAGTATGATACATGAAGCATTGAGCATGTAGATATGTCATTATGTTAACATGAGCTTATGCAAGGAAAGCATACCATAAATTAACATTTATCTTGTATGCACTGTATTGGTATTGTCTGCTACTAGGATTCCTCAGAATCTCACCCCCTCCACTACCAACCAATAGACAGGTGAGCACAAGAAGAGAAGTGTTGCACGAGACTCACGGAGGGAGTGTTGCTTGAAGACAACCCAGTAGAAGGATAGTTGAAGAACCGAGGGACGACAGCGATTAGTGTGTTTTAATTCCCCTTGTATGTAAATGAATGTAAAGGGATATAAACCCTAAGAATACACCTGTTGTATAATCAAATCTAAATTTGGTTGTATCAGTATATCGAATTATTTCTGATTTTGTCACACTACTCGTAAGATTAAGGTCAAGCATGCCGGCACCCCGGCGGGTGTGACAAGAACTGCTCTGGAGGACGGTGAAAGAGAGTGATTTGTAAGGAGAGTGAAGTAATTTATTCCCGTAGGTTCAAATTGTCTCAACATATGGCGTCATGTTCCTCCTCCATGCGTTGAAGTTGTTCTGCTTGTTGCACAACAAATCTTGCTTGGGTAGAGATTTAATTTGTTGAGTTTGTTCCTGCAACAAAACAGTTACTTCGTCAATACACTCCTAAAGGTTAGTAGGTGTGTCCATCATAGTGCACGAAAAGGAAAAATCTCTCCCCTAAAGATCAACAAAGGAGATCATGAAATTTATTGTCGGTTCCCATAGGAGCCGCAAATTGTAGAACCAAAATTCTGTATGAAAGGTTTTGTAAGAGTTACCGATGTTAGTTCTCAATGTGTTTTGATGATTAACAACAAGTGTAAACATGTGTTGAAGTTTTTTTTTTTGCAAAATCTGTGTAAAACCATTTATCAGTTGTTTACTCGAGTAAAGAACTGCTTACTCGAGTATAGGACTGTTAAAGGATTGCTCAATTGGTTTTTACACGTCAATACTGGAGTATGGATAGCCATACTCGAGTAAAGACATCTCAGAGAGCAATCAAGTTTTTGTCAAAAGGTACTTACTCGAGTAAAGGGATGATATACTCGAGTAAAGGTCATCCAGAGAGCAAATGCGTTTTTCAAATTGTGACTTACTCGAGTAAAGGTTTTCATACTCGAGTAAAGGCCATCCAGAGAGCAACCAATCTTTTAAAGTTAAATCAATACTGGAGTATAGATCTCCATACTCGAGTATTGGACTTACCGAGAGCAAATGAACTTTTGAACTTGAGTGTATACTCGAGTATAAACTTGCATACTCGAGTAAAGGGTCTTACAGAGAGCTCCCAAGTTTTTCTAACTCATGCATACTCGAGTAAAGGTTTACATACTCGAGTAAAGAGCTCTTAAACTGATTTTCAACTTTGACTCATGTTCGTGCTTACTCCAGTATGAATTTGTTTACTCAAAGTATAGAGGCATTTTACACTTAAAATTTTCAAGCAAATAGTTGCTTACTCGAGTACACCACTAACTTACTCGAGTAAAGACTTTGGTTTCAAAAGTTCAAGTCTCGAAGGTTTGCTTCGGAAGTTGCTTACTCGAGTATCCTTTTGATATCTTTGCAAGTAAAGACTCTCTCACACAGTGACTTACTCAAGTAACGATGAACTTACTCGAGTAACCAACGCTGAAACCAATTTTTGAATTATGCGAATTTGCATATCACTCTTGTTTGTTCTAATTGCTTTCATGAATCATTCACCTATGAACCCAACTATGTTTAACAAGTTTGTTGAGTGAATTTCAGTTAGCACGAGATGAAGATTATTGAAGGTCAAAGCCATAAAGCAAAAAGTGTACGGTGCATTTAATGCACTTCGCAAATCAACCTTCTTTTGGATAATCCACACGAGCACGCATTCTCAACGGTCAAGAATGCTTTCTTCATCAAGTAAACTCTTCTCCAACGGGCAAATCCTCGAGTTCCACATCGATCATATTAACACTGGATTAGTTGGAGTTTAGAGAGAGAAGATGACCGAGACTTAATGCTAATCACCTACAACGGTTGGATTCATCATTCAACGGTCATTTAATGTTCTCTACCTATAAATAGAGTTCATTAACTTCTTCTCAAGCGATACACCTACCGCGAGAGCGAAAATTTACTAAGTGTCATTTATTGTGTTCGGCTTTCACTTGTATTGTATCAATCGATACTTGTACTTCAGTGTTCATTTTATCTGCTTTCCGTGAGAGAGTTCTATCTGTAAATCATTTATTGATTGAGATAACCACAAGTCGTGGAACTTGGTGGTTGGGTGTATTGATTACAACTTGTAAGGGGGAGTGAGTTCTAGAGAGAGAACTACTCTTGAGTACGAGTTTGTAATCGGTTTGTGAGTATAGTGGATTGAAAATCCCAAGTGTGGCTTGGGATTTGGATGTAGGTCAAGGATAAGACCGAACCAGGATAATTTCTCTTGTGCAAGCTTTCCTTCCCTTCCTCCTCTGCTATCATCTGTTTTACTTGGTCAAAACAGAGCACTTTCAGAAAAGTTTTTAAAATACCCAATTCACCCTCCCTCTTGGGTATATAGCTCCATTTACAACCGAAAACACAGAATCTTAGTATGATAAAAAAAGAAAATATAAAGCAAACACGAATTTAATGATAAAGAATAAAAGATGAATTGTTAATCAGAAAGCGTGATACAAATCAATAAAAAAGAAGAATTTTGCTTGAGAGAGTGTATGAAGAGGCTTGATAATGTCTCCTTCCTCTTGACCTGGTTGTCTATATTTATAATGCAACATATAGTGATTTGGTAGGTCGGTTGCGACTTTTTCGAATCTGAGGGAATTGGGGGGGGGGGTGATTACGCCGTTTATTCTAGGTCAATGCGCAATACCAGCTTCTGGGTTTGATTAGGTCATCTGAAGGTGCGGTTGTGCATTATCTTGGGTTGTGACCAGGGTGAACCCTACATTTACCGGCTATATTAATTCGATATAGGCTAAAGTATACATTTGGTCCTTTATGTTTGCCTCTGATATCATTTTAGTCCCTTAAGTTTGTAAAGTGCACATTTGGTCCCTTAATGGTAACACCGTTAGTCTAACTTAACGGAAAATACCGACTCAACAATTTTAAACGATGACTGTGCAATTAAATGCTGAC
The DNA here is from genome assembly GCA_019022655.1 of Acacia acuminata. Taxonomy (NCBI): domain Eukaryota; kingdom Viridiplantae; phylum Streptophyta; class Magnoliopsida; order Fabales; family Fabaceae; genus Acacia; species Acacia acuminata. Next base: position 343,426 of record JAFJYI010000359.1, read on the forward strand.
TAAGCATGCTTATATGTTAGTATTTTAATAAATTAATATTTTAAATCCTATTAATTGAAAAATATTTAATTTTCTTCGACAAAAAAAAAAAATAATAATCTTCACAAATTGTGAAAAACCACAAAATAGTCTGTAAAGATTTTTTTTTTTTCAATTAATAGGATTTAAAATATTAATTTATTAAAATACTAACATATAAGCATGTTTGGTCAACATTTAATTACACAGTCATCGCTTAAAACTGTTGAGTCAGTATTTTTCGTTAAGTCAGACTAACGGTGTTAACATTAAGGGACCAAACGTGCACTTTACAAACTTAAGGGACTAAAATGATACCAGAGACAAACATAAAAGACTAAATGTATACTTTAGCCTTCGATGTAATGACAAAGCTATCTGCCATTTTGAACGAGGTTCTAGACTTGAACATTTTTTGGTCAAAGTTCTAGACTTGAACATGACGTTGACATGTTTATATGTTTCTGTTTAATTTGAGTAAAATGAAAAACAAATTAATTTGATCTATGGTCCTTTAATTCGATCATATTAATATCATTTTGCTTTGCTTAAAAAAAAAAAGATAAGTAGACTTATTGTGTCCGATACTACAATTAAATGTCCAGTTTCTCTGTTATTTTGGGATAAATTGGCAATTATTTACATGTCCACTCTTGTTATTATTTTATAAGCTGTATTAAAATTTTAATTTAAACGACTCTAATATAATTTTATAAGACTACTTTAGATTTGGCCGTATTTGATGCCTAATATTTGTCAGTTAAACGCAAAAGCGTGGCAGAAGTTAAGCAAGGGCTTATTTATTGGTTATTATGTTGACTTAAAAATAAACATCGTTACAATCTTTCATATAAAATATATTTGCCTAATTTGATTAAATTAATGAAGTTATTATTTTTTATACCAAATGATTAAGTGTCTGTTTGGATTAGTGGTGGTAGATGTAGTTTTTTTTTTTTGGTTCCAATTTAACTTTTGGAAACTTAAGTTAGGATATAAATTAAATAGTGTTATGTGACTATGTTTGGGTTAACGATGGTAATTTTTTTTAAAAAAATGAAACTTGTTTAGATGATTATTTAAAAAATAAGTTTAGATAAAAAAGAATGAAAAGGATCTGAATTTTATTAAGTAATACATATAGTATTCTTTTTCCCTAATTAATGTCATTTGTGTTTTCCTGGTTTTTCTCAAACAAATAGCCAAATCTAAATTTTGTAATGTAATTTATACTTGTCATATTTTAATTAAAAATGTTAGTATTAATAATATTTAATTTTTATTAGTCAAATAAAAAAAAATAATTTGAAAATAAAACATTACAACATTTATTAATTAGCAAATGAGATCTGTTAGGTGATTTTTTTGGGAAGATACTATTAGTGATAAAAGTAATAGTGATTTTCTCTGCCTATATCATGAATAAATGAACAACGACTACCTTCACTTTTTGTGCAAAAGATGATGACGTGTGAGAGAGAAGATGGGCTGATCAGAATTTTTACTGCCGCCTCGTGCCACACATTTTAAAAAGCAACAAACAGGTTGCTTCTCAGCCATCATGGCGTCTCATGTAAATGTAAAAGTAGTGGTGTACCGCTAATCCAAACATTCTTTCTACACTAAAAGGAGATTTTCAAGTGGAAAAGTGGCTTTTTTCTCTTTCTCGTGATTTCAAATAGATTTTAGGGTTTGTTTGGGATAGCGGTAATATAAGTGATTTTTGTTTTTGATAGATTTTTCTTAATGAACTTTTTTTGATGTAATTTATGTTTGAGATAACGGTGAGAAGTGGTTTGAGATCTTGAAACTTGGTTGGGTGGGTTCGCAAAAAAAAAAAAAAAAAAAAAAAAAAAACAGCTTCAGACTTTAAAGCTGATCAATAATAAAGCTATCCAAACACCCAATTATCAAGCTTCTACTTATGATGGGCTTTTAATAGACTTTCTTTTAGCTTTTGAAACTGTATTGAGAGAGTGTTCATAGGAATAAATTGGCAAAAAATTAACAAATATAATAATATATCGTATATTTAGAATTTAGATCAACAGTATAATTATTTCATAGATTAAACATATGAGAGAGTATGTGCTAATATGTATTTGATGGTTAATTAAAATAAGAGAAAATGACATTTAAATACCATTTGAAATAGGAAAACCCTAAGGGTTTGTTTCGTTTTGGGGGAGGGAGTTCTCCCTTCCCTACCCTCAAAGTAAACAAACCCTAAAAGTCTGTTAAAACATGAAAATGACAGGGAGGTGATGCGATAGGAGTTTGGTTTTTTTTTTTTTTTTTTTTTTTTTTTTTTTTAAATGTTTTGGTTTAAAAATCAAAATGCCACCTTCACACAATTTTCTTAGCACCAAACAATTTTGTCAAAATCATTACAATTTTTGTCAAAATTATTACTTAATTGGTAATTAACAACCTAAAACTCTTTATCAATCCTTTTACACATATTGTCCTTACTCATCGATTTTGTCAAAACCATTATTATTTTAGTTAATCTCGTTACTCAATTGATTACAACCCAAAACTCTGTCAATCTTTTTACACATATTATTCATACTTACTGACTTTGTCAAAACTATTATGTATTTTGTTAAAATCATTACTATTTTAGTCAATCTTATTACTCAATTGGTCACAACCCAAAACTCTTTGTCAATCATTTTACACATATTGTCAGTACTTACGTATTTTCTTAAAACCATTATTTTTGTAGTCAATTTTATTATTCAATTGGTCACAACCCAAAATTCATTAACTCGCTGGAAACTACAAAACTTCACCGAAAACTGGTTTCTCAGCGTTGTGATGGTTAAAATGAAGAAAAAGAACAAAGTTGGATGGAGAAGAAGAAGATAACAGTATAGAGAAGAAGAAGTTGAGCCCGATAAAATCACCAGAACAAAGGAGTCAAACTAGATTGAGAAGGAAACGGCACAGAAATCGTCACCTGAGAAAGCAAAAGAAGAAGAAGATGAGGACGGTGAAACTATTAGTGAGCATCGAGATGGAGAGATATTCGACATGGTTCTGGGTCGGAGTTGTCAATGTTTTCATCATCAGCAGTGACAGGGCTTCAGGGCACGATGAAGAGGGCATTCTCAATGAGAAGATCGTTGTCAGTGTTGGAGAGGTATTGTAGGAGGAAGAAGGGGGAGGTAGGCTAGGTCGAAGAGGGTGGATGCCGAGAATGAGGAGAGAGATGAGTTAAGGTATACTATAAATGAAGGGTATTTTGGTAAAACAAATCAACTTCAAAATCTCATATTTCTTCCACATCACCTCCTTGTAATTTTCATGTTTTAACAGGTTTTTTATTTTCAATTTCAAATGATATTTAAATGTAATTTTGTGTTAAAACAATAGTTAAATAATAATATTTTTAAAAAAATTTCAAAAAGTAATAACTATTTGACAGGTTGTTTCTCTTCAGAACTCTTTTTCCTCGCTAATTACACTTTCTTGTTCGCTCGTGGAGATCACGTTTTTCTAATTCTTCGCTGTCGTGCTTGGATCTTTTCGGTACGCACACTGCACCATTGGTTGTTAATTTGTGTGTATCTTCACCCCGATGTGAATGATCTTCTTCGTGTGTACACACACACATATATAAAGCTACTATATATCTTGTTTTATTTGTTTTTCTATAATATGTTTGTACAGGCTGGTTATAAAACACGTTTTGGATCTGGATTGAAGTTTTTCAATTTGATTTTCATCATCAGCTACTACTATACGCATACTGTTATTTCTTTTTATATATGCGCACGCGGAGGAGGTGCTGCCAGGATCTCTATAATGTATATAATCTGGGGAAAATTTCATTTAAATACCACATGAAATTGTAAAGCCTCTAAATGTGTTAAACTTGTTAAGGGACTTAAAATATCAAGGACCAAACTGTGATTTTTAAATTCGGGTGAATTTACCTTTTTATCTTTAATTTTTAAATAAATTAAAAAAAGAAAAAAGACCCTCACTGGAGGGCCATCGTGGCCGGACGCCAAACGGCGTGTAGCTTGGGCTTCGCCAAGTAGTGGCCTGAGATTCAACGAGGGTAATTTTTTTTGGGTGGAGTTAAATCTTTTTTTTTTTTTTTAAACAAGATTTAATGAAAGTGTGAAGGTGAGATTCAAACCCGCCCCACCTTCGTGGGGTCCAAGTGGCCTAACCGTTGGGCCACTTGGTTCCTTTGAGATATGTATGTATGTATGTATGTATGTATATGTATGTATGTATGTATGTATGTATGTATGTATGTATGTATGTATGTATTCTTCATAACATTTTTTTCATCAAGAAACACACGCTCTTGTAAATATCATTATTAAATTTGTAAATCTCATTAACGAATTGGTAATTCATGTTATAAGATTTGTTATAATTGACTCTTATTTATTATTTTATGAGATACACTTGTAAAAAACCTGACAAAAGCATTAGTAATTACCATTACAGAACTTGTAAATACCATTAATGAATTGGTAATTCTCATTACAAGATTTATTATAATTGACCCTTATTTGTTGTTTCATGAGAGACACTTTTGAAAAACCTAGCGAAAGCACTGATAATTACCATTACGGTACTTGTAAATATCATTAACAAATTGGTAATTCTCATTACAAGATTTCTTACAAATCATTTACTTTTTGCTAATATTATACCCTTCATTGACAATAACTTTCTTAATTTCCAAATATCATGTACATACACATTGTTTAGTCTTGTGAATTCTATTTTATATATATATATATATATATATAGTGTGTGTGTGTGTGTGTTTGTGTACGTAAACGTACGTATGTATACGTGTGTATATATTATATAATATATATATATATATATATTATAATATTTATATAATGAGATTCACAAGAGTAAACAATGTGTGTGTATTATTATATATATTTATATATAATGAGATTCACAAGATTGAACAATGTGTGTGTATGCATGATGTTTGTAAATCAGGAATGTTATTGTCAATGAAAGGTATGGTATTAACAAAAAGTAAATAATTTATAACAAATCTTGTAATGAGAATTATCAATTCGTTAATGGTATTTACAAGTTTCGTAATGGTAATTATCGAAACAACAAGTGCTTATTTGTCTTTTGTCGGTTTTTTAGAAGTGTTTTTACAAGTGTCTCTCATGAAACAACAAGTAAGGGTCAATTACAACAAATCTTATAATGAGAATTACCAATGCGGTGTGAAACGTCCTCCTTTTTACTTTTACAAATTAAAATTTGATCAACAACTAAGTAATGCTTCATTTTTTAGAAGTGTCTCTTATAAAACAATAAATAAGGGTCAATTATAACAAATCTTGTAATAGGAATTACCAATTCGTTTATAGTATTTACAAGTTCAGTAATGATATTTATAAAAGTGTGTGTTTCTTGATGGAAAAAATGTTAAGAAGGATATATGTGTGTGTGTGTGTGTGTTGATTCATATATATATATCAAAGGAATCAAATGGTCCAGTGGTTGGCCACTTGGTCGCCATGAAGGTGGGGTGGATTTGAACCCCACCTCCTTTTATTGTTTATTAGTAATTCACTTTCATTGAATCTCTACAATTATTTTTTTTTTTTTTTTTTTAAAGATTCAACCCCACTAAGAAAACAATATATATCATAACAATAAGGCTTAATTTCCATATACAGTGACCTTCACTTGTGTGTATATATATATATGTGTGTGTGAGACTTCTTTTCCTATTACCTCCATGCACAGGTAACGTGGTGTGTGTGTATATAAAGCATGTTTTCTTTCACTCCTTTTTATGTATAGCTTACACACACACACACACATTTGATAGTAAAACCTTCCTTTTATTTTTAACAGTAATTTTCTTCTCTTTCTTCCCAAGGCTACAACGTGTGTGTATATTTCAACTTTTGTGTGTGCACATATATATATATATATATATGGATATATACATTCTAAGACCACTACAATTATTTTTTTTTTTTTTCTTTTCCATTATTTCATGCATGGGGACATACTGATACATATATACATAAATATATATATATATGAGTCTTTTTTTTTTTTTTTTTCTTTTTTTTTTCCCTGTTACTCCTTCCTGTTATAAATCAGCAAAGTGACAACTATATATATACTCTATTTGCAGCAATGTAAAAACTCATATATAAGGTAGTAAGTTGTTCTCTTTAATTTCCCAAGTACAACCACATACTCGTAGGGGTGTGTGTGTGTGTATATTAGGCAACTAAGTTTATGCAGGAACATAACAGCCCCTGTTTCATTTCAGTTTTCAAACCATGTATGTATACACAAGATTTCTCTTTTCTTCCAACAAGCACACACACGCTAATATATATATTCATATGCGACAGTAGCTAACCTTGGTTGCCAGACTTGAACGTTGATCCACGCAAGTCATGATGGCTCTGTTTTGCTGGTATAAAACAGAGAAAACAAACGGACTTTCTCTCTCTCTCTCTCTCTCTATCTCACGGTTTCACAGTTGCTCCCTCGGCTTGGCTGGAACAAAGTGAATGGAAGGGAGTTTAAGGAAGCTGAGATTAAATAATACTCCAAGGGTCTGATTCGAGAAGAACTAACGACGTGGGTTTGGGTCTCGAGAAGCATGGGTGTCTGGATTTACTGAGAGGAGGAGGATGGTGCTGCTGTTGCATGACCCGTGGAAATCGCTGGGGTGATCTTTCTATGTAACAGCGTTGATCAAATATATGATCTATTGCTGACGATGTTTTCGATATGGCCGAGAGGTATATTGAAGATTTGCTGACCACGTGACTGAACTTGAGAGAATATATATTTATATATTTTACTACTTTGCTTCCACTGTCACGTGCTTTGCTAATTAACTTAATGGATTGAAGTGTATTGATAGAATGGATATATGAAGTGAAGTATTGGGCTCATCTTTTTTTTCTCTAATCTGCTGGGCCGAAAGCATACATGTAAAATTGAGCTCTCTCCAAATAAAACAAAAAGAAAGGTGTATTGGGGGGTTGTAACTAATGAATTGAAGTTGTGGACTCATATTAATTCCTATTTGATCCACTTTGAATCATCTGCTTTTATTTGCAATTAAATCATTTTTAAATTGCAAATATTTATTAGACATTATATAAGTACTCAAAATAAATCCTCAATTTATTGTAAGGATTTTTCTTTATCAATTAATTTCTCCCAAGCCCAAGTCATAAATATAGTTTCTATAATTTTTTAGGCTTAAATTATTCCTTACTTCAATTTATTCTTTTTCCCAAAATAAATTAAGGAAAAATAAGCCTAAATTTTCAATAATTATTTTAAGCTAAAATTTCATAATTAATTTCCATAAAATGTTCCAATTTCAAATCCTAAAATTTGGGGTGTTACACAGTGGCCCTCTAGCGATGATCTTTTTTTTTTAAATTTATTTAAAAGCTGAGGATAAAAGAGTAAACTCATCTAAATTTAAAAATCCCAATTTTGTCCTTGATACCTTTAAGTCCTTTAACAAGTTTAACAAATATTTTGGGTTTTGCAATTTCATGTGGCATTTAAATGGAATTTTTCCTATAATATATATCTACATCTATATCTACATATTCTATAATGCCGGTAGCGTTGTTAAATCTCACTTTGTTTTTAAGTAACACCGATTTTTTTTAGAGAAAATTGGTTAAAAGTCCCTAATTGAGAATTAATTGGTTATTGGTATTTCGAATCTTTGGTCTTGTAGGAGAAATAGATTTGTAGACAAAATGACAAAGTTCTACACAACATAAACTTAGTTGCAATTCGTGGAAGGTAATTTGCAATTTGTGGAATATTATTTGTATTTGCACTCTAACTTGATTTTTATACCATAGAAGGTCACTTGCATTTGCATTTGGGGGAATGTCACTTGCATTTTAATTTAATTTGCGCACCACAGAAGCTCAGTTGCAATTCCTAGAAGCTTAGTTGCAATTCGTGGAAGGATATTTGAAATTCGTGAAAGGTTATTGGGAAAATCCTTTTCAAGGCCCATATTACCAAAAAATTCTAAAAAAGGCCCCAAGATTCTGAAAATTCCAGAAAAGGCCCAACGTGAGTTGTTAATGGGCCTGATATAGTTGTTAGCGGAGTACTGATATAGTTGTTAACAATAATTTTTTTAACAACTAAATCAGCCTAGTTAACAACTATATCAGTACCCCGCTAACAACTATATCAGCCCCATTAACAACTCCGTAAATTCTGAAGGGCATTTCTGGAATTTTCAGAATCTTAGGGCCTTTTTTGAGATTTTTTTGGTAATATGGGCCTTGAAAAGGATTTTCCCAAGGTTATTTGCATTTACACTTTAAATTAACTTTCACACTATGGAAGATCTTTAGCAATTCGTGAAAGTTCACTTGCATTTTAAATTTTAACTTAATTTACACACCAAGGAAGCTTAGTTGCAATTTCTGGAAGCTTAGTTGCAATTCATGAAAGGTCATTGCAATTTGTGGTTCACCTTATATTCTACCAATATGTCATGGTTCACCTTCATCTCATTCTTCATTTTCCCCATGACCAAATTTGTTATGGCCTGCCACTACACAAGATCTATTATTTTTCTTTTTGAAATTTGATTTATGTTTTCAAACAAGTTAAGAAGGTAGAGGAGGGAGGGAGTGGTAACAAAGACCAAATGAAGGAGGGGAGTGAAGAAGGTAGGTGCTTGGTGGCAAAGAAGGTCATCAGAGCTAATGTGGTCTTGTCAGATGAAGGTCACCGTCATTGGTTACCAGAATCACCATTATTCGTTGCTGGAGTTTACTTGAGGGGATATGGAGTTTGTGAAGGGTGAAGTTGGAATTATAAAAGACATGATGAAGGAGTGGATGGTAGTGAGGGTACTGATAGGAGGAAAGGTGAAGGGGTAGATCCTTATTTCATCAAGGGTAGAGTGACCATTTTATATGGTTACTTGTTTCTTTCAAAGAACCTCAAGACTTTACTTTTTTCTAGGCCATATTCTCCCATTAATTGCTCAAATGGGGATTTACCCCCAATTTTCCCTTGTTTTTATATTCCTTCATAATTGAATTTTATTTTACTCCATGCATCAAGAAGCTATCATAACTTAAAATTATATTTTTTTTTTACCAAAATATATAATAAATACTACGGATCTAGTTTGGATCGGTGGATCCATTAATCAATAGAAATAATTTATTGATGATTTTTTATATTCTTTTATAATTGATTTTTTTTTAATCTCCATATCAATCATCAATACATTTTTTTATTGATGACTATTTTCTAATTATTTTGCTAAGAAACATAATAAAAATAGGGATTTGGTTTGCTAATAAATACTAAGTGACTCAATTTGGATCCATTAATCATTAATGTAGGAATTAGATAAGTATTTTGTTTTATTATTACTTGTAGTTTAGAGCCATATGTGTAATTATCAATAAGTACCTTTTGCTTATATATATATTGTACATAGGCATATTGTAGATATAGATTTTTATGTGAATCAATAATATGGGACTTCGGTTTCCTTTTTGGGTCTTCTGATTTTATCATGGTATCAAAGTCATTTTGTTAAAGATCCATCACCGATTTATCAAGATCCCAGGCCTCAACACAAGAAGGCCCAAGAACGAAGTGGAGCGTCCAACCTGACTGGTTCTCCACAACCTGATAGCCTTTGCTTGACACAGTCATTTCGTTCCAACTCGTCTTCTTCCTTCTCTCTAGATTGAGCCGTGAACCACATCAACCAATCATGGAGATCCGTTGTCGCTTGTCGCCGATTGAGCCATGTTTTCCTCTTTTTCGATACCAATTTGGAGATCCATTACTGTGAGGTCGTGATCTATTGTGGTATGCCATCGATCATCACCTACTTGGATTGTCGTTGAAGCCCGTTTCACCATCCAAGATTGTTGCTTCTCGAGGCACACCATTGTTTATCATTGATTCCACTGTGTTTTCCCTTATTTGCCGGTCAAGACTGAACCTGACCCAAAGAAAGAGCCATCAGTCTGAATGAAGAACTAAGGCTTTACAAGAAAGGATTTGGATGATTCATCGCCTCCTTCATCAATTGATTTTAGTTACCACTCTTGCTCATTTATTGAGAAATCTTGTGATCTTGATCTTTGAAGATTGTGCGACATGCCGCGAGTTTGATCTTTTCTTTTTGATCGATGAGCTAGTTGATTCTCCACATTTACCTCACTAAATCGCTTCCATCATCATTCTGCATCTTTCTCTATTGTGACTGCCAATTTAGTATGCTAATAGTTTCATAGTGTGGCATAGTGTGGTATTATTGTGATTATGTTTCCAATTCAATTTTCATTTGATTGTTAGTTTTAATATTTTTGTTATGGCAAAAGAAAGCTCAAAGAGTATTGATTTCCAACACCCTCTTTACCTACATCCCAGTGATACTCTTGTTGTAAAGTTGGTATCTCAGGTTCTTGTTGGTTCACATAACTATGCTATTTGGAGTAGGGCTATGAAATTAGCTCTCCATGCCAAGAACAAACTGGGTTTTGTTGACGGAACATGTTGTCGAGTACCTCATTCATTCCTATAATTCTTCCTATGTCTGAAAGCAGCAACAAAGGAAGAACAAAGGGGATTGACGGATGGAGGTGAAACAGCTGACCTTCCTTTCATTCCAATAGGGCCTATCCATATCGAAAGGGTCTACGGATGGGTGTCTGCTTTCTTTGAGAATTTGGATTGTACAACCAAGAATGTGGCTGAATTCTGGGCCATCTACCGTGGCCTTATGTTGGCGTGGGATTGGGGTTACAAGCAGGTCATTCTTGAAACACAAAATCGGTGGGAGATATGCAATAGTGTTGTTCTGTCATGACTTATTAACTCTGTGGACAAAGATATTGCTAGGGGGTTGGTATTTTCTCAAAGTACTTCCCTTTTATGGATTGACTTAAGCGAATGATTTAATATGGTTGATGGTGTTAAGACATTTTCTCTCTATCGATCTATTAGCATACTCGCACAAGGGACTTTTAGTGTCTCTAGATATTATACCAAGCTCAAGGAACTTTGGGATGAGCATGCTTCCTTAGTTCCTTTCCTAATTGTTAATATAGCTCTTCAAAGGATTATGCCAAAATTGTTCATGAGCAACAATTGTTCCAATTCCTCATGGGTTTAAATGAGCAATTCCATCAAGTTGCAGCCAAATATTACTGATGAATCTGCTGCTTTCATCCAACCAAGTTTGCTCATTGATTGTTCAAGAAGAAACTTAGCAAACCCTCCCTTATAGGGTGCAAGGTACTATTTTTTATGGAGAAATTATGATCTCTAATTCGACACGAGGAGGTCATGGTTGTGGTAAGCAAGGCCATCAAAAAGAGACATGCTACTGAAAGAGATTTGCTGTGATCTCCCAAAATAACCAGATTAGAAAAGGATTTGTAGTATAATGTAACCTGGGTCATTTCCCAACGAATTCACAGTCGGTTCAATTCGAACAGCAATAAAACAGAAACAGTAAAAAAATGGGGGTTTTGATTCAAACAAATTTAAAATGAAAATATGCAGAAACAAAATGAAATATGCAGAAATAGATTAACAACGATCAACCCAACATTTAGATTCCAGAGACATCCATCATTGAACGAAATATGAACGAACTCGCGTTTGGTTCTGGATGAACCGAAATCTTTGCGTTCATCCAGAAAATCCTTCGACTAGACGATCACCAAGAATATGTCCGAACAATGGCATCCCACTGTGCAATCGCACAGCAAAACTTTAAACCTAGTTTGAACTCAGTCCTTGGGATGAACCAAACCGAATATTAAATCTAATATTCGAACTATTTTCAGAAATCGAATCCGATAAGATGAAAACAGAAACGAGTAACGTTACCGATTAAGCACGAGCTCTCCGGGACGAATCATGGAATCCTCATCATTGGGTTAATCACAGAAATTTAGCCGAACATGATGGAAAACGAAGGCCACGAAGAACACGAAGAACGCGAAGAACATTTGAGAGAATTTAAAAACTCCTATTTTGATCCACCAAAATCTAAAAACGTGAATGAATCAATGTTTGTGGTTGCCACCTAACTTAAAGTTAACCTAAAATGGAAATGAGTTCTAATGGTTCAGCCCAAAACGAAAATAAAATAAAAGTGGGCTTTAGTTACAAAATTCGAGCCCAAATAAAATCCAAAAATATTCATCTGACTTCGGCTCCAAAATCGACCACTCTCTTGTCCGAATTTGCCCTTCATGTCTTCATAACAATTGTAGCTCTTTGAATCATCTAAAATATGAAACAAAAATGAGGCAAATCCGATGTCTGGTTCAAGAGTTATGGTAAAAATAGTGAAGCAATATAAAACTGGAATTTTATTATTAAAAATGGCTAAAACATAATAAAAGGCGCAAAGCCCAAATAAGTATAAAAGCCATTATTTATTAACTAAAGAGTCCTAAATTATTAATCAAGAGATAAAAAGTAGTGTATGAAATATTCAATTATCAGCTACAAGCTCGTTGCATTTCCACCAAGATTTTGACCCTCTCAATTCAATAAGGAGAAAGAAGATCAAGCAAATCCCATCGTTCATGAATCGACTGCTAAGGTGGGAGGAGAGTAAGATGCTTGTGATTCCTAAGGACATTTCTTCACTCCAGCACAATACAAGCAGATTCTGGAGTTGCTTAAATGGGATTTTGACCGAATTGAAGCTGTTGTGACCATCTAAACAACCACTCCAGGTTTTCTTCTTAATTATAAATCTGAATGGATTTTAGATTTTGGAGCAAGCTATCATATTGTTAGTGGGTTAACATATCTAGACAAATATAAACCATATTCAGGTGCACCAAAGTAGGTAAAAGTTCTTAGTGGGGAGTGAATTCATATAACTCATATAGGGGAGGTTAAAATCACTAATCTTGTACACTTGAGAAATGTTTTATACGCCAAAGAATTTTGTTATAATTTCATCTCAATTGCTAAACTTGCCCTAGACAGTATGTATGTTGTTTCCTTTTTCCTTAATTTGTATGTGATGCAGGACATGTCCAATGGGATGATCAAAGGGATTGGTAAACTTACTAGAGGACTATATCTTTTTAAAAGGAAAGTAAACCAGAATATGTCAATACTACTAATAGACATAGTTTTGTAAACACTAAGAAGGATTCTCTATGGCACTATAGACTTGGTCATGCCCCTATGAATGTTTTGAAACATTTGAATCCTTTGAGAATCAGTGATAAATATGAAATTTGTATGCAAGGAAAACAATCTCGATTGTCTTTTCATTTTAGCTCCTCCAAATTTTATTATTGTTTTCAATTGCTGCATGCAGATGTGTGGGGGCCCTACAGAACCCCACACACCAATGATATAGATATTTCCTTACATTAATAGATGATTTTTCTCGTTCTATATGGGTTTTCTTGGTGCCTTATAAATCAGAGGTTCCTAAATTGTTGAAAACATTTATTTCTTATGTTGATAATCATTTTTCTGTCACAATCAAGACATTAAGAACTGATAATGGTAAGGATTTTGTAAATCATGAGGTAAGGCAATATCTCGATCAAAAGGTTGAAAAAAACATAGGCATCTCTTAAATGTTGCTAGAAGTATTATGTTTCAATCTAATTTGCCTATTAAGTTTTGGGGACAAGGGATTGGAGTTGTTGCATATTTAATTAATAGAACTCACTCTAAAGTTCTTGAGTATTTTACACCTCATGACTTATTATATAATAAATCTTCAGTTGTGAATCACTTAAAGGTATTTGGGTGTCTAGCATTTGCTACTAATTTGCATTGTAGTGACAAGTTTCAGCCAAGGGCTGAATCTTGTGTTTTCTTTAGATACACAACAATTCAAAAGGGTTATATCTTATATAGCATTAAAACTAAGTCCTTAATTATTACTAGACATGCTATTTTTTTAGAAGATAAATTTCCCTTTTGTGATGCCTACCAAAATGAATCAAGGGGGAGTCCCTAATAAAAAACATTGCAAATCCCTTCATTATTAGTCATAACATGGATTCCTTCAAAAATGTCTAGTATAAAGAATCTGTCTAAAATAATACAGCACATGTTCCAAATAATTCAGCACCTGTCCAAATGATTAGTCCCATGCATCCCTTTGCATGATAGACCTATTCGAAATGGATAGCCTCGTACATGGACTAAAGACTATAAATGGAATATTTGCTTTCTAACAGCAATCAACCTTAATATGTTCTTGAAAATGGCCTACAAAATGATGCTGCCTTATTTAATTCTGTTGCTCTTGATGATTTGTCTGATTTATATAGATGTTTTCTTTCTGGTATTGATAAAGAGATTGCACCAGAAATGTATGAACAAGCAGCAAATGATCCTAGGTGGGTAGAAGCAATGAATAATGAGATTAATGCTTTAGAAGCCAACAACAACTAGACCATAGTTAACTTACCAAAAGGCAAGAAACCTATAGGATGCAATTGAGTCTTTAAGGCTAAGTATAAGGCAGATGGGTCTTTAATAAATCAAGGCAAGATTGGTTGCTAAAGGATATAATCAAAAGGAAGGAATAGATTTTTATGAAACATTCTCTCATGTGGTAAAAATAGTGACTATTAGGATTGTTTTGAAACTTGTTGTCATAAATAAATAGCTTATTCATCAAATGGATGTGGACAATGCTTTTTTTCAAGGTGATTTACATGAGGATGTCTATATGACAATACCTCAAGGTTTTACTAAAGGTAATGATTGAAATCAGGTTTGTAAACTTAGAAAATCGTTATATGGCTTGAAGCAAGCTTCAAGACATTGGAATGAAAAATTGACTCAATCTTTGATCAAATGAGGTTTTCAACAAAGTAAGCATGACTATGCACTTTTTCAAAAACAAAGTGGTACTAGATTGGTACTTGTACTTGCTTATGTGGATGATTTAATGATTATAGGGAGTAGTTTGAAAACTATCAATGAGGTAAAAGCGTTCCTTCATAGCTCATTTAAAATTAAA
Organism: Acacia acuminata; assembly: GCA_019022655.1. Classification (NCBI taxonomy): domain Eukaryota; kingdom Viridiplantae; phylum Streptophyta; class Magnoliopsida; order Fabales; family Fabaceae; genus Acacia; species Acacia acuminata. The sequence goes on from JAFJYI010000359.1 coordinate 358,478, forward strand.
GATTTGGGTACCTTGAAATACTTTCTTGGTTTGGAAGTTTTGAGATCCAAGCATGGCATACTTCTTAATCAAAGAAAATATGCTATAGAATTGATGGATCAAACAGGTCTAGATGAATCGGATGTTGTGATGACACCTATGAAGCCTAACCTCAAGCTGATCCCTGCACCAACTAAGAAGGATCCTATTGTGGAAGATGCTGGGATGTATACAACTTGTTGGTAAGTTCCTATACTTGATGTTGACTAGACTTGATTTTCTTTTACTGTGTAGACGTTGAATTAGTTCATGCAAGAGCCCAAAGAGTCACATTTGAAGGCTGCATTGAGGTTGATTAATTAATTAAAAAGACTCTCTAGGTAGAGGAGTCTACATTTCATAGAAAGTACCTTGAAGGTCGAGTGTTTTTGTGATTCAAATCATGGCACTTATGTTGATACAAGACTCTCGTAAAGATTAATAGGCTTTCTTGTAAAGATTTTTTTGACAATGGAGCTAACTTGGGGGTGGTTAAAGAACCACTTGTGGAAATCAAATAAGCAAACCACCGTTTCTGTATCTTCAACTAAAGCCGAGTATAAAGCATTGCACATGACGACAATGGAGCTAACTTGTATTAGTGGGTGGTTTAAAGAACCACATGTGCATATGTCAATAAATACCTTTTATTTTATATATATATATATATATATACATAGGCATATTGTAGATTCAGATTTTTATGTGAATCAATTATACGAGACTTCAGTTTTCTTTTTGGGTCTTCTGATTTTATCAATTAAATATAAGGGATTCAATTTGATAATAAATACTTTTTTTTTTTTTGATAGGATGATAATAAATATTTGAATCCATTAATCATTGTATATTTATGTTCGTGGGTTCCATGGTGGCGTTAATGGCGATGCAAATGTTCCTTCAGATCCTGATTTTTTGGGTTGGGCCACAAAGTTGACGCATTTATGCATTGGAGAAGAGATGGGTTTAGAGTGGAAGTCGATTCAGGGAAGCCCCACAGTAATTTGGGTATCTTGCTGGAGAGGCGATTCCCTGAGACATTTTTTTTTTTTTGATACAATAAAAGTTTTGGAGGGATTCGACATCAGTCCTTACCTATAAGGAAGGTCGGCACGGCCCGGGCTCTTTGAAGCACTTAATAGGGACTTACGAGATCGTACCAAAGGAGTCTGCAGCGACGGCAGATTGGGATCGAACACACATCCCTGAGAAACTTGAACAAATCCCTTATTATCTAAAATTTTATTTGGCATTCCCTGAGACATTGATTGGGGAGGTTAGGATTGGGAATGCCGCTGGAGAAACAGTTCTGAGATGTTCAGTCAAACAGTCAAATTGAGGAGATAAAATGACACATGTGAGACTTGCACTTATCCTACTCTCTCTTCATGTCCTAATTATAAGATTGGGTTAACTTTTTTAGAGAGATTAAATAAACTAAAAAAGTTACTTAATTATATCATATATTGTGTATCTTTAGATTATACATTAGTAGTTTATTAGTCAAATTAATTAGTTTGGAGAAAAAAAATAAAAATACTCTAAAATAATTTAATTAACTTCTTTAATTTTTAAAAAAAGTTAACTTAGTTTTATAATTAGAAGTAGTATTTTAGAACGTGAACGAATATTTTAGCACCTAAAAAAAATTGTCAGAAAAGACACACACACATATAAAGTTTTATTTAGGATTTATATGCAAAGACTCACACAAATAAATTGTGTGTTTTTGTGGGTTTTGTGGGGGGGGGTTGTTGTATCTCGTTGAGCTTCAAATATTCTAATTAAGCATATAGTAGGTGTGTACTGAACATATTAGGCCTTTTCCAACAAAAAAAAATAAAAAAAAAAAAAAGTGTGTTTGGGATGGCTAAAACGCCATCTTAAAAAGTATGGGTGATTTTTGTATTTCGGAAGTTTTTGAGATAACTTTTTTTCAATTAGGCTTTTAAAAGAAGCTTAAGTCATAAGTCAAAATTTCTTGTTATTGGTTTTCTACCAAGGAAAAAAAAAGGTAGTTTATGAAAGAAAAATGCCAGGTCCCAAAATTTATGTCTTTTTTTTATCTTTTACCTTTATTATTATTTTTTTCCATTAATCATCCAAATAAGTTTCTATATTTTTCACAACACACATACAAAATATATATATGCATTATTTAATAAGCATGCCATTTTCATTTATTTCCCATCTAAAAAACTTATGATATTGTTAATATTTAAGAGGTTTTTTAGAAAAGTCATTTATGATATATATGTTAATATAAATATAAGTCACATTATACAATATGATTTTTTTATATCTAATTTTAAAAATTGCAAAAGACATTTTTATCTAATCTTAAAATTGCAAAAGACACAAAAAAAAAAAAAAAAAAAAAACAGCATTTTTGTCATTGCCTATTCCAAATGGACACAACATTTATCGAGTACGCCCGCACACATATGCATTAGTTACATCTTTTTCCCTTCTGCCACTCGTTACCATTCATTTCCTTCCTCACTCACTTACCATCTCCATAAATAAATGTATATTTTGAGGAAAAAAATTACTCATATTTAACATAAGACATATTTATCGAATTTGATTAGATTAAGTAAGTTAGTTAATATGATATGTATTTCTTAAATCGCCTTAATCATTTTCCTTAATTTTCGTATTTTTTTCTTCTTGATTATTGTTAAGGAAGCATAAATAAAAGTGAATTATCAACAAAAAAAAATGACGAATATGAAAAATACGTCTTATATGAGCATCAATAGAGCTTCATATATTGTATTCTTTTTAATTAATATCACTTGACTTTATATAAAGGGTTAAAGTGCAGATTGGCCAACAAACTATTAACCGATGAGCATCTCGCATAAACATTAATTGAAGGTACTTTAATTATCAATCAACAATTATAAAGTTAAAAAAAAAAAAAAAAACACACACACACACACACACAAAGTGAAAAAAAAAAAAAATACAATGCCGTTAAACTATCTCGTCACTATCTTTGGTGTCTCCGTCTTCTATTGACTGTCACAGTGTCAGCGACGCTGGCGTCTCCAAAGCTCCAATTGTTGCTGGGTGTTCCACTCACCTTTTTGAACTTATCAAGGTCTATATGTAGCTTCAGGGTGAGAATCACGCACCGAAACCAATTCCAGCAGTCCACAGCTTTGACTAGCACGCACCTTGTACCCTAGTTCTGTCCCTCCGATACCACAGGCAGCAACCGCCACTACCATAGCGCGCTTGCATGAGTCCCATCTCTGTTGGTGTTTGCCTTATTCAACGAGAAGGCATAACCACTCTTTTCTCCAGCTTCTCCACCACCATCCTCTGCCAGTGCCTCATATTTTAACGTAATTGTGATAATTGTTTTTTCTTTAATTGTTATTTGATACTTTTTTTTTTCACTTTTTAATTGTTTAGTTACCCTCAATTAATGTTTGTGTCGATACTCTTCGGGTAATAGTTCGTTATCCAATATGCACCTTAACCCTAAGAAGCTTCATTGTGATGTTTGGTGTGAGTAAATTAAAGCATAATGCTCCCATTCATCTTTGTTATAAGAAAATGGAGCCATATTTATTAATATAACATTATAATATATATTTTTATAAAATATTAATTTTTTTAACCTAATATTTCAAATTAACTTTCTTCTCTGGTCATGGTTATAGTTTGTTCTTGTCAAAAATGTAAAGTATAAGTTCATTTTATCTCCAAATTTATTTTTTCTCCTCTAGACTATCTTTATTGATTGCACATGATTTTTCACGAAACTCACTACCACATGAAAAAATATTTCTAGTCCACATATAAAATTTGAAAAATTCAATTTGCAATCATTGTAGACATTACAAAATGGAGAGTATTTCCTTAAGAAAGGCCATTGGTTTGAATTTTATAAAAGGAAAAAAAAAAAAAAATACTCAAACTAATTTGATAGTATCAGATAATCATCTAGTATTTAATATAAGTTGACTTTTTAAAAAAGATTAATGAAGCTAAATAAGTTAGTTAATCATAATATATACCGTGTATCATTTGATTATATATCAATTTATAAGTCAGACAAATTAATTAAGTATAAAAAAGATAAAAATCAATACTTTAAATTAATTTATTAATCTTGCTTAATCTCTCCAAAAAAAATTAACCATGTCTTGTATTAATTACATGAGGAGTATCATACAGTTATACCAAAAAGAATAAAAAAAAAAGTGGACACATAGAATTATAGCTTTTAAGGCAATTTTTATTTCTTAACCATAAAATGCTGTTGATGATATTCACAAATATACCTGGTAGTGAGCAACACTTGCTATTCTCAACTCTTTTGGTATACAATGATTTGAATTAGAAGTTTTCATTCAAATAAAAAGAAAACAATCTCTCTCAGGCTTCTTAATTACCTTAGTGATAGCCTGAATAAATAATAATAAATTCCTAGAATCTTAATATTTGTTTCATTTTAATTTTTTCTAACAGGTCTTCTTCAGATGGAACATTGTTGCCAGCTTTTAAGGTTGTGTACCACCATGCCATGATTTCTTCCTGTGAAGATGAAGTGAAATATTAAACATGAGGTCGAAAAAGAGACAGTTATCATGCTTTGTTTGTTTCTTTCTTTTTACATGATGAACAATAAATAGTATGCTCTTAACAAAAAAAGAGGCCATCTGATACTGGCTCAAGTTATAAGTGTAAGGTGTGAGAAGTTCAGGATTCAGACTCCTATAATTAGAAAAGATAATACTCAAAAGGACAGAGACAGATACAAAAGAATAATGCTAACAAATATCGAAAAGATGAGATCTTTTTTTTTTTTTGGCCAAAAAAGACAAGATATCAGAGCAAGTATTTTTATACTCCCACTGGCTCTCAATATAGGAGCTAGTAGAAGGGTTTGCTTTAGTCTTAAATATAAGACCTCAATCTACATTACCTTCCAAATTTATAAATTTGATCCAAACTATCCCATGGATTGTATATACTAAAGGGGGTTTCCTTCAATGGGTGGTAATTAAATATTATCACCCTACATTTAGGACTAGGAGTGTTTAATCAGTCCATTTCTTCACTCTCCGAAAGCTTGAATCCACTAAGATACTTCAACAAGATATTAAGAGTTATGGATAGAAAGGGCCGACAACATGAACATTTAGTGAGAGTAGCTGAGACGAATGTGTGGTCATACAAGAAAAGATAAGATTTGTAATGGTCATATACGCAAACAAGTTGGATTGCCATCTATTAAGGAGAAAATGGTAGAAAATTGTTTGAGATGGTTTAAATAGGTGCAAAAGAAGGCCATTGAGTGTGTGTCGATGAGGAGGGTTGATCAAGCAGTATGGAGTCCTCTCAAAAGAGGTCGAGGAATGCTAAAGTGAACACTCAATGAGGTCATAGAATAGGATTTTTTGGTTAATGATTTATTCAAAGATTTGGTTTTCCATAAAGCACAACAGCATTGTGCGATCCATGTAGCTAATTCCATCTCGTGGGATAAGGCTTTGTTGTTGGTTGTGGATAGAGAGCGTCGAATCCTATCTCTACACATGTGGGCCCCAAAAAAATGGGACCCACCCATCTTTTTTCTGATATGAGCACGTGGTGTCCTATGTGGCATCCAACAAGGCACGAGATTGATTGAACCCTTCTTGGATGACATGGACACCACCTTGATGACTGTAGATGCCACACATATTAAGTGATTGCCATGTGTGATGCCACCTTGGCTGTCATGTAGGACTTGGATGCCTTGTTGGACGCCACATGTGCTCATATCTTTTCCTTATCTGTTCCTTTCCTACAAGGCTATTTCAGGGGACATTCTTCCCTTTGTCTGTGTCTCAATCCACCACACCTATCCTCATAGGTTTACTGAGAAATCTGATAGTAGATTAGGTAAAAATCATATCTAAGCTCTCTTAAAATAGAACTGTCCATTGCCTCGTACTTCGTTTCTTATGTTGGAATAAGAAAAATTCCTAAGGCAAAATCATTTACAGGTACAATAAGAAAGGGGAAGACAGATATGTTTTGAATTAGATTAACAAGTAATTGACTCAAATGTGAATTGGTAGATCGAGCCATGTGGCATCATGTGCAGCCCTAATCTACATGGTTTGTCTTAACAAAGGCACATACACTATATTTTAAGTAGTCCTAATTGAAAATCTTATTTTTTTATTAACATCAAATCAACTTGCCCAAATCTTCCGTCCTTCACAAATTATTAAGATTAATGCTACTATGTACAATAACCTTTTTTTATGAACATTACAGAAACAGCTAAAGTGCCAGTATCTGATAGTAACTAAAAGAACTGAAGTAATTAAAACTACTTACTAAAATCCAGCAGTATTAATAAATGGATAAGACTTGAATAATGTTTTTGCTAAAATATTCATGTGAATATGATGTTTGATATGTTCAAATAACTTGAAAATGAAACTATATATATGATACGGTAGTTTCTCAGTACTCCATACACTAAAATCTATAACTAAAGAATCTATAAAATGATTTAATTATTATGTATATATGCGAAAGTAGAAGCCAGAAATTTATGTCTTCCAGTAGAATTTATCAGAGCTTGAATTTCACCAGTAATGAAGCATCAATGACACTAATCAATAACTTCAACAACAATAGACACGGTATAATAATTTGTTGAAAAATTAATAGACTTTTACCTCAAGAAAATCATGATTGGATATATACTGACTTTCAACCATACAATTGATCCCCCCACAATCACAGAGATAGATTTTCTGGTATTCTGCTGAGAACTATCTCTTTGTGCCTCTGTCAATAGTACAACAAAATAAAAAAACAAAAGCAAGACTCATGACTCATCAGAATCAAAGAACTTTCAGGAATTTATATAATTTTATTAAGTAACATAACAAAATGCACATGTCATTTAGAAAATAAAGGACAATATGTAAATTTAGTTATACCATTTATAGAAGCCACATAGTATCCAGTTCCCCCCAACCCTTCTTCCCACTTCCCAAGCCGCAAGCGCAAGAAAAAGCCATCGAGGTTTGATATGGACATATGAGAGTTTAATCTGTCAAATGCAGTAAAAGTTGAAAGGAAAAGAAGTGTTTTGAATATGAAAATGGTTAATATTTTCTAATTATGATGACTTAACAGAAACATAAACTTTGTAGCTTTGTGTGCAAGCATAAATTTAACACATGTTTTAGTAAATATTCTACTTGCAAGTAAAACAATTATTAGGTTTGGTCCGGCCAGCACAAGGTTAGCCTCTTGAATTTATACATTGAAGTTTCACTTCTATCAGAGTATTCAGGTTCAAACAAATTTAATTTTGAAACATGTAAGATAATAATATAGATTATTCTGTAATGGAATTGAAAACAATATCACATCCACCTTTCTAATCAAAATCAAGAGGCATCAACAGGATACATGCATAAACATCTCAAGGTGCTTTTAGAAATGGAATTAAAATATTTTATCCCTGTTATTAATGGTGACAAAACGCTCCCTGTTCCCGGAAAAAATAAATTAATACTCTAACTCCCACTCTCAGGTGTGTTTCACACTTTTCCTAGGAACAAAGGATTGTGTTAAACCTTAAAGTTTATGTAATTAGGGCTTAGTTCAGGGGTATAATTTATTTTTTCCTTTGTAAAATCACTGACTTTAAGAAAAGAAATTGCTATGATCCCTTCATGGATACATTCATAAGTTAAGGGAGGAGTAGAGTTCCTCTGCTGCAAAACAAGCATCTGGGCCTTCAAAATAGCGGACCCAACATTTTGCTTTTTATTTATATAAAATCAGATGGCTCTCTACCGCACAGAAAAGAAACCAAACTTATTAAAGTAGATCAAATTATGAGACCAAACCAAGACATGGTATACTAAGTTCAAGATCATGTTTGCAAGATTTTTCCCTCTCAATGAAGATAGATTCTTTTTATTCTTTTGGAACTAGTTAATGCAGACTTGCAGGTAGGAAGGTCCTTCGGATAAGAAACAATGACGAAAAGGATATATACGCTCAATAGCCAAAATACAGAACATTATTTCTGAAATCTTCATGCTGAGAAAAGGATACACAATTAGATCAGATTAAATTTCATATTGAGAAATAACTACTACTATATTTGAAGGGTATAATTAGCATACTTCATGCGTTGTTGACAAACAAGAATTGTTTACAATTTATGCCAAAAGCAAGGACTTTGTTTGATCAAACATGAAAACGACTTATGCCCTACTCTTACGTTCCTTTTTATGAGACACTCTTTGGGTATAACATGTTTCCTTTTATAAGGAAGAGCTTTTTCAAATTTCTTTTATTTAGTTTCTCATTTCACCCCCATTTAAGTACTCATATCACTGCATTTAATTCCCACATTGTCATTCCAACACACATTCTCTCTCTTCCACATAAATGAAGGTATTTTTGGCACACAAAAAAAGTTGTATCTTTTACATATTTGTTGTATCAAACTAACCAATTCTTCAAATGACGTGATACGGTCAATTGTTTCTTATAGAAAGGAACTAAGGGAGTACTTACTTGAGGATTTCAGTACGAGACAAACGAAGCTTTTGCACTGCATCAAAGATTCTCTTCGTTTTATCTGAAATCTGCCTCCCAATGAAGCCACATGAAGATGTCACAGTACTTTCCTTCAATTTGGTTTCCATTGAACTTGAACCAAATACTTTCTTGACGGGTGCATTGGACTCTATATTCTCTGAGGGTAATGTTTCATTTGATGTCCGCTTCAAATCAAGGTTTCGATTTCCTTCAAGATCAATTTCATCATTTATAGCACCACCAGGTAGGGGAAGGTCCTCCTCACCAGTTAGAGGCCTAGCAGTCTCTTCTTTGCCAGCATTAAAATTAGTTTCACTTGGGCCACAATCATTGACCAAAGCATTGACTTTCAAATCATGTTGCCCAATTTGAATTGATGTCGGACATGATATTGCCCAGTGATTGGGTTGAAAGCATCTAATGCATAAGCAAGGCAGTTCTTCCAATTTCCCAAAAGAATTGACATTTTTTAGGAGAGTTTCAAGCTCACTTTCTGCAATCTCCAAGCAATCCTGAAGTTGGTGACCTCTAGTTCCACAAAACAAACAGGTCACATTTGTGTGAGTGATACTACTGGTTCTATGTGACGGTTTGATATATTTGATGGCATCCAATCTCCTTGCAAACAAAGAAGCTATTGGCTCTGAATTTGTGACTTTTGGAGAGGGTGAGACTGGGTTGGGATAATGAATTGAGTTAGGAATATCAATATCTAGATTATTTTTAGAATCATTTGAAGCCGTTTCAAACAAAGAACAATTATGAGACTCTTTAGCCTCCCTTGTGTCTTCATGCTTGAACTTGTGTTCAGGAGTCTTTGAGTTATTGGAGATTATCAAGGGTGCTGTTGATTTTTGAGAAAACCGAGTTATCCACAGACTTCCAAGAACATCACTTCTGTGGCACTCATTATCTTCCTTTTTCTCAAGAAGTACATATGCATCAATATTCTCAGTATTATTTGTATTTTGTCTTCCTGAAGATGAATGTGACACCATTCCTTCTTTCTCCTTACTTAGTACCAACTTGGAACACTTTTTATTTTCCACTGAGTCATTTTTACTGCTTTCATGACTGTAAACAACAGTTATTGGTTCAACCTTAGGCTGGGTGGATGGACCAGCATCATATCTCCTTGCTGATTGCTCAGACTCATTTGATGGAATACATTGTCTGTAAAGACAATCATTCTCTGCACAAAAAGTTATCGGAGTTGCATCTATTCCAGCTACTTTGTTAGACAGATCTTCAGAACTGTCTCTAGTTTGATGACTGACACTCGCAATTCTTGTTCCCATTGGGGAACACATGGCCTGAAAAATGGATTGGAAGCCCGCACTTTTTGGCTCTGGATCATGGTTCTTATGGTCTGCGGTGCATTCTGATCTAGGAAGTTGATGAACATGATCGGTACGTTCAAGTGTGAGATGCAAAGGATTTGCCTTTTGGGAAAATCCTTTCATCATGTTTGATATCCAATTCATGAAGGAACTATCTTGTTTAACAAGGCATTTTGGACCAGAAATTTCTTGGACTTGCTTTTTGAATCTTTTACTCCCAGACATCAACTGTTGTTGGAAGTTCCATTTCCTCTTGCCTTTTGAAAACAACCTAGCACTGTTACAGCTTTCAACACTTTCGTGGCTGTCATCCTCCCCATCCTCCTTCGACAATCTTACAATACCGTCAGAAAGGGCCTTTTCCTTGCCTTTGTTGCTCATTGTTTGAATTTTGCTATTACTCGGAGAATGCGAAGTTGGAAGATTCTTATCACATAGAAGCATCATTACGTTGTCCTGAGATTTATTATCAATTCCTTTAGAATTTGAAACAAGAGCCCCACTTGCAACACAAGCAGCATCACAGTTGGAAGTTCGTAAATCATTTTCGGCAGTTGATTCCAGCTTTTCTAAGGAACCTCTGCTAGAAGAAGTTATATTAGTTCCTGGAGCACCAGTACCGTTGTATTCATCCACCAGCTCATCTTCGGCACATAATTCATTATTTGCTTCAATTTCCTGGTTGCTGATACCAATGTCTCTGCCCCCAGTAGCATGATCTCTGGGCAGTGGATTCATATCTGGGCCAGATTTTAGTTCATCTGCTTTAGGTAATAGTACATCAAATGACGTTTTGTCAACTTCCCCTGCAAGAAATAAAGATAGAGGTGACGTTTCAGATTTGCATAAAAGTAAGAATTTCAATAGAGCTCTGACTTTGATACAATGAAATGGTCTCAAAACTGGGAGGCTATGTATACTCTGAGATATTGTTTACTATATAAACCAATCTTCATGACTAAGATATACATAAGACACATAATATTTGATAAGCTTCATTATTGTAATCCGAACAGAATCATAAAATCTTCCATCAGACAAGAAGGATACCTAATATTATGGAAGATTTCTTTTCCTTTATTTGAGATATCTGAGAAGCTCCGGGGTTGTCTTCATTGCAAATCTCATTTTCCCAACCAGTCATTACGTTCTCCTTCTGATCATCATGTAGTTCTAATACTCCATCTCCAGTGTTTGTTCCCTCCATATTCCCAATAAATCCTGCCAAACAAGAGTTCTTAGGAATGAAAAATATGTTTTCCAGGAAAAAGAGTTGTAGAAAAGTTGGCAAGTATACTAATATATTTATATTTAGTATTATGTCAAATCGGATCACTTTTTTTTCTCTTTCCTCATTCAGCTTGGGTCATTTTTGCTAAGGATATACTTCAAACCAAACTCTCTCTATATCTGATGTTACCCTTACCTGTTTCATGTTCTTCATATGCTTTACACTCAGGCTTGACACGCAAATCACTTGTGGGATCACCCGTGGCAGTATTCATATTTATATTGTCAATACCTGTCTTTATGCATATGGAAGCAATAGGTTTATCAGCACCAGAGCTCTCACCGATGGCACTTTGCGGAGGAGCAAGTACCATATTGCTGGGTCCCACATCCCAAAATAGGGAGGTATTCTTGTCAGCAAAGCTTGAATCGGCCCATTTCAGGCTCAATCCTTTATCTGGAGACCAAACTAGTTCAGATAGAGCATCAGAGGCAACAAATTTCATGTCTAATCTGGAAGATACATTTGCACCTGCACCTGAATCATTATTCAAAGTCATCCAAATGCAATGGCTTGGATCATTTGTGCCAAGTTCCAAATCTGCCTTTGGTTCTGTCTTCTCAGTTTCTGAACTCATCCTTGTATAATTTTAAACACTTCACCAGGAGATCCTGAGGTATAATAACACTTAATATTTGTCTTGTGTTGTGATTGAAATGAAAATTCAGAGAGCAGGGTATTTAACGCTGTTAAGAGGAAGCAACAAGCACCACAATATGAACCTTGCAGTGAATTATGATTTCATAAGATAACATGAGTTGCAGTAGAGTTGCAAAAAAGTTTCATGCCACGAATTGTCCTTGTACACTTAACTATTATCATTAAGTAAGCAAATAGTACCAAGAACAACCACAAACACTGCCAAACTTTCTACAAGAAACCTTGTATGCCCATTCGAAACCATATAAACACAAGCCAACAGAATTATTTCAAAGATCATTAAGCGACACAGAAGATTCACGTTATATTTCTGGACATTTGACTGTAATTAGGTAACAATAATGGCTAACTCTAACTGCACTTCTGTACTCTAATTGCACCTTTATGTGATTTCCATCCACAAATTATTATTTTTTTTCCTTCCGTTCAACTAGAGATGTCTCCATGTGCATGAGCACAAGAACATTCCAAGAAGCACACAGTCCAATGAAATGGCAGCTCGTTAAAGAGAACACGTGTACATGAATAGTGATAAATGATTAGCTTTTATATCGACTTCTTAATCCATGTATGAACATAACTCTCTTGATACAATTTGTTTACCCAGATTTTTCAAAAGCAAGTGGTTGCAATCCTTCACATCACAAGGTTCAATTCTTCAAATAATTAAAAAGCCATTCCAACAATTATTGATTATTTTCCCAGGGTTTTCTCCTTGCAAATAAAAAATAATAATCCAATTCATGGCTTTGGCTCTTTAAATAATGAAATTTATTTCCTCATTGTAATTCTTTCCCTCTTACTTATTGTTATTGTTTTTGTTTTTAAGTTTTCCAAGATCAATACCTAATACAAAATCTAATATCACACCACTCTGTTTATAAGTTGTAAATAGTGCACCTCCTTTTTGGACTTTATGCAAAGCACAGGGGCCTACCAAAATTATTAATAATATTTGTAATATTTATATATCTTCACAAACTGCAATGAGCATGCACAATCCATATTGACCTTAAGACATGAAGTTGAGTTTATGCACTATTCCTACTATTTCAAAGTTATGACACATATTAGACACTCGTATTGAACATATGATCCAACACTTCAACTTTCTTGGTATTGCAGTGCTGGGTATCTACGTCAGTTTGTATTCATGCTTCCCAGTTTCAAAACTAATAGTTATGTACACACAATATAATAGGTATGAGCTTGCATCTAACCTACATCTCCCACTTGAAGCAATTTGAGATATCAAGCAGGAGGTGGATCTCGGCTGCCACGTGCTTCCACAAGGGTGATCTTCTGTGCCTTCCCTTCCTCAAGCTTGGGTATAAAGAATTATACCTGGGATCTAAACAAGAACTTAAATTAAGATTACTAAATACTGATTTATACTTCAAACTTTTCTCTACCAAACAAAACCAAGAGTTTCAACATCAAGTAGGGCAAAACCTCACCACTCCAAGAAGCATATAGCATGTAAAACTTTTCTAAACAAATACCAAATTAAGTGTATTAATTTTAATTACGAGATAAAGCTGAATTTTGAGCTTATTCACCTAACTATCAAAACTCTACTTGATGCACACTATATGTGTGTAGAAAGGAGAAAGTCATGCGATGAAAACACTCCAAAGTCCAAGCAGCAATTTCATCATATAAATACAAGAGACAAAAGCAGGCAAGGGTATAGTTAAAGAGCTAAGCGTTTCTCGCCGTTGAACAATCAAGGAAACGATAAGAAAAGTTGATAGCTGAGCCAATTAATGAACAGAACAAACCATAAAGAATAAAACATTGACATTATATAGCAGATATAAGGTGTAATGAAGTGGGAATCAAAGTAAAGCGAAAGAGAAAAAGAAATATGTGTCCCATAGCTCCGAAGGGAAATGCAGGAGAGACCGACCAAAGGATTTGAGCAAAATTCTAATGAGAGGCTAAAATAAAAATAAAAACATACCTCACTTTGAGCGACGCTGTTGGGTAGTTCCATCTTTAAACCCCAAGAGCGAAAAAGAAGAAGAAAAAGGTGAAGGGTTAAGAGAGAGATAACGCAAAAAAGATGTTTGATTCTGTGTTTGTGTTGAGAGGCCCTGAGAGAGAGAGGTAGAGAGAGAGAGGAGGCCGCCGGAAACAGACGTTGCCGCAGCCACAGTGTCATGAATCTCTCTGTGAGGCTATGGAGATGCCACGTCGACCTCCCGTCATGCCTTGATAGTTCTGTGATGCATTACTGTGGAAAGAAAGAGAGAGGGTGTGGACCAATATTTATATATTTGTACAAATATTATAATATAACCCCAAGTAACTAATTTATGAATGACATTCCACAACTCATATAAATAATAATAACAATGCTAGTTGCCAGGAAGTAGGAACGTAGGGACACTAACTGACTATATATATATAATATAATATAATATATAATATATATATAATTTTAATATGAGAGAACTTTTTCAAGGTTGCTCTCTAAATTTAATATATATAATATAATTATAACTAAATTTTAATCCCACGAGAAGTGAAGATGCATGAATTCAACCTAGTGAAATAAACATTACTTCTTTTTTTCCGAAGAAATAAACATTACTACTTGATAAAAAAATTTATGAATCAAAATGTTACATAGAATAATACAATGAGCTCCATTCAACTTAAAAGAAAATCCCATTAGATGGGTACTATCAGTGTTTTAATAAATTTTTCTTTAAATAAAAAAAAATTATAAAACAATTTTGCCATATTTAATTTTGCTAAAATTATTAATATTTTAGTACTTTTAAAAAAAATGTTTTAATCTAATTTACGTCAAAATAGGAGTATTTTGGTTTAAAACTGTTTTATGTTTTATTTGCAAAAATATATTCTTTTGATATATTTATTTTTTACTAGTATTTATATAATGTATTCATTATAAATAATTGGGTTAAGTAGAAAATCCGTTAGGAAGTATAGTTTAAAAGCGATGTTGCGCTTAAAAGTATTTTTTTTTTGGTCTTAATGTCGCCCCTGATCGTTTTGTTTGAAAAAAAAACTCTTACATGGCACTTTAACGTGGCACTCAATAACCCAACTCATTGTCACATCAGTTGATCCCTTCCCCCTCTCTCATCTTTTCCATTCCGTCTTATCATCTTTCTCACGCTGGAAACAAAAAGTCATAAACAAACCCAGAAACTAGAAACATATTAGAAACAAAGGCTTTTTTTCCCTATTTGCCACTTTTTAAATATCTATTTACCATTTTGCCACTTGTTTTCAAACTATTTCCCAATGTCTGCATTTCTTTGGTCGACTAAACCCTTGGTTAGTTGACTAAAGCGGGTTGCCTTTTTTTTGAATGCCCCGAAATTTAGTCGACTAAACCAAGTGATTTAGTCGACTAAATAACCCCCGTGGTTTTTTTTTTTGAAACCCCGATATTTAGTCAACTAACCCACTTGGGTTAGTTGACTAAACCATGTCCAGAGGCACCCTCACTTGCCGATTCGGGTTTTTGCTTGCACTAACCCATCACCAATTCATTTATACATGTCAATGTGACGTGGGGAAGGTATTTTTGGCAACAATTAAGGGCGATAGGTAGGTTTGGTCCGCTAACGTCCCGAAATGAGTTTCATAGGACAATAAACCGTCTAACCGAAATGGACAAAGTTAAACCAACTAAACCGAAAGCATCAACATTAATTACAAAAGAAGCACCAACCGGATCAAATTCACAAAGTTTTATCCAATAAATAAAACATCAAGTTCACAAAGAGCAAACATAAAACATAAAATCCCTAGATCTAATCTTCATCTTCGGATGTCTCGGGATCCTCCTCATCCTCATCTGCAACACCAGCTCCCTGGTCATCGGCTTCCTCCGGCTGGCATCCAAGGCGCAACTGACCAAACGTATCCTCTAACCCCTTAATCCGGCCCTGCATCCACATAAACCTTTCATCCTCTGTCTGCCACCTCTTATTCTGCTTGGCTTCCATCCGGGACATCTATTCCCTGTTAGCATTGATGGCTTGCATGACATCACAAAGGGAGAATCCACCGTCCGGCTCAACGAAGTCCTCCATATGAACATCGGCATCAGCATCATCATGGACCTCAGGAGGAACAATAGGTGGAACCTGGCCAGCATCAGGTATATCCTCATCCACACCAGTGTATTGTCACAGACCATCCACCTTGATAATCTTGCACTGCTCTAATAGCCGCTGTCCGAACCTAGAATTCCATGTCTTTCGGCTCACCATCTGCTCATTGTGCATAGGAACACGAAAATGCTGCAATATCTTCTGAACCAGATACGCATATGGGAGTGCAGTTGAACTCTTTTGTTTGGCCTTATACATTTGGCAGCAAATGTAGTGCCTCCAATTCACCGTAATGGCATGACGAACATCCCACATAAGAGGGACGTCACCCTCCAACACCCTCGAATGATTGTAAGCCCGAGGGAACAATATGTGGGTCATGACGTAGAAGAGGATACGGGAACTAACAGTCAGCTGCCCCACACTAACTATCGGTCTATGAACTCCTGGCCTCCTGCACAGCCTCATCTCGATTAAATCCCTCAATGTGTACATTGTCATCCCTATCAAATTGGTATCTATCCTCCTCATCAATATCATATCCCAGTAGAGTCTTCCAGATGGGAGCCGTCATCAGTATGTCTCTCCCGCAGACGCGAGACTGCAGATTGCCATTTATGTAGCTCAGGTTATGGTAGAAAGCTCTCACCATAACCTCTGAATATGGACACCTCATCTCCGCCAGCCCTGTCAAATGGGAAGTCTCCAATATCGGCACTATATCAAACCCTTCATCTGTAAAGAATGCCATGTCTAATGACTTGACTTGATAACCGTGCAGTAGCAAGATTAGCCATGAATCGTGTATGCTCTGCTTCATTGTTCTCAAACAAATAACCAAACAGGAGGTCGGGCTCAGCCTCCGGTGCCTTGTGTGTCCTAGAGGAGGATGCCTCGCGGGTTGCTCGGTGCTTAATTCGTCTCCCACTATCATTGCCGGTGTTTGAAGGACCTTCCCTACGACGCATGATGACAATAAACACCTACAAGTAAAATACAACATAATATTTAGAAGACAATGGGTTTGAGACGGTTTAAACAACAAAGTTTAAATCAACAACAATGTTATTTATTCCCAATCAGTGAACAAACAATCATCATTTTAACAACAAACAATCAAATAAAAACAGGGCACAATGGGATTAAACTTTGTGGTTTTTTTGTTAAAATGGTGATTGTGTGTTGACTGATTGGGAAGATGCTAACAAAGTATTAGTTGGGTTAGTCGACTAAAACGCGGGGACTTGTTTTTTTTGACTGCCCCAAGGATTTAGTCGACTAACCCAACTGGTTTAGTCGATTAAATGGCGACGGGAGAGTTTTTCGAAACCCCATTTGCGTCATACTCCGTCTCTTATCATATAGCGACAACAAACCAATCATACCAACCCAACAAACCAGCCAATGAAAGCACAAAACGGAAACACACAAATGGATTTGGCATTAACGCAAAAACTACGGTGGAAATCCCAAAATGGAGATGAAAACATACCGATTACGACGCAAATGCCACTAGATTGAAGTTTCCTCTGCAACCCACTAACTGATTCAGCAACGATTTAGTCGAAAAAACATAAGGGGAGAGGTTTGGGGAGGGATTTAGTCGATTAGGGTTCCTATAGCCGCCGTTTTAGGTTTTTTAAAAACCCCCTGCCAATAATTTAGTCGGCTAACCCAAGTGGGTTAGTCGACTAAATATCGGGTTTCAAAAAAAAAAAAACGGTCGTTATTTAGTCGACTAAATCACTTGGTTTAGTCGACTAAATTTCGGGGCATTAAAAAAAAAGGCAAGCCGCGTTTTAGTCAACTAACCAAGGGTTTAGTCGACTAAAGAGTGACACATTGGGAAATAATTTGAAAACAATGGCAAAATGGTAAATAGATATTTAAAAAGTGGCAAATAGGGAAAAAAGACAGAAACAAACCCAAAAGAAAAATAAACAAATCCAGACTTGGTACTGCAATCAACCACATCGACTATGATATAATGCCTCTAATGTTCCTTCTGTTCTCTCACTACTTCCGCTTCTTTACGTTCAAACATATAACCGAAAACCACAACAAAATGCCAAAGGAACAAAATAGAAAGAAAGATTGAAAAAAAATATTGATGAAAGGGGAAATCAAAAACGATTTCGCACATATCTCCTCCCAGATCAAAAATGAAATACCCTATCTATTGATGGCGGGGGAGATCAAATCCATAAATTCCTCCACAACGATTTCACACGAATAAGAAAATTAGAGATGAATTTAAGGTGACTCCCAGCGACTGCGACAAGCCCATGGTTCTCACCAAAATGAAACAAGTCGCAAAAGTGTTTCGGGTTAGAGCATTAAGAACGTTGTGATCACCGTTCGGCTTATTTCAACAATTCACAAAGGCAAGCCCCAATGAAGCCATCACCGGGTTTAACGTGATGAGAATCATCAACGAGCCCGCTGGTACATCCTTCGTCTACTGTTTGGACAATTTTTTTGGGATGTGGTGGAGATCTTCATGGAAGGAGGGGGCGTTGGAGTTGGGGTGAGTGATTGTTGGCGGGGTTCTTATCCCAAATGAGATTCAATGTTTTCGCCTACAATTTGATCAAACGGAAAATCTTGAATCAAGTGACTGCAATATATTCCTAGGAAAAAGATTGACAAAACCACAACAAAAGGTAGATCTAAAATAAAAGACTGCAAAAATTTTTGGTTTTTTTTTTCCATAGTCTTATATTTGATATCACAAATTTGTAGTCTTTCTACATTTGCAAGATTACGAGCACAGTATATTGTTAGTTACGGTTAATCACCCAAAAGGGGGGTAAATTATAAAATGTAAAACAATCTTAACCGATGAATAAATCACAAAGGAAGGGTTAGAGAGATATCACCGAAGTGTGCACACATATTTATATTGGTTTAGCTTTAACAATGTGGCCTACGTCCAGTCCCCAAAATTCCTCTAAGATTTCCACTATCTTTCACAAACCAGTTACAATAAGCACAAAGTAATCTTACCAGATTTACTCCCTCTTACAACTTGTAATCGAGCAACCGAACTCAAGGTCCCACTACCTTGAGATTTTACAAAACTCAATTGAATAATGATAACTCTCTCACGGAGAGTAGATATATGATCACTGAAGACTTGAATATCAAAAGATATAAAAAAGTATTGATGATCAAAAGCTTGAGCAATAAATGGTATTGTTGTTGGTTGTTGGCTTTGAATTGAATGCTCTTTGTATTTACAGCCGAACACCATTAATGGCTGTTGTTGAAGCTTTAAGCTAGCTGTTAAGAGACTTCAATCGTTTCGTTAGACACAGAAGCTTTACGTTGGACACAAACCATCATCGTTAAAGATTTGAGGATGAGTCGCTTTTGTATCGCCGTTGATAATTTTCATATGACATGCCTTTTGTCAGTAATTGACTAAGGAGGTGTCGCTGTCGCTTTTCCGAAATGGGTGTCTGCAGCAATGATCATTTGACTGCTCGAATTTCATTCCATGTGAGTGCTCTGTTTTTACGCAATGTATTTAATGCTCGACTTGTTTGCTTGCTTTTTGACTATTTGCATGAAATCCATTTGCATATAATCCGAAACTCACTTAGCAAATATGGTTAATAGTATTGAGAGTAGTGTTCAGATGGAATTAGATGTTAATAAGATAATTTGAATTTACGAAGGTGAAAAAGACAAAGTGAATGAAGCTTCTGTAAGAACTGTGGTTGAGTATAATCTTTGTCTGCTCGAGCAACATTCAAAAACTTTCATAGAGAAGGCTTAACCAATAGGCTTACTCGAGTAAGCATTTGAACCTACTCTAGGTTGGCCCTGATTATCTGGATCAAGATCATTTTTGGATTCAGTTTCCAATGGAGAAGGGGGTGTGTTGAAATGGTTTGAGGCTTCTTAGGATGAATCAATTCAGGTTCATCATCTAAAGGTTTGGAAGAAGGATCTGACTCAGAGATGACAATATGAATAGACCCTTCAACAACACAATTACACTTGTTATATACTCTTTAAACTTTACTTCTATTTGAGTAGCCAAGAAATATACCTTCATCAAACTTAGGATCAACTTTTCCCAAGGAGGATTTAGTTTATTTACCCTTTTGACAAGCATCATAGAATCAAATCATTTTTATAAGAGAGTTTGGTAAACCGAGAACTAATTCCTTCTTCAGCAATTTGTCTAGCTCGTGCATATTAACATGAGCTAAACATTTATGCCAAAGCCAACTTTCATCTATATTGCTAACAAAACATTTTTCAGAGATAGTATCATTATTAAGCATTTCAAAAGTATAGCAATTACTTTACCTGGATGCTTTGAATAGTAACTTTAGATGATCCTTATTGATATAGAGATCTTTCTTGTTCACAATCAGGCATTCTTTTGAATCGAAGATGATCCGTTGTATTTATCCGCACTTTGGCTAACACTAAGGAGATTGTGGTATAGACCTTCTACATAGTTGACATCTTTAATTTGTGCTCCATCTTTTTCACTAATCTCTCAATTCCGACAATTATGCCTAATTGGTTTCCTCTAAAGGTTACTTTGCCACCTGACTTCGATTTCATTGTGACAAACTTGGATTGATCTCTAGTCATGTGTCTCGAGCTATCAATATACCATTTATTGTTCTTTGATGCTCGTAGACATACCTATAATCAATGACAATTAAGTTTTAGATACCATCTTTTCTAAGGTCCTTTTTGGTTAGTTTGTACAGAAGAAAACACATATAAACCCTTAGGTACCCATTTATAAGTACCTCTTTGGTTTATCAATTCTTTCCTTTCTATGAAAGTAAGAAGATGTGCTATGCCCGATTCAGTTGCAATAGTTACAATGAGCAAGGATTAGATGAATGAACAGATTTTCAAAAATAATTCAGATATGATCTTTCTCCTTTTTTCTGTCTTTCGTCTTGTCTAGTTCAGGACTATATCCTATTCCTGACCTGTCATTGGTGAATCTTTGAGCTTTTAAAATCACAGTGAGAATTTCACTACCTTTAGTGAATTTCTCAAGAGTTTTGTTGAGATAAGAGTTTCTTTTCTCTAAGGCAAAGTAGTTTTCACAAACTTTATTGCAATTATCTTCAGCTTGTTGCTCCAAAGTTTTAAGTTTCTTCTTTGTGTAACATCCCAAGTTTTTGGGATTTGAAAATTTGAATATTATATGGAAATTAAATTATGAAATTTGGCCTAGAATAATTATAATGTTAATTATTGGAAATTAAGGCCTATGTTTCCCTTAATTAATTTATTTTGGGAAAAAGAATAAATTCAAGTAAGGAATAATTTAGGCCTAAAAATTATGGAAATATTGCAAAGGATAAATTTTAATAGAACCTATATATATTCTTAACCCCAATAGAATACCCATTATCTCCATTTCTTCAACTCATTAACTCTCCTCAGCTGAAGCACGTGACTGATGTATGTATATCCATATTCCTTTATTAATCATTCTCCCTCAGCCCAACAATAAAACATCACCCAACCCATTATACATTGGTGATAATGTAACACCCTCAATTTCTAACGGTTATAATAACCTAAAACTTAAATGATTTTCATAAATGAATCACTGTAATTCGAAATAAACAACCTTGGGAGTGTTACAAAATGGTATCGAGCCTAAGGTTCTACTTAGTTTCGCTTTTGATACTAACTCAGGGATCAAAGATCCCAGAGTAAAAATAAAAAATAAAAATAAAAATAATATAATAATAATAATAATCAATGAATAAGTAAATTTGGAATGTGAGAGATGGATAGTGAAGGGTTATTCTCTTGTCTCTTAAATGATTTGTTTTCTTGAAATTTCGATAATTGTATGCTTGAAATTGCTTGACTCATTATATGATTTAGAATTTTATTGACTTGTCAAAATTTATGTTATTTTGATTTATTCTATTTTAGCTTTTAGCAAATGGAGAATTCAAGAAGAAATGTTGGAGAGGTGATTAGAAGTGAGCCATCAAAGTACAAATGGGATGAAAAAGTGTCAATAGAGATGAATGCCTTAAGGTTGTGGATCATAATTGAAGCCTACAATAGGGAATGCAGATCACACACGATTACCCCTGATTTTAGGACTAAGTACTTGATTAGGGCGCTACCAAGGGATGGAAGGCTTGGAAGGGGTGAGAAAAAATGCTAGAAAAGAAAATCCCTCTTAGGGGTTGGTTTCCTTATGGTTATCAACAAGTGATAGGGTTCATAAGCGAAATTGAGGAGGAGGTTCAAGAAATTGAAGCTGCGATAAAAAGAACATTAATAAATTCTGGACAATATAAACATCCACAACCACGAAGTAGTATGTTGAAAGATGCACTAAGAAGTTGTGAAGAAAAGCTTGAAAGGTTAGAAAAACCTCCACCACTAATCCCTAGGAAGCAGTGGGAATGTGAGCAAGTGGGTAGAATCTCCTATAGGTTAGAGGGTTCCTTCTAGATCTAAATTTTATCTTATGAATAATGAAGAATGATGTAATTCTTATTCTTTTAAATAAAAGATGTTGGTTTATCGTTTGAATTTATCTCGGTTAAAGTTTGAATTTATATTGCATTAGTTGATGATTTATGTTTGATATATAATATAAATATGTGTGATAAGTGATAGGTAGAGTTGACGCAAACACATAGAATTTTAAAAACATGCACCCTATGGTTAGGTATTATACCCGTCGTAATGCTAGAATGACCGCAAACAACGATGCTGCTGAGGATATGGACCGATGTCTGAAAGCCATTGAAAATCTTGCTTTAGCTCTGGGACAACAAAACGTCCAACAAGCTAATGCTGAGAATACCATTTTTAAGAGAGTGGCATCTCACCATCCACCTGCTTAAAAAGGGACTATTGACCCAATCGCTCTTGAAAATTGGATCCGCGACATGGAAAAGTTGTATGAAGTGATGAATTGCCCCGAGAACATGAAGATTAGCATAGGCTCATTTTATTTGAAGGAGGAGGCAGATAGTTGGTAGTCCACAGTGAAGGCGAGCTATGTAGCTGAAGAAGGATTTGATTGGGAAACTTTCAAGGAACGGATTCGCAATAGATTCTACCACGACGCAATTAAGTGGCAGAAACAAGAGGAATTTGCAAGTTTCAGGATGACGGGGAAGATGACAGTGCAAGAGTACATTGACAAGTTCATTGAGCTCTCGCGTTTTGCTTCGAATCTCATTCTTATGGAGAAGGAAAAGGCGCGGAAGTATGAAAAAGGGCTGACATTCAAAATTCAGAAGTCCTTGGGAGGTATACCATCGAAGACTTTCCAGGAAGCTTACGAAAACGTTTTTTATATCCTACAAACTGAAGAGGAAGTCATGGAGAGGAACAAGAGGAAGCAGTTTGGCAGTGGTCCTCAACAAGCTAGTGGTGACAAGAAGCCTTGTTATGATAACAAGGACAACATTTGGAGTGGCAAACAACCACAAGGACGAAGTATCCGAGAGGTAGTTATGGTGAGAATCAACTCAAGACCCAAGCTCAAGGAACGAGATCATATTCTTGTAAAGGATGTGGCAAAGAGGCACACCCTGGGAGGAAGTGCAATGGAGAACTTATAACTTGTTTCTAATGCGGTGGCAAGGGGCACAAGGCTAATCGGTGTACTGGCGGGAGATTTAATCCACAAACAGGCTTTCAAGGAGGACAACCAAAACCAAATGGAGGACGAAATGGAAACAATAACCAAGGGGGTAGGAACAATGACAATCAGCCACGCTATCAACAAAACTTTCAGAATGGAAGTGGAGGGAACTGACAATATGCCACTACTGGAAACCTCAACAATGGAGCTGGAGCAAATCGAGCAACTGGTCAAAATGCTGTTGCTAGTCAAAACCGTAGGGAATCAAGGAAGGATCTATGTCATGGACCACTCTGAAGCTGAAACAAACCCAGATGTTATTACAGGTACCTTCTTACTCCGGTCTGTACCTGCTTACATTTTGTTCGACACTGTTGCATCGCTCTCGGTTATCTCATCTTCTTTTGTTGAGAAGACGAGAATGGTACCATCATCGACCTTCTTAATGAACATTACCTTACCCTCTAGAGCTGTTGTCTCTTGCTCCAATGTTTATGAAAACATTCCGATTAGTATAGCTGGTTCTGACCTACCATCTAACCTAGTCCAATTCGACTTGGCTGATTTCGACGTTATTTTAGGAATGGATTGGCTTAGAAAATATAGAGCTAGGTTAGATTGTAGGGAGCAGAAGATATCATTCAAGACACCAAAAGGGAAATACCTTTCTTATAAAGGTGTTGTGCCCAAACCTTCCATTCAGATAGTCTCTGCTATGACTATTAAGAGTCTCCTTAAAAAGGGATACCCAGCTTATTTGTGCAACGTGCGTGACCTAACTCTCAAGGAGAAGATTGAGCAAATACCCGTGGTTAGAGAATATCCTTATGTCTTTCCCGAAGAGATTCCTGGTATGCCACTGATGAAGACCTTTTGTCATTAGCCTTGGGGTCTACAATCAACAATTAGCCAAGGATTGCGATAGGCAAACACAGGATCGTTCTCTCTTCTCGAGGAGCCTTTTATTGAATCCTAAGTAATCTAGATGTCATGCAAATGAAATGAAAACAAGGGGGATTGGGTTTTGTTGGGATTATAACAAGAATTAAAGACAGAATGAAAAGAGCGAGATTAAATCAAATTAAAATGGATCAACCCAGAATTGGGATTCCAAGACCTTCCATCATTGAACAAAAATAGAATAACTGAACTTAGGATTGATTCTAGACAAACCAAAATCTCTGCATTTGTCTAAAAACTCCCTCAACTAGACGATCGCCTAGCATATGTTCGAATACATGGTATGTTTTTTACGAACGCACAATACTCACATGAACCGATCCGAATTATATCCTCGGGATATCAATCTGGATGTTAGATCTAACATCCAATCTGTATCTAAACTCGAATCCGATTGAAGTACGAAACAAGTTAGTTACCGATTAAAGCGCAAGTCCTCGGATGACACCATGGAATCCTCAACTCATGGGTCGATCACGAAACTTAGCCAAGCATGGTCAGTATAAAATGAAAATACAGAAATAAAGATGTTCATCATGACCACGAAGAACATGAACAAGTTCATCATGAACATGAAGAACATAAAGAACAATTAAAGAAAATGAAAGCTTCTATTCCAATATAAAAATAAATCTCAACAACATAATGAATCCTTACGAGAAAGAGATGAAGAATAGAAAATCAAAATAAAGTAATTAAAAGAAAAGATTAAGACTTAAGCCATTCCAAGTAGAAGGCAAGAAGTAGAAGAAGGAAGTTAGAATGGGAGAGATCTTGGTCTCCAAATGTGTGTGTTTCCCTTCAGCCTCTTCATCTATTTATAGGAAAATTGGGCATCTCCTTCATCCATTTTCCACCTCCAAAAACGCGTCATTTAAAAACGCGTCATTTGCAAGCTGGATTACACCACGGAAACGGCGGATCTAGACCACGTGGTCTTCATATTAAATGTTTCCCTGAATGTCAGCTTTCCAACCGCGCAAACCGGACCTAATTTGGAGGTCTGTAGCTCTAGTTATGGGTCAAATACCGAACGTCATTCCAGAGTCCAGTGACAGCAGCCTGTTTCGGCTTCCAGGCCCATGTTGGCCCTCTAAACATCTGATTTGGCTTTTGGGCTCTTCATAAGATTTGTAGGGCTTCCTCTTAGCTTTCTGAAAATGCAAATTGAAGATCCATTGGACTTCTAGAACTCAAGTTATACCCAAAATACCGAACAGTGTTCACGACCCAATTGTAGTAAGAATGTGACTAAAGTTCAGTTTTGAATCCAAACTCAAGATGTGACCAAGATTAATGCAAATAAAGTCTAAAAACTCATTATGAAGATGAAATCACATATTTAGCTAATTGATACATTAAAGCATGACAATGATAGAGTTTTTAGCTTCTTTTTGCATTTAAAATATCATGAATTCAAAGATTATCAAATTCCCCCACACTTATCCTTTTGCACTCCCCGAGCAAAATTAAAAAGACAAGAAGCAAGAAAAACTTCTCTTTCCTAACAATTGCTGAAATTTCAAAACTTAACAAGGAACATAAAAGCTCCAAAGGATCAACCAATCAAGACAGAAATCTCTTCATCTCAAATTACTAATCATGGCAATATCATTCAATGATGCGATCACACAAGATAGTCTCTCAAAGGATGCCTTCAATCAATCTCTCAAGTTGTATATGGTAAATAAGTGTATCGCTCAAATTCTACTCAAGAAAGTTGTTCTACCATAAGCTTGCTCAAATTCTACATCTCCACTACTCATAACACATGCATGCATAAATCAAGAGAGCTTGTTATTTAAGGTTGTAATGGGGCTAGGGTGAAGGTAGATAATAGTATGGAATGAGGGGCTAACACCAAAGAAATTAAAAAGAGCACCTTGGTTAACATAATCATTACGTATGTATGAAAACTCTTTTTTTTTTTTTTTTTTTATCTCTCCTTTCTTTCTTTCTTTTTTCTTTTTTTTTTTTTTCTTTCGTTTTTTTTGCTTTTTTTTTTTTTTTTTCAAAGACTATATACATAATCACAATGACAAAAAAAATCAAATAACCCCCCACACTTAAAGCGTTGCACGCCTGAGCAACCCCCACACTTAAACACAAAATTAAGGTGAAACCAATGCTCAATAAATTGCCAAGGTGTGGAATAAAATGGTTTTACGCTTAGGCTTGTAATGTGGCTTAGAAAAGAATAAGTCAAAAAGGCACAAAGGGGCTAGCAAAGGAATTATAATGCAAGGGAAAGGATATTTGGCCAAAGTGGGGAAAATAAAAGAAAGAAAACAAGCTTCCATCATACTTATGCACGTAAGTGAAAAATGTAGTTTCAAAAAGAAAAGGAGCAAGTTCTAGAGAACACAAATCACGAGCAGATGCACACATGAAAGAAAGAATGACAAAAGATGAATTCCATTCATACAGGCCCAAAACCTCACAAGGTCAATACTATATTATGCAATCAGCTTCACAAAAACAACTACCAAGATATTATAATCCAAGAGTTCAAAATATCAATCTAAACAAAATGATCCATCAAAACCAAAATGTCCAAGTGCATAATATGTAGCAATCATAGAAGAAGAGAATGTATAGGGCAGAATAAAATTTTTTTTTTTTTTTTTTTTTGAACGTGAAGTGAAAATAAAAGAAAAGGGAAAATAAAGAAAAGAAAGAAAAATACTCCCCAAGGTTCTTATGGAGGGTAAGTGGCATCGTGAGTAGGATCTCGCTTCCATAGGGCTGCCCGGGATCCCTCATAAAATTGTTTGAGGCGATGTCCATTCACTTTAAAGGTCCTCCCTGTAGGTGGATCACACAACTCAACAGCACCAAAAGGAAATATATTAGTAATCACAAAAGGGCCATCCCATCTAGAACGGAGTTTACCAGGCATAAATTTGAGACGGGAATTGAATAGAAGGACTTTCTGGCCCACAGCAAACTCTCTTCTTAGGATTTGCTTATCATGGAATGCCTTTGTCTTTTCCTTGTACAACCGCGAACTCTCATAGGCATCCAATCTAAGCTCGTCCAACTCTTGCAAGTGCGGCTTTCGCTCCATCCCGACTTCTCCAAGTCCATGTTACACCGCTTAATAGCCCAATATGCTCGATGCTCCAATTCGGCCAGGAAGATGACATGCCTTACCGAAGACAAGCCGATAGGGAGACATCCCAATTGGGGTCTTGTAAGCTGTCCGATATGCCCACAAAGCATCATCTAGTCTCTTGCTCCAATCTTTCCGAGTAGAGCTAACAGTTTTCTGAAGGATTTGCTTAATTTCTCTATTTGAGACTTCAGCTTGGCCATTGGTCGTGGATGATATGCGGTGGAGACCTTGTGAATCACTCCATATTTCCGTAATAAAGCACTCATGCTTCGATTACAAAAATGAGAACCACAGTCACCGATAATAGCTCGTGGAATACCAAACCTATACAAAATGTTAGACCGACAAAATCTACCACTACTGTGAGAATCATTAGTCGGGTGGCTTTTGCCTCAACCCATTTGGAAACATAATCAACGACTAGCAATATGTAAGTAAATCCATAGGAAATAGGAAATGGACCCATGAAATCAATACCCCAAACATCAAAGATTTCACAAAAGAGTATAGGATGCTGGGGCATCTCATGCCTACGAGAAATACTACCTGCTCTCTGACAATTATCACATGACTTACAAAATAAATAAGAATCACGGAATAGGGAAGGCCAAAATAAACCAGAGTCTAACACTTTCCTAGCAGTTCTTTGGGGTCCAAAGTGACCACCAGTGCGAAGCATGAGAAAAATGCAATATGGAGTGAAATTCATGCTCGGGCACACATCTCCTAACTACTTGGTCACTACAAAATTTCCACGAGATAAGGGTCATCCCAAACATAATATTTTGACTCATTTTTCAATTTCGGTTTTTGGGCCCTAGTGGAATCTACGGGAAAAACACCGGCTACCAAGTAGTTAACCGGATCAGCATACCAAGGAATCTTAACTTGCTGTTTGTAGAAGCCGCTCATCGTGAAATCGTCCGAATAGAAGAGGGGCTTAAGGGAGAATGAGTGATACGGCTCAAATGGTCAGCTACCCAGTTTTGTGCTCCACTTCTGTCTCGGATCTCTACATCAAATTCTTGGAGCAATAGCATCCACCGGATGAGTCGTGGCTTAGCATCTGCCTTTTTCAAAAGAAACTTTAAAGCAGCATGGTCAGAGAAAACAATCACTCTACTAGCTAGCAGATATGATCTAAACTTATCAAAAGCAAATACAATAGCCAACAACTCCTTTTCAGTAGTGGTATAGTTAGACTGGGCAGGATCTAAAGTCTTGGAGGCATAAGCAATGACATGAGGTGCTTTATCGACCCGCTGTGCCAAGATAGCACCAACCGCATAGTTGGAAGCATCGCACATTAATTCGAAGGAAAGGGACCAATCTGGTGCTTGGATCACTGGGGTTGTGGTCAGGCAATGCTTCAAGTGATCAAAGGCCACCTTGCACTCATCATTAAATACAAAGTCAGTGTCTTTATGCGAAGGTTGGATAAGGGTCGAGCAATCTTGCGAAATCCCAAATGAAACGCCGATAGAAACCGCATGACCAAGAAAAGAGCGAACTTCCCCACAGATGCGGGGTAAGGCAAGCGTAATTACGTCAATCTTAGCAGGGTCTACCTCAATCCCATTCTTAGACACTATATGTCCCAAGACTATACCTGACTCAACCATAAAATGACACTTTTCATAATTTAGCACAAGGTTAGACTCAATGCATTTATGCAAAACTCTAGACAAATTAGCTAAGCATGCATCGAAACTAGACCCATATACAGTGAAATCATCCATGAAAACCTCCATACGGTCCTCTAAAAACTCGAGAAAATACTTACCATACAACGCGAAAAGTGCCAGGAGCATTGCAGAGGCCAAAAGGCATCCTTCGATAGGCATATGTTCCAAAGGGGCATGTGAATGTCGTCTTCTCCTGATCCTCAGGAGCTATATGGATCTGGAAATATCCGGAGTAACCATCCAGGAAGCAGTAGTGAGACTTACCAGCCAATCGCTCTAGCATCTGATCAATGAAAGGTAGAGGATAGTGATCCTTGCGAGTGGCTTGGTTGAGTCTCCTGTAATCGATGCAAACTCTCCAACTATTCTGAACTCGAGTAGGAATGAGCTCATTCTTTTGATTGGCTACCACGGTGACTCGGACTTCTTGGGAACCACGGACCGGGCTAACCCACCGACTATCGAAATGGGATAGATGATGCCGGCTTGCGAAGCTTAGTGACCTCCTTCTTCACCACATCAAGGATAAGGGATTAAGCCGTCTCACGGGGTTGCCTTTATCGGCTTAGCCTCATCTTCCAATAAAATTCGATGCATACACATGGAAGGACCGATGCCAACAATGTCGGCTAGTGTCCACCCTATAGCCTTTTTGTTTGCCTTCAATAAGCTTAGCAGCTTCTTTTCTTGATCTGGTAGAAGATTATTGGCTATGATTACCGGAAGTTGTTCATCTACCTCTAGGTATGCATATTTCAAATGATTCGGAAGAGATTTTAACTCCAACTTGGGTGGCTGCTCAGTAGAGGGAAGAGGCTTGGGTGGTTGTTGCATCAATTCTGATGTCATGGCACTTGAAATACCTGAGATCACATTCAAAGAAGCAGAGGAACTATGTCTATACAGCTCAATGTTATCATCAGAGTTCAACTCATCAAAATCAGAATTAACTTCATGATCAGACTTTAGAATATATTCAGGATGCACATCAGGGTCAGGATGAAGCTCCAATTCAGAATCAGCATCAGAATTCACAAATAATGCTGAGTCATCAGAGTTGTCAAATAATGTAGATTTAACCAAATTAGTGCAAACAGAACACCATTCATTATCAGCGCATGCACAAATGGAGAAATCATTTTCAGATGCAAAATCGTGGTAATCAAGACACCAATTGGCAAGAACATCATTCACAAAGCATTATCAATGACATCAATGCGAGAAAACGAATGCTCTTTCCTAGGATATTTCATGGCATCAAAGATATTGAAATTCACGAAATATCACCAAACTCCATGGAAAGAGTACCGGAATAGACATCTATCTTAGTCCTATTTGTTTTCATGAAAGGTCTCCTAGAATGATTGGTGACCTACTACTAGAAGATTCAGCCTCCATATCTAAGATGTAAAAATCAGCAGGGAATATCAATTCATTAACTTTGACCAATACATCTTCAACCAAACCAGAAGGATGAGCATTACTCCTATTAGCTAATTGGACAACAACACCAGTAGGACGTAAGGGACCAAGACCGATAGATTTATAGACAGATGCAGGCATGACGTTAATTGAAGCACCTAGATCTAGCATGCAATCATCAAATCTATAATTACCAATAATACAAGGGATAGAAAACATTCCTGGATCCTTGCATTTTGTGGCATGGGTTGTAGAAGTCTTGACACATTTTGGTTCGGGCTTACTCTTTCGGTCCCGTCAATCCTCTCTTGTTGGTACATAAATCCTTGAGAAACTTTGCATATTTTGGAATTTGCTTGATGGCATCCAAGAGAGGAATATTGATCTCGACCTTCCGGAAGGTCTCCAGAATGTCCTTCTCTTGTGATTTCTTTTGTTGTGCCCTTTCTGCTAATTTCTTGGATTGATTGGTTCTTTGAGGGAAAGGTAGAGGAATGAGAATGTCTGGTTCCTCTTCACTTTGCTTTACTGCTTCTTTGGTTTTAGAGTCATTTTTTTGATCAGTTGACTCCTTTTCTGATGTAGATTTAGTCATATCTGCAGCTTGTTCGTGTTCCTTCAGTTGCTTTCTAGACCGGAGGGAGATAGCACTCACATTCCCCTTAGGATTGGGAATAGTTTGTGAAGGAAGAGTATTGGGTCCCTGAGGTTGAAGCTGGTTCAGAGATGTTGCCAATTGGCTAATTTGAGTTTGCAAATTCTGGATGGAGGCATCAGTTTTCTGTTGGAACTGCATAGTATTTGTGGTAAATTGCTTTATCAAATCTTCCAATGAGGAACCACTATTACTAAGCTCTTTGTTGCGCCACGCTGTGGAGGTGCACATATGGTTGGTCGAGGAGGTGGTGTTGGTAAAGGAGGTGCATATTTGCCGGGAATTACGTGGTCCGAAGCGTCTCTGTGGTAATTCCTAATTTTGCTGATATTGGTTACTCGGGTCTTGATTCGGTTCCAACGAAAATTAGGGTGATTTCTCCGGCCGGATTGTAAGTATTAGAAAATGCATTATTTTGCTGGTATTGTGGCTTTCCGGAAAAACACCGATCGCAAAGAATCGATGGTCTTGATGAACGGGATCATGTAAGGTAGGACAAGAGTCGGTAGAATGAGAAAGGTCGAACAGAACCCACTTGAGTATCCAATCGAGGAGGAGGAGAAGACCGTATTGTTTGTGTCACACGCTAACCGCCTCACTAAAGAAGTCGAGATCATCAAGTCTCGTTTTCTAACCTCGTTGATCTCGCTTTTGAAGGACGAGTTCTGCGGGAGTTGTTACGGGACGGAGGTGCTTGAATGCAAAAACGGCGGGAGTAGTATTAGCTACGGGTGCCAAAGCGTTGAGAATTAGCGCCATAGTAGATATCAACTCTCGGGCATCTTCGGGTGTCTTATTATCTAAGGCCCCACCACTTGGATGCATCAACGAAACTTCTATCCAACGGTAACAAACCGGCATAGAAATATCTAATTAGGAGTTGGTGAAATCGGTGGTGTGGACGGCTAGCACACAATCGTTTGAACCTCTCCCAATACTCATACAAGGTCTCCCCATTGATTTGTTTAATTGGTGATCTCCTTCTCAATAGAAATGGCTTTTGATGAAGGGAAGAACCTCACTAGGAATAACTTCGCATATCATCCCAACTCCCAACAGATCTTTGGTTGCAAATTGTATAGCCAATCCTTAGCCGCACCATCTAGAGAAAATGGAAAAGCTCTCGGCTTAATGTGATTCTCATCAATTGCTTGAGGTTTCATCGTCTTGCATACTACATGGAACTCCTTTAGATGCCTATGAGCACATTCACCGCAAGACCATGAAACTTGGGAAACAAATGGATAAGGCCGATTTCAATTCAAAGTTAGCGCAAGTGTAGGGTATTGGATACACAAATTTTGATTGCCCACATCAGGGGTAGCTAAGTCTTTCAAAGTGGGACGATTTTCTTGTTCTGCCATAATTTTAGAGTCAAAATTAACCAAATCAACAAGACTATCAGAGGAACTAGAAAGATCAACGAGAATGAGAAGAGTCGAATGCTTAAAATCGGAATTCTCGGGAGCAAGACTTAGGTTAACAGTTCTTCTAGCAACAAGAATGGTTCTTTCTATTTCTCGGATCTCTTTCTAACAAGTCATTTGCACTAGTACTACTCCTGGTCATGTAGTACAAGACATAATTGGAATCATCACAGAAACACGAGACACAAATATATGCTAAAAATTAACAAAAACATAAATTTAGAAAATCTATCAATATTTTTTTTTTTTTTTTTTAAATAAAGAAAACAAGATCACACAAGCTATCTAAATGCAAAATGCTAACAAAATTCTTGAAAAATCAAAAATGCAAAACTAACAAGCTTCACACGAGAAACCCCTTGTCAAAAGTGAATTTGACAATTAGATTACCTAGGGAGCCAATTACTTAGCTCCCGACAAGAAACGCGCCATTTGATGAAGACCTTTTGTTATTAGCCTTGGGGTCTACAATCAACAATTAGCCAAGGATTGCGATAGGTAAACCTGGGATCGTTCTCTCTTCTCGAGGAGCCTTTTATTGAATCCTAAGTAATCTAGATGTCATGCAAATGAAATGAAAACAAGGGGGGATTGGGTTTTGTTGGGATTATAACAAGAATTAAAGACGGAATGAAAAGAGCGAGATTAAATCAAATTAAAATGGATCAACCCAGAATTGGGATTCCAAGACCTTCCATCATTGAACAAAAATAGAATAACTGAACTTATGATTGATTCTAGACAAACCGAAATCTCGCATTTGTCTAAAAACTCCCTCAACTAGACGATCGCCTAGCATATGTTCGAATACATGGTATGTTTTAAATACGAACGCACAATACTCACATGAACCGATCCGAATTATATCCTCGGGATATCAATCTGGATGTTAGATCTAACATCCAATCTGTATCTAAACTCGAATCCGATTGAAGTACAAAAACAAGTTAGTTACCGATTAAAGCGCAAGTCCTCGGATGACACCATGGAATCCTCAACTCATGGGTCGATCACGAAACTTAGCCAAGCATGGCTGTATAAAATGAAAATGCAGAAATAAAGATGTTCATCATGACCACGAAGAACATGAACAAGTTCATCATGAACACGAAGAACATAAAGAACAATTAAAGAAAATGAAAGCTTCTATTCCAATATAAAAATAAATCTCAACAACATAATGAATCCTTACGAAAAGAGATGAAGAATAGAAAATCAAAATAAAGTAATTAAAAGAAAAGATTAAGACTTAAGCCATTCCAAGTAGAAGGCAAGAAGTAGAAGAAGGAAGTTAGAATGGGAGAGATCTTGGTCTCCAAATGTGTGTGTTTCCCTTCAGCCTCTTCATCTATTTATAGGAAAATTGGGCATCTCCTTCATCCATTTTCCACCTCCAAAAACGCGTCATTTGCAAGCTGGATTACACCACGGAAACGGCGGATCTAGACCACGTGGTCTTCATATTAAATGTTACCCTGAATGTCAGCTTTCCAACCGCGCAAACCGGACCTAATTTGGAGGTCTGTAGCTCTAGTTATGGGTCAAATACCGAACGTCATTCCAGAGTCCAGTGACAGCAGCCTGTTTCGGCTTCCAGGCCCATGTTGGCCCTCTAAACATCTGATTTGGCTTTTGGGCTCTTCATAAGATTTGTAGGGCTTCCTCTTAGCTTTCTGAAAATGCAAATTGAAGATCCATTGGACTTCTAGAACTCAAGTTATACCCAAAATACCGAACAGTGTTCACGACCCAATTGTAGTAAGAATGTGACTAAAGTTCAGTTTTGAATCCAAACTCAAGATGTGACCAAGATTAATGCAAATAAAGTCTAAAAACTCATTATGAAGATGAAATCACATATTTAGCTAATTGATACATTAAAGCATGACAATGATAGAGTTTTTAGCTTCTTTTTGCATTTAAAATATCATGAATTCAAAGATTATCAGCCACCTGTTAGAGAAGTTGAGTTTGCTGTCGATCTCATGCCTGGCACTGTTCCGATATCAAAAGCGCCATATAGGATGGCTCCGGAAGAATTGAAGGAGTTAAAAACCCAACTTGAAGAGCTGTTGAACAAGGGCTACTAAGACCAAGTGTTTCGCCATGGGGAGCTCCAGTTTTGTTTGTGCGAAAGAAAGATGGGAGTATGAGGTTGTGTATTGACTACAGAGGACTGAACATGGTGACTATAAAGAACAAGTACCCATTGCCAAGGATCGAAGACTTGTTTGATCAATTGAAGGGAGCAAGTATGTTCTCAAAGATCGATTTGAGGACTGGATTTCATCAAGTATGAATCAAGGAAGACGACATCCCAAAGATGGCCTTTCGTACCAGATATGGGCACTATGAGTTTACAGTCATGCCTTTTGGTTTAACGAATGCGCCGGCAGCTTTTATGGAGCAGATGAATAGAACCTTCAAGCAGTACTTAGATCAATTCGTGGTGGTTTTCATAGACGATGTTTTGGTGTATTCCACGACAAGGGAAGAGCATGAGCAACATCTGAGGATTGTGTTGGATATTCTAAGAGAGGAGAAATGGTATGCGAAACTCTCAAAATGTGAGTTCTGGATGGAGAGAGTTGCCTTTTTAGGTCATGTAATATCTCAAGAAGGAGTTTCTGTCGATCTAGCAAAGATTAAAGCTATCACTGAGTGGCCTAGGCCTACAAATGTTGCGGAAGTTAGGAGTTTTCTCGGTTTGGTGGGTTACTATAGAAGGTAAGGTTTGTGAAGGATTTCTCAAAGATAGCTCAGCCAATAACAAGGTTAATACATAAAACGACGAAGTTTCACTGGGGTGAATTTTGTGAGGTCTCTTTTCAAGAACTCAAGAGACGACTCACCACAGCTCCGATACTGACATTACCATCGGGAATGAGCAGATTTGAAATCACAGCGATGCATCCAAAAATGGACTTGGTTGTGTTCTGATGCAACATGAGAAGGTTATATCGTATGCCTCAAGGCAATTGAAGCCGTATGAAGAAAATTACCCCACCTATGACTTGGAGTTGGCAGCTGTGGTTTTTGCTATGAAAATATGGAGACATTATTTATATGGTTCGGCTTGTAAGGTGTACACGGTTCACAAGAGCTTGAAGTATATCTTCACCCAGAATAAGCTTAACATGAGGCAAAGGAGGTGGTTAGAATTGATTAAGGATTATGACCTCGAAATCCAATACCATGAAGGAAAGGCCAATGTAGTGGCCGACGCACTTAGTAGGAAATCAAGACATACCCTTAATGCTTTTGTGATACCCAACGAATTATGCGAAGAGTTCAGGAGGTTGGAGATTGAAGTACTTTTACTCGCAGAGCTAAAGGGCATGCTTAATGCTCTCACCATTCAACCAACTATCTTTGATGAGATCCGTGAAGCGCAAGCGTCTGATTCTTTGTTACAAGGAATTAAAGAGAAGAAAATCCGAGGAGAACCTATAGACTTTGAAGTTGATGAAGGTAGTACAATGAAGTTCAAGGGTAGATTATGTGTGCCCGACAATGAAAGCATAAAGAGAAAGATTTTAGAGGAAGCTCACAATACACCCTACTCAATTCATCCAGGAGGAGTGAAAATGTACAAGGATTTGAAGAAGGGCTTTTGGTGGCCTAGGATGAAGAGAGAAATAGCTGAATTTGTGGCAAGGTGTCTGACTTGTCAAAAGGTGAAGATCGAACACAGACGACCTGTAGGAGTATTACAACCATTGGAAGTACCGAGAGAGAAATGGGAGTCGATTTCCATAGATTTTGTCATGGGTTTACCTCTGACTAGAGGGGATAAGAATGCCATCTAGGTCATAGTTGACAGATTGACTAAGACTGCAAGATTTATTGCGATGAAAAACACATGGGGTTTGAACTAATTGGCTGATGCCTATGTGCGAGAAATAGTGAGGTTGCACGGAGTCCCAAAAGACATAGTCTTTGATAGAGACACAAGGTTTTTTTATCAAACTTCTGGATCAAGGTTCAGCAAGCTTTTGGAACCCAACTCAAATATAGTACAGCCTTTCATCCTGCTACAGATGGACAGACGAAAAGGATGATTCAAACTCTTGAGGACATGTTAAGAGCCTGTGCGTTGGAATTCAATCCCTCATGGGATAAGTGTTTACCTTTGGTCGAGTTCTCTTACAACAACAGCTACCATGCGAGCATCGATATGGCACCTTATGAAGCATTGTACGGTAGAAAGTGCAGAAGCCCA
Source organism: Acacia acuminata (assembly GCA_019022655.1). Classification (NCBI taxonomy): domain Eukaryota; kingdom Viridiplantae; phylum Streptophyta; class Magnoliopsida; order Fabales; family Fabaceae; genus Acacia; species Acacia acuminata. The sequence continues at coordinate 395,571 of JAFJYI010000359.1, forward strand.
TTATGTTGGAATGACTTTCGAGAAGCTGGCATTATGGGTCCAGATATGATTCAAGAATCAATGGAACAAGTGAAGGTAATTCAAGAAAAGATGAAAATAGCTCAGGATCGGCAAAAGTCTTACGTAGGTCAACGACGATGGCCAATAGAATTTGAGACTGGAGAAAAAGTATTCTTAAGAGTATCACCGATGAAAGGGGTAATGAGATTTGGAAGGAAAGGCAAGCTGAGTCCAAAGTATATTGGCCCGTATGATATTATTGAACGAATTGGGGAAGTGTCATACAGACTAGCTCTTCCAATGGAATTGGAGAATGTGCACAACGTTTTTCACGTATCTCGGCTCTCCGAAGATATATATCAGACCCTTCACACAAGCTTCAGCCTGAGTCTATCAAGATAGATCGGAACCTCACCTATGAAGAACGTCCCGTAAAGATCCTTCATAAAAGTGAAAGAATGTTGAGAAACAAGTCAATCAAGCCGAGTTAAAGTTTTGTGGAGGAGTCAAAAGGTAGAAGAAGCAACATGGGAGGTAGAAGACGACATGCGCAATAAACATCCGTTTTTATTCGAAGAAGGTACACATTTAAGTTTCGAGGACGAAACTTATTTTTAGGAGGGTAGAATGTAATACCCCCGATTAAAATAATAGAAATAATATTAATAATAATAATAATATATTAAAATCTAGAAATTTATAATGTTTGTATAGTTAATTTATTAATTAGAATAATTAAAGGGCTGACCCATAATTAAAACCCTAGATTTTAATTATAAACTTAGGTACGGCCGCTTAAACCTAAAAAAAAAACACTCGATACTTTTCTTCGCCATTATTTTCTTTTTCTCCCCGCTACTACATCCTCATTCGATACTATCGTCAATTGTTCTTTTAGGAGGATGGCAAAATAGAGACCAGGTAATTCTAATCCCCATGAGTTTTAGGTTAGATTTATGTAAATTTTGATAGGTAATCCTAATCCCTAGAACAATAGGAATCCATTGCTACAGGGTATAATTCTTTTTAAATCCACAAAATTGTCGTCTCGTTCTTTCTCATGATTTTCATTCAGTACATAAATCTTGTGTCTGTCTTCCTCTATGAGAAAGATGTTTTCTTCTTATGATATAATTCTTGTTGATCTTGACTAGCCATAATTATTGATTATGTGCGTTTTGGCCTTGAGTGTTTTAGGCTTTGGCAATTGAATATACATATATTGTTTTTTTCTCGTTTTGCGTGATAACTTTTTGCAATAGTCACATACCCTTCAACATAAGATCCCCATACGTTTTGGATTTTGGTATTTGGGCCTTTGGTAATTGAATGATATATATTTCTATTGGAGTAGCTTTTTGCAAAGTCACCAATCTGTTTGTGCGTCTGACTGCATCTTTCAATTCAATTAATTGCGATTTGTTAGTCTTGTGCGTGTAGCTTGCGGCACCAAGTCCCTCTTTTAGTTTTTAAATGTTTATTGTGTGCTGATTTTTTTGTATTATTAAAAGCATGCGGTTAGCTATTTTGGGAGTAGTGGAGTCATTTTAATTTACCTTACCGAGGCTATGGGTAGCGATATTAGTGATCCTAGATTTTAGCTATGATCCTAGATTTTAGCTAGAATAAATAGAAATATAAAATGTAATTAAAATGTTAAATATATTGTATTGTAATAAATCGTAATAGGAATATATTAATTATATTATTATTAATTAGATTATATAACATAATCTATTTCTATTTCTATTAATTATATTAATATTTCATATTATATCTTTTTTTATTATATTATTTATATTAGAAAATCTTATTATATATTCATTTTATTATATAGAATATATATCAATTTACTTTATATTTTATATATTTTCGGTCACATATCATGCGAAGCAAACCCTTTCTATACTAAAAGAATCGTGCTATCACAACGTAATGTTTATATATTATTCATTATTTATCAATAAAGTAAGCACATTAATTTTAATGTTTATGCTAGTAGTAATACGATGCTATATTATTTAATATTCTTTCATTCTTTATATAATATCCATTTTGCATAATGAAATAGGACATGATTAGATTTTATATCAAAATATCCTTGTATCCTATATTTAATTAAATAATATAAAAGTATATAAAAGATAATTAAATAATAGAAATAATTTAGGAATTTTATTATGAGTGTGTTTTAAAATAACTTAACAGTGGGAAGATAGCTTTGGGATGGTACCTCCCAAAGTGATGAACACAATCAGGCTTTATGCCCTCGATATATTACTTGATATGAACCGATGATATCCGTTCTTCTCAAAGTGGTGTCGCGGGGTTTCCGGGACACTAGTAGCAACTTTGGGAAGAGGTGTGCACACTAGGAATAAATACTTGATGGCCAAATTTGATTAATTGTGGATTTGCAAGGTTTCCTGTTACTGGTAGATCGCGGGGTTTCCGGGTCTACCATAATTCTCTTCCCACTAAATAGACCGGCGGCGTTTCCGGGTCTAAATAAATTAAAAAGATGACGAATAATATTTGATGCAATTACCTTATGATTTATATATATATTCGCTTGATTAACATATCTGTGCCATTTAAATTGTGTTTTATTAGAATTACCAGGAATTGCTGATTTTTGTATTCATGGGCTGCGATGATCCTTCGGGGGATCGAAATTTCAAGAAACAGTGCAAGAGTTGGGGCTAGCGGTGGGAAGTGAGGAAGAACCTTCAATGAACCTAGCTAGTTTTATTTTATTTTTATTTTTATTTTTATTTTCTTTCTTTTGAATAAAACGCATTTATTTAAGTTCAGATTTCTGTTAATGTAATAAGGTAGCCTTGCACTTGTCCCAGTACAAGTGCGACGGTAACACTCCCCAATGTTGTTTATTTCGAATTACAGTGATTCATTTATGAAAATCATTTAAGTTTTAGGTTATTATAACCGTTAGAAATTGGGGGTGTTACGAGATAAACCCTAATTTTATATATTTTATCTCACCTTATTCATTTATTTGGGGAATACTTTGAGCTAATTTGGATTTATTAGATAACATTTGGATTATTAGCCAATTTTAGGAAACAATATAAATCAGAATTAATTTTGAGATTATTGGGCTTAAATTATTAATATTCTGATTGATATCTTGTGATTGAATAATATTTCTAAATATATGATAGATCACAATTTTATCATATCAGAATATCCTATGGTGTAGAATTTTTGCAAGGAAGCTAAAAGGAAATCTAATGATGGAATTTTATTGGGCTGCTTAAATTTTAATGGCTTTAAGTTTGAAAGTAGAGCAAATCACCAAGAGGGGGGTGAATTGGGAATTTTAAAAATTCTTTTCAAAGTGCTCTGAAACTTAACAACAAAACAGAATAGAACAGAGGAAATGAAAGAATAGCAAGACACATAAAATCTATACTGGTTCAGTCACGACACTTGACCAACGTCCAGTCCCCAGACACTCTGGGATTTTCACTAACTCACATAATTAGTTACACACTCTGTACTCGAAAGTTATCCTCTTACTAGGATACACTCCCCCTTACAAGTTGTAAACTGATATACCCAATCTCTAAGTCCCACGACTTGAGATTCTTACAGTAAATGATTTCAATAAATGAAACTCTCTCTAAGAGTAGATGAAATAATCACTGAAGTGCAAATGTATCAAAACATATTTAACAAGTAGAAAACTGAAAGAGTAGTTGGAAAACTTGAATGCTTTTTCGTTTTCTGCAGATTGGTTGTTGAGAAGACTTGAATGCAACTCCTTATATATGAAGAGAGCATTAAAAGACCGTTGGATTGAGCAATGTAACCGTTGGAGACATTGGACTAGCTGTTAGGAACACTTAGGTCACTTCTCTCTCTAATCTTCTGTTAATCCAGGTGCACAGGAGTTTATGGTTGACTTCTCTTGGATTAGATCAGTTGGAAGAGAAGCTACTTGATAGGGAAAGAAAACATTAATCTCTTAGCAACGTGTAGAGAATGATTGTCCAAAAGGATGCAAGATTTCTGGACTTTGCAATAAATGCGCTGATGTCACTTTTTGCTTTAAGCTAAATCTTCATTTAATATTATTTAAACCATCTGAAACTCACTGACAAACTGATTAAACATATTTGGGAATAGCAATGAGTGATGATAGGGAGTATTAAGATGAAACATAAAGATTTCGCAAATTCGAGCAATTTGAATTTCAAACTGGGTGACACAAACTCGGGTTTGTTCATCCAAACTGGAGTTTGCAACTTTTCTTTAGAAGCCTAAACAAGAGTTTACAAAACAAAACTCGAGTTTACTTCATCCAGAGAAGAACGTCGCGATTTAATTTCTGAAGCATATTTTGAATAGGAGCAAAACTCGAGTCCATTAGTGACTAACTCGATTTACAAAAGTTCAAAATAGAGGAAAGCTCTAGGCTTGATACAAAAGTTCAAAATAGAGGAAAGCTCTAGGCTTGATACAAAAGTTCAAAATAGAGGAAAGCTCTAGGCTTGATACAAACTCGAGTTTGTAAAACTAAACTCGAGTTTCCTTAATAACTTGAAAACTCTCTGTCAAAAGAAAACTGGAGTTTACTATGCAAAATTGGAGTTTTCTTAAAAAGGGAAACTTAGAGAGTTCTCGGCTAAGTGCAAACTGGAGTTTGTTAACACAAACTCGAGTTTTCTTGAAATTTGAAAAACGTTGAAAAATACTTGGCCAAGAACAAACTGGAGTTTGCAAATCAAAACTAGAGTTTGCTTATGCTTAAAAATTGGAAGCTCTCTGTCTAACATAAACTCGAGTTTCAAAACATAAACTCGAGTTTGCCTTAATTTGAAAAACTTAGAGTGCTCTCTGTATGACACAAACGGAAATACATAAGCTGGAGTTTTGGCTATGTTTAAAAAACTTGAGCTACTCTTTGTCAAGTGCAAACTCGAGTTTTCAAACCTAAACTCAAGTTTGCCTTTAACAGTAAGTTTTTGAACTTACCAAAGACAAACTTCAATTTGAGTTTACAATTGTCAGTTATCATCAAAATACATAGAGAACTAACAAGTTGTTCAAAATATCTGGAAGTTCCAATACTTTCTGTTGATCAATTTCTTTTGGGATCTTCCTTTATTCTTGATCAATTGAGTTTTATTGATTATATTTATGTGGAACGAGATATTGCTTGGTGCTATGATTTTATGCAGGTACATGGATTGATTCCTCTCATCCAAACACCTTCTATACTTGAGCTGAAATGTTATCTCGCGGATCTTAAAAAAATGAGGTGTTTCCTGAACATCAAAAGAGGATATCGCTAGTGCTTTTATGTGACTTACAACCAGACAAGGGAGAGAAGCCAATTATGCTACTTCATTTGAGCCTCCAAGCTTTTAATAGTCTGGTCGTATTCCTTCCTTACACTTTCACTTTCACTTGCATTGCTTCTGTTATTGGTTAGACCTATATTTTACATTGAGGACAATGCATGATTTAAGTGTGGGGGAGGGATTTTGTTCTTACTTTTGGTTTTTTTTTTTAAATGAGAAAAATAAAAACATTTTGGTTTTTGTTCCTTGTTTTCAAGAAAAGAAAGAAAAAAATAAATGTTAAACCGTAAGTTTTAAGTGACTTTAGTATTATGCATTCTTGATTTGAAAGGTGATTGATCATGTTTTGAGTTGATGAACCTAGTGGCAATGAATTTGACTTTGGTGAATTTAGGCTAGTGATTATATTCCTAGTGAGATTTTGAGCCTACATACATGTACTTTTTAGTGTATACCCCTATTTCTTTACTTGATCTAGAATTTGACTTGAATCTTATTTGAGGCCGCATTTTATGCATTTGTATTTATAAAAATGATAAAGGCATTCATTTCATTTTAGCTAGATAAGCCAAAAAGCCTACCATTTTCATGGATATATCCTTTGTTTAGCCCTTTGAGCCTATATTTTTTCCATTTTGTCTACACCCATAGCCAAAAAAGAGAGAGAGAGAAAAATCTCTACCCTTTTGAAAGTCTTGAAAGTTGAAGAGGATTGCATCATATCTAGGGATTATTTTGGAATAGAAGAACATGTATTTTAATTAGGAATTGGTCATTGTCAAGAATATGGTAGGTTATCTTTTTTTAAAAAAAAAAAGAAAAAAGAAAAGAAAAAGAATGATGTGTTGTGTGGATATGTATATATGCGTTGATATAAAAAAAAAAAAAAGGAGAAGAAAACTGTGTTGTAATATATATATATATATATATATATATATAATGTTGCTGCATTTGAATGGAAAGAGAAGAAAATTTGCATCATATACATATATTTGCACATATACTAGTTGATATGTTGCACATGGAATGAAAGAGAAAAAAAAGTAGAGGATATGTTCTTATTTGTTTGAACTTGGGACTGGAGGATGATGTTGATGTGGATTTCATGTATTTGAGTCCATCGCAATACTTATTAACCTGTTTAGGGGGCTGATGCATACTTAAGGTGCACCACTTTTAAATATCCAATCCTCAGTTTGTTTGTTCTTGCTTGACTTGACTCTCTAAATGTAAAAAAGTCTAAATCAATCACTTTCATTCTTGTGCCACTTTTGTATATAATAATAAAGGCTGATGTTTAAATATCATATTTGGTGAGAGAGAACATCTATTTGGCAGTTTGATATGTGTATCTTGTACGTAGAGCCATACTTAATTACCTCGACTGGCTTAGTTACAGGTAATGTAGTGACAAATAAAAGGAAATGGATATACATAGTATACATACATACATACATATGTACTATGACTTAGATATATACATATATAAGTCATATTTACTTGGTGTTAGTATTTGTTAAACTCAAGATTTTATTTCTATAATCATATATGATAAAACATTATGTTTTGGAAAACCATGAGAAACATTAAATATAATGCATTAAAGTATAATTTATATGATTTTTTTTTATAAACTCATAATTTAAAGTGTTAGGATAGCCTCGAGAGTTTAAAATAATTGTAGAGAAATAAGTAATAAATAGTAAAATAATAATAATAATAAAATAAATAAATACTATTATTATTATTACTACTACTACGAAAGGGAATAAGTAATAAAATAGATCAATGAATAATTTTAAATAATATTATTATTTATTAAAAATGGTATTATTATTAAGGGAATTTTATGGATTAATAACCACTTTTAGTCATTTAAAAATTATTCGTGTAGTTAGTTACTTTGCGACGTAAGAAGTGACTAATGACGATATAAACGCTTATAGGCATAACTTGACACCTCTCTTGATCCCAACACCTCCGAACAAAGTTAAGGATTCAAGCTCAATGTGAGTAACTATTATCTTATTAGCTTGTATGTATGTATTCATGTATGACTAACCATGTTTGCTAGATGATTTGTATATGTGTATCCTAGCTATGGATTGGGGCTACGTGTCCTAAAATAGGGATGCAGTCCTTGACCGATAACTGTGGTTACTGTAAGACTTGTTTACTATGAATTATTCTATACTTAACATGTGATATGTTGTTATTTGTATTTCATACTTTCATATAAGATTAATTGCTACCCCCTGGGGTTCATTCATTTGAACTCCAAATCACATGAAAGAGACAGGTAGTGGATCAGGATCAAGCGAAAAGATGTAGTAGTAAGGGTTACGGCAGAAGGAACTTTTTGGAAAAATAAGAGTAGATGGACTGTATTTTATCGTTTATCATTTGCCTATTTTGGATTACTGTATTAGCATCCCACTATGGGATAGATTCAAATCGTGAAAAATTTATCCTCATGTTTTCAACTAAGTTATTTTATTGTGCGCTATAACTCTGATAGATAAAGGCACAATAAGGACGGGTGTCACACTTTGAATATATAAGTTCTTTAGCAATCTTTTTGAACTCAGAGCGTAAAGCAATATATTCAGAAAGTAATTCATTATAAGTAGGTTCATAATCAAATACCTCTTCTTCTCCAAATTCTTCATGAGCAATGAAGCAAATGTTAGTTATTTCCTCTTCTTTACTTTCTTGATTAGAGGAGCTATCTCCCAAATAGCAGATACGCTTTCTTCTTGAAGTTATTGTATATTTTCTTCTTCTTTTCCTTGCCCTTTATTTGAGGACATTCAGATCTGATATGGCCCAGTTTCTCACACTTATAGCAAATGATTTCTTCTTTGTCCTTAAATTCTCATCTGCTGCTTTGTCCTCCTTTCTGAAATCTTGGTTCTTCTTGTAAAATCTTTGAAGCTTTGGACAAACATGCCAAGTTCATCACTATCTTCATCTTCATCTTCATCTTCCTCCTTGACTTCTTTATCTCTCGTGACATTGAAGGCAACTCATTTAGCCTTGTTGTTGATCTCATCAAGGCCTTTCTTGAATTTCATCTTTCCTTCATATTTGGATAGACTTCTGAATAGAGCAGCCACTGATGTCATTGATTCTCATCGAGCTTCTTCGATGGGTGTGACTTTAACTTCCTAATCCTTTGTGAGGATGTTCAAAATTTTCCTCACCTAAGACTTCTGATAATACGTTTTACCCAGGGCTGATAACTGATTAATTAGATGAGTAAATCGTAATTCAAATTTTGTTATGGATTCGCCAGACTTCATACAAAATAGACCGTATTCAGTCACTAGAGTATTGATCTAATTCTCCTTTATACCAGTGGTACCTTCGTGAGCTATTTCTAGGGCCTTCCACATTTCTTTGGCAGTTTTTGGATTGCATATCCGGAAGTATTCCTTCTAACTTAGAGCATTTTGAATCATTAGAATGGCCTTACTATTTATCGTTATTAACCTTATGTCATTTTCATCATATTCTTATTCAAGCTTGGCTAGTGAACTCTATCTTCCCGCTTTGTTGGAAAATAGTCTCCTCGTTCAATTACTTGCCACAAACCATACTCTGAAGCTAGTACGAACACTCTGAACTTTTCTTTCCAGGATGAGTAATGTTTACCATTGAAGTCTGGTGGTCAGTTGATGGATGCACTGTTAGGCAATATTCCTTCCATGGATCCTTCTCGAGATGTAAAGCCTTTAAGAGAAGACCTATGCTCTGATATCAAATGTTAGTTACGGTTAATCACCCAAGAGGGGGGTGAATTGTAAAATTTAAAACAATCTTAACCGATAAATAAATCACGAAGGAGGGTTAGATAGATATCATCGAAGTGTGCACACATATTTATATTGGTTTAGCCTTAACAATGTGGCCTACATCCAGTCCCCAGAATTTCCTACGAGATTTCAACTATATTTTAGAAACTGATTATAATAAGAACAGAGTAATCTCACCAGATTCACTCCCCTTTACAACTTGTAATTGAACAATCGAATTGAAGGTCCCACTACCTTGAAATTTTATAAAACTCAATTGAATAATGGTAACTCTCTCATAGAGTAGATATATAATCGTTGAATAATTGAATATCAGAAAGTATTAATGAGCAAAAGCTTAAGCAATAAATGATATCATTGTTGGTTGTTGGCTCCGAATTGAATGCTCTTTGTATTAGCCGAACGCCATTAATGACTGTTGTTGAAGCTCCAAGCTAGTTGTTAAGAGACTTCAATTGTTCCGTTAGACACATAAGCTTTCCATTAGACATAAACCATCGTCGTTAAAGATTTGAGGATGAGTCGCTTTCGTATTGTCGTCGACAATCTTCATATGACATGCCTTTGGTCAGTAGCTGACTAAGGAGGTGTCACTATCTCTTTCACCATAATAGGTATCTGTAGCAATGATCATTTGACCTGCTCTGAATTCCATTCCGTGTTAGTGCTCTATTTTCTGCAACGTATTTGATGCTCTGACATGTTCATTACTTTTTGATGATTTGCACGAAATCCATTTGTATATAATCTAAAAATCACTAAGCAAATATGGTTAATAGCATTGAGAGTAGTGTTCAGATGGAATTAGATGTTAATAAGATGATTTGAATTTACGAAGGCAAAAAAGATGAAGTGGATGAAGCTTCTGTAAGAACTGTGCTTGAATATAATCTTTGTCTGCTTGAGTAACATTCAAAAACTTTCCTAGAGAAGGCTTAATCAATAGGCTTACTCGAGTAGGAATTAGAACCTGCTCGAGTACTGTTGGTCGATTTCCTTGATGGCAAGTGAACCAGTTGAACAAGTAATAAAGTGTAAGTAGAGTATCGTCCCATAGAGATTGAGATACCGAGAAGTGAAGCTCAACTGCTCTAATAGTTGTATGAATAGAAAGTAAAATCTGATTGGTTTGGGGGGTTTTTGTGGTTATGCTAAATAATAAGAAAGTAAACAGAGTATCGTAGTCGTAAGAAGATATCAGTAGGAAATTAGGTTGAACTCGGAATCATTCTTAAGTATATCAATCCCTCAATTGCTTCACATATTTCTATAGCGTATATACTGCATAGCTTCCGCAATACTACAACATAGATACTAATTACAACGCTATTCAACTAACCCACCACTAGAGTCTATCGAAGCTTCCGCATCCGATACATGTAATCCTAACTTTACTTCTCTCATATGCCTATGGAAATTTTCTAGTTGGATCAACATTACAAAACAAGGTGTTATGGTTATGAGCGGTAGACCCAATTCCTAAAGCCTACAATAATAGGTCAAGCCTTGCACCAGCCTGCCTAGCAATCACTGTTTCTCAGAGGTATAACCCGACTCCTTTTCAGTAAGCCAAGGCCACTAATCTAGCCTTTAGCTTCCACTAATCGACAAGAATTTAATTCACTTATAAGCAAACTGAATTTATTGAGTTAATAACTAGCAATTGGGTTCATTCCAAACTTAAGAAATCATCCTCGCTCAGCTATAGGGAATTTAGTTCATGACTGACGAGGGAAACACAGAACAAATAACAACAAAATGACCCATGATCAAAAGATTAAAATGAAGAAAATAGAAAGCTTGACGAAGTTTCCGACGACGTGGAAGAAGCCCTGTCACGTCACCACTCCACGTCTTCTTCTCTCCGTCTTATTGTTAGGAAGGATGCCGGGTTCTCTTGGAGTTTTCGTACCTTGTGAGCTCTCTCTCTTCTTTCGAGTCTGGCCGTATCTAAATGAGATTAGACTCTCAGCGACTCGACCTCCTTTAGGGTTAGTTTGCTGTTTCCTTATATAATCAAGCTTTCTTGCGGCGTAAGTTCCTGCGGCTGGGCCTTTCCTAATCTGTCGAGATCCAGACGTATCTCTCTTTCCAATCTTAGTATATTGATTCTGCTGATCCTACGGGATTCTTCAAATCTTTTAGTTTCGATCCTCCGCATCTTCTATTCCGTTACGTCAGTAATCTACCTGTCGTTCTCGATCTTCACTATATTTCCTGAAATAATCTTGACAAAAGATCAGAACATATGTCGCATAGCATTGCGTCCTTTACTTTGCTATAACTTTAAAGATGCCTTGTATTGCACTTCGATAAGCTGTCCTGATGCTATAGCATAGTATCAACTTTGCTATACGTTCTTCTCATAAAACCTCGTAACTTGTTCTTTTCTTAGTGCATGTTGAGGATTTGTGTGGAATGCATCCTTAAGTTCCCTGTATAATGAATTAATGCCTTTTTTCCTGGATTTAACATAGTTAAGCTCATATTCACTATTCAATTCTGTCATTTAATACAGGAAAAACATGACATAAATTGTGCTCATCAAGTACCATGCTCGAGTAAGAAGTTCATCGTGCTCAAGCAACATCTGGGAAAAGCAACGAACAATTTGTTAGAATGCATATGCTCAAGTAAGGAATGTTTGTGCTCAAGCAGCATGCTCAAGTACACTTTTCATCGTGTTTGAGTAACATCTGTGAAAACCAAAGAACAACATGATAAAGCTCATATGCTTGAGTACACAAGAGAGATTAGTTTCACAGTAACAATCCTGCTCGAGTAGCCTTAGGACCTTGCTCGAGTACGGTGCTCGAGCAAAGCATTTCCATGCTCCGAGCAAGGAATCATGAATTGTATGCTTTTTTCCTTTGCTCGAGTAACCTGCTGATCTTGCTCGAGTAAATAACTTACTCAAGTAAAACTTCTTTTGTGCTCAGGCACTATGCTTGAGTAAGCTTCTAGACATGCTCGAGTAAGCTCTTGCAATGACTCAAGCAAAGTGATTAGTAATATATTGCTTGAGTAGATTTCTAGGCTTGCTCGAGTAAGAAGTCTGCTTGAGCAATCACTTACTTGCTCGAGCAAACTCTTGCTTGAGTAAGCTAACCTCTGCTCAAGTAAACTTCTTCCTTTTACAATTAACTGATTCAAAACCTTATTCTTTTTACAAGTTTTGTTATCATCAAAACATATAAATTGAGAACATATCTAAGGTGAGATTCAACTGAGAAGACAAAGGGAAGGAGGGCGATGTTGACATGGGATAATAAGTTGCGTAATACGTGGCATTGTATCTTAGGTGTCAAAGCCACGTCAGCTTAATTGAGTCAACTAAAGGTCAAAATTAAACTTTTAACAAAGGGGGGCAACATTGCTACATTTTAAAACATCAAGGGCGACATTGAGACAAAAAAACTTCCATGGCAACATTGCTCTTAGGTCTATACTTCCAAGTTGGATTCGCTACTTAACCCTAAATAATTTAATTTAAATAAAAAAAAGGTATAATATTCATAAAATATGAATAGTACAACTGTCCAACGTGACAAAAATTTATTTAACTAATATGAAATGTAAGATTAGGAAAAAATTTAAATTTGCTATAAATTATACTATTTATATAATGCCTATACAAACTATTTAAAAATGGGTTAAATACCATTTTCCCCATGGAAGTTTAGCCTAAGGAGACTTGGTCAACTTTGCAATTTTTTTGTCTCATTTTTGCCCTTAAATTTAAAAACATGGCAATCTTACCGATCTGTTGATCTTGACCGTTGAATTGTTGCTCTTTTTTGTAAACTTCAAGGGGCAAAATTGCTCCTAAAAAAACCTTTTGGGGGCATATTTGCTCTATTTTGTTAATATTTGGGGCAAAAATGAGACTAAAAAAACTTTTAGGTGACCAGTGTTCTTTAGGCTAAACTTTCATGACAAAAATGGTATTTAACCCTTTAAAAATAAATAAACAAAAGGGCTCAAACATGGGTTGAGAAGGAACATCGGATTTCTGCTCAAGTTAAACTTGCCCCCATGGCCATAAGTTTAAATTACGTTCCTAGTATAAAGATTTTGTTAATACTAGTAGGTAGTAATTCGTAAGATTTCTTTAATTGTTTTTTTAAGTTTAGATGCGTGTCTTACTTTCATAACTCAACTTGCATAAATTTTCTGCATCGGAAAAAAAAAACGTTGATCTTATGAAGCAACACCAACACTTTTTCCGTACAATCTAATCCCAAACGAAAGATAAACTAAAAAAAAAAAGGAATATAGTCCATATATGAAGGATTAGAGATATAATAAAATATAGTGCCACTAATAAGCTTAACTGCTTAGAGTACCTCATTCATTTGTTTTATAGTAACGTGGATCTGTTTGGAAAGGCGTCAGAATACCTAAAAGTTTAGTGACTTGAGGGAAAAAGCTCAATGGGGAAAAAACACAGTTGGATAATGTTTAGATTAACTTGTAAGTGATTGGACTTCTCCCGAAAAACTCCTTCTGATCAGAAACCAAAAATTCCAGCTTGTGAAAAGGATTTGCCTTTTTTTCTTTCAAAGCCATACATTTGCCTTCTTTTTTAAAAAAAAAAAAAAAAAAATTAAATTATAACATGTCTTCGCTTATCTATTTTCTCTTTTGAAAATTGAAAAATTTACCATATTTCCTTTGACTTCTTTTTCCAACATTATTTCCTGAGGAAAATAGTATTTCATATTGAAATAATTTTTAATAAATAAATAAATAATAACTTATATTCATTTTTTTAGTAAAACTATATTCATATTGAATTTGTATTATTTGAACTTATTATACAATTATTTAAATTTACATACTTTTTTTTTATATCCCTCTAATTCAAAATATAAGAGTCAAACTTGTGAATGGTTCCTTTTTATATATATATATATAAGTGCTACTTTACTTTTGTCTCATCACTTAATGTAATTTTTTTCAATTGTAGATCTAACCGCGCCTCACCGTAAAGAAGACGGAGGAAAGGAAAGAAGTGGAATCAGACTCAGTTTCACTAATAAATGATATGTCTCTCTCATCACTTTTTTTTTTTTTCACTTCTTCTCTTTCATATATATTTCCACTCATTCTCACTCACCCACCCACTCCATAAATGAGGTTTTTTTCTTAGAAAAGTAAGTTATATTTTCTTACAAATTTGTTATCTTTAACCAATCTTAACTAACTAATATATAGGAAAAATATCATATAAAAACGGTTGAATTACTCAAATTTTAATTTGAGTCATTGAACTTAATAAATTATAGATTAGGTTATGCATCACAATTAGGGATTTAAAATTTGGCTTAAATTACCTCTATATCCCTTAGTAATTAAAATATCAAAATTGAAAAAATAAAAACAACAAAAACCGCTCCTCTATTTGTGGACGATTAATATGTAGGATTTAATTCCCTCTCAAGCCCTTCTGGAATCTAAGCAACTTTATATGAGATTTTTCCAAACGTAAACCAATAGATCTGTGGTCTGAGAGGTTTCTGCATACAGATGTTTTCACGGTTTCTGGAATATTGGATTTGTTTATCTACCATGGTCAAAAGGTAATCAAGAAGAAGATAGAAATTGGGAAACTTAACAGATAATTGGTCTATTGTAGGTTGAACTTACGTTATTTGATTAAATAATATAGGTACTTTCCGCTGAAAGGTTTCCGGGAGATTGATCTGTTGCGGAGAAAATCGACTATTGAATGAAATTTTCTTTTAGCTCACCTGAGTTCTTTCAAATTCAACGAAAAGTTCTTTCAAATTCAATGAAAATTTTTTCCAATAAATATGTGGTCAGGTTAAAATTCTAGATCATACATGTAAAGTAAATGCCTTTTGATGTTCAATTAAATCCCACGTATTAATCGTCCACAAATAGAGGAGCGGTTTTTGTTGTTTTTGAAGGTGGAATATCACCTAAAGGGGGGGTGAATAGGTGATTATGAAATTCTTTCGCTAATTGCTCAAGACCACTTGAGAGAGAGGCAGAGAGAAGAGCAATGAACACAAGAGGTTATCTTTGGTTCGGTCCAACTCTTGACCTACTTCCGGTCCCTAGAAACACTCGGGATTTCACTATCTCCAAACTTGATTACAGACTCAGAATCTCTCAAGTAATCCTCTCACTAGGACTTACTCCTCTTTACAAGTTGTAACCAAATGACCGTGGACACAATTACACACTCGTAAACAAAGGATGATCCTTTCACTCTCGGACTCACTCCCCCTTACAAGTTGTAATTGATACACCCACACTCAAGATACCTCTATCTTGAGATTTGAACGAATTGTAAAACAAATGATAAAACTCTCTCATAGAGTAGATGAATGATAAACACTGGAGCTCAATAATATCCACAGATATATACAAAATATAAATTAAACGCTTTGATTGCTTTGTCTGTGTATGCGTCGGTTCACCACCTGGTGAATTCAAACCTTCGGGCTTTTATACTAGTTGAAGCTTGAGGACCGTTGAAGGATTTGATTCTGTCTGTTTTAATTTTTGAATATGACTGTTGAGAGTCTTGAATATATCCGTTAGACAGATGATGCATTCGTTGAGGATTTCTCCGTTTGAGTACTTAGGTGGAAGGCACAGAGTTGACATTCTCTTTCATTCTTTCTGTTGTATCCGTTGTGAGATGGCATTAAATGCAAAGTGGAAGAATATCAGAGTAGGCTTTACTGGTTCAGAATATCGGTCTCCGAGAATATCACGATTTAGGTAGCAGCATTTAATGACTTTGACAGCTGAGATTGCTTAATTCAAATCTGTCGGTAATCTATGTCTAAATCATCTGAAAAAAAGCTCATACCGAAGCTTGGTCTGGACTGTGACGGTGATTTTTGTGCCAACTTGAAAAACTCATATCTCCCTCATCTGGACTCCTTTGGACATGAATTTTATATCAAAATGACGCATTGGAAGTCTAGTTTCATATGCCACTGGTTTCGCGTCAATTTGATTCCTGGTTTGGGAGATATCATCGATTTATCGGAGGTCGCCAGAAACAAAGTTGAACAGAGTGTGCTGAAGGACAACCTTGCTCGAGCAAGGGTGATTTTCTTGCTCGAGCAAGAGCGGATTTTGGCTAAAAAATGAGTTTGCTCGAGCATGGCTCCTCTTGTTGCTCGAGCAAGGTACTGTTTGGGCGAAAAATGGGCTGGAAACATGTTGCTCGAGCATGGAAATATTTATGCTCGAGCAAGGCATCTTTGTTTAGGTGAGAAAAAATGCTGAAATTGCATTATGGCCCCAAAACAAACTAGTATTCTTCAAGAAGCTTGAACTTACTTATTTTAACTCCGAATTGATCTGTTCCACCTTCTATTTGATCATAGGAACTTGAATATTGATATTCCCATAATATTCAACAAGTTATTCTTTCTTCAAACTCAGAGCTCTGAAATTACATAAATGCCCTTCAACAAACCAGTATTTATTCGGAAGCTTGAACTTGCTTGTTTTAACTCCGAATTGAGCCGTTCCAACTTCTATTTGATCACAGAACCTTGAATATTGATATTTCCATTATATTTAACAAGTTCTACTTTCTTCAAACTCCATTCTTGATCATTCTTCATAATTTAATTTGGACTAACCTATAATAAACAAAGTAGTTAGTCAATGTATATGATATAAACTTTTTGCTCTAGATATGGCATCAATATAAGACATCATCAAAACTATTCAGAACTAACAGTTTTTATGTTTTCAATTTTGATATTTTAATTACTAAGGGGTATTAAGGTAGTTTGACCCTGTTGAAGTAAGTAACCATGCTATAATTTTAAATCCTTAATTATTGAAAGTGGAGCTATATACCCAAGAGGGGGGTGAATTGGGTATTTTAAAAACTTCTGAAATCTGCTCTGTTTTAGATAACAAAAACAGAGATGAACAGAGAAGAAGGAAGAGTAGCTGGACACAGAGAATTTATACTGGTTCGGTCTTAACACCTTGACCTACATCCAGTCCCCAGACTCTCTGGGTTTTTCACTATCACAAAGATTACACACTCGTACTCAAAGAGTAGTTCTCTCTCTAGAACTCACTCCCCCTTACAAGTTGTAATCAATGAACTCCCAAATCACCAAGTCCCCTTGACTTGTGATTCCTTTCAATAAATGATTTGAGATAAAGACTCTCTCTAAGAGTAGATGATAATAAACACTGAAGCTTATAATGTCAAAAGACGAATACAAGTGGCGAAAGGTAGTTTAGAAACTTGAATGCTTGTGCGTTTTCAGTTGTTGTGGTGGTTGAGAAGAATTGAATGCAGCTCTATTTATAGCTAGACAAAGCATTAATAGACCGTTGCATTAATAATCGACCGTTGGAGATGATCCCGAGAAGTTGTGAGCTACTTAGGTCTTCTTCTCTTTCGAAACTCACTTAGTCCAAATTTGGTTGAATAGTCGAGTTGACTCTCGCAAATTAATCCGTTGGAGAGGATGTTGCTTGATGTAGTAATCATTCTTTAATGCTTTGCAACCGTGTGCAGATGGATTAACCGAGAAGGATGCAAGTTTCGGGTTGAGCATTTAATGTTCGACATCACTTTTGCTTTTACTTTAAACCTTGATAAAACTTACTTGACTCCGTCTCGAAACTCACTAAAAAGAGGATTAAATATATCCAGTACCAATAAGGAATAATCATGGAAAGCATTGAGATCAAACATGAAGGTATAGCGAGAATCATTAAGTTCAAATTTCAAACGGTGACCGAAACACGGAGGTTTGTTCACAAACCTCGAGGTTTGCTCATTTAAGCTTGAACATGTTTTTACATCAAAAACCACAAACACGGAGGTTTATAATTAAACCTCGAGGTTTATAATGTTCCAATTACGAAGGCTCCTTGGGTTTACCTCAAACCTCGAGGTTTGTATAGCAACCTCGAGGTTTCACGTTATGTGTGAAACCCGGCAAATATGCGATGAAGCCAAACACGGAGGTTTCTCAAGGAACCTCGAGGTTTTCAAATGGGTGTAAGTTCATTTGCTCTCGGGTTGCCACAATACTCGAGGTTTTAGGAAATACTCGAGGTTTTGGACAAATGACAAGGTTGTATGATTTGACCCAAAAACACAAACCTGGAGGTTTCTATGGAAACCTCGAGGTTTTCAACTTGTTGGAAAACATTAGCTCTCTGGAAGTTAGAAACCTGGAGGTTTCTGATAATACTCGAGGTTTCACAAATGATTTTCAAATCCTTGGTTTGGCGCCAAGGCATAACCTCGAGGTTTGGAAGTAAACCTCGAGGTTTCACGACTTGGTGTGAAACCGGGTTTTTCCGGAAGATCAAAACCTCGAGGTTTCTCAATAAATCTCGAGGTTTCACATTTATTTGTGAAACCAGGTTTTCTTAAGTTGGAATGCACAACCTTGACACTTCCTCATAAGACCAAACCTCGAGGTTTTCTCGAAACCTCGAGGTTTGCTCTCACTCGGGGATTTCCAACATCCGAGAGCAAATCCTCATTCTTTGTTTACAATTGTTGGCAATCATCAAAATCTCTTCGAGAACCAACAATTATGACGCATAACTTCATCTATAATTTATTAAGTTCGACCCAAATTAGAATTTTAGTAATTCAACTGTCTTTATATGAGATTTTCCCATATATATATATATATATAATATTCAATAAGATTCATACTCTTTTCAATATAAAATATTCAATAAGATTCATACTCTTTTCAGTCATTTTTCATTTCAACTTATTTTTCAAATAATAATCCAAACAAGTTTCAGTTTGAAAAAAAAACATAGTTTTACCACTTCAATCCAAACACAAATTATGTTTACAATCTTACTTTTATCTTATTTTATGTTTATAAAAATCAAATTGAAAAAAATATCACTTCTGTCAACGTTAATCCAAACCTCCACATAATAGGTGAGACTTGAGAGCCTTGTCCTTCCGTACATAATAATAATGAATGTTCAATCATTTTGACTTCACCTTCTGCAATTTTTTTTTCTTATCAGTATAATAGACATATGTTGTGTGTGGAGCCAGGAAATCAGCCGGCCCGTTTAAACCCTGTTCTTTTAAGAGTTGACCTTGTAAATTGGAGCTTCTAGATGAAGTTGGCTCTGCAGAAAGCTGGTCCTAAAGGGCCGAGGGCTTAAAAGGGTCACCTGTTAGGCCCTTTAAATATTTTTTTTTGTTAACTTGACTTGATCATTAAATTTACTAATTTATATATAGTTTGTATTTGTTATAAAGTTATTTATCTATTTAATTACAAATACATAATAACTATACTTTAATTTTACGATTTGGTTTATTATTTGTTGCATATAAAGATTATGGATGTATTCATGATGTAAGAGAATATATTCTTGATATTTTTACCTATGAAGCGAGCCGACTACTCAAGTGAAGCACAATCACATGTCTCTAAAATTGATGATAGTTGCGAAGAAGATGAAAATGATAGTCATCGTACTCATATTTCTTAATGGTAAGCTTATTATGCTTTGTGTGAGTTACTTGTGAACAATAGTCTACTCTTGATTATGAATTAGTGACTACGTTTGTTTACTGCATTAAGCATGTTATGTAAATATTAATGTTGACAACATTGATTTGATAAATTAGATTTTTAATTGTTATATTTTACTAATTATATTTCTTTTGAAAAAAACGCAGGAAAAATAATTTTAATTCATAAAAATATCTTCTCGGACTAGTAGAGCCAGCCCTAACCCCCATGCTCTCTTCTTTGGATCTTGAAAAGCGAGGCGTTTTTCTTACCTTGTCCTTGTAAACCCCGACCCTTCATAGGTCAACTTTGATTCCCAGCTGTAGTTGTGTGTTGTTTTACTAAATCCAACGACAACACGTTAATGGGATAGACAAAACATTTTAGTATTTTGCATATTTCAAAACCCAATCAAGGGTAACCCCACTTCCAAGATTTGATTAGGTGCTAGTTGATTGATTTTTTTTTTTTTGGACAAAATGTAACAACTTAATCTATTTTATCCCCGATAAATTTATAATTTTTGACACATTATCCCTATTAATTGTACATATTAAATATGATTTTTCTTATGACAAAAATATTCTATATTAATTCGCTTGCTTCATAACACAAATGGCATGCTCTATTTATAAACATAGTTTGACACATAGCTTACACTCATATTTACATGACAAATAATAGACAATAAAATTCATGATTATAATGTAAGTATGTTAGATATGATTAGTTTTGATGATGTCTAATATAGATGCCTTTATAAGAGCAAAAAGTTTTGATGATATATTTATCTCCTACATTGACTAACTACTATGTTTAATGTAGATTAGTTCAAGTTGAATTATAGATCAAGAAGGAGATAAGAGATTATAAAAAGAAGAAATTAGAGAAAATGTCAAGTTCAAGAAAAAGAAGAAACATTAAAGAAAGAAGAACTTATCGAAGAGGTTGTCAAGGAAGCAAGATGTCATTCCAAGTTAAATGATGAAGAATGATCAAGTTGGGAGATGGAAGAAGGAAGAACTTGCTGAATGGAATGAAGATATATTTACTCAAGTTCTTATGTTGAAGCTAGAAGCCTCCAAGATCATATGGAAGTTGGAATGACTCAATTCAGAGT
The DNA here is from genome assembly GCA_019022655.1 of Acacia acuminata. NCBI lineage: Eukaryota > Viridiplantae > Streptophyta > Magnoliopsida > Fabales > Fabaceae > Acacia > Acacia acuminata. Next base: position 416,362 of record JAFJYI010000359.1, read on the forward strand.
TAAAACAAGCAAAAATGAGGTTATGGATGAGCAAACTCGAGTCTCCAAGTATTAAACTCGAGTTTACTACCTTGCTGCAGTATTTTGCCTCTCGACATGAACAAACTCGAGTTCAGGACCCCAAACTCGAGTTTAGGACTTCAAACTCGAGAGAGGAATCACAAACTCGAGCCAATAAGTGTCTTCAGCATTTTGGTGTCTCTGGACTAGGCAAACTCGAGCCTATAAGTGCAAACTCGAGTTTACAGCGGTCATCAGCACTTCAGCTCAACTCTGTTTCACGTTCAGCTCTGGCGACGTCTGGTAATTTGATGATATCTCCCAAACCAGAAATCGGATTAAGACGAAACCAGTGGCATATGAAACTAGACCCCAATGCGTCATTGTGATATATAATTCAAGCCAAAAGGAGTTCAGATCAAGGAGATATGAATTTTACAAGTTGTCACAATCATCACCGTCACAGTCAGAACCAAGCTTCAATGATTTGGGTGTATCTCACAAAATACAAATCCAATTGAGCTGAAATTTGTGCCATTGGAAAGCTGACACACAGAGCTTTCCATCAAGAGTTTAATCAACCAAAACTAAGCTCAGACCAGGGAGATATGGCCTTTGCAAGTTGATGGAGTTGCAAACTCGAGTCAGACCAAGTTAGAAGCAACCAAGTCACAGTACTACTAGCAAACTCGAGTTTGCTAGTTACAAACTCGAGCTCGAGAGTTCCAGAGAAGAAATGAACATTTGGAAAAAGCCAAACTCGAGCCTATAAGTGAACAAACTCGAGTTTAGCTCAGACGAGAGAGCAACCAGGTCCCCAAGAACATCCAAACTCGAGCCTATAAGTAACAAACTCGAGTTTGTGGGTTCCAGAGAGCAAACTTTGGTTTTGAAGAGAACCAAACTCGAGTCTATTAGTTGGAAACTCGAGTTTAAACCAACCCGAGAGCATTTCGGTTTTTTAATGTGCGGAAAACCTCGGGTTTGGAAAAACAAACCTCGGGTTTGCATCGATTCGAAATTCAAATTCTACGATTTTGCAAAACCTTCTTGTTTGATCTTAATACTTCCTTGATTAATCTCTAATGTTCCTATATATGTTTAACCACTTTATTGGTGAGTTTCAGATAAATTAGAAGATGTTTATTGAAGGTTTAAAGCAAAAGCAAAAGTGACGTCAAGCACTTTAAAAGCAAAACCCGAGAAAAGTTGCATACTTTTGGGTAATCCCTCTACACACGTTTTGCAAGGATTAATGAATGCTTTCCACATCCAGCAGCTGCCATTCCAACGGATCTATTGTCAAGAAGTCAACTCGAACTTCGCACATTTGGATTAAGCATAAACTAGAGAGAGAAGAAGACCAAAGCTCAACCCAAACCTTGTGCGATATGGGCAACGGCTATAAACGGTCATATGGTGTTCTCTACCTATAAAAGAGGACAAATTCAAGTAGAAAAAACGTGGAGATACAAGCTTACACTTCCAACATGCTGATACTCTGCTCTCACATCATTTACTCTGTTTTTCATGTTTAGATAACTTAGAGAGTGAAGTAATTTGTATTTGATCTTCGGTGTTTATCTATTCACTTCTAAGAAAGAAGATTTATTGTAATCATTCTATCTTTCTCGAGAGTTACTCAAGATTGGGTGATCTTGAGTGGGAACACATTGTGTTGATTACAACTTGTAAGGGGGAGTGAATCCTAGTGAGAGGATTACTTCAAATACGAGTGTGTAATCAAGTGGTGTGTTGATTATAGTTTGTAAGGGGAGTGAATCCTAGTGAGAGGATTACTTGATTCTGAACGTGTAATCAAGTTGAAAGAAGATAGTGGATTGAAAATCCCAAGTGTGGCTTGGGATTTGGACGTAGGTCAAGGATTGGGCCGAACCAAGTATAAATCGGTGTTGCACATTCTCTTCCCTTATCTCTTACATTTCCAAAGCATATATGTTTGAATGTGCATATACATTTAAATGTCGATTATCACTTTATAAAGTTGATTTCAGTGAGTTACGAAAAGATTTTCAAAGAATGTAAGTTTTTATACTTCACCCAATTCACCCCCCCCTCTTGGGTTCAGCCAGTACTTACATTTGGTATCAGAGCTAGGCTCTTGTTTAAAGGACTTAACCGTCTCAAGAGTTTCAATGGCTGATGCTGGGTGTTCCACGTTTTCAAGAGGGTTTGATTTTACTATTCCACCACTTTTCAAAGATATTGATTTTTGGTTTTGGAAAGCTAGAATGACTAGTTTTATCAAAGCAACTGATTTTTATATGTGGAATGTTTTTACAAATGCTTTTGATTTCAAACCAAGAAAGGATTGGATGAGAAAAAGAAATGAAAATGTTTTCATTGAACATTAGAGCAATGAAAATCCTTTATAGTGCATTGAATGAGAAAACGATTATGAGAAAATCAAGTTTTGCTCCAATGCTAAAGATATTTGGGATACTCTTGATTCTATTTATGGTTCTAACAATTGTGTTGAAGTTGAAAGTGTTGACAGTTCATCGAAACTATAAGTTGCGTATCCACAATCGATGAACAATTGGAAGTGGAGAATGAAGAAGGAGAAATCATTGAATACTTCCATGATCCAGTCAACACAAAGGAACAAGAGGAAGAGGATTCCCAAGAAAAGCTCATGGATGATTATGATCAATCATTATCGAAGCCCAAGATGCACATGAGGTAAACAATTCCAATTCTTCTTGTGTAGATAAGAAAAATGTTTTCGAACAATCGCATAGATTTGTTTTTCAACCATTTAGAGATTCTATTTTGAAAAACAAAAATGTTTTCAATCATGCTTTGGAAAATCATATGGGAAGAAAGAATGTACAAATATAGGTCATTTGACATTGCATCCACTTAGCCAGAACATTACTTGCAAAACTGCTCATAATAAGCATCAATCTATTATTTGCAATTATTGTGGAAAATCTGGACATATTTCTTACACATGCTATATTAGGAGAAATTCTAATGTGAGAAATAGATTTGTTTGGGTTCCTAAAGGACAATCAAGGTCCAATACTAACAGTCAAGGACCCAAGTATAAGTGGGTACCAAAATGTCCATCTAGTGCCTTGTGTGTGGATTGATTCCAAAAAGAATGGACATAAGGTACGAGAAGAGGAAGAAGAAGCTAAGAGTTTCTCATGCACCAATGAAGAAGATCATAGTATCTATATCAAGCAAGAAAACTCTCAAGGCACCCATTCTTTGGAACTACAAGGTTTAAACATCAAAGGAAGCAATGGATACAAGCAAGAAGAGTATCATCTACCTCAAGAATGAATTACCACAAAGTACCATTCAACTATCTTGAGGAGAATAAGAAAAGAAGGTTCTCTTGTATCAAGGGAAAAGTTTCTTGAAGTCTTCATCATGTGAGAAAGCATTGCTTCATCCCAAGACTAAATTCAAAAAGACAAAGTATCAACGAATAATAAATTGGGTGAGCAATGCAATCCTTCAAGTACCTAAGGCTAAAGGTATGCAATGGTAAAACCTCTTATGCTATCATCTGAAATAATCATTGAGGTTTTATATTTTGTAACCTTAGGAATGAGCATTGCAAACTATTTGTTTTAAATTGGGTTTTTCACATTCGATATATATTTTAAAACAGATTGCAATGTTCAATAGGTTTAACTCTTTATGCATTCATGATGATTTGAAAAGAAAATATATTTCTTTATGCATGAACTCTGGATTAATTCACTGTGCTTTATTGTTCTGAATTGATTATATTCATAAGAGCATGTGAATTTAATTTTGGTTCCTACAAGCTAACGATGATTGGATCCAAGTAAGGTTGGATACCAAGAAAGAAAAAGATTTATATGGTTTTGTAGGATCAAAGGAAGCTTCTCAAGAATGTAAAATAGAAAAATAATCCAAGTCTTGAGAAAGCTAAATAAGATAAGGTTGATGTTGATGGTGAACCTCGGAAAGTTATCTATATCAATCCATCTCAACCAATCAAGCTTCTATGAGGATAAGAGGAATTACGGTGATATCTAATTCTTACCTCATACTACGATTCATTTTTGGTTTGGTTAAGTTAAAAGTTTTTGAAACTTATTTATTTTCAATCAGCATTTTTACTCTCTAAGCCAAACTCCACAGTATTTACGCAAACCTCCGGTTTGGACTAGAAACCTCCGGTTTGCAATTTGCACCATGAACCTCCGGTTTGCTTCAGGCCAAAAGTTTACCAAAAGTTTTCTAAGTTGAGAGAACTCGAGTTCAAGTTTCTAAACTCGAGTTCGTGCCTTACAGAGAGCAAAATATTTTTGAACTTGAGAAAACCTCCGGTTTGCACTGGAAACCTCCGGTTTATGTTTTAAGAACTACAACTGATTTTTGACATGAACAGTGTCAAACTCGAGCCTGCTCACTTATGAACTCGAGTTTGAGTTTTGTGCAAAATGTATTTCAAAATGAAAACCCGATGGTTGCTCGATAGAAGTCTAAACTCGAGCCTAAAATGCAAACCTCAGGTTTGGTCCTGAAGAAAATTTACAAACCTCAGGTTCTCCATGCAAACCTCAGGTTTGGTCCTGTACAAATTTTACAAACCTCAGGTTTACTACGCAAACCTCCAGTTTGGTCCATACAGAAGGCAAAACTCACCAATTTGTATTTTAAACTTGAGACTACAGTTTCTAAACCTCAGGTTTGCACCTCCAGTGAAAATCCTCAAGAGTTTACAATTGACAAACTCGAGTTTACACTTGGTCAAGAGCTTTCAATGTTTTATAAATAAGCAAACTTGAGACTGCCTTCATGAACCTCCAGTTTGCTTTTCCAAACTCTAGTTTATCTTTCTAAACTCAAGTTTGAGTCAACTATGCTTTTGAAATCATCTTGCTGGAATTTCCATAAACTTCATGTATGATCTATATCTTCCATATCATCAATCACTAACATTCCTAACTGTGTTTAACCAATTTGCTAGTGAATTTTTGATGATCAAACACGTGAATTTGTGCATAACTTTTTGATTTTATATTTTTGAAATGCACAAATCTAAAATTTGTTAGGATTTCAATTCACTCTGTTTTGTGAAGATGCATACAAATGTTTTGAAAACATATCCATACTTCAATTGCATTAAAATGATGTTCAAAACTGGAAGTTAATATTGTATATTGAATGTTGGATATGCTTCAAATTTCTCAAGTTGAGTTTTCCTTATCTTTCACATATTGATTTGGAATTCAATGTGTTGCTTGAACTCTTTAGTTTCATTCTCTAACTAGTTGGACCTCATGTCGAACAAGTTAATCATATATGAGTTTCAAGCTTATCTCTAGAAAAGAATTCAATTTGTGAAAATCTTATGATTTTTAGATAAATCATCATGGTTAAGTTACTCCAAGTTCTATGAATGTTCATTAATGCATTAAATGTTAGTGCATTAACCATTATATGGAATAACTTACTAGGATAATATTATGGAACTCTAGTCATTTGGATTAATGAGTTTGTGCTTCATCGTCCATGAATCCTAGAACTCCTTTTTTTACTCAAATATGTATTTGTTTTCATCCATTTCTGAGTAACTATATTTATATTCTTGCCTTGAATATTCACATACTTCAAGATCTTATCTAGGAAGAGGCTTAGATCAAGATGATGCAGAAGTGTACTAGCCTGATAAGAAGAGCCGCTAGTCACAGAAACTCATCCTTACGCATCAAATCTGGAAGTTCCTCAATATTGATCATATCATCATATATTGGCTAGCCAGTGATGCATCTATGGATTACAGATGTTTATAACTTGAGTAATTACGATATTACTCAAGTGAGGTATTGTATTGTGAAACAATATGCGTATTGTATATCATTATCATGCTAGGCTAATTTGATTTTATTCATTTGGTCCTATCTCATGAAATTTAGTCTGAGTATATTCATTTTCAAAATGATTCTTATGCTTTAAACATTTTTGTTATCATGAAGAGCATAAGTGATTTCTTTATACCAATTTCAATGAATATAAAAGTTCTTAATTCTGAGATATCATGTTGTGAGCAATTATTTTTCCAAACCTCATAACATTTGGTGTCATGTTATTATTTGGTATCATTAAAGAGAGCTTCACATTTTAAGTCATGCATTCATTAAGGGGGAGCTTCACATTCACATGTGTTTCATATCTTAATAGCTCACCTTCTTTATTTGAAGAAAAACCCTTTAAGCATACTCATTTGCATTCATTATCTCTTATTAGTTTTGATGATGAGTTAATTTCACTCTTGAAAATATCTTATATTTTCCTTTCATTATTAGTTGAAAATATCTTTTAGAAAGGAATACTTTGATATCTGGTTGCACTAACAAATCTCTTTTGGAAAGGATGTTTTTAATTTGTAGTTACAACTTTCCTTAATGCAATACAAGGAGATTTGGTTATGTGTTACAACTTTGGTGATCAATCTTTGATGCTGAGATGTGCTCTACATGGATGATCTATGAAGAAAGAGCAAAAGATGGAAGCTGAGTTCTGACCATATTTAGATGTGATAATCTTCAAGAAGCCAGTACTTTCATCTTATTTGCATCATAGGATATTCATGATCCTTCTATTGAGCCTCATCAAAGAATCTCATTCACGACTACTTCATCTCAAGCCAGATCGTTCATCAATTTGCAAAACCAACATGAGCATTTCTAATCCCTATCTTTTTATATTCAGTAGAAATTTTGCACATGTTTGGTATGCATATGCTTTAATTGTGAAAGATGTTTTGAAAACCTCTCCAAATTCTCTCAAATTTGTTTTCATAAAAACAGTCCAAATTGCTTCATATTTAGAATGAAAACAATTTCAATCGGGGAGAGAAAATCAGTTCTTTGACTACTCTTAATCTGGTTTCATATTTGTCTCTTTTAGCATTTCTTCTTTACTTCAACTTTTTGCTAATGACAAATAAGGGGAGAGAATGACAAGAAAAATATGTTGCATTGTTGCTTTTGATATATTTTCATATTCATACATATTTTTCTTAAAGTATTTGCCATCATCAAAAAGGGGGAGAATGTTAGATATGATTAGTTTTGATGATGTCTAATATAGATGCCTTTATAAGAGCAAAAAGTTTTGATGATATATTTATCTCCTACATTGACTAACTACTATGTTTAATGTAGATTAGTTCAAGTTGAATTATAGATCAAGAAGGAGATAAGAGATTATAAAAAGAAGAAATTAGAGAAAATGTCAAGTTCAAGAAAAAGAAGAAACATTAAAGAAAGAAGAACTTACGAGAGGTTGTCAAGGAAGCAAGATGTCATTCCAAGTTAAATGATGAAGAATGATCAAGTTGGGAGATGGGAAGAAGGAAGAACTTGCTGAATGGAATGAAGATATATTTACTCAAGTTCTTATGTTGAAGCTAGAAGCCTCCAAGATCATATGGAAGTTGGAATGACTCAATTCAGAGTTAAAACAAGCAAAAATGAGGTTCTGGATGAGCAAACTCGAGTCTCCAAGTATTAAACTCGAGTTTACTACCTTGCTGCAGTATTTTGCCTCTCTGACATGAACAAACTCGAGTTCAGGACCCCAAACTCGAGTTTAGGACTTCAAACTCGAGAAAGGAATCACAAACTCGAGCCAATAAGTGTCTTCAGCATTTTGGTGTCTCTGGACTAGGCAAACTCGAGCCTATAAGTGCAAACTCGAGTTTACAGCGGTCATCAGCACTTCAGCTCAACTCTGTTTCACGTTCAGCTCTGGCGACGTCTGGTAATTTGATGATATCTCCCAAACCAGAAATCGGATTAAGACGAAACCAGTGGCATATGAAACTAGACCCCCAATGCGTCATTGTGATATATAATTCAAGCCAAAAGGAGTTCAGATCAAGGAGATATGAATTTTACAAGTTGTCACAATCATCACCGTCACAGTCAGAACCAAGCTTCAATGATTTGGGTGTATCTCACAAAATACAAATCCAATTGAGCTGAAATTTGTGCCATTGGAAAGCTGACACACAGAGCTTTCCATCAAGAGTTTAATCAACCAAAACTAAGCTCAGACCAGGGAGATATGGCCTTTCAAGTTGATGGAGTTGCAAACTCGAGTCAGACCAAGTTAGAAGCAACCAAGTCACAGTACTACTAGCAAACTCGAGTTTGCTAGTTACAAACTCGAGCTCGAGAGTTCCAGAGAAGAAATGAACATTTGGAAAAAGCCAAACTCGAGCCTATAAGTGAACAAACTCGAGTTTAGCTCAGACAGAGAGCAACCAGGTCCCCAAGAACATCCAAACTCGAGCCTATAAGTAACAAACTCGAGTTTGTGGGTTCCAGAGAGCAAACTTTGGTTTTGAAGAGAACCAAACTCGAGTCTATTAGTTGGAAACTCGAGTTTAAACCAACCCGAGAGCATTTCAGTTTTTTAATGTGCGGAAAACCTCAGGTTTGGAAAAACAAACCTCAGGTTTGCATCGCTGATTCAGAAATTCAAATTCTACGATTTTGCAAAACCTTCTTGTTTGATCTTAATACTTCCTATGATTAATCTCTAATGTTCCTATATATGTTTAACCACTTTATTGGTGAGTTTCAGATAAATTAGAAGAGTGTTTAGTGAAGGTTTAAAGCAAAAGCAAAAGTGACGTCAGCACTTTAAAAGCAAAACCCAGAAAAGTTGCATACTTTTGGGTAATCCCTCTACACACGTTTGCAACTGATTAATGTCTGCTTTCCACATCCAGCAACTGCCATTCCAACGGATCTATTGTCAAGAAGTCAACTCTGAACTTCTGCACAGCTGGATTAAGCATAAACTAGAGAGAGAAGAAGACCAAAGCTCAACCCAAACCTTGTCTGATATGGGCAACGGCTATAAACGGTCATATGGTGTTCTCTACCTATAAAAGAGGACAGATTCAAGTAGAAAAACGTGGAGATACAAGCTTACACTTCCAACATGCTGATACTCTGCTCTCACATCATTTACTCTCTGTTTTTCATGTTTAGATAACTTAGAGAGTGAAGTAATTTGTATTTGATCTTCAGTGTTTATCTATTCACTTCTAAGAAAGAAGATTTATTGTAATCATTCTATTCTTCTGAGAGTTACTCAAGATTGGGTGATCTTGAGTGGGAACACATTGTGTTGATTACAACTTGTAAGGGGGAGTGAATCCTAGTGAGAGGATTACTTCAAATACAGAGTGTGTAATCAAGTGGTGTGTTGATTATAGTTTGTAAGGGGGAGTGAATCCTAGTGAGAGGATTACTTGATTCTGAACGTGTAATCAAGTTGAAAGAAGATAGTGGATTGAAAATCCCAAGTGTGGCTTGGGAATTTGGACGTAGGTCAAGGATTGGGCCGAACCAAGTATAAATCGTTGCACATTCTCTTCCCTTATCTCTTACATTTCCAGCATATATGTTTGAATGTGCATATACATTTAAATGTTCGATTATCACTTTATAAAGATTTTCAAAGAATTTTTGGGTTCAGTTACAATATTACGTCTTTCTTTAAAAGATTTTCAAAGAATGATAATTTTTTTTTTATACTTCACCCAATTCATTTATAGTCATTCTTGATTACGAAGAAAAATTTGTCAGTTAGTCATATATAAATTATATGCGTGTTTTAATTTAATATTATAGTCATTGGTGAATAATATTTATACCTTTGAACTCAGCCATTGGCCAGCCATCAGTGAGGTTGCATTTGGTGTAGTCAAGACCATTTTGCCTATAATAATTGTACACCTCTCCAAGAAGATACAATAAAAAAAATAGAGATATAGAAACATGCAAGTTAAACTAAATGATAAGAGATAATAAATGGATAACTTATTGGTTGACTGTCTCCTGCATGTGTGGTCTGTGGTCTGGATCCCTACTAAGAGAGTCATAGTACCAAATCTTTTTGTGCAATGGATTTAGCACTATCAACATCCAGTGTCCCTAAGTACAATAATAGATCACACTATCAGGACAATTACAAAAATAAATAAAAACTAATTTAAGTAGAGTTAATAATGTACCTACCCTTGAATTTAAGACACCAAGAAGTAATTGCCCCTTCTGTTTGGTGCCTTCCTAATGGAGTCATCTCCCAGAAATTTTGCTTGAGATTGCTTCACATCTTCTTTCGTGCCCTTAGCTTGGTGCCTGACATTGTCAAAGCGAATGAACTTGATCTTGTCCTGGAGGTCGTCGGGGAGGATGTAAGTATGGTAAGGTTTTGAAATGCAAAATCAACATATCATAATATAATCAAAGTTCTAAGTAGCTAACTATTTAATCACAATTGAAGAAATACCTTATAAAAAGTTGACAGAGCTTGTACTTGCTATCTCCTTACATAGGACCTCATTAACAATCTCTTAGCTTACAAATTCCTTTTGTTACCATTTGTCGAAGAACCCTGTCTCAAATTGGATAATTGGAAACATGTTTGAATTTGAAGCAAAGAACTTGTCAACGAACTTTTGGAGGGACTTCTGGGAAGATTAACTAATGGGCTTATTTCTATGAGAATGGATTCTTCTCAGATTGATCATTGGGTGTAGTATGCTTTCTCTTCTTGGACTTGGTAGGCAGCTTCTTTTGAGTAGAGGCCTTCTTAGTCAGCTTGTCCACTTGAAGTACACAGTAAGGCCACGTAATGTAGGTGCCCATAGCCCCTCCCATTGTATCTTTGTCTTTGGTGGCCACAAGGATCGAATTGATATTGGTATTGATTTGTACCTTCACATGCTCAAGAGGCATAAGCTCGTTATGAATTATGTTATCCTCCGAGAGATTGAACATGCGGCCCACTACTAGCATCAAGGGTTATCAGAAAAACATTCAACTTCTGTTAATCCCCCAACTTCAAAATGAGGAGGTCTACTAATGTCCCTACTCTTAATGGACAACTCTTAAGCAATGCAAGCATACCCCTTTCGCCCTGCCTTGTAAAGATACTTATTATTCTTTACCCTCTCCTTATTCGCCTGGCTTATTATCTTCAAAAATGCATAACACTCCAGTTAGTATTAAATAGATACAGGCACGTCTTATGAATTGCAAATAAGTATTACCACTAGTGCAAAAAAGGGCTTTAAGACCGACGAAAGAGGTATTGTGAGATCGGATCTGTGGACCGGTCTTGTTCCAAAGCGGTCTTAAAAGTCTGTAGAACTTTTAAGACCGGATGAACGACCGGTCTTAAAAATTTAGACCGAACTTTTGAAATATCCGGTCTTAAAAGTGTTTCAAAATAAAAAAAAAGAAAAAGAAAAACCCAAATGAAACAATCGGTCCCAAATCACCAGATCGGAAACATTTTGAATGTCCCTTCGTCATCGCCGACGGAGAACCAAGAGAAGGTTGGAAGCAACACCAACAAGAAAAACAAAAAGAAGAGAAGATTGGAAGCAACGTCAACAAGAAAAATAAAAAAGATGAATACAAAGTCCAGAAATAAGAAAACATAACAAGAAATAGAAATCATTTACCATGGAAGTTGAATTTAAATCAATATAAAATCAGAGGTGAAATTGAAGTCCAGATCTACAAAAAAATCACAAGCTTAAAGCAACCAAATCTGAGCAGGATCCTCTTGTCGATGCTGGCAAAGCTTCAAGCAACCAAAATCAAAGTCCAGATCTGAGCAGGAGCGGTCAAGGTAGGAGCAAACAGACTTAAGCTAGAAGAGATCTGGGTTTGATTTTAAGCCGGATCTGTGCGAAGACGGTGTGGGAGGAGCCATAGATCGAAGAGGAAGGAGCCGCCATCGTCCAGAATCCTTGAAGTAGTACGCTTGCGCCGTTCGAGGATTGGAGTTGATGCCATCACAAAACCCTCGAAGCATCTCATTGCCAACGTTGCCAAGGATCGATTGTGTGGCTCTTAGGATGACTTACAAAGACTGCGAGTAGATTAGAGGAAGAGGATGCCATTCTTGCCGAGGATTTGACCCGTGAGGCTCTTGGGACACTCATTGAATCTATAACTAAGCAAATGTTATATCACCAAGAAGACAAGCACGCTCACGGACTTAACGAGTTTAGCGAATTTAGTTTTTTTAAAAACACTTTTAAGACCGGATGTTTGTAAAAATAGGTCTTAAAAGTATATTTTTAAGACCGCCTTTATAACCCGGTCTTAAAAGTATATTTTTAAGACCGGATCCTTTATAGTCCGGTCTTAAAAGTGTTGTATATATTTACGAAATTGCAACCGGTCATACTTTTAAGACCGGACTATAAAGGATCCAGTCTTAAAAATATACTTTTAAGACCGGTTATAAAGGATCCGGTCTTAAAAATATACTTTTAAGACCTATTTTTACAAACATCCGGTCTTAAAAGTGTTTTATATATTTGTTGGAAATTCAGATTTAATTAGTTAGCATATACGATTATAATGTGCAATTATTTTAATTAAATTGTTAGAGAGATTTTAGGAATTAAGTGAGTAGATCATGGTTTTTTGAATTTCGTAATTATATTCCACGATTATAATCATCTCAATTAAGTTGTTAGAGAGATTTTAGGAATTAAGTGAGTAGATCATGGTTTTTTGAATTTTATAATTATATTCCCGATTGTAATCCCTAGATTATAGTGAACCGCCTGTGTCGAAGATTATTTATTTATTAGCATATGTATATAATTCCAATTAAGCAAAAGAATAAATCATTGTATTTTCGGACTCATTTCTGATTGGCGTCTTCTCACAATATTTACGATACTTTTAAGACCGGATATTATATAATCCAATCTTAAAAGTGTTCTATATATTTACGAAATTGCCACCGGTCATACTTTTAAGACCGGATCTTTTATAGTCCGGTCTTAAAAGTGTTCTATATATTTACGAAAGTGCCACCGGTCATATTTTTAAGATCGGATCCTTTATAATTTGGTCCACAAAGTTCTTTATATTTACGAAATCGCCACGGTCATACTTTTAAGACGATTCTCCATAGTTCGATCTAAATGAGGCGGTCTTAAAGCTCTTTTTTGCACTAGTGTACCTTAAATGACGATTAGCAACATGAGATGAAAAATCTCTCGACTCACAATTTGATCGTGGACAAACATCCTCAAGAAATATTTTCTTATCAACCTCTTTAGGATTCTGCAAATACACCTTCACAATGTATGACAAAATATGTGTAGTGGTTGCTTAACCTTCCTGAGGACAAATTTCTTCACTATGTCATCTATATCATATGCAGACTGCAACGCAATACAATTCAGCTTAACATTTTTTACAAGTGCATAGCAAGTAATTAGCAAGAATATATATCTTACCATGATATTGTCTCAAATAATCTCTATGTACTCATTTTGTCGCCTACGCCAGTTACCCGACGTGATAGGAACATTGGTCCTTGCTGTTGCGCTAATGTAGATGATAAAGTATGATGGCTCAAGAATTTGACCTTGATTGTTCTGTACTACATGATATTTTCTCCCCTTAGACTTTGCTTCATTCACAAAAGTCAAGGCGTAACGACCCCTCCTTACAATATCATGCACTTCTCCTAACACCTATTCATAGGTCAAATTTCTAGCTTGACTAGGGGAAATATTAGTATTAAGGGCGTTATCATTTTTGGAGGAACTAGAACTAGCCATTTTAACTGAAAAACATAACTTATTTAGTTAGACACAGGGAATAGAGCAATGGGTTTTCCAATAAACATGATGCCCACTAGGGTCAAAACTTAGAAAGGCAAGATGAAGTGAAAAAAAAAGAGACTGCAAAATGCATAATGGAGATGCAAAATGCAGAAGAAAAATCATACCTAAAAATAAGAAGAATAGATTACGCGAAGGAATGTGAATTAGCTAGGGCTCCAAAACCTAAAAGTGAGTTATGGAAATCAAAGTAACTCGCGCGGCTATCAGACTAAAGTTCAAAGAAAGCAATGGAAGATGTCGTTTGCCTAAAAGTATTTGTCAACGCTGGAAAATTCAACCAGAGTTGTTTGGTTCCGAGGATGGTGGGTGACATTTGACCAAAGACAAGTATGTTAAGTGTAATAACTTGGGAATGTAAAAAGGCGTGAGATAGCAAGTGTTTTAAAAGACTTGACGAAACTTGCTCACAGTTATAAGTTTAAAACCATTATAAAAGGTGGTCATTTCTTTCTTAATATACAACCGCAATGAATGTTTGAATGAAAGTTCATGATTTTACATTACAATTGTTAGGTTTTGTAAAGAGTGACGACTTTTTCTTAATAACTATTAGGTATCTGACATGGTATTCTAAAAAGTAACAAGTTTGACCTAATAATCATTATGTATTTGATTTTCTTAAATAACTTTTTAAGTTTATTATTCAACCCCATATTACAAACAAAAAATTAAAAAGAAAAAAGAAAATGTGAATAAAGAAACAAAAAATAAAAAATTATGGATGAAGGATATACTGGTTCTTCAGATTCATCATTCTCCTATAATTCGCCCACCTTCTCATTTAGAGAGTGAACGGGAGAAGTCAGTTCCTTCAAGAACTTTTTTCACATGTCTTTACTTCCTCATGTTAACATCGACCGTTCGTTGAAGGTCATAGTTCATGTGGATAAGCCCTTCAATGCTTATAGGTGAATGGCAATAACATTTTAGTTTTACCATAGGGAAATCAAAAGATGATGAATCGAGAAGATCTCTTGTATTTGTCCATGATATCGATGAAGAACAAAAGTCAAAAGCTGGATATGATAAGTTGAAATAGAAGTGAAAAAACGGAGATCATTTTTCAGACTTCTAAATAGAAAGGGTTTCACGGATTATCTTACTGTTGAATGCATCCTTTAGTATTAAAGATCATTTCTTATTATCTAAAGGGTTAAGGTGCAAAAATACACATATGGTTTTCTCAAAAGTGCACCTAACACCAAGTGCTTTTTAGGGGTGCAAAAGTGACTATGTGGTTACAAAGTGGTGCAAAAAACTCATTGACTGTTAGTTTGACTTTTTTGTATTTTTAAGGTTAACATGGATGATGACTCAACTAAATTTTATCTTAACTGGTAGTAGAAAACTGGAGAAACTTTTAGAAAATGGCCCAAATAGTTTTAGAAATTACAGAAAGGCACAACGGCGACGAGGAGGCAGAGATGGGCGGCTCAATGGGTAAGATTGAGATTGGGAGAGAGAAGGAAAATTGGAGAGAGAAAGGATGAACTGTAATTTCCAAAATATCTATGTCATTTTCTGTAATTTTCTCCAGTTCTTTACTGTCAGCTGGGATGAAATTTAGCTCAGTTATCATCCATGTCAGCCTTAAAAATACAAAAAATTCAAACTAACGGTCAATGAGTATTTTTGCTCCATTTTTGTAACTTTATAATCACTTTTACACGTAAAAAAGGACTTGGTGGTAGGTGCACTTTTGAGAAAATCACATATATTTTTTGCATCTTATCCCTTAATTAAATAGATATGGAATGAAAATGGTTTCATAGATTATCTAGTAGAATGTGTCCTTTAGAATGGAAAGGGCTATAGAGCAAACGTGTACTTATAAATTGCCAGGGTTACTAACATAAGTAATTAATAACCGTGAACGTTCCTTGTAAAATGACAAACATTAGTAACAGTTGTTTACTAATAATCATAAAGTATCAATTGTTCTTTTAAATATTTTTGGGCTACTTTTTCCTAACGATTAATTTTCTTAATATTAAAAAAAAATAGTAGTGGTTTTCAATCATCACCACTAATGTTGTACTCCTCCTCCTGCCCCTCCCCCTCACTTGACACATCATCAACGTCAGAGGAAGAAGATGAAGGGTCTGACTGGAAGTGATCATATACAACCTCATTATGATGAAGGATAGGGTTCAACTTCCTATTCAAATTATGGGTGTATATATGTAGCGAAACTCCTTGTGGAGCGGTCAAGGCTAAACAATGTCTGCAGTAGAGCCTCCATTTAAGGAGGAGGCAGAAAAGGAGGAGGAGATGGTTGAAGAGGAGGAGAAGGGGGAGGAGGAAAGTGAGAATGATGAGGAGGAAGAGCTTGTGGAACAAGAGGAGGGCGAATAAAAAGAGCTTTCTGGCATCTAACCATGATAAAGGATAGAAGGACAAGGTCGGTCGATGAATAAAATTACTAAAAACAAAATGAATATGTCAGTTTCAATAGAGTTGAAGTATACTTGGTGTCGGGTCAAACAAGGTTATGAAAATGTGCTTTTTAGAGTTGTTCTTTTACATGTTAATTATGAAAGGTTGTTTTGTTGTTCATATTTCATAGTCAATCGATATAACCATTATGTTTTTGTCTTTATTGATATAAGGTTGGAAGTCGAGTCATTTGTAAGTGTTACATGACGGTTGTCTCGTAAGAACATCATCTTATTAACTACAATCGTTATGTGTATTTTTACAATTTCGCCTCGTAATACATGATGGTGCACATAATTAACCGTTATGTTTTAGTGTTATAGATTCTTTTGTGATCTCTGCCTCAACATACATGATGTTTATTTGTTGTAATTGTTATTTATTAGCGTTATATATATGTGAATCTGTAGTAGTGATTATTTTGAAAAACATACAAAAATGGTGACGTGAATGATGGACAAATAGTTTACTCCCGTCGCTTCTTAATATAGGATGTAATTGGAGTTAACTTTGTTCCTAAACATAGGACTTATTTCTAATTTGTGTTAGGTTTTTTTTTTTAATTACCTCTATTGATACTTTCTAGTGTAAATGTTACATGATGGTTGTCTCGTAAAACCGTCATTTTCTTAACTACAATCGATACGTGCATTTTTACAATTCCGCCTCGCAATACATGACGCTGTGCATAATTAACCGTTAGGTTTTAGTATTATAGATTCTTTTGTGATCTCTGCCTCAACATACATGATGTTTATTCGTTGTCATTGTTATTTATTAGCGTTATATATACGTGAATTTGTAGTAGTGATTATTTTGAAAAACATTATAAAAAAAATGGTGACGTGAATGGTGGACAAATAGTTTACTCCCTTTTCTTTTTAATATAGGATCTAATTGAGGGTTAATCTTGCTCCTAAACATAGGACTTATTTCTAATTTGTGTCAAGTTTTTTTTAATTACCTCTATTGATACTTTCTCGTGTAAATGTTACATGACGGTTGTCTCGTAAGAACTGTCATTTTATAAAGGGTTATGGTGCAAAAATACACATGTGCTTTGGTCAAAGGAGCGCTCAGTAGCAAGTGTTTTTTTTTAGATGCAAGAGTGCACACGTGGTTAAAAATTAGGTGGAAAAATACCGTTTGACGATGACGTGGCATTTCAAAGGTGCAAAAATACACGTGGTTTGTCAACAAGAGTGCCCAACACCAATTATTTTTTTTTAAATTTAATAATTTTACTTCAATTAAAGGAAAATTGTTATTTCTCTAGGTATTTTTCCTAGAAGCCAAATTTTTTTCTTCTAATTTATCATTTTGGGAAGGGGGATTTATGCAATGGGTAAAAATGGTAAAAAATTTATTTCTAATTTATCTTCTTTTTTTTTTTTTTTTTTGAAAAAATCCTTATTAAATTTTCTAATTAATAATTGCTAAATTTTCTCCTTATTTCTTCCCCTCTCGCGATTCTCTCGTTGTTGTCGCTGCCCTCCTCCACCATCACGCTCACCCCTGTTTTCCAAACCTTCACTATCAACTTGGCGTTTGTTGCCTGATCTTCCCACTGCGGAATCCCCACCACAGGAACCCCGCCACCGTCATTCTCACCCCTTTTTTTGTGTTTTTCTTGTCCGGTTTTCTCTTTGGAACCGAGAGTTAAAACTGTAAGATCTAAAATTGAAACTAGAGGTGTTGTGCGTTTTTCGCTTGGATTTTCTTTTGTGGATATAATTTTATTGAATTTAAGGAGCCAGTGAAAAATTTCTCCGATAAGTGGAGATTTGAATGAGGGGTGAAAAGTTTGAGATTATTTTTTTCTTTCTTGGGTGATTTTGGTTTGGAGACTAGATATGTAGATATGAAGCTTAAGTTGGTGTTAAATTCGGCGTCCAGGGAAATAATAATTTCCTTTTAATTAAAATAAAATTATTAAATTAAAACTATTAAATTAAAAAAATTTGGTGTTAGGCACTCTTTTTGACAAACCACATGTGTATTTTTGTACCTTTGAAATGTCACGTCATCGTCCAGTCAGCAAAAAAAGTCAAACTTAATAGTCAAAGTCAAATTTAACAGTCTAACGGTATTTTTGCATCTGATTTGTAACCACATAGTCACTTTTACACCTAAAAAAAGCACTTGCTACTGGGCGCTCCTCTGATAAAAGCACATGTGTATTTTTGTACCTTAACCCTTTTATAAACTACAATCGTTATGTGTGTTTTTGCAATTCTGCCTCACAATACATGATGATGCGCATAATTAACCGTTAGGTTTTAGTGTTATAGATTCTTTTATGATCTCTGTCTTGACATACATGACGTTTATTCGTTATAATTGTTATTTATTAAGCATTATATAGACGTGAATATGTAGTAGTGATTATTTTGAAAAACATACAACAATGTGACTTGAATGATGGAAAAATAGTTTACTCCCTTTGCTTTTTAATATAGGGTCTAATTGAGAGTTAACCTTGTTCCTAAACATAGGACTTATTTCTAATTTGTGTCAATTTTATTATTATTATTATTATCTCTATTGATACTTTCTCAACAATAACCAAATAAGAGAAAGGTGAAAAGAATTAAGCAAAATAATTAGAATGCATAAAAAAATGTCATATTAACTTTATTAATCTAATCACATTAGGTAAATGGGTCTTATATTAAGGATTGGAATGAGTGATAAATTTTCTGCCTCTTCTCTAATTTTATAGAACAAAAAAGAAACAAAACATCATAAAGATCTTCTAATTTTTGTTTTCTTAGAATAAATTTTAGGGTTAAGGTGCAAAAATATACATGTGGTTTTCTCAAAAGTGCACCCAACACCAAGTGCTTTTTTTGGATGCAAAAGTGACTATGTAATTATAAAAGTGGAGCAAAAATACTCATTGATCGTTAGTTTGACTTTTTGGTATTTTTAAGGCCGACATGGATGATGACTCAGCTAAATTTCATCCTAGCTGACAGTAAAGAAGTAGAGAAAATTACAGAAAATGGCGTAGATATTTTGGAAATTACAGTTCAGCCCTTCTCTCTCCAATTCCCCTTCTCTCTCCCAATCCCATATCTTACCCATCCAACCCGCCCATCTCCACCTCTTCACCGTAGTTGCCGCCTTTTTGTAGTTTTCATAACTATCTGGGCCCGTTTCTATAATTTTCTCCAGTTCTCCACTGCCAGCTGGGATGAAATTTAGCTAAGTCATTGTCCATGTTAGCCTTAAAAATACAAAAAAAGTAAAACTAACGGTCAATGTGTATTTTGCTCCACTTTTGTAACCACATAGTCACTTTTTCTCCCAAAAAAGTACTTGGTGTTGGATGCACTTTTGAAAAAACCACATGTGTATTTTTACACCTTAACCTTAAAAATAATGGTGCTGGAAAATGGGACCTTGTTTGATTCTGTCTTTAGTTTTCATGTTCTTAGAATAGTTTTATAAAGTTTTTTTAAACAAGTTTTGGAAAGAAAATGAAAAAAATGTTTAGATGATTGTTCTATAAATCATATTACCATATTACTGCTGGTAATATGATTTATCTCTTATATTTAAGAATTTCATATTTATTACATACCGGTCATTATCGGCTAGTGTTATAATAGTAAGTAATTGGATAAAGTGGGACAAAGGGTGTAGGAAGACAGACTAAAAGGTCTATCCATAGAGACGCATCCAATGGGGGGTCCCTCTCCCACTACATGTGTTTCGTAATAATTAAATAAGAATAGAATTTGGCAATTTGGTGATGAGACCACCAATGGGAAAGAGCTTAAAGACTTGGCCATCTTTCAGCCTAAAAAATAAAATCCATTTTGTTGGTTATATTTTATCAACGATAGTATAATAAGATGTTTCCCTTTCGGTACACTGTTTTGATGCAGATATAGTGGGAAGGTTGAGATCTTGGAAATTGGAGATTCTGTCCTTTACTGTTTGTGTATTCTAGAAGAAGTTAGTGCTGACCATTGAGGAGATTCACCCAAAAGAATTTGTATGCTGTGTGTTTGTGTTCTCAGTTTAAACATCTTAACTGTGTGCTTAAAGATTGGGACCCTCCAAAAGTGTTTATTCACATAAATTGAGACAGAACCCATCTCACATACTTATTTCGTATGCCGTAAATCATATTGAAAAGCAGTTTTTGAAGGCTCCAATTGCTATTCCAAATAAGATAAAGTCTAACAAATGTATGCTTGAAGCTATCCGAATGAGCTTAAAGTTTTCCTATTTGGGGTGGCTGCTGGAGTTGCATTGGCAACAATTCAGGCTTTGAGAGTGCAGGCTGGGGAATTGGTTGTTGTGCAGTATGTTGTTGGTGGATTTTATAACAACTATGGTTAGTTAATAATTTTAACTTGTAGTTTTGTTTGGGGTTTCCAATTGTCTAACAAGTAGATGTATCTGATACAATTATTTTTTGATGTAGGGGGCCAGACATAACATCATATAGTGATGCTCCAATGGTGTTTTTTTGGTGCAGAAATGTCAGAAATGTCGTAAAATAATATAATGAGAAAATTAATTTTTGATCCTTATAGTTTTGACTTGGTCGTAATTCAATCCGTACACTTTGAATCGTGTAACTTAGTTCCTATAATTTTGACTCGATTGTAACTTAGTCCTGAACTTTGACTCACTACAACCAAAGTCCTTATAGTTTTAATCATTTTATAATTTAGTCTTTATGTTCTAAAATAATGATGGGGGATTATATTATAAAATGGTTAAAACTAAAGAGATTGAGTTGTGGTAAGCAAGGTTCAAACCTAGGACCGTCCATCGAACCGGCTGTCGAGAGTGCGGGTTAAGGGTTAGTGGGTCAAACCGGAGTCAGCCCGGGCCTAGACCAGTGAAGCAGACCGGTGAGGTATAAAAAAATGGAAAATATTTAATTTCTCATCACACCAACCTAAATTTGACATACTATATATAATTTCATACTTTGGATCAGTAGCAAAATAAATCAAATCTCCAATACTTGTGACATATTCAGATATCATGCTTAATAAATCATTTGAGACAAAATATTTATAGTAGCAAAATATCAAAAACAAGAATATTCTCACCTTTGATAAACTAATCATCATCATCATTGTAATCAGCATTTACATCACTCAACTCTCTAGGTATTGAGACTTCAGGAGGTGGAGCTGTAGGAGGAAAAGTAAAGGCACTAGAAGGGACATGATCATCATCTAAAGATGGAGGCGCAATACTAAAATCATCATCACCTATATATGAAACAAATAAAATTATTAATACATATGTAAAAGACATAATCATATTATTTTGTATAGGAATATAATCTTATATAATAGAAGAGTTAGTTAGGAACCTCCAAAATCTCTTGCCATTTGTTCAAGTTGAACATGTGTTGCATCTACATCATCAAATTCAGGAGTTGAATCTTCCTCAAGCACCCAAAAGTCAACTTTATCAATTGATTCATAATCAATATGATCATAATTGTCTTTCTTCTTTTTTCAGTTGATTCCTATAATTCCAAAATGATAGAATACCAACATTAATAAAGTGTATATATATCTATATGTAATAAAAGTATAAAACTATAAAACAAGTAATTAAAAGTCAAGTTTACCTAAACTTTAACCTCAAA
Source organism: Acacia acuminata (assembly GCA_019022655.1). Taxonomy (NCBI): domain Eukaryota; kingdom Viridiplantae; phylum Streptophyta; class Magnoliopsida; order Fabales; family Fabaceae; genus Acacia; species Acacia acuminata. Next base: position 438,126 of record JAFJYI010000359.1, read on the forward strand.
TTATAGTTAGTGAAAACCAAATCATTAAGCCTTTGATGCTCCAATCTATTTCTTCTTTTAGTATGAATACGCTCAAACAAGATCCATTTTCTTTCACATCCAAAAGAAGTGGAAGTTTGACTAAGAATGCGTAAAGCAATTTTTTGCAATTGAGGTACTGCACCCCCATAGTACAACCACCAATCATCTGCAAAATAAAATAAAAGACATTTAGTATGTATTATTAATTTCAGATGTCTCAATATGTGCTTTTGAATATGAAAGTCAATGTACTTACGTGGGACTAGTGGTGTTCTTTCACATGAAACTTTAGCAAAAGATTCTTCCCGTTCGCGGTATACACCGATTTGCTTCATCATTGTTACATAATAATCAACATTGTCATTTGAGTTCGCCTCAAACAAATCAATCACAGCTTCCATACATCGATGCTTTCTGACAAAATCAGGACTATACAAAAATGCAGGATTCAACAAATACGCCGCTGCATGAAGTTCAGTTTTCAAATGCTTATCCCAACGACTTTGGATAATATTTGACAAAAGGCTTGTATAGTTCCTTTTTCTTTTGAAACACATCCTTGATCATATTTTTAGCCCTCTGCATGCCTTCATAGACATATGGCATTGAAGGCTTCTCATCCGAATCAACAATTCTCAACAATTTGATCAATGGAGACACAAGTCTCACAATTTGAAAGCAATTGCCCCAAAACCTAAGTTATCTAGAACAATTGCACTGAAAGTTTTTCCGGCTTTAGTGGATGCTAACTTATTTTGCAAAAAATGTTGATCAATAGCCAAAGCTTGTAAGTCATGCTTGTGAGAATATATGCTATGAAGGGTTATAAACGTGGTGGCAAATCTTGTAGTACCAGGATGCACAATTTCTTTCCAACCGGATCTTTTTCTTAGCCATGACAAGAAGGTCAAATGATTATAAGCAAATACAGTGATTTTGGATGCCTTCTTCGCAAGGTCTGAAACATTAGGCATTGATGCAATATCTTTCAAAATCAGATTTAAACAATGAGTAGCACAAGGTGACCAATAGATGGTTTTGTATCTCTCTTTTATTAACCTACCACATGCTACATAGTTTGCAGCATTGTCAGTCACAACGTGAACAATATTTTCTGGACCCACCCACTCAATGACTTCTCTAAACATAAAGAATAGTGTATTGGCATCTTTAATTAGATATGAGGCATCAACTAATTTCACAAAAACCATGCCATGTACAGAATAGACTAAGAAATTAATCAAAGTTCATTGTCTGACATCCGTCCAACCATCAGCCATGAGTGTGCAACCATTTTCTTTCCATTTCGCTCGATGGCTATCAATTAGAAGTTGGCATTCTTTTTTACAATCACCCAACAAGCTAACTCGTACTCATAATAACTAGGGACCTTAAACCCAGGCCCAATTGCGTAGCTTGACATCGATGGCTTTTTGAAACAAAGGACAGTCAATGCATTAAATGGAATGCAATTCGCATAAGCCCATTGAGCAAAAAAAAATTTTGCATTATGTTGAGCTTCTTGACTTGCCCAAGCACTCTTAATGCTTGGTTGAGCACCATGAGTTGTTCTAGGTGCAAAATAATTTTCAACCCCCACGGTGTTAGGTGCTTTCCTCTTTGATACAATCGGTTCTTCACTTTCCTAGCTACATTTCCTTCATCTACATTATCATTATGAACAGGATTTTTCTTTGAACCCTCTACCAAAGATGCTTTCATTCTAACACGTACGTCATGAGCAACCTTTTTACATGAAGTTACTTGCTCACTCACACCAGCTAAATGTTGTTTCAACCTATTTATCCCTCCTTCCCTATAAGTTGAACCACATAATAGGCATGTAAACACGTTTACTTTCCCCTCTTTCTTAAGAGATACATATTCCCAAGCGAGGATCAGTTTTTAAAACTAGATTGTGTGGGAGGATTACTAGACTCGGGAGGATTAGGGGTGGTAGTATTCTAGGTACCTTCATTGTTATTATTTCCCTCCATTAACAGCTTCAGGAATCCAATCCAGACCAAACAAAGCACCATAAGTAGCAAACTCAATAGATATGCCTTCAGGAATCAAAACCAAGCCAAACAGAGCACCACAAGCATACCAAACAGATATGCCTTCAGGAATCAAAACCAAGCCAGACCGAAAAGCAAACCAAGCCTTCGAAATCCAAACCCAAGCTGACAGAGCACAACGAAACGATAATGCAAATCAAGTAATCAACGAGCCAACGAGCACAACAGCTTATATGAACCAGAAAAGGCCAAAACAGAGCCAACCACGAAGCTTCGTAAATCAAAAAAGGAACCCAATCAAACCAATATGACATCCAAAAGAAAAACGTATACACCAGAAAGCAGAAGAGAATGAAGAACAAAGAACTAAAATATTAAAAAATAAATAACTAAAAACCTCGAATTTGGAAGGAATGATGCTCAGAAACGACTAAAGGCACGAACGAAGCTTTGTAAAGGCAAGAACAGCAAGAAATTGAAGAAACTAACAACATTGAGGCAAAATTTCAAAAAAAGAAGTAAAAACCCTAGAATGGGAGTTATCGGACGAAGGGAGACGTTACTTACTAGTGACGGCGCTGAAGAGGGCTTGTCGAGAGGCGCAACCTTGGGCAACGGAGGAGGGCTTGTCGGACGGAGTGAGACATGGTCGGACGGAGGGAGAAAGCATCGATTAAGTTGGAAGAAACGCTGGGCTTGAGAACAATGAACAAGGAGTCGGATGAGGGATGACGCGCTCAGAGTTGGTTTGACAGGGAAGGTTCGAAGATCAGGGAAAATCAAATCAAATCAGTCCCTTTGCCTCCCATTTTTGATGTATTTTTTTTTAAAAAAAAGGCCGACGACGCCGTTTAGCTTGGGCGGGGAAATGAAAAAAATGGTCGAGACCCGGTGACCTTGTGACCGCGGCAGGTTACCCGGTTTTGCAGGGTCGACCGGGTTCACCGGTTCGACTGTTTTCAACCAAACCGGACCGGTTCCACGGCCGGTTGGCCGGTTCCCGGTCTGAACCAGCCGGTCCAGTCCGATTTCACAAACCATGGTGGTAAGTCAAAATTTATAAACTGAGTTATAACCGAATTAAAACTATAGGAACTGAGTTATACTGAGTCAAAGTGTAGGAATTGAGTAACAACCCAGTCAAAACCATAAAGACCAAAAGATTAATTTTCCCTAATATAATTTTTTTTAACCACAAAATCTGAGTATTTCTTTTTCTATAACTATATTCTGGGAATTAAGGCCTTAAATTAGTTAAGGGTGGGTAGTAGGGGAATTGATTTGGTTAGATTAAATTGATATGAAATGGTTAAGTTCATTCTTTCCGTGCAACGCGCATGGAGAAATGAATGCTTGTTTCTCATTACAAAATTTATAATTAAAATGCATAAGAAATTTGTTTGCGGCCCCAAAATAACATATCTTTATTAGGTGCAGCTCTTCTCTAATTGAAAGTAGTATATATTTTTTTTTTATACACATAGTAGGGGGCAGGGTTCGAACCCTGGACATGGGGGAAGGGAGCCAAGCTCCCATACCACTGCGCTACTAAGACGCTGGCTTGAAAGCAGTATATTTTTAACTATGTGATAAATGAAAGACATTTGCACATGACTATATATATGTTGCACCACTGAAAATGAGTTGCACCCACTAAAGGACTTGAAACCTTAGGTACTTTTGGGCAATAACATTTGTAATGAGAGATTTTTCAGCAAGTTTTGCTTGTATTAATTAATTTTAAAGATCAAACAAAATTAATGGTGCTGGAAAATCAGGGTTGTTTGATTGTGCTTTTAGTTTTTATGTTGTTAGACTATTTTTATGAACTCTTTTGAAACAAGTTTTGGAAAGATAAGCCAAAAAATAAATAAATAAATAAATAATCTGTATGCGGGTGATTGTTCTAAAAATCATATTACATCTAGTCATAAGTAAAAGAGCAAGTTTAGACGTGAATATGCGAGAGTGGAGCTAAATCACCAAGAGGGGGTGAATTGGGGATTTTGAAACTTTTTTCGATTTGCTTTATTTTTCGTAAAAGCAAAACGAGAGGTGAACAGAAGATGTAGAGAAGAACAGCTAAACACAAGAATTTATCTTGGTTCGGTCTAACTCCTTGACCTACGTCCGGTCCCCGGACGGACACTGGGATTTCCACTATATTAATTGATTACACACTCGTACTCAAGAGTAATTCTCTCACTAGAATTTACTCCCCCTTACAAGTTGTAATCAATGAACCCAATCACCAAGTCCCGGACTTGTGATACTTTACAATGAATGATTTACAAGTAGAAACTCTCTCTAAGAGTAGATAATGATAAACACCGAAGCTTGTGTATCAAAAGACACAATATAGATGAAAACTGAAAGAATAAGTGTAAGACTTGAATGCAATTCATTTTCAGCAATTGTGGTTGTTGAGAAGAATTGAATGCAACTCTATTTATACTAAGAGTGCATTAAATGACCGTTGTAATCTTGATTATAATCGTTGCCTTCATTAGACAAGGTTCTGGTTCAGTTTAGGTCTTCTTCTCTCTCTAAACTTCACTTAATCCAGTTGGGCAGATGTTTAGAGTTAACTCTCTGCGAATTTGTCCGTTGGAATAGCACTTTGGATGTAGAAATCATTCTTTAATTCTTTGTAGGCGTGTGCAGATGGATTACCCAAAAGTATGCAACTTTCTGGGTTTGCATTTAATGTGCTGACATCACTTTTGCTTTTGCTTTAAACCTTCAATGTACATTCTCTAATCTATCTGAAACTCACCAATAAAGTGGTTAAACTTATCTAGAAACATTAGAGATTAATCATATGAAGTATTAAGATCAAACAAGAAGGTTTCACAAATTCGTCAGATTTGATTTTCAAACTTAGCGTTCAATACTCGAGTATGTTCATTAATACTTGAGTTTGTCAATGTGCACTTAAGTCAATACCTGAGTATTCATTTTGATACTCGAGTATTCTTCTTCCAGAGAGGAATCATCGAGACTTGACCTTTGGACCTTAATGTTGAAATAAGGTAAATACTCGAGTATATAAATCCATACTCGAGTTTTGAACATTTGATATGAAAATAAGTTTAAGTTCAAAACCTTAATACTTGAGTATTGATTTCAATACTTGAGTGTTCAAATCATTGACAAAGAGCAAAGTTCTCTGTATGCCCAATACTCGAGTTTCCAACTCAAAACTCGAGTATGCATTCATTTTGAAAAACTTTGTGAAGTCTTTCCCAAGTCAATACTTGAGTATTGAAATGAATACTTGAGTATTCAATATATGCATAAAACTTGTAGTCTTTCTGTCAGTCCAATACTCGAGTGTCTATACCAATACTCGAGTAATCAAGGAGTTTGAAAACTTTGGTAGAATAATGTCAAGTCAATACTTGAGTTTTCAAATGGATACTTGAGTATTCATAAACAAGTGTTAAGTATAAAAACTTTGTGGAAATCCAATACTCGAGTATGCAAAACCAATACTCGAGTTTTCAAAAGATGAGAAACTTGATGACTCTCTGTATGACCAATACTTGAGTATTCAACTGAATACTTGAGTATTGAGATCTTAAGTCAATGTTGAAATTGTCTCCGTGTGTTCCATACTCGAGTATTCATATGAATACTCGAGTTTGGCTTAAGGTGAAAAACTTGGAGTGCTCTCTGTAAGTCCAATACTCGAGTATTGTGTCCAATACTTGAGTATTGCTTTGTAATGGTTTTTGAGCAATTCTTTGTCAAGTCAATACTCAAGTATTGAGACCAATACTCGAGTTTAGCTTTGACGTAAGTTTTTCAACTTACCAAAGACAAACTTCAATGTGTGTTTACAATTGTTAATTATCATCAAAACACATAGAGAACTAACAAATACTAATTTTTTTCATTTTATTTTTTATGTTTATCATTTTTCTCTAAAATAATTTGTCTAACTTATAAACTGATATATAATTTAATGATACATATATGTATTTCGGAGAGCTCATGTAATATATGTCATAATTAAATAATTTATTTAGCATTATTAATCTCTCCAAATTAATTGAGTAGATCTTATATTAAGAATAATTGAAAGTATTTGAGAAGACTGAGACTAGAGAGTAGAGAATAAAGCTCGACGAGTTCGAGTTTGAGAGTCTTGAGATCAAGCATGTCAAGTGGTGAATAAAGATAGATTGTTCTTACCAACGGGGTTGGTACAAGTGGTAGCGGCTTGTGTCGCTTAAGCAAGGTCTCGAGTTCGAGCCTTGTGAATGCGAAAAGCCCCACCGGGAGACTCACCCACCATAGCCAGGTGTGCTACCCGGGTCGGATTTTGATTAGTCAGGGCGAAGCTCTGGATACCAGATGGGCAACCAAAAAAAAAAGATAGATTGTTCTTAGCCTTTTGCTCAATTTTATAGAACAAAAGTAATTATATAGAATAAAAAAGGAAAAATCCCTTAAAAAGAAAATAACTTTAAAAATATCAATAGATAAAAATGTTGTTTCAAACATTCATAAACAAAAGAGGTATTAATGTCTGGATTGTCATTTTCAAAATTAAAAGAAAATAACTGAATAAAGGCCTCATAAGATCGATAGAGGTCTCACAAGTTCATAAAAGAATTCCACAACTTCCTTAACGAATTTGACAAGTTTCAAATTTGAATTACATTTGATATTCAAACTTGAATTCACATGGGGTTTCACAAATTCGAGACAAGGTTTTCATAAGTTTGGATAAAGTTTTTACAAGTTCTCAAAAGAATTTCAGAACTTCCTTAAAAAATCTCACAAGTTGCAAATTTTGATTCATAATATCGATAAGAGTTTCACAAGTTCATGTATGGTTTTCACAAGTTATCAAAAGAATTTCACAAGTTTCAAATTTTGATTCACAATATTTGATAAGGGTTTCACAAGTTCATATATTGTTTTCACAAGTTATCAAAAGAATTTCACAAGTTTCAAATTTTGGTTCACAAGATCCAATAAGAGTTTCACAAGTTGTAAAAAATGTTTCATAAGTTCAAACAATGTTTTCACAAGTTGTAAATCAAAATTCACATGATCGATAAGGGTTTCATAAGTTCGATAAGGGTTTCACAAGTTCGATAAAGGTTTTACAAGTTTAGATAATGTTTTCACAATTAATTCTGTCAAAGTGAAAATTAAACTCCGAGGGACAATTTTATCATTTCCTTTTGGTTTTGGAAAAGGTGAATTAGGCCCTAACACCTATTTATGGATATTTGAGACACTTTTTTATCTTTTGACATTTTTAAAGTTCTTTTTAAAGGATTTTCCCAATAAAAAATAAGAAAAAATATACAAGTTGTTATGATTTTTTTGAAAAAAAGGATTCCTATTTTTTTATAACACATTTAATCAAAAAATAATTATCAAATAATTATTTTAGTTTTTATTTTAAAAATAAAAATTACTATGAAAATAGGAAGGGAAAATGACACTTAAATACCATATGAATTTCCTAAACTCAAAGAAGCCCATTGAACTTGTGAAAGGACATAGAAGGGATGGGGGCAATTGGGGATATGAAAATTTAAATGTTTTTACTAAAATGCCCCTCTACTCTCTTCCTCAATCTCTCGCTTAGTCTCTCCGTCGTCGTGAGGTTGACTCAACATGATCTTTTCAAATATAGCACCTATCCACTTCTCCAATCTCTTCTTCATTTCCCATTAGCTTCCTTGTTCCTGCTTCATTCTTATTCTATCCATGATTTTGATTTGGCACTTCTCTTCTGGAGCTCCAACTGGAAGTAATTTCCCCGATTTCAAGTTTGCTTTTCTATGCGAATTCATTGGTTCAGTTTGATTGTTTTGCTTAATGAGAATAGCTTGAGTTTTTTGATTCTGCGCATTTTTGAACCAATGATAATGCGCAGAATTAGAAAACTCAAGCTATACAAAAGAAAGTAAAATGCGTGTATTGTATTGTACTCCCTCCGGTTCTAATTATAAGACAACATTTGAGAGTTAGTTTTGGTCCTAATTATAAGACAACATTTTAATTTTTGTCAATTTATTCCTAAAATACCCTTATTTTATTCTCTCAAGTGTATTTAGTTTTTGGTGAGTGTATGTATGTTGATACGTAGATTCTTACTGTAAGTAAAACTTTTAAATTGTTGAATTTTAATTTAGTTATCAATTAGCTGATATTAATTTTCCAAATATATATATATATAGACACATATTTACACACACACACAGATATATGTGTGTGTGTGTGTTTATACATATATGTATATTTGTCTATCTATGTGTGGGTACATATATGTATATGTTTGTGTGTGTTTTTCAATATATGTGTGTGTGTGATTATACATATATGTATATTTGTGCATCTATGTGTGTACATATATGTATATCTTTATGTGTGTTTGTCAATATATATGTATGTGTGTGTGTATATATATATATGTTGTATGTGTTTACACATATATATATATATATATATAATATTGTGTGTGTTTATACATATATGTATATTTGTGTACCTATACATATATGTATATCTTTGTGTGTGTATACAGATATTTATAAATATGTGTGTAAATATATGTACACACACTATAATATACATATATATATATATATATATATATAACAAAATCATTATTTCAATTAGAAAGCGTGTAGAAAGAAAAATTTTAGGTTGGAGAAGTATGTGGTAGGAGTTGTTGATTTACTTTTACTTATGTCATTTTAAATTTATATGAGGGCATTTTAGGAAAATAAGTAAAATTAACTAATTTAACTCTTCTCCTTAATCTCTCCAAAATTGGTTAAATATGTCCTATAATTAGGACCGGAGGGAGTATATTATTTCAACTATTAAATCTTTATCCAGTTGAATGCGCGAAAATGAAAAAAGAAAGTAAAAGTATATTTCTGATTTGAAAGTTTGGATTGGTTTGATGAGTAGATGTTAGTATAAGAATATTGAACATGTTGTGATGAATTTGGTGGAAGAAAGTTAATCTAAGCTGATAATGATCTTGAGCATTTTCTGAGCACAATGAACAAAATTCATCAATTTGGGACGAAAATCGTAATGGGATTAACAAGTTCATCAATGGTTTTCACAAAACCTATAATAGGATTAACAAGTTGGTTACTCAGGTAAAAATATGTCAATGTGGGTTCCCAAAAATCTGAACACTATTAACAAAAATCATAATGAGATTATAAAGGTCATCCATGCGGACGGACCTTGGGATAAATATTTAGGGGGCCAAATGTATATTTATTAATTAATTAAAAATTTTATGATTATATAACATTTTTAAAATATTTAGATTTATAATTAACAATTCTAATGTATAAGATAACATACATGTCTTTAGTATGGATGTCATATCAATTACAAAATGAGAAGATATCATGAAATTCCAAAAGATTGCCTGTTATATAATATATCAAAATATTAAAAGTTAACAATGTAATTTATAATTCAAAATTAATAAAACACTATGCTAAATGGAACAATTAAAAATTACCTTTACTTAAAGTTAACAATGTAATTTTAATATATTAATTTTAATAGACAACAACAGAGATTAGGAATAGGCGTGTTGCTACATTGGATATATTAATGTTAATAGACAAGCTTTGCGAGTTGTTTATATTAATCCTTAAAAAAAAAAAAAAAAAAACCAACTGAACATTTTTTTTTTTTTTTTTTGGGGGCCATGGCCCCTCCTTGTAAGAACCAAGGTCCGTCCTTGCATCCATGGCTTTCAAAAAACTTGTTTTGAATTAAAAAGTTCATTATTGACAACTCCATCTGTGGTTAATACAACTCCTTCTTCTTGTTTTAATAACTCAATTACTATCATTTTTAAAACTCCATAACCTGATTGGACAATAGTAACACAATATAAATATATATGTTTTGTCAACTGCAGATTTTTTACAATGTCATGTCATATATACAAAAGAATACTAATGATTATAAATGAAACTTGGATAAAATTGTGTATTATATCCAACCTTCATTTACATCAGCAAATGCATCTATAAAGTGGTAATTACAACATCATACACCATCTCCAAAAAAATCATATGTTGTGGATTTCTGTATAAAGTCATTTACAAACAAAAAAAAAAAAAAGTAAGATGCAATGCCAAAAAAAAAACACCTAAGCCACCATAAATTGTCATCTCTGATTTGGATTCTTGCATGTCTTCACTGAGTGTCAAGCCTCATGGCATCTGCCACAATGATAAACCTTTTTTTTTTTGAAACTGAGATTCCCATCTTTTTCTTTTCGGTCTACCTGGTGGCCTTGTAGTAATGAGAGGGTCCAAGAAAGTCTTTGTTAGCATATGTGTCACTGTCGGAGCATCAGCACATGGACAACCATGTGTTGCAACTAGCCGCGTGTTGTATGCATAAATTTTCTCTAGTACTGTAGAAAGTTTAAAGCAGTAATCTACAAATTTGTAAACATTGCCATTAAGTAGCTTAATTGTTGCACATGTATGTGAACAAGGTAGTCCACTCATTTTTCATGCTAAACGTGAGCATTTTTTTCCAGGAAGATCTACATTAACATAAATTAAGGCATCACCGCATCTAGTTTCCTCCAAAAAATGGTACTTTCCATATACGCTGCATGTGTATTTTCTACATAATTAACTTGATGCATCAATTTTCATTCAATGTTAGGTCGAACACCATTTTTCTAATTCACCATAGCCATCTTGCTTGCCAAAAACTTTGTAGCCAATTTCTCTCTATCCTCATGTATTAAGATAGACACGGTGTTCTTCCTCTCTTTCATCATCCATGCATTGAACGACTCTGAAATATTAGTGGTTACGTTATCACACCTCTTGAAAGGAAACTTGTTGAGAGCCCATCGAACAATGTCCCCATAAGTCTCAACCCATTGTGCCAATTTTGTGTTGGACATTTTTTATTTTCCCATCACAATAGTAAAGTCCTCATCCAGCCTTACGTACGTAATGGCATCAAGGAGGATGAGTGCAGTCTCCTTGCTATTCCCAGAGGTATGTGTTAGCCATCCATTGATTTTCAGGAACTGTGCACTATAATTTTTCTTTAAATGCCAGTAGCAAAATGCATGTCTCTCGTTGCCAAATATATCTTTTATAGCACCAATAATGGAATTATTCCAATATGACACAATTATTATCACCATTGATCCTGTTATTTGTTTGACATTATTTAGAAACCAAGCCCAATCATCATATGTCTCAATGCTAACAATGGCATATGCTAAGGGAAACATTTCATTGTCTGCATCATATACACAAGCTGACAACATTGTTCCCTTATAAGGGCCACTAAGATGACATCCATCTATATAAAGTATGGACCGGCAACCATCTATAAAACCTTTAATAGAGCAACCATAAGCAATAAATAACCTCTCAAATATGTTATTAGATGACCCTTCCCATTTTTACAACTTTGTCGGGATAACTATCAATGAGTCTGTCACTTATCCAAGGAATTACCATGCAAGAGTCTTCTACTCGACATGTAATTTCCTCAACGCCCTTTCTTTAGCCCTATATGCTTGACGATAGTTCAGTCGCACCTCATACTCTCTATATAAGTGAGCTCAAATTTCATTAGCAGTCTTGTCAATATTTCACCTTAAATCATTCATTACAATTGATGATGTCAAGTTGGACATGGGTGGATGAGAAACAATTAGGTTGTCCTGCGTATGGTGGATGTAATCACTTCTATACGTTTTGATCTTGATCTTTTTCCCCATGAATATGTACTTATGTACCAAGGACAACCACCAACCTTGCACTTCACAATTATCTTTTGTTGATTGTTCTTCACAAATTTGTAGGAAAACATGTGTGAAATGCTATATTTGTATAACGTTTCACGAAGGGTCACATCATTTGCAAAAATCTGTCCCTCTCCCGTAATCAAATCCTTCCATTTTAAATTATTCATTTCCGGTCTGGTTGATGGCACAATTTGCTACAAAATGCTAAAGATGACAACTCTTGACTTTCATTTAACATTTCAGGTGGAGACATAGAAATCCAGCTACACCTCCACAAACTTGATCAATCCTACAACAAACAACAAGTTTTAGGGCTAGTCATGACAATGTTTCAGCCTTTATTCACAACTTATATATATCAAGAAATTTCCATTTCTTAACACAACAAGATTTACACTTCTTGCTTTTCCATTTGACCATTCATTACTAGTAGTCTATTATCATTATTCTCATTTTCTTCAATGTATACATGACCATATTCTTCATTAAACCATATTAAATGATCCACCCCTTCAACATCTACAAATCCACAAATGTATATGTATCTAGGCTAACTTTGAATTTCACGCAAATTTCATAACCTTCTTTTCCAATTAAAGATGATATGATTCTTTGCAAATCCTCATAAGTTGTGCCTTTCTTTATGCATCTTGTTCTTACCCAACTACCAACATACTCACTTTCATCTCCTCCACCATTTATAAACTTCCCCCACATGAAAGAAACAGAATAGATTCTTCCCTGAAGTACTAACCATCTTTAATTACTATCTACAACATAAAGTTAATATTAACAACTTTAATAGACATATTAACAACTACTACGGTAGATATTAACAACTATCTCATATCAGTGTATTGACCCTCAAAATACCTCTATCACATTCAACCATTCTAAAATAAAAAGAATCCCTCTATTTCCATGCCAAAAAACATAGCAACATTTTGTTAACCCTACCCTAAAACATACAATTAGTGTTAACAACTTAAACAATTATATTAACAAATTCAACTGTAGGTATTAACAATTATCCCATGTCCGAGTTTTTACAGCCAAAATACATTCATCACATTCAACCATTCCCACTAAAAAACATACCAATCCCTCTATTTCCATGCCTAAAAATAGAGAAACATTTTATTAACCCTATCTTACAATGATTAAACACCAAGTACAATAGTGATGATGATATCTTGATCAAAATCTTAGCATTACTTACTTAATTCCTAGCCGATAGTAACATAAATGGCCCAAGCTCCAACCTTTTAGCCAGTAAACCTTCAATCTGAACAAACCGAGCATACACAGCCAATAAAAAGAAAACCAACTCAATTGAGCCTCTATCACAGTTGATGAAAGCTGCAACCTCCAAGTCAGTTTTGGGCCTTCAACCTTGATCCTCCACCCTCATGTTCTCTGTTTTTTCCTTTCTTAGTAATCAGAAGCATAGCACGCCAAAACATCTGTCGTTTCTTTCCTCTCTTTTTTTTAAATCTTTGGGGACACCAATGTAATTTTATCTTTTTAAGTAATCACCATCAAGTCCCTAGGGACCTTTCTGATATCAAACTTTTCTTAAGGACTTTTTTGAAATTTGTTTGGTCCCTTAGGACCTTAAAAGGATTTTCCCTAGAAAGAAAGAGGGGTGAATGGTACGATCACGTGAAACTAAAAAGATTAAATAGAAAAAATAAGGAAAATTAAAAAAAAAATAGAGAGGAAAGAAATACGAAGAAAAAAGAGAAAAGGAAAACAGATAAAATAATCCAAATCATATTGGATTGCACCCTCGAACAATTAGTGTTGTAGTTACGAAGGTGACAATAATCATAATAGTATATGCTTTCCTTGGGCACAGAAACGAAACAATAAAAATAGAAGAGAGAGAAAATGAAAAATAATAAGAAAACCAATCATTCAAAATTTTATATTGGATTCACCCTCTAGTCATTGGTGTTGAGGCATCACATGTGTGACACTCGATATTAAGGGTATATGCTTTCCTTGGGGGTATACGGGAAAATAAGATAAACAAAAAGATGAACAATAGAACTCTCTTTAAGCCCCTCTAACCATTCCTCTTGCCTTTTTTTCTAACCCCATTTTCTTGTGTTTTTCTCTCCCAAGTTTTGTGTGTCTTACTTCATCCCTTGCTCTCCTATTTATAGCCTCAAAGTAGGGTTTTTCTTATAAATGCTCCTTCTTTTTTGAATTTTTGTTTTTCTAACTTTTTTTTTTATATTTTCTATTGATAAACTTTCTTAACTTGTCTAATCACCATCAATGAGAGATTTTTTTAAAAAATAAAAATAAAAAATTCTTATACATTTGTCACACAAGCAATTTCCTAATTTAAACCTATCAAAATAAGAGATATTTTTTGTATTTTGTAATATTTTCCCTACAAACAATTTCTTAATTTAAACCAATCAATGAGAGATATTTTTGTATTTTTATATTTCCTCTTTTTCCCTTCTGTAATGACTCCACACTAAATTTCATAATCTAAACATCAATCAACATGAATGAGATGGATTTTTTTAAAATTTGTTAACATTTTTTACAAACCTCAATTGCAAGACAAATCACCATTAAGGATGATTATTTTTCAAGTTTCATTTGCTTATTAATTTATAGGGAAAATTATAATGAAGGACTTAAGAAAAATAATATTTATTAAGAATGATCATAAAAGTGGTAATTATTTTGAAGGATCGGAAATTAAAACATTAAAATAAAAAGACTAAATTACTCTTAATCAGATTTCCTATCTTCTTGTTAATGGAATGTGGAATGATTTTTTCTTACGTGAGAATCTAGAGTAATTGATGGATAATAATAAATAAATATCAATTCAGATAATTCTTTTTCCATTGGAGAATCACTCCAGATTATTATCTTAGAGAAAAGATAGGAAAGATGGAGCTTTTTATGGTTGTAGTGAAAGGAGGGTTTGGTTTCTTTAACCACGTTCTTCTCTCTTGATGGGGTTTTTTCGGGTTAAGAGCCTTTTGCTTTATTTTCTGTTTCTCTGGGAACGGAACAACTAGTAATATTGAATGAATATCATGTACTTTTGGTTGCCTCAGCACAAAAAATATCAGGTCTCACACTGTTGACGGTTGCACAGCGCACGAGGCTTCTTCTGCCACAACCATAAAAAGCTCCATCTTTCCTATCTTTTCTCTAGCATAATAATCCTGGAGTGATTCGCAATGGGAAAAGAATTATTTGAATTGATATCTATTTATTATTATCCACCAATTACTCTAGATTATGATGTAAGAAAAAATTATTCCAGATTCAGTTAATGAGAAGATAGGAAATCTGATTAAGGGTAATTTAGTCTTTTTATTTTAATGTTTTAATTTCTGGTCCTTTAAAATAATTACCACTTTTTTGATCCTTATTAATAAATATTATTTTTCTTAGCTCCTTCATTATAATTTTCCTTAATTTATAAATTTATATGTGTTAGGATTAAGTAGAATTTTTTATTATTTTTGAGTGGGTCCCGAACAAAATAGTGTATCCACAGTAAGTAAATGGATAAGGTGGCACAAAGTGTGTAGGATGACAAAGACTAAAAGGTCTATCCACAAAGAAGCATTGGGGGTCCCTCTCCCAGTTTCATAATATTAAATAGAATAGACTTTGCCATTTTGGTATGAGACCACCAATGGGAAAGAGCTTAACGTCTTGATCATCTTTAAGTCTAAAAAAATAAAATCCATTTTATTTGGTTTGGATAATTTTCTTGAAATTAAGAGGTGAAAGTAGGTGTGGGCAGGGCATACCATGGTGATTGATAGATATAAACCTATTTATATAACTAAAATTGTTTACTGGTAAAAATAAGGGAATTATTACCGCATGCGGTATCTGTACCGCATGCGGTAAATTCTAAAAAACAATCTCAGCCATTTAGACTTTAATTCAACGGTTGAGATCTAAGCAGTGGATGGAAGAGGATATTAAGGCAGTGGACCATAGCTAAATCCATCAAATCTCATATGTTACCCTTATCCAAATTTCCCCCAACCACTCGCACCAGAGAGCTCGAGTAGTCTAGCAATGAAGGGCTTTTCCTTTTCACATGAGAGTAATTTGGTTATTTCACAAAATTCATTTCAGAATAGCTTCTAAAGAATAAAAAAATTTCATATGAATAAAGCCACTCCAAATTTTTTTTTTTTTTTTTTTTGGGAATTAATAAGTTATCGTTTTTTAGTGTTATGATGTATTTCTCCCAATTATCTCAAAGAAGGAGAATGCGCTTGATCTGAATATTTTTATATTATTACTCTTTTCCACACCCAAAGTATCCACTGGTAACGGTGATTAATCCTTCACACCATAAATAATATTGTTATGTTAAACAATGTGATTTCTTTTGTTCCGAAAAACAAAAGCACCCAACCTAGAATAAAAAATATACAAACCAATGGATTTCATTTGCTAGTTGAGAAGTGACACAGTTGACCAAAGCGTCGGCCTTCACCCTAAAAAAGAGGAGGTTCGATACCCGCGGGTCGATATGAGAGTCTCACTGGTGGGCGATCTATAAATACCTCCGTAAATGCTTTTTGAGCCTAAAGACATGCTCTGACTCTGATGGGGTACCGGTGTCTACCCTCACCTAAACCTTTTTTATGTATTATAAAAAAAAAAAAAAAAAAAAAAAAAAAAAAAAGGACTTCATTTTTCTTCCTGATAAAATGTAATTTCATACTAAACCACAAAAGTAAGTAAACCTAGTAAGCATGGCCGTATATCACAGAAAAAGATCATGAAGCTTCTAATGGACCATATGTACAGTGTGATTTAACTGTGTCCTTACGCATGAGTCAAATGCAAATATTAGAGTAGATCAATCGTTATAACTTCACATGGCCTTGTTACCTAACAATATAATAACATGCCAAGAAGTAAGGATTCAATGGAATCATAATAAACAAATATATACTACCTTCGGTTCTTAATATAAGATCCGGTTGACTTCTTTTGAAGAAATCAAAGGAGCTGAATGGATTACTGACAAACACCAAAATACTCAAGGCAAAAAAACGCCACAGTACTAGCGAAGTTGAAGCTTGTGTTATGACATATTCTTCCAAGTGTTCTGCAATAGAAATTAACATAATGTAGCATCAGTTGTCCTCGAAATTAATTAGTGACAATTAATCTCCGATCATGACAATTTTACCACTTTTTAAGCATAATTCCAAGCAAGCACTTGTAGTTCGAATTCATCACAAATATATTCAATTAAGCCCCTTTATGGTTGATAATAACCCTTAAAATACCATGATTTCTCATAGTAAAAATGGATTAGATCACAGTGCTTATGTAGTATCTTTATATGGAAATTTTTTAACAAGTTGATGTATAAAAGGATGTGAGGATAGACTGTTGGTGCAAAAGATAATGTAAAGTTTTTTGAAATGCCAATAGACCAATGCTAAGAGAAGGAGAGAACCACAAATTTTGAAACTCTTGTTGATTTTAATGTGATGTAAACCTTGTTAAAGGTAAGTCAGGTTTATAAACATCAATAAACAGTAATTTATCAGAACTCAAAAAAACAAGTTCCGTGAGTTGCACGGAGTGAAGAAAAATTAATAGTAATAAAGCATGAAAAAAGTATTAATTAATGGCATTCAACGCGTATTTCATATTTTACTGCATTAGTTTACTAATTTTATTGTCTAGATAGCAAATATGTAAATAGAAAGTGGCACAAGTTATGGAAACTATAAATAGTGTAACTTGTTACATGGGACTTTTTGCAATAAAAGGACCCATCATCTATAGAGTACAACTTGTTCTATGAAACTATGCAATGCCCATAATATATTTTCTGTAATTTCTAACAACTTTATCCATGGATTATGACTCCATTTCAACCTCGTTCCCTATCAGATTTCACCTCAGTTGTTTATACGCATAAAACTGAAGAGCAAGAAACCAATTGATCAACATCATTTGATCATGATGATTATGTGAGTAAAATGAGACACACAATGGATCTTCAAAATGAAGATAACAAATAAAACTTTCCCTTTTGGTCATATTCTATGCCACTCATCATCTCCTTGCAAGTCTGTGCCCTGCCCCTAATAATAACCCCTTCCCTATTGCTCCGCCTTGAATACCCAAAACCAGAGCTACAGTGCCTCCTAAGACCATCCATTTCCAGTCTATGCCATGATCCTTTTGTTTTGCACTACTGATCATGACTTCAACTTTCTCTTCCTCTTTATTATTTGCAGGCCCTAAAGAATTCAAGTTTTTCACAGAAGAAAGCTTAGTGGTTATCCTTGCCATAATTGCACATCTTGACAAAGAAGTCTCGGTCTTCCGGTTATTCTGGTAAGATCTCAATCCAGAGTGCATTTTCTTGACAACCCCGGACATTACATGCCGGGCTCCCAACTTCTCCACATCTTTTGGAATCCCCATGTCTTCATAGTGTAAAAGGGTTACCTCGCATGCAGACAATTGACCATCTCCTTTGCGCGATTCAACTGCATGAAGAATCGAAATGCGGCGAATGAAACATAAAGTCTACCAACAAACACTTTACATTATAGTCAACAATATTGGTAACTGCCAAATCTTACCAGGCTTGATGACCCAACTAGAAAAATAGTGCTCTACTCGTCTGGGCTTGTTACGTTTGGGTAAACTTGGATATGGTATCCCCTACAATATGCAACCAAATGTAAGAAACTTCAAGGTAAAGCAGAAAAATCTTTAAGCATTCATGTTTTTCTTTCCAAATTATTACTGTTACTGGTCATAGTAGTATAAATAGTAAAAGCATGTCATTGGAATTCCTAAAAGAATTCAGAGAAATGGACCTTATTGTAAGTAATAATTATGTCTGACTATATGAATGAAATAGGAAATTTTGTGATCCATGGAGGGATTATTAGAATAGCCGAATAGGGATAAAGTTAAGTACAGGGAACAGAATAGCATCTGGTCACTAGAATTGAGAATATTGCCATTGACGGAGTGCGTGGTGCATTCTCAATCATTGTTTTACATCATAGAAAGGTTGTAATATGCAACTAAATATCAAAGCCAGGAACAAAGGAAACCAGAGATGTGTGGTAAGAACCAATGAATACTAAAATGTAAATTTTCACTTATGGAAATATTGGTGGTCCATTAGAAGAAAAACTTCTATGCAGTTTTTATATATTTACTTCCTCCTTCCCTAAATAAAATTCCTAATACAAATTTCTATGAATAATTAATATTTATTTCTCCCTTATAGAAATATAAATTTCCTATCCCAGCCTTGAATTTAAGTAGCTACACTCTTTTCCATGGCATTAAATAGAGGGTAAAAATGGAAAGGAATATTTTTTTTTTTTTTTTCGGTAATACACAGATTTGGATACCTCCTTAATTTGTGTGTTCTTCAACATTATATTACTTGATAGCAAGGATACAAGGAACTGTACTCCAATCCTTCTATTAATTCCACATAAACAGGACAATCTAACTGTCTTAAAATATTTCACCTCAGCTACATAAATTACTTGTAAAAACCAGATAATAGTTTATTACCAAAAATCTGCACAAAAATTACTCAAAATTTGCCATAGTTGAACTAACTTGATAAATTTTAGTTATCTAACCCCTAAGCAGCTAATGCAAACTCATAATTGCAGAGTCTAAAATCCATAATCTTCCACTCCACTCCGCTCCTGTTATGAGCCAGGCAAAAAAATGAATTATATCACTTCTCTCCCCTTCCTTTTTACCCCATGCTTCCAGTGGGAAGCAGCTCTACATAAATTTGGATCTCAATTCTTCCTAACAAAACTTTCAATTATATTATTCTAGACTACATCTTCTAACAAGATGACAGGATCCCAAATTGTTCAACACTTACTTTTATCTTCCATATCATGATGATTAATGCCTCCATTTCTTATTGCTTTGCGCATTAATCATGCTGATTCAGTTGTTCTTATTAAGAATTACGAAGTCCCTCACCCTGGAAGTGTCTTTGAATAAATAATAGTTTTTAATAATACAATAGTGGCAGAAGTTTGCTAAAGTGTCAGGAAAAGAAAGTGAGGTAAAGGTCACAAGATAGGTGAAAATGTTGTCACAACTAGTACCTTTGTAACACAATAGAATGTATTTCCAGCCTCCCATATTCTTCGACCAATTATATATTCTCGGTCACTGCAGAAGAATGGAAACTACAAATAGAAAGATAAAATTAGGAAACAGTGATTGCATAGAACACCAATTATATATTCTCAGTCACTGCAGAAGAATGGAAATTACAAATAGAAAGATAAAATTAGGAAACAGTGATTGCAAAGAACAGATTCATAAGCAACCATCCCGTACTAATACCTTTTTTATCCAATGGGAAACCATGATCCCATTGTGCTGGCATTCCTCCAATATTTTGCAGTAAGCAAGCATATTATCCCATTTAGGGCGAAACTCATCATCCCAGAAGAAATCCCTTACCAGCTCTGGAGTTGCATCTTCAAAGACTGTTTTACTCTGGTAAACTAGAGGGCCTGTCTGATAAGAAATTCAACATCAGATGCATGAATAATTCTAATGTTCTATTAATATATGAGTAAATGATAACTAAAAATCAAAATCATCAATCAACATAGATATAAACTGGCTTGGAACAACTACAAATAAGCAGCAATAGCTCAACTTCATAAATCCACTTTCAACCAAGAGGAAAAGGTGACTGATAGAAAGACTACAAATTCCTCATACATTGAGTGCATGAAGGTTGTCATCAAATAATAGAAGGGAGATGTACAAGGTAAATCTTCAAAATTCAAAATCAGAACCAACCTGAGGTTCATGACGCCAAACTTGATATGACATATTTGGAGTCGAAATCTGCACTAAACTTTGCCAGTCCATCATTCCATTCTTCCCTTCAAGAAGATAAAGGAGATGTTCCAAATCATTCTGATTGACAATATCCTGCTCCTTCTCTCCAATTTTAACGCAAGGCCTAGTAAATGTCGAAAACCCAGTTGTGACACGTAAATAAAAATATAAAATACGAGAACAATAAATTAAGCAGCTATTCTGCACATAGGAAAATTAATTACAGAGGGATAAGAAATTGATTAACAACAAAACCTCAATTCACTGATTAGAGAGTAACATAGATGATGATCGGTGTCTGAATACAAAGAACATTCACAGTCTAACACGCCCAAAAGATAAGAAGGATGGCTTAGAAAAAGATTATCCAGACCCGGAGATCAAAGTGCACAGCGTAGAACAGAGTAAATTTGACTAATCAATAATCCATGACAAAAAAGGAAAAATTTCAAACATAGCATAGAACAGAGTAAATTTGACTAAATACTCAATTAAAACACAGTAACCAGTAAAAGATATCGAGAATTTAGAACCTACCCAGCAACCTCACTGCTTTCCTCCTCCGTCCCCGCCGCCACATTCCCTGATTGCGAGGGCAACTCAGCTTGACCTTTTCCATTTCCTCTAAAATTCGACCAAATAGTGCGGCAAACGGAGAACGCAGATAGTGCAGTGAATGCCAACCAGAGCCGACGAGCTCCAAAGCCCGGCGGAGCCGTCCAGAGTAGCCGGAACTTACTCCGAAAACCGATGAACACGATACTAGTCCATCGTGGCCGCCACGACCAACCAATGACTAAACCAATCATCACAGCTAACCAAATCGGGACTGCGCATAGCAAGATGTCAACGAATGTCTCGATTATCGAGGGTTTCTTGAAAAATTCCACAGGATCGAAGAAAGACTCGCCCATTTCTTCGACTCAGGAAACTTTCCCTCTCTCTCACACTGAACAAGAAAAGAATCGAATCAAACTACACGGATCGCCTCTTTGGTACCGACTATGACGAGGCAGAGGGGGAAGAATTTTCTAGGGAGAGAAACAAGTTCTATAGGGAGAGAGAAAGCGGAGGTTGGCGGTTGATCTTGGAGATGACGACGAAATGACGTGTAAGAAGATCGGACCGTCAATGTTTTTTGAATTTGAATATCACGTGCGGTGAAGAGTGATGTGGGCCCACGCGTTCACCAAACGACCGTCTACTAGGCATGTCCAAAGACCGGGCCAGACCGGGTTAGAGGTCAACCCGAGGTCTGGCCCGATATGAGCTTGGGCTGAAAAAATCAGCCCGAGGTCTGGTCCGGTCTGGTACCAGCCCGACCTCGGGCCGGGACCGGACCGGATACTGACGCCTTGGACCGCAGGGTCAGGCAGTCCAGTTTTTTTTTCTAGTTTTTTTTTTCCCAGTTTTTTTTTTTTTCTTGGGATGCAATATTTTAGCTCTAATTTCACTCGACTTCCCAAAATAATAAAAAATAACATAGTGAAAAGTGATTCCTATAAATTAAAGAAAGCATATTAGGATGTCCAGACTAAGGTGAAGCCGTTCAATGTAGTGGTGATTTACCAAAAAAAAAAAAAAGGACCTCGGTCGGGATCGACCACCCAGTGGGGTCTAAGCCCTGGACCAAGTCCGGCCAAATTCACCCGAAGCAGTTTGGTCCGTCCGGTCCGGTCAAATTGTCCTGGACCAATTTTTTTTCATTCTAGGGGACCGGGTCGGGCCAGGTTGGGATCGACCAACTGGACTTCGGGTTTTTTGGACAACCCTACCGTCTACAAATGGCGGGTTCGCTGTTTGATCTGAATATTGGGTAAGTGAAATGCACGCTTCAACTAGCGCGTGAGATGTTGTTGACGATGAGGCAACTGGTAATGGATAAAATTTCAAACAGTGTTTTTTTTTTTTTTTTGATCTTTTCTTCTTTTTTGTTGATCAATTTCAAACAGTGTTCGTTTAAAGTATGGTAGTTATTTTCTTTTTGGGGTCGAAAGTAGTACGAGTAGTTACTTTTGAGATCCGATCACCGAAAAAATTGGCCTGATATGGTTCTGGGATCAGTTGCTCCAAATGGTTGCTTAGGATTACCACCCTAATCATAGGATTGAGTATAGAACCCACAATCCAGTGAGCCTACCCACACTCTAATATAATTAACCTATTTTGAGCCCGCCCAGCTCACAACGGATTGGGTTAAAACCTACCAATTTAATACTTAAATCAGCAGGCTTCGAGCTGCCCATACCCACACACACACACACTATTGAACAATAATGCGTCACATTGTCATGAAATACTCATTCCCCATTTGACCATTTCCCCACTTGAAATTTGAACATCAAAATTATGTTATGATGACATTTGTCTAAATTTAGGTTCTTTTGAGTGAATTATTATTATTGAATTTTGAAGATTCATATTTTAGAATTTAGAATGATAAATTTGAATAAATACTTAATACTTATATATGTTTTTCTCCAAAACAATAAAATAAAATAAACTTGTCAAATATAAATGGTTACCCAAAACCCAGTTTGCTTGCCTATTTATATGCTAACCCGTTTAACATAGGTTTAAATGGGTTGAGGTACAGGTATGGGTTTTAAAGTTAAATGGATGGGTTATGGGATTAGGCATGGGCTGCCCAACCCACCACCTATTGCTTTGCCCTACCTAACTATACAATTAAGGAAACCTGACTAGTTAGTCTTTACAATTTCACCTAATTTTTAATTAGATCCTTGTAGCTATTTTATTGGGTTCTTACCGTTTTGTCAATTATTTTGGTAAAAAAAAAAAAAAATCAAATCTATATGTATTATTAGTAAGGTTACCAAACTCATAAGTTTAAATAAACTTATCACAGTGAAATAAACGTGTATCATAAACTCGAATCGTAAACTTGTAAGAGTTCATTTTTATTACTGAATAGGTATTTATAGTGTATAGTTAAATGATTAAAACATTAAAAAAAATGATCTAAGTATATTTTAGCAAAGGATACCCATGAAAGAAAAAGATTTAAATCCAAATAATTGAAATGAAGTAAGTTAACATTCATAATGTATCATGCTTAACAAAGGAATTTATATAAAATTCATATACGAAGCCATTGAGTATAATCAAATAAATAAAATTAACACGAGTTTAAGATAAGTTAACATAGTTTTGTAAGTTAGAAACGTAAGAATAGTAAATACAATGTGTAAACTTGTGAGTTTATATGAATTTACGACTAGCACAAGTTTATAAATGATTCGACTTGATTTTATAATATAAAAACATAACAACAATACATTTAAAGAGTTAGCTCAAGTTCTTGAGTTTGACAATTAATAGTATCTCAACTCAATTTGATAATTAGAATTCATATGGATGTGAAATGCATCGTGTAAGTTATTACGAAATACAAAATATAGATCTTTTTTTAATAAATAAAATGATGGAAAAAAATTAGTTATTATCAACATAATAAAAATATTTTGTTCATAATTATATCCGTGCATCTATACATAATGTATAATATATTTTATTTTAATTTTATGTAGATTCATATGGAAAAATTAATTCAGATGTATCCTTAGTGGGATTCACATCATCAACTACTAATATTGGTTTTTCCCCTATTAATAAATAATAAATATAGACACTAATATGTATAATTTAAAAAATTATAAGGATCCAATAAAAAACTATAAGAAATTTATTTAAAAAGAGTTAAAATTATACGGTAGTTACATACTCCCTCCTGTCCAAAATATAAGATAAAGTTACTTTTTTAGGAAGATTAAGGAACCTAATTAAATTATTTTAGAGTATTGTTCTGGTGTAGAACGTAACTGTCCAGTCGGGGACTGGTACTTTGATGTTGGGATCAAAGGTCTCTCTCCGATATCTAATGTGGAGATATCCGGAGGAGGTAGGGATCACTGTACACAATATTGGGGGTGAGGTGTGCACGGTAATAGCTGAAGGTAATAGGTCCGAGTTAGAACGTGTACACCTTAGTGGTAGACCTCTCGTTTTTATAGAGGCGGTGGTGGCGGATATCCCTGCTCCGATATCCGGGGGCGAGCATCTCGGGATTATATCACGTGGGGCTGGGTCCGGATCTTCCTATAATCTTGGTAGATACGGATATATCGGATTAGTTACGCTATCGACCCCTTAGGATTGCTCTAAGCACGTGTCAGTCCCGGCTATGCCCCTACTTGGGCCATCACTCGGACTTGGGCTTTGGGCCGGTCTTATTAGCGGTCCGTAACAGTTGCCCTTTGAGCTCGGTAGGTCGGTAATTCCGGCCGCCGAGATGTCCCATATCCGTGCTGGCTTCACTGGCCGAGCTACGCCAAGCTTTCGTCCTTCCGAGGTGAAACTTTAGGGGCCGAGGTTGACTATTTGGGTGATTTATCCGAGGCTTTGCTCGATGAATATTTCCGAACCGGGGACGTATGAGTCTTACTGAGTTGCTCTCGGCTATGCCGGTTGGTAACAACGAATTCATGCTATTCGATGGGGGGCTTTCCATATTCGCCATCATTGCCCCCTCGACACTGGCGATTCGGCGTTGGCGGGCGTCCGCAACCGCCATCGCACTCCGAGGCGTTGATCTTCGTGCGCATTTAATGTTTTCTCGCACACGCGACACGCCATCTCCTTTCTCGGGGTGAAAAGACGCTTCGCCCCCGTCACTTCAACTTCCCCGAGCCTATACGAATCATCTTTCCCTCCATTTTCTCCACTTCACTATTTTCGTCGTCTTTGCCGGTTTCCTCGCTCTCTACCATTTTCTCGCGATTGCCTGCTCCCACGATCTTTCACTTTTACTCGCGACTCACTCCTTCTCCATTACTTCGGTATATTGCTTCTCCCGCTTTTTTTGGTATTACTTGTTAATCCTGTTTATTTTGATCGATTATTTATCCGTCGTGGTGGGGATTTTCGGGTAAACCTCCTCTATAGCTTCTTTCTCCGTTTCATAAGTCGAAATCCCTCTTCAACCTACCTTGTAGCCATAACATTTCTTTTATCGATCCTTCGCCTTGTTTCACCTTCTTCACATACCCTTTTCTGCCTTTATAGGTTCCTGTTCTTTTGCAAAATGGTTGGGAGTGATCGCTTTCCCCCTTCTAACCCATCATTAACTCCTGAGGAAGAAGAAGCCTTACGTCTTCGTTATCCTCGAACCTCCTTTTGGCTTCTCGGTTCGAACTTTCCGAGCGGAGAATCGGCGTCCATGCTAAGAGGAGGATCCGGTCAACGGAGTGCATCGTGGTCCCGATCCGTCCGTGCCGGCCGGTAACGACGACGTCTCGTGCCACGACGAGGCCGCTTCAAGTATCCCGCTTGAAATTGCTGGACCGAGTAGTATGGCTCGTGCCGAGGATGATGCTTGGTCCGCTCGGCCCCTTAACTTCTATCGTTCGTCCCGGCTCCTGGTTCGAATTCCCATCCGACAGGTATTTCGGCCCCGCCGGGATTGTCTTGCCGAGAGCTCCTTCCTCATCGCCGGGGCCAAGATTCCCAAGCTTCATCTATTTTAGGTTCTTGCCGCCATCTGGCTTTTTCGAATCCTTCTTCTGGCAATCTCCGTCCCCCGAGTCCGCTTGTTTTACCGCCTGACAATATAACTCATTCAGGTATTTTTTCTCTTGCTGATCCCGGCATTTTTATTTTGCTTATAGGTGAATGGCTTCACAGTCTTCTCCACCCAGCACTCAATCCGACGCCGGGGAGTCGAACTCTTCGAGTCCTCCCGAGGCGCTATGTAGGCAGTATCCCTGGGTATCCCACGATATCCTGAGGACTCGGTCGTTGATGTCCAAGGCCGACATTGCACGGCTTAAGCTTCCGTAATGGAAGGTGTAAGGTCGATCCTCCGGATGAGGGTGAACCGGTATGCGCTACTCGGTCAATTGGGCGTACCAACTTCTTCTTCTTCTACCGAGATTACTCCGACCCGAGTGAAAGTTCAATTTCCATTTAGCCGGTTTCAAATGTCGGCGCCGATGGCTCTAAGGCCGGCACCCTCTCAACTTCATCCCAACGGATGGGCCTATTTGGTGGCCTTTGAGCGCCCGTGCTCTTCCTTCCTGAGTCCTATTCCTTGCACGACCTCGTTATTTTTTCATTACTTCGGCCCTTTCACATCCCGGACGTCTAAGGAGGACGAGAAAGTGAAGGGACTGGTTTCCCTACGTGTGGATCCGGACCGGAAGATAATGAGCGCCTTCTCCGACTCCTTTAAGCACTTTAAGACGGCGTTCTTTAAAGTCGAGGCCGAACCCGGAGGCGGCCCCTGGTTTTTGAAAGGTCCCGAGGGGGAGGACGTGGAGTGGGAGTTTCCTCTTTACGGAACGACACCCATTATGACCTCAATCCCTCTTCGTATCGATACAACCGATGACCTTTCCCCGAAGAGGCCGCTTGTATACCTCGGCTTACCGCCTATGTTGAGAGATACGGGATTCGGAGTGCCGCTTTCTTTATTAACGGGGTTGGGGCTGAGCCCGAGTTTTTTGATTGTATGGTTCCACGGCTGCGTAATTACTATGCTTTTGATTTTCTTTCAACGTACGTATACTTATCGCCATTTCCTTTGTTTTGCAGCTCAAGACATGTCGGAACTTCCCCGATACCTGTCGCTTGTGAACCCGACAGTGGCCGCACCAACTCGTAAGCGTCCTTCCTCAGGTTCCGAAAAGGAAAAGTCTAAGGCGGCCTCTGGATCGTCAAAGGCCAAGAAGACCAAGGCCTCGGACACTCCTTGCTCTAGGCGTTCCGCACTCCCTCCGGATATGCCCCGCCCTTCAACAACCGCACCTGAAGCCTCTGCCCCCAAAACAATCGAAACTGCCCCGGTTGCTACAGCTATTGAAGGTTCTGATCCGGCCTCGACCGCCCCTCATGAATCATGTTCGGATCCGGATTTGACAGCTGCAAGAGGTAAAGGAACCGTTTTGTCGACTCCCCTCGTAGCCGCCCTCCTCTCCGACAAACCGCCACCGCACGTCCGTGCAAGGGGACTTTCATTAACCGAGTGTCGCCTTTCTTCCGCCGACAAAATTTATGAATGGAGTTCCTTTGTCGGCCATGGATACGTCGATCATAAATGAGGCTCAAAGGTTCCTATGCAAATCCATCGGTCTTCATCAAGCCCTACTTATGCTGAAGGAGAAGCACGTTGCCTCCGAGGTAGAAAATCGGCCCGAGACGTGCCGAGGAAGAGGCCTTGTCCGAGCCAAGGCCGCGGAAGAGGAAGCGGCTCGAGCCAAGGTTCGCCGGACAAGTAAAGGCTTTGGAGAAGGATATAGCGGTCGCCGAGCCGGGGCGATAAAGTAGCTGCGTTGGAGGACGAGCTTCTTTGTTGCCAAAGCGTCTTGTGGTAAAGCGACCGAGGAGCTTCGATGACGAAAGAGTCATTGGATAAGAAGACATCGGACTATGATCGTCTTGAAGGCCCCGGATGATGACTGGATGCCGTGAAGACGGTCAGCGGCAACGAGGCGATCCGGCCGTCGAGCTTGGGTCGGTAAAGAGAAAAACTTGCCGCCGAGCGCCAAGCCAATGTGGAATCTCTCGGAGACTCTCCATGAGGCAGCAAGAGAATGCTTTAAAATGGCCTTGGATCAAATCCAGATCTTGAATCCTGCCGACCTTGAACGTCGACGGTTATCATTACCGAGCCTATGTTAGGGACGGCATATTTTACCCGGCTCCTCCTTCTCCGAATCCCTTCCTGGAAGATGAATCAATATCTCTCGGAGATGAGGATGATGCAGAGCGGGTAGCTGAGGAACGAGTAGAAGGCGCGTCATTGGATCCCGAGGCCGACTCGGGACATGCCGAGAGGCTACATCCGTCGGGCCGGGGCCCTCGAACAATGCCGCCTCCTAGCTTCTTTCACTCCGCCGTAATGCCTTATTTCGTTTCCCAATATGAATTTCTCAGGCGTCGTGCGGTTTATAAATACTTTTATGATAAAGTAAGTTTTATACATTTGGTATTGAATGAATTCTACACATAGTTAGAGATTCGTCGGCGCAAGGGGTGCCGAGCTATGCATTCTACCAGACGTGAAGTCTGGGAATGAATGGTAGGGTTGTCGATTTTAACCGTATGTGGTATTAACCTAACCGCGCTACCGTGTTCCGGAGCCGTTGGCCGGGATAATAACCGAGGTAAGGGCGAATTGTCACTTGTTTAAACGCGGTGTCCGTAACGCACAACTTAAACATTTTGACTCGATCGGGGTCGGAATGACAACTCGAATGCTTAAATCGGGGCGAGCGTTGACATGTCAATTTCGCGAAGGCCAATAAAAGGCAATTTCGCCGAGCTCTTGACCTGGGCTAGTGTGCCTCGGTGTTAAATCATCTAGATGTGTCGTATTTGTGACCGGGTTTATATACCTCGGTGTAATGCTTAAGCGATCAATTGTGCACGTTGGCGAAAATCCACGGGGAATCCTTCATTAAAATGCAAATGCTCCAAAGAGCTAACACATAAGTCATTAAACTTTTAAAAAACAGTAAAGATAAAATACCGCAAACAAATAATAACCGATCGAAAGCTAGATGTGCTCGGTGTCTCCATCATCCGAGGCCGTGGTTCAACCGTGGTAGATCTTCAACTTGTCTCCGTTCCAAGTTCTTTTGATGGGTTTCCGGCCAAGGTTTCAAGTATATAGGCTCCATTGCCCAATTTCTCCTTAACCCGGTAGGGACCTTCCCAATTTGCCGCCAACTTGCCATCTCTGGCGTTCTTGTTCCCTATGTCGGCTCGTCGAAGTACAAGGTTGCCTCGGTTGAAGGACCGTGGTCGAACCTTCCGATTATACTTGGCGGCTAGAAGTTGTTTAGCAAGCGAGCTCCCGCGGTGCGCCACCACTCGACCTCGTCGATCGGCTCCAAGTCCGTCATCGCGCGTCGTCATTTGACGCCTCTCCTTCCTTACGGCTATCATCCTCCTCCACGATGGTTGTCCTATCTCGATGTATCATGGCTTCACATCCGTAGGTCAACCGAAAAGGGGTCTCCCGGGTAGAGGACTCCGTACACTTGTCCCGTATCCCCATAAGACGCCGTATAGCCGCTCCACCCATTAGATTCCGCATCTTGCATCCGTTTTCCGAGTCCCTCAAGGATTATTTTGTTGGCGGACTCGGCTTTGTCCGTTAGGCTTGTGGATGCTCCACCGAGGCAAAGTGCAATCCGATGTCGAGATCGACATCGCGTCTTGAATCCCCGTCGCTCCAGAACCGGGTGCCGTTGTCCGTGATCACTTCGGCCGCACACCAAAGCGTGAGACGATGTTGTGTCCGAAGAATTTCGTATGCGTGCCGAGGTGATTGTCGTCAATGGCTCGGCCTCGACCCACTTGGTAAAATAATCAACCGCCACGATGAGCCACCCGAACCGTCCCGGGCCGCTTTGAACGGTCCGAGGATGTCCATGCCCCATTTAAAGAAAGGCCGAGGGCGGGAGATACTTTTAAGTTCTGGCCGGGGGTGGCCGGATGAGTTTGGCGTGCTTCCGACAACTATCGCATCTTCTAACGGCCTCTTTTGCATCTTTCCGTCATGGTCGGCCAGCAATATCTGCGCGAAGTGCCTTCGGCAAGTGCCTTGCCTCCCATGTGGTGGCCGTTGATGCCTTCATGTATTTTCGCTAACACATATTTCGATTCCGCTTCGGTCTAGGCATCTCAACATCGGAGAATGTAAGCCTTTGCGATATAGTTGGTCGTCGACCATTGTATATATGGCGGCCTCCCGCATTAGCTTCTTCGTCGTCGAGTCGGTTGGAATAATACCTCTCTCTAGGTAATCTTCTAGGGGGTTTCCTCCAATCGGTGGTCGCCGATATGGTCATAATCTGACTCGGCTCGGCCAAGTTTTGCTGTATCACGGTTCTATGATTACCGGCTTCTTTTCGTGCTTGCGTTTTTTGACGGGATATCCGCCCACGGGAGTTTTCTTCCGTGGGATATGGGTGACGATCACTTCTTGAAATTCGAGATCATCTCTTTGGCTTTATTGAGGTACTTGGCCAAGAGTGGACCTTTCGTCTGGTAGGTTCCTTCGATTTGCGCGGCTACACAGTGTGAGTCGGTGAAAACCTTGACCTCTGCGCTCCATTTTCTTTGGCCCGAAGCAATCCGGCAAGGAGAGCCTCATACTCGGCTTGGTTGTTTGAGGTCGGGAATTTTAATTCGGAGGGATCAAGCCACAACGCCTCGGGGCTCTCGACTATGATACCCGCTCCGCTCCCCTGCGTTGGATGATCCGTCAACGTACACCTTCCATATCCCTGCGTGATCTCCCTCGGCCGTCTCCGCGGGGGTGAGTTCCATGATGAAGTCCGCCGGCGCTTGCGACTTAATCGCGCGCCGAGCTTCGTACGAGATGTCAAACTCGGACAACTCGATCGCCCACCCAGTCATTCTTCCGGCGAGGTCCGGCTTGTGTAATACTTGGCGGATCGGTTGACTAGTTCGGACCACTATCTGGTGTCCTTGAAAATACGGCCTCAATCTTCTTGCCGTTGTTAATAAGGCGAAAGCCATTTTCTCCACTTTCCGATATCGGAGTTCCGAGCTCTGCAGGCTTTACTCACAAAGTAGATCGGTGCCTGTCCGACTCGGCTTCCTTGACTAAAGCGGCGCTTACCGCCTCTTCTCCGGCGAGGTAGAGGAATAAGGTCTCCCGGCTCGGGTTTTGTCGGGACCGGAGGCGTTGCCGTGCATTGCTTGATTTTCTCGAACGCTATTTCGCACTCCGTGCTCCAACCCCCCGGGTTTTCTTTTTAAGAGCCTGAAGAAAGGAAGGGCTTTCTCTGCCGACCTCGGTAGGAATCGGGTCGGCGCGGCAAGCCCGCCGATACCGCTGAACTTCCTTCTTCGTCTTCGGGGCTTGCATGTCCAACACATGCCTTGCATTTGTCGATTCGCCTCTATTCCACGGTTGGTTAGCATAAATCCTAAAAATTTCCCCTGTAGGGACCCCGAACGCACACTTGGCCGGATTCAACCTAATCCGATGCCTTCTTAACTTCTCGAATGTTTGTTCCGGGTCTCGGATGTGATCATCGGGCGCTTCGACTTTACGATCATGTCGTCAATGTATACCTCTATGTTTTCCCGATCTGATCTTCGAAGACTCGTTCATCATTCTCCGGTAAGTAGCTCCAGCGTTCTTCAATCCGGGGCATGACCTTATAGCAAAGTAATTGGCCCTATCGGTCATGAAGGCCGTCCTCTCCTGATCGTCAGGATGCATGGCTATCTGATTATACCCAGAGTAGGCGTCCATAAATGATAGTAGCTGAAAACCCGCCGAGCTGTCAACCAATTTATCAATGTTTGGCATGGGGTAGGAGTCCTTCGGGCAAGCCTTATTCAAGTTGGTGTAGTCTGTACACACCCTCCACTTGCCATTTGGCTTTAACACCATCACTACATTGGAAAGCCAAGTGGTGTACTGTATCTCTCTGATGAATCCAGCCTCCAGTAGTTCGGTCACGTGCCTGTCCAGGGCCTTTTGTCTTTCCGCCCCGATGTTTCTTTTCTTTTGGGATACCGGGGTAGACCCGTGGCCGTGACGGCTAGTCTCAGGGCAACCGGAACCTTGGGTCGATCCCGGTACCTCGGACGAGGTCCAAGCGAAGACGTCCCTGGTTGTCTCTTAGAACTGAATCAGGGCTCTTAGGTCGTCGTCCCGCCCTCCAATCTTGGTAGTTTTTGACG
This sequence comes from Acacia acuminata, assembly GCA_019022655.1. NCBI lineage: Eukaryota > Viridiplantae > Streptophyta > Magnoliopsida > Fabales > Fabaceae > Acacia > Acacia acuminata. The sequence goes on from JAFJYI010000359.1 coordinate 470,607, forward strand.
GATCCGCCCCAAGCACCGGCTCCTCCAACTCTCCTTCCGGTTCGGGCCGTGGTATCTCGGGCTTGTCCCCGAGGTCAAGCTCGACCATGTTCACCGAGCGTCGGGCCCGTTGACGTCTTTCGGGTTCGGGTGAGTTTTCCTTTTCCCGAGACGGGGTGGAGACGAGGGCCCTCCTTCCCCGATTCGGAGTGTTTCGAAGTAGCATTGCCGGGATTCCTTCGATCTCCCGTGACCACGACCACTGTTCTTTCTTGTTAAGCATCTTAAGTTTTTGATGCTTAGTGGATATCATCATATCCTGATCGTGAATGGTCGGCCCGCCTAATATGATATTGTAGGATGACGGGAAGTCGGCCACTATAAACCCGACACGCTCCGACTTGAATGCCTCCCTTGTTCCAAGCGTCGCCCGAGGTCTATGTAACCCTTGGGAAGCGAGCGCTCTCCGTTGAACCCTATAAGGGTCGTCTTGCACGGCTTTAAGTCTTCGCGTCCATCCGCATCCTTTTATATGCATCCCAGTGATAATATCGGCCGAGCTACCTCGCATCCACGAATATCCTTTTGACCCAAGTAGCGGTTAGCCGGGGTTCCGGTGATTACTAGTCCGTCTTGATGCCCGGTACAACATCCTTCAATACGTCAATGGTAAGGTTAAAGCGGCGGTGCGGCCTTCTTCGTTCGTCATTGACCTTTGGGAGGTCTCCGACTGTCGGACTTCTCTCAAGTATTTCCCGCTGGTTCATTGTGTCTCCGCCACCTCCGAATCCTCCGCTTATCCCATTACAACGGAAATCGGCTTTCGGGTAGGCGTCGGGGAGTTCGACCTTCTTCTTTTTTCCTCCTTCTTCGGTTCCGCCGCCGGCTCCTACTCCGGCCCTCCGATTGCGTGTGCCGCTTCTCTTGCCCCGAGTTTTAATCACGTATTGGCGCAATTTGCCTTCCCCACGATAAACTTCTCAATTGCATCTCGGAGCTCATAGCATTGCTCCGTCGTGTGTCCTGGTCGTCGTGAAACGAACAATACCTTGACGGGGTCCGTAGTGGGCCGGTTTCTTAGCGGCCGGCTTCCCGACTCTTCTCATCTCGTTCGAGCCACCTCCTTCCGGAGAGCTGCGCCCGAGGGACGTTCAGCGGGGTGTAATTGTCGTATTTTGATTTTCCTTAGGCCTTTCCCCCCTTGTCCGATTGTCTCGGTTGCGTTTTTACGGACTCCTCTCTTCGTTTACTTCCGGGGTCGGGAGATGTCTTTCTTATCCTTTACGGCTCCACGGTGTTGGCCAACTCCATTTGCTCGACGTCGAGATATTGCTGCGCCGGTATAAAACTCGGTGAGTGTACACCCGGTTCTTGCATATGTTCTTGGCGAGTCGCGATGTTGGATCCGAGGCCATCCACGAGGCAATGGACGTGTACTTGCCCGGGAAGCGAGCGCACTTGCATAGCCACCTCCTTGAAACGGTTAAGGTATTTTTGCAATGTCTCTCCCTTCTTTTGCTTTATTCGGCTCGTGTGTACCGTGACGTCGGTTTTACATCGGTTGCGAAATTCGGCTCGAATTTCCGCGCCAGTCTTCGGTCGCGTACGGAATTGTTTGGCAAAGAATGGAGCCACTTACGTGCCGGACCGGTTAAAGTCGCCGCGAACAAGCGTAGGATGACTTCCCCTTTGATCAAACGGACCCACATGAGTAACTCGAATGTTTCGAGGTGACTTCGCGGATCTGTGATCCGTCATATTTCGAGATGGGTAAGATCGAAGTGCTTTGGATAGGGTGCCGTAGCGGCCTCTCGAGAGAATGGGCTCGCATCGGCTTACGTTAGGTACTTCATCCTATATACCCGGGGAGATCGTCGAGACCGTGCTATCCCGGCTAGTTCTTTGTCTCCTTCTTCCGACGTCCGAGACCGGATCTTTCTCCCCGCCTCGGCTTTCGTCTTCCTTTTTTTTTTGTTCGGGCGCACCCTCGTCTTCTCTTTCGGCCCCGGCTTCTTGTTGCCGACACCGAGTCCGAGCCTTGGATGAGCCGCTACCATCCCGCTGCGGTCTCTTTTTTCCCCGGGATCGTCTCGGCCTCCTTGGTGCATCCGGTCCCGGAATCTTTCGAGCCGATTGTCCATCATCTCGTTGGATTACTTTAAAATCCTCTTCGCGTTGGAGCTCGTCCCGCCTTTCCTTAGTCTCAAATTTTCTAAGGATGGATTCCTGAGCCTTTTGTAGCATTCGGACATCCGGGTTTGGAACCGAGGAGTCCGTGGCCGTCTCGTCCTGCGCTTTGTTGGCCTCGTGGGGAGAGGAGGCCGTATCTGACATGTGATCCTCGGGAGCTCCCCCGGTGGGGAGATACTTCGGTCATTTGGGTTGCTTGCCTCGGCCGTTGTTGATTAGGCTGAATGTTCCGACCGTTGCTTCGGTGTGAACCATCGGTAGTCACGGGAATCGTAATTTATGGATCCCACGGTGGCGCCAATGTTCGTGTAGAACGTAATCGCCCGGGGCTTGGGACTCGGGTACTTTGATGTTGGGATCAAAGGTCTCTCTCCGAGATATCTAATGTGGAGATATCCAGGAGGTAGGGATCACTGTACACAATATTGGGGGTGAGGTGTGTGCACAAGTGTAATCGAAGGTAATAGGTCCGAGTTAGAACGTGTACACCTTAGTGGTAGACCTCTGTTTTTATAGAGGCGGTGGTGGCGGATATCCCATTTGCTCACGATATGCGGGGCGAGCATCTCGGGATTATATCACGTGGCTGGGTCAGGATCTTCCTATAATCTTGGTAGATACGGATATATCGGATTAGTTACGCTATCGACCCCTTAGGATTCCTAAGACGCTGTCGATCCGCTATGCCCCTACTTGGGCCATCACTCGGACTTGGGCTTTGGGCCGGTCTTATTAGCGGTCCGTAACAAGTATTTATATATTTTTTTTATTTTTTCTCCAAACTAATTAGTGTAACTAATAAATTGATATAAAATATAAAGATATACAATATATGATGTGATTAAGAATCTTTTTTAAAAAAAGTCAATTCTATCTTATATTTAGGACCAAAAATTAGTATCAATTTTTCATTTAAACAAGCATGGATCATGATTTGGGGATGATATGCGCTGTTCAGTTCAAACTCAGTTATATAATTGAGCATTTGGGCTTCATGCACATAAAAATAGTTTATAAAGAGCTTTAGTCCACATAAAGTTGCCATTAAGATTTAAGAAACAGGTTAAGGTGTAGATTAGCCAATGAGCTATTATCTGAGGAGTATCTGATATAAACATTAATTGGGATACCTTAATTATTAATCAACAATTAAAAAGTGAAAACAAAACACAAAAAGTGGGAAAAAAAAAACACACACACACACAACAACACAAAAAGTGGGAGGAAAAAAAAAAAAAAAAAAAAACACACACACACACACACACACACACACAATGCCGTTAAACTATCCCGTCACTGTCTTAGTTTCTCCGTCTTCCATTGACTGTCACAGTCTCTGTGACGTCAACATCTACAAAGCTTCAATTGTTGTTGGGTGTTCTACTCACCCTCTTGAACTCATCAAGGTCCATATGAAGCTTCAGGGCGAGAATCACACACCGAAACCAAATCCAGCAGTCCACAACTTCCAACCGGCATGCGCCTTGCACCCTAGTTCCATCCCTTCGATGCCACAAGCAGTAGTCACCGTTACCACATCGCTTTCTCGCATGAGTCCCATCTCTGTTGGTGTTTGCCTTATCCAGCAAGAAGGCATAACCGCTCTTTCCTCCAACGTCTCTACCACCATCCTCCTCCAGTGCCTCATATTTTAATGTAATTGTGATAGTTTTTTTTTTTTAATTGTTATTCGGTAATTATTTTTACTTTTAAATTGTTGATTGATAATTAAGGTGCCCTCAATTAATATTTGTGTCAGATAATCCTCAAGTAATAGTTTATTGGTCAATTTACACCTTAACCCTTTAAAAAACTGTAACTAATAAGATTTCCAAGTTTGGATTTTGTCAGGTTAACACAAAATTTCCTTCATTTGTTACACCATGGCAAGTGTTGGGCCATAAAGTAAAGTGGGCCAATCTCAAAGGGACAAGAGTGAGCCCGACAAAACCAATCGGCTTGTAGGTCCCAAATCAAAGCCCAAACTAAAACGCAGCGTAAAAGGATGAACTTGGTTGAGCCACAGGAATATCAAACGTATTGTGTAGTTTTTCTGCCATAGACAAAGATGATAGATGCTAGACAAAATAACACTTCTCTTTGAACCACTACAGCTCTTTCTTTTTCTTTTTCTTTTTTTCTTTTTTTTTAAAAATGCAATTACATGTATCCAATACTATATAGTCATATTCAAGTATTATAGAGTCCAATTGGGCGTCAAACCTAAAACATGATCTTTTTGTTTTTTTTTTTTTTTTTTTTTTTTTTTCTCTTCAATTCACAAGATTCAACCTCTTGAATTTGTGCAAAAAGTATAGAATCCTTTTACCTTAACCCAACTATTATTGATAGAAGTTTAGATAGTTAGGTCATGAAGGAACACAATTCATCAAGTCCCTTCCAGCTCTAATAAAAGGAGAAAGGTAAGATATGAAGGATTTCAGAATGTATCTAGAATCCATTTGTGCTATTGAATCACTCGTATCAATCAGATCACGAATCAAAATATCATGTGTGAGCAATTCAGTTGCACAAACAGATAGTCAAAAAATTTAAAAATAACATTGAGACAATGCAGTACAATGGACCTTTTCACAGAATTTTATTAACAAGAACCTCAAAATACAAACAGTCTGGCCCGTTAAGGGGGAACTTAACAAAAGCTTAAATAGCTCTTAAGATAAATAAATTTCATTTTTACAAGCCAGAATAAATTACATATGAACATTTTCACAACTTAAATTAGACAAAGCACAGAGCAGGTGATTATAAATTAAAGAAAATAACAAGAACATGCATGCTTTGGGCAAGCTCAACTCTTCATAAATTAAAAAGAACTGAAAAGAAAATCTCACTTAAAGCATTAAGACTGACCACTGATCTTCAGTTGATCAGATCCACTTGTTCCTTTACTTTTATCCCATTTATTTGCCCAATCTCCTTGGTCTTGTTATTGAGTTCATAACCATTACTTCCATTATTCATATGACTTCCGCTGTCAATGTTAGCATGGGCATCTTCTTTGTCATTTAACAAAGAACGTTGACTTTCACGGAAAACATCACCCTTGACCTTGTCCCCATGAGAGGAACTGACAGCAGAGCCACCACTGTTCTTTTGTCGGCCCAGCTTTGGAGATTTTGCACGAGTCGGTGGTGGCTGGTTCATAAAATTTTACATTACTTAAATTGCCATCAACACAAGTCGAAAAAAGGGGGGAAAAAATAATCTAGATGATGGGTTATAGATCAATTTTTCAATTATATTGTGCTATTATGGTTTATTGTTGCTTGAGAGGTTATTACATCTGAATCTTGTACATATGACATCATAAGTTTACTTCTCATACCTTTTTCAATTCAACCTTTGGTGGAGGTCCCTCGTGGTAAAAGCTTGGCATAGGATTTGCTTTAAACATTAAACTTTTCCTCAGCTGCTTGATGTCTGCCTCCCTCTCTTCCTTGAATGTTTTTAAATTGATGAAGAAAATAGAGTGAGAAAACACAACTTAAGCCTACTAAGTACTAAGGGGCAGGACAAAATAAGAGACAGCTATATATCTTGGTATTGTAGAAGTCTGAGAAATGATGCACCTTGTTCCTTGCTTCACTTTGACTCTTCTCAACCTCCAGTTCTTGATGCTTTGCCTCTAATTTTGAATAAAACTATATTCAAAATAGCATGAACATGCACTAGTCAATTTCAGTTAGAAAGTTAAATTCAAACATATGAAACTTGTATACAGATGCTACCTCCTTTCGTCTTTGTGCACGTTCAGTGCACCGAAATACAGGAGCTGAAGCAACAGTTGCCCTAGACTTGAATGATTGCACAGAAGCTGCACTTCTATATGTAGTCATGGATTAATATCAAATTATCAATTACAAATTTCGTGAGAAAGTAGAAGAACCAGTACTAGAAAAACAAAAGGCATGAGCCTGATCATAGGATACAGAGAAACAACAGAACAAGAATCGTCTTCATCAGGATGCTTCTTGTTATTCGGTTGCAATGGCTTTCTTAATACCGGAGGTACTTCCAACTGCAAATAGCAAGAAGACAAACATTTACCTCTAACCATAACTGAATTGCAGTTGGAAAAAAAGATCCACTGTAAATAAATGAACTGGATTACACAAAGAAAGTGATGAATAAGTTACTTTTACATATGTACAATCATGAAGCAATCTCTATAAGATGGTTGTTTCGATTATGTTTTTCAGACAAAAGCTTTTAATTAATTTGATAGGGATAGGCATCAAAACCATAGGCATAATAACGTGATGATAAGTTCATGCTGATATGATTAGATGCCAAAGGAAGAAGCCTTATCTAATATTTCAGGCTTTGCTTAATTGATCAAATATAGGAGGAGGACAAAAGAATGGATCTGTTTCTGTAATACTGCCATGTACATAAAGATATCAGTGGTTCAAGGAACTAGTAACCTCAACATCAACATTTACCTTATTCTGTTGTAAACTATTTGGAGTAAGCACATTTCTTTTATTTATTAATTTTCTATCATGACCGCCCTGGGAATCTTCAGCAAGAGGACGCATTATGCCAGAGGCACGCTTTTCAGTTGCCAAGGCAAATGGTTGTGGAACTGTGTGCTTCTTTTGAACACTTATCACTGTACTTCTACTGTGAGAGTTTCCAATGGGAGGTCTTGATTTATGCTTCACAGCCTTGGTTTTGTGGGATTTTGAACTCTTCTCACATGGGGAACCAACAAGACTCTGCTCCTCACTTTTTTCTATGTTGGACTGATCAGATTTCTTAACAGAATTTTCCGTTGTACATTCCTTCACCTCATAGTCCTTGGTGCTCTCCTCTGAACTGTGGTGTTCAGTACTCTCAACTATTGGTTCAAAAGACTCAGCAATATTGTGATGATTAGCGCCAGTTTCATGATCTGGTTCATGTGAAGTTCCATTTGAATAGACAATCACATGATCCGGCTCCTTGATGATACAAACATCTGTATCTTCTATATCCATTGCACTATAATAGAGAAATGTCAGGATTGAATTGGTTTCATGTAACCTATGCAAGTTAGAATGTATGAACTCAATCTATGCAAGATGACTACACCAACATTCATGCCACTGCATTCAAATGCTGACTAAATATTACTTTTATGTTGCTGTAAAAAAAATGGAAAAGACAACATAACACTTTTTTAATAAGAATAAAGATGTGTATAAAACCAAAAAAAAGAGAGAATGGAAGAACAAAACGTTTAAATCACTTGCTGATTTGTCTTGTCAACAACATATCGAATGTAGTAAAACCTTTGATAAATACAAATGCATAAAGACGTCTTGCAAGGAAGGACCAAGTCTTTAGAACTGAAAGTAAAAAACAGTCAAAGGGGGCGGTTATGACCTGTAGTTGGAAGCATATTAAGTTCAGCATATAAAATAAACAGCAGTCACCAAGGATTGACTAACGAATAAAAAAAAAATGTAGTCAATATTTTTGTAGCAAATAAAGATTTGAGTCAAAGCTCTAGAGTTAACGTAGCAGTACATCAGATTAACCCCCAAAAAAAAAGTAGTATAACTTTGATATTTTTCTGTTATTTACCATTCTATATCTTTAAAGGGAAGCATGATAACAAAGGACCCAAGAAAGCTTCTTATGTCATCTTTTGTTTTCTCTTTCATTGAAATTTCAAAATGTGGTCATAAATGTACCAACTAAAATGACTTTATCTTTAAAATGACTTGGCGCCCACTTTGTATTCACTTTTGCCAGTATCAAGAATCCTGCTATCGCTTTTCCACAATTCAATAAAATACTGGATTCCAAGTATGCCCAAACGAATTTATTAATTCAAGAAACCGAACATGCTCCACGAACGAACCCTTCAATGGTGTTTCACTAAAAGTAGAAGAGAGATAAAAATTATTGTATGAAAAGGTAAAGCCCTTACTTACAAACTCAGAAAGCATTATGAAGCATATCTGTATATTGTTTGCCATAAATTTTAAGAGCACAATAATATAGTATTCCGAGCGCCAGAGTGGAAAAGCCGCAAGGCACTCAAAGAATGCCAAAAATCAGAAATCAAAAGCACTGGAATAATTTCTAGACATGTAATTGCAACCAAGGTTTAAGAATTTTAATTCCAACATTACAACTCAACAATATCCAAAACAGAATCATAAAGTCTGAAAGAAAAAAAAAAAGAAGGATGAGTCTTATGTAGCAAGCAGAATTTCCAGATGCAAGAAATCATAGTGAGGCATAGTATCTGAAAGGGATTAAAAAATGCAACAGAAAAAGATGAAATATGATGAATTTAACATAATTAAAACGGAACTTTCTCAAGCTCGAAATTCACTTCCAAAAATCGCTCAATGGGCGTTTCACCCCGAATTCAGTAACATAAGAATTCATACATCCAAAAAACTACTGTAAGTTGACAAACAGAAAACGCAGAAGAACACATTGTAAAGCGAAAATCTAAAAACAATAGATTACTTCCGAAACTGGATCCGACCGTCCGAAGTTGGATAGCTAAAAACGGAATTCTGAAGTCTGAATCTTATCTATGTTTCCCAAAAAAAAAAAAAAACAAAAAAACAATGCACAATCTCCATAACCTTCTTTCATTTACATATTTTTACAATCAGTCAAACAAAGCTTGATTTTAACAAGCATTAAAGTGAAAGGTCAATCCACACAAAAATGAGACAGAGATGAGATCGAAAAGCGAAATGCAAGTGTGATTCATGAGTCAGCATTTCATGCATGAATGAAGAAGATTATAATTGAAGAGCAGAGAGATTCACCTTGTCGGTCAGATCTGAGAAGGAAAGAAGAAATGCGAGCGTGTTGGTGTTGTGTTGTGTGTGGCTTATTGAACTCTATGTGCAAATGTATATTTTGATGTGAAGAAAGTGTGTTGTGTACCGCGCGTTTGATTTTTTCTGTTGGCTTCTTTTATATATACGCTGTGTTTCGTCGGTCAAACGCCGTTTCTTGACGGAGGGGAATGATTTTGAATTTTGGAGTTGGATGGCCCGCTTTTTCGAAAAGAATGAAATTACTATGAACTCCCAAAAAAAAGTTTAATTACCAAAAGGTTTTAAGGACAATTGAGGGGTATTAAATGACAATTGACAAGTCCCACTGTTTCAGACTTTCAGTGATATCGATCTTGTTATTGCGACTTTATACTAATTCAAAATAATAATAAAATTCACTCGACTTCCTAGGTAAATAAAAAAGGTGGTTAAAAATTAATAGGGCTAAGTTACAATGTCCCCCAGAAATAACCACTTGTGATTGTGGGATATTTTTAAGTATTTTTATGAGTAATCTTGATTTGAAAGTGTTAAAAAATGAGAAAATTTTCCCTAAAGCGTTAAGAAATTAATGTTGATCCGTTGAAAAAATTGACATTGATTATTAATATTTTTAAAATGTAAGGAGAAAAATTATGTTTTGATTACTTTCAAGACAAAATTTCTCCTAAACAACTTTTAGATACCCGCGCTTTTAAGTGGTTACTTCGCAATATTGCACATTGACCCAAAATAATAAATAAATAATACAACTTATTTCCTAAAAGCATAGGGTGCGAGTAAGAACATGGAAAAGGGAAAATGTCATTTAAATATCGTATAAAATTTCAAAACCCCAAAACATTTGTTAAAAAATTAAAAGGACCCATAAGGTGATTGAAAGGAATCTAAGATTTTGAAATTTAAATGTTTTTACTAAAATTCCCTTCACATATTCTTTCTCTTTCTCCTCACCCTCTTTCTATTCCCCGACTCCTCTCTTCTCTCTCTCTCTCACAGACTTACTATGAAGCAAAGGTGACAATGATGGTGGAGTGAAAGTGGAGGTAGACCAAAGTGAAAATGATGAAAGAAATCAGTTTCCACCAAGCTTTTTCAGTTTCTAACAAAGTTCTGCAGTTTTCGGCAAGTTCATGAGTTTTTAAGCAAGCTTATGAATTTTCCAGCATTTGTGACATTTGACAAAATTTATAATAGGATTGGCAATAGCAATAATGAGTTTAACAAGATTCTTAATAGCTTTCACAAAAACAATAATTATAACTTGCTAGTTTTCATCATCAAACGTTTTTGTCAAAACTATTACAATTCTTATCAAAATCATCACTAAACTTGTCAATCCCATTACAAATTTTGTGAAATTGTTTTACTGTTCACCTTCTTCTTCATCAACCTCCTTTTTGCTATTTGCCTATTTACTTTTGTTAAAACCATTACAATTCTTGTCAAAACTATTATTAAACTTGTCAATCCTATTACAAATTTTGTGAAGCATGTTTACTGTTCACCGTCTTCTTCCTTAGCCTCCCTTTTACTCTTCACCTTTTTATTCTTGTCAAAACCATTACTAATGGTCAATTCCATTACGAATTTTATGAAGATCGTTCTATTACTCATCTTCTTCTTCTTCAGCCTCCTGAGCTCGTTTACTGTTCACCTTATTCTTCCTCACCCTCCTGACTTCCTCCAACAACATCAATTTCAATCTTCCTCCACCCTCTCGCTCTAACTCAGCTTTGTCGTTGGCACTCCCACAGAAGCATTCTCTCCCACTTTCTCATTCTCTCCAGCCATATTTACTGTACCAGGAGAGGGGCTTGGAGGTGTCCTAGATGGAGGAGACAACAACAACCATCAAGAGATGAAAGGGAGGGAGGGGAAGAGGAAGAGAAAGAGAGGGAGAGATGAAGAGAGTGACATTTTAGTAAAAACACTTGAATTTCAAAATCTCATATTCCTCCTAATCATCTCTATGTCCTTTTAAGTTTTTAACTAACATTTTGAAATTTCAAAATTTCATATGGTATTTATATGTCATTCTCACAGTGAAAAAAGATACTAAAACTTTCAAACATACCATTAACGTCTCTTGTAAATATCCGACGGAAAATTCTCTGGCATTTGAGACTAGCTAGGGAGTGGTAAACAGGTAAAGTGGAAATAAGATTTCCCCAAAAAAAAAAAATTATCTCTGTGAAAAAAAAAAAAAAAAAAGGCATTTTCACATGTATAGGAGTAATAATTAAATTTAAAAATTTATATAAGTTAAATGGAATCAAATTGATTGTTACTTAAATTCAAATAAATAATTTATTTATAACTATTAGGTAAACAATTATGTTCATAATTTATGAATAATAAGTATATTTTTAAAATTTTATTTTATTTTATTTTAAAATTATTTGGAACTTTAAAGGGAAAAATTACTGAAAAATCCTCCTTACAAAATTTATTTTTAAAAAACACTTCAAATTTGTTGAAGAACTTAGGTGCAACTCTTATTCAACTGTATGTAATCTATTTTTAACTATGTGGAAAATGAAGAATATATGGATCCATTCAAAAATTAACGTCCTTAAAATATTTTTGAATAATCAATTTTGCATCATAAGATTCTTGGGCAATTTTTCCAAAACTTTAAATAAGGGGAGTAGGTGGTATCTTTCTTTAATTTTGTTTTTATTTATTGACAGCTGCAATGTCTTCTTTTTGTTTTGGCTGCCTTTCTTCTAAAACACTCGTGTTGGCTTCTATTATAAATAAATAAATAAATAAATAAAATAACACCCACATTGTAGGTTTGTGCCAAAACATTTAAAACATACAAAAGGCCAAATATTCATATTACGTAAAAAGGTGTTAGAATGACTCATTAATTTGTGGCAGTAGCCATCCAAAGTCCATACTGTTGACAAAAGGGGAAAAACCAGTCGATCATCAAAGTCCATCCATTAACGTAAAATAGAGTAGTGTGGCCTCTTGTTATTAATACACAAGACTTACTTGACTAATTTACATAGATTAAGGGAGAGAAATTAATTAATTAATTATAAAAAATGTGACATGGTCTTTCCAAAATATCTATCTATAATATTATACTATATATCAATATAAGGTTAAATAAATTAATTGGGAAAAATGATAAATAAAATATATTAAGGTTTTGTATTTAAGACTAAATCTAACTTGCCAACTAGTTCCTATATTTAGATCTACAGATGACTATATATAAAGTTGTTAAACTCGTAAGTTTAAAAAAACTCATGATAATAATGTAAACTCGTATCATGAACTCGAATCGTAAATTCGTAAGATTTTACTTTTATCTTTAAATATGTATTAATAGTGTATAATTAAAAATTTGATTTAAATATATATTAAATTCAAATAAGTGAAATTAAATCCATCAACATTCATAATTGATCATATTTAACAAAGAAATTTCTATGAAATTTATATATAGAGTTACCAAGCACGATCAAATCAAAAAAGTTAATATGAGTTTAAGGATGAGTTAACACTGCTGTTTTATGTTTGAAAACATAAAAATGGTAAATTCGGTGTATAAACTCATGAATTTAACCAAGTTTACAACGATCACTTAATTTACCAATGATTGACTCGATTATATAAGTTAGAAATGTAAAAATCATAAACTCGTATAGTCAACTTACGAGTTCAACAATAATGATTATATGTATATTTGATGTTTGTAAAAAAATGCATTTTTATGATTGCGTACTACGATACTAGATGTAGTAGAAGGATAATACTTTGTCAAGCTTTTTATATAAATTCTCCTATTACGTATACTCATATATCTTGCTTTTTAAATATTATCATTTAATTATAAATTCATACAGAAAAAAAAATTACACATGGTTATGTGTAATTGGAAAACTTGATATAATCAATACAAGAAACTTGATATAAGTATTTTTCATAAACTAATGGTTTTCGTATCTGTTATAAGGAAAACAAACCATAATTCATCATTTTTTGCGGCTGTTATACCTTGCAACAAATGCGAAAACATATTAATTTTATTACTACATCTGTTTCACATACAGCAAACACAAAAATTGAGGTATTAAGGTAGTATTTTGTATTAGTGATGACCCCATTTCATAATGACAATTTGAAAAATATCACAACTATTATCATATAGTATATAATAGATAAGATATTGTCACTATCATTTTTTGTCACTACCAATGTCACTATTACTTTTTTATCGTTAGATCAAAATCTCAATAAGAGATAGAAATGATAAAGATATATGAGATCCTGATCTAACGGTGAAAAAATGGTAGTGACATTGGTAGTAACAAAAAATGGTAGTAACAATATCCTATCCCTAGTATACAAATATCAAAACTTCTCTCATCGACAAATATGATTCTATAATCTTTTTTAAGAAACTAAAAACTTCATCATTAATTGTTTGTGAAGAATATTAGCCTAACATAAATTTTACATTTTTACTCATTAGTCCTTAATATAAGACATATTTACCTAATTTGAGTAGGTTAAGAAAGTTTTTTTTTTTTTTTTTTTTTTTTTTTTGGGTTGCCCATCCGATCGAGCTTCGCTCGACTAATCCAAATCGACCTCGTCGCGCACCTGGCTATGGTGAGTAAGTCTTGCTAAATGGGGCTTTTTTCGATTCACAATGCTCGAACTCGAGACCTTGCTTAAGCGACACAAGCCACTTACCACTTGAGTCAACCCCCGTTGGTGTTAAGAAAGTTATTTAACTTAGTTGATATGACATATATTTTCTAAAACACCATAGATATCTTCCTTAATTTCCCTTTTTCTCTCTTACCATCTTACAAAAAGATTGATTATTTATTGTAGGAAATAAATGAGATTGTCACAATTTTACCCATATTAATTGCATCCATAAAGATAGAGAGAGAAGAAATAGTAAAAAACTACCCAATCATAAATGAGGGCAAAGTTGAAAATTTACCCTATAATCATTATGTCAACTAAAGATAAATAGGGACCAGAGTGGTATTTGATTATTTTAAGAGAGAAGCAATAAAGATAAATTAGAAAAATATTGACAAATATAAAAACTATGTCATATACTTAAGATCAATATCAACTTCTTAAATATGTCTTATATTAAGAATTGGAGGAAGCATTATCTATCTATATATATGGCCAACAGGGAGGTAGTATATATTATTAATTTGGATTTACACTCTGTAAGAATTGTAAAACATGAAATAAATATATTCTAATCATATGTTAACAATTCACACGATCGATGAATTGTTGGAATAAAAATGACTATTTTTTTAATGATAACAAGGCAATGTGATTAATCCATATATAGAAGAATGATCTAATTGGAATCATGGCTCTCACTACACATAATGACACTAAGAAAAAGTTTAATCTACCCTATAAATATACACTATATATATATATATATATACATATATATGAGCATAATAATTTATTTATGTTAATAATAAATAAATTTTCTTCCATCAATTTATTTTTTAAAAATGTCTTTACTTTATTATTTTTTTTTTTTTGGCAATTGATGTCCCTTAGTTATCATTTAATTATTACACTGGTTTTTAATTTTATCATTTACATTTGATGAGCGTCTTGTATTTCATAAAAACTGGGAGTGATATATAATCTTTATATAAGGGCCATCCTATCCAAGTTTTGGCCATTAACATACGTTTGTTTTAGATTAAAAAAAAAAATGTATAAGGACACAATAATTAAATAGGAAAAAAAGCAACTATAAGGACTTGATTAAAAATTAGATAAAATTACGAGGGCTTTATCAATTGACTTTTCCGAGAAAAAATTATACTATGTGTATCAATGCTTCCATGGGATTATTATTAATGGACTTCACTGTAATTTTGTGTTTAATACAACTTTAAACCTTCTAAGATTATTATCAAATTGGCAAAGGTGATAGAAAGATAATTGAGTTTTCTAGAGAAACTTTTGAATCAGGTCATTTTGTTGCTATAGGTTACATTAGTTTTCTACAAATGGAAAATGACACAATATTGAGTTACAAAAACAAATGGTAGAGATAAACTTTTATTTAATTCAAATGATCGATTATTATAAATTTAAAACATTTAATATAAAATCATTGATAATTTTAGAAAAATATAGGGCGATTAATCATGAGAAGTTTTTCTCTCTAAAGATTAATATTTTGGAAAAATTACTGAAAAGACCCAATGAAAAATATATTATCCAAAAGTTCCTAAAATTTATTCAAAGACTCATTTACAGCTTATTTTTAGTTAAGGTTGTCAAACTTGTGAGTTTAAGTAAACTTGTGATAATAATGTCAACTTGTATTGTTAACTTGAATTGTAAACTCATAAGAGTTTACTTTCACTATTAAATATGTATTAATAATGTATAATATTAATCAAAATATAAAAAATGACAACAATTTAATTTAAATATATTTTAAATCAAATAATTGAAACATATTTAACAAAGAAATTTATAAAACTCACATATAAAGTCGTTGAGCATGATCAAATAAAAAAATTAACATAAGTTTAAGGGTGAGTTAACACGGGTTTACAAGTTTAAAACGTAAAAACAAGAAACTTCGGTATATAAACTCATAAACTTAATTGAGTTTACAACGATTATAAGTTTACCAATTACTTGACTCAATTTGATAAATTTAGAAATATAAAAACAATAAACTCGTAAAGCCAACTTGTAAGTTTAACGACAACAATATTTTTTAGCGAGATCTACAACTTTTTTAAATTGTGTGTAACATATCTTCAATTATTAAAAATATATTACACACAGTTAAAATAAGTTACACGAAATCAATCAGGAACCTAAATCTTTTTAAAAATTAATTAAGGTAGACACCTAGAAGATACCATGAAATCGAAAACAAGAGCATTGTTTTGTAATAAAGTGGTTTATGTGGCGATGAGAATATATATTATCAGAGTTGACATGGTGTCCCCACAAGATATTAATTTAAGAAGAAATGTCCCATTCTATCCAGCAAAGCATTAATATTATTTAATTAATTAATAATTAATTTGAAAGCTTGAGGCATAATGATTAATGAGCATATCTTTAAGACAATTTAAGAAGTATTCCCCAATGATGATAAAGATGCTGACGGCGGTCATGTCTTTACATAAAAGCAAGCCAAGACGACATGACGTTTTATCTAAATTTTTGCTTAGACTTCATTCTTCACTCTTCTTGATTAACCCTTTGATAAAGCCCTAACAACCTTCTATTAATTAACTAATTATTTAATTAATAAATACATGTTCACATGTCATTGACCTTCAGAAAACATACTATAACAAAATGGATCATAGCCATTGAACTAATTGAGATAATAATATAAGGGTTAATGATTCAACTATAGTTGAACCGGGATCAACTTAATCACAATTAAAATATAGAGAAGAATTATATAAACATAAAAGGGTAATATTTAAATAAGAAAAGAGACATTAATCTACAAACAAATAAAATATTAATGTACAAGTTACCCGTAATTCAAAACATATAGTTCTTAAGAGGGTAAATATGTCATACTGTTTTTTTTTTTTTTTCAAAAAAAAAAAAAAAAAAAAAAAAAAAAACTCAAAATAATGCCATTTCAAACTCTGTCAAAGGAGAAAAATGGATTTGGCTTTCCTCATATGCCATTAATGTCCGCTACCCTCATTTTCTCTAATACCATGTCGTTTTGGACTGAAACCATGCAGTTGTTGTTTTTTTTTTTTTTTTTTTTTTTTTTTTTTATTTCGCAGTCTTGACGGGTATTAAAAAGATATTTTAGGATCTTGATCGGTACTAGAAAAAACTTCATGATCTTGAAAGATTATTTTAGGATTTTAAAAAAATATTTCAAGGTACTAGTACTAAAAAGATACTTTCGGATCTTGACTGGTGTTGAAAAAAATACTTCATAATCTTGAAAAATTATTTTTGGATCTTAAAAAAATATTTTAGGATACTGACTGCTACTAAAAGAATAATCCAAGATATTGACTGATACTAAAAAATATTTCATTATCTTGAAAAATTATATTAAGATCATAAAAAAAATATTTTAGGCAGTCTCGAGTACTAAAAATATGACTCAAGATATTTTTTTAAAGATCATGAAGTAGTTTTAATACCGATTAGTATTTTAAAGTATCTTTTTAGTACCCATCAGTATCCTAAAATATTTAAAATAAAAAAAAGCAACACCTGCATGGTTTTGTGCCAAAATGGTGCAGTATTAGAGAAAAGGAGAGCAGCAAACCTTAATGGCATAGGGAAAATATATAAAATCAAACAATCAACCCATTCAAGTTTGGTTTGGGGGACGGCTTCTACCTTACAAAAATGAGGAGTGGAAGGGGAGAGAAAATGGAAGAGAGTTTAAAAGTTATTTGTGTTAACTTACTCTTAAACTTGGGATCCCAAACTTTATATAAAATTTTATTTTCTTTATTAAATATGATAAATGATGAATGATGATGGATTTAATTTTAATTATTTGGATTTAAAAGATATTTAAATCAAATTATTGTCATTTTTATATTTTAATTATTTAATTAAACATACCCTTAATAATGGCATGGTTCGAAGGAAAATATATAAAATCAAACAATCAACCCATTCAAGACTCTTGAACTGATTGGTTAAGGGACTAGTTTAGTTTACTAATTGTTCATTAATTCACTAGCCTGATTGACGTAGCCCAAGTTAAGTTTTTATAGTTTAAAAATAGTGCATGTAGAATTTACCAAAAAAAAAAAAAATGTTTACATTGCTAGCAATACATTTTATATGTGAATCTTATCTATCAAAATTGAGTTTAAAAAATGAGTTATAGATTTACAATAATACAGAGGCTTGTTAGTATTTTATAATTTACATTGCTTAATCAAACATTATTTGTAATATATTTTAATGTATATAGATTTCCACTTTTCTATAATTTTATCTAAAATATTAGATTTTTTTTTTTTTTTTTTTTTTTTTTTTTTTTTTTTTTGCCCAAAAATATTAGTAGAGTTGGATATGATATAATTCAGTCAGTCTAATTTGCTTGATCTAGGTTGAGCGTGACTAAACTGTCACACTAGATTGGACATCAGAGAAAGTCATGTTGGCCAATTTAAGATAAATCTTATCAATTGTTAATTAAGATTTTATGATATAAAGAATTAACTTTTTATTAGAAATTTATTCAAAGAAATTAAAAAAAAATATTTAGGTACAAATTAATTTGTTAATGTCTATAAAAAAAAATTGTTAATATATATTTTAGAATTATTATTTTGTTTTAAAAACTAACCCATTACGTGCAGCTCAGAGTTATTGATGTAATTAAAATCAAAATTAAATTTATTAGAGACCACATTGGTATCAATTATTGACAAGGGACAAGGAAATTTATCCAACAGCCAATATTATGTTTATATCACAAAACATTGATAGAATTCAAGTCAAAATCAAAGGTTATTATGATAATTTATAATATTTCCTTTTTCAAATATTAACATAAAGGTAGTTGAGGAAAAGAACAAAAATAACTACCAATATAGAAACTAGAAAGGTTAATAGTTCAAGAGTTAGTTCACTTGTTATCTTCAGAAAATTTTGTTGATGTCTCCGTTTTTTTTTTTTTTTAAAAAAAAAAAAAAAAAATTTGGATGTTGGTGACTCGTTTAGTGAATTCACTTCCTACTTAAAGAGGCTAAATTGCACATAATTGGATAATGAATTTGAATTTATACAAATTGTACCATGAAATTAAGAGAGTTTATTTACATATGACTTTGTGTTTAGGGATTATTGAACAGAAAAACCCAAGAGTAAGAGGGTTATCAACATATAGTCCCTAAACAATCACATTTTATTAGAGTTAGGATATAAGTCATATGGCTTAAAAATGCTTATATTAAATTACTGCAATTAGTTGAAAGGCAAAAAAACTTGATATGTATTTCTGTAAATTGACTTAATACATATATTAGAGGAAATAGATATAGGTTGGTAGGTTACAATCACATCCTATTATTTGATGAAAGCTCTATCTTGTCTATGCAAGACATTTGTTCAACATCACTTTAGGGCCGGTTTGGTATAAGGAAGAGTTGCGGAGAGAAAAGAAGATTTTGAGGGATGAGGGAAGATAAATTTTTTTGGTAAGAAGAAAGTGAACGAGTGACAGTTGATAAAGAATCAGGACATACTCATTTTACTCTAAAAAATGATTAATTCAAAATGAAAATATATAATACCAATTTACTTACATACTATGATGAAGCATTTATTTCAAAAAAAAAAAAAAAAAATAAGGAAAGAAACGAATGGGTTAAATTCAAATTTTATGGCGAAGCATTTATTTCGGGGAAAAAATTAAAATTTGTATAAAATATTCTCTTATCAAATTCGAATTTAATCTTATTTTCTTGCCTTATAGAAAATTAATATTTTACGAGGGGTATATATGTCAGAAAGCATCATTGTTCATAGAAGAAACTTGGGTTCCCACCAATTTTAGTGGGATATTATCTTCCCACCTTTAAAGGAAGATTGGTGAGCCCGGGTGGTCATAGGAACTTAAGTTTTGGGGAAGATTGGATGCTAAAAGTATATTAAATAAGAAAACTTACTCATCTTTCCTTCCGTTCCCAAATGTTCCATGTACCAAATAAAGCCTTAGCCTATCCATTTTTCCATATTTTTACTCCAAGGGGGGAAATATTTAACGGCATGTTTAAGTTTAAGTTAGCGCTCAAAAAGCATGTTTGTGCAAACTAGAACAAAACTTGTCTCACATACTAACCTCATACATTGTAAATCATATTAGAAAAAATAGTTTCTACCACTAATCTAAACATACATTAAGTTCTACAAAGCCGCCATCATTATATATATATATATATATATATATATATATATATATATATTTGAACTGCTAAAATCTCAAAAAAATAAAAAAAGGGGTACTAATAATAGTAGTCCCCAACTCTCACAGCATTCTGTTCATCGCTGCATCAAGTCCTACTACAGTGGTGACCTTGCAATCCCTATTTAGACGTCTTTTAATTACAAAAGTGATAGTGATATACATCTCTCTCGAAGTTTATTGGGAGCTAGTTCTTTGGTCAAAAAACCGAGCAATCGTAAGGTGAGAAGCGAAGAACATGCCAAGAGTTTAAATTTTACAAAGAAATTAATAGATCCAGTTATGTGAGGTGTGACCCAAACCTGCGCTTTCAGTATTTAAGAAAAATTATAATAATAAAAAATAAAAAATGCAAGGACAATAATCCCAGAAGACTGAAGCATGAAAATGCTGGGAGCAAATAAGTGGGGAAACACTCTTTACACAAATGGTCTTCTTCTAATCATCATCAGAGATATATAGCCTCACTCAAAACATCATCATCATTACAATTTTTTGAGGGTGACCTCATTCATGGGCAACCTCCTGCATTCATCTTTTTCCTTTTTTTTGTCCCCTTTTAACGACCATTATTTGACGGCCGGTATACAGTATAACCATTGGCATCACATGCCATACCTGAATAGTCTGTATAGTATGGATAACCATCATTCTCTGTATGTCCCAAGCCTCCTGGATATGGTGAAAGATCAGGATTAGCCACCTGCCATTGATTTTGGATCACCCCGTCTATATGCCCATTTACGTAAGGTAGGGTACTACTACCCTGCGGGACATAATCCCTGATCGAGTCAAACTGCATGCTGGGCGAGCTATATCCTCGATGAAATTCATAATCATGGTAACTTCGTGATCGCTCAAACCTGCAAGAACTGGTAGAAGATCTTGAATCGTCGTCTACTGTGCCCAGATCTCCAGGAGAAGTAAATTGTCGGTTTAGCGAGTGCGGTCCATTATTGAGAGATTGGAAGAATGGGCTTGCCTTCCTGACACAATGCTCATCATCGAGAAGGTCGTTGATCATGTCGAGGTGTGCGAACTCATCTGCCAATAAACCTTGAGCCTGACGCCCAGAAGTGCTGGCTGGGAATTCAGTTGGCAAGCTGCTGATGGATCTACTGAGCACAGGCTTGAACATGTCAAGGTTTTGGACGTCATTATATACGGAAGTTGCATCGTAGTGCATGCTCCGATTGACGTCTCTTTGGGAATTCTCACCCCACTGGGATCCATTTTGTAAAACATCTCGAGCAATCATGCCAAAAGGAAGACCGGATGAGCTGGCATTAGAATTCATTCTCTCAGAGGTTTGTGATAAATACATAGGTGAAGATACCATGGAAGGTGGTTGTGAATAGCTAGGCAAAAGGTTTACTCCTGAACTCGAGGCATTGGAATGAGTGAAACTACTTGCAGTGGAGGTTGCAGGATTACACATTATGGCATTTCTGTAAGACTGAGGAGCATAACTATGAGGTGCCGGTGAGGGATCAGGACCCAACCGTCCTGATGCACTCATTGAGCGTGCGAGTAGTGGAGCTGTTTGAACCATAGAGCCAACCGGAGCAATTGACTTCGGACCAGGAACCAAAGGAGTACTAGAAGGTCTTGAAACCACAGGCAATCGCGCCACAGATCTTTCAGGAGTTCTTGGAATTGTAGTCCTCTGTGTATCACTTTTGGAAACAATTGTTACTGGTGATGGAGACGAAGGTGAAGAAGATGGATCAATCTGATGGGAGCCGGTTGAAGATGTTTTCCTGACATGCACAGGATCTACATTAGCACTTGAAGAGGAGGGCGGGCATGATGGAGGACTTCTAGGTGAGGATGGCACTGCTGGCAATGAGGTCCTTTCTTTTGGTAGGCTTTCAGCGTCAACAGGTCTTGCTCTGTCAGGCTCGTCGTTTATGCTTGGTTTCTTCTGTAGCTGGAGAACTTCGGCCTCCTATCAATTAGAAAAGCAAGAGAAATTGGAATGGTACTGAAGAAAAAGGGGGAGGAGGAGACTTTGATGTAATAATGATTGCATGGATCTTCAGAGTATATATCGAGTTAACCATTAATTTTTACTAACATTTTAAGCCTTACATTCCTTTATTCCAAGGAAAAGGAATCCCATATCCTTTCTTATAACTAGGATTTTACAGCAAATGTTTACACAAGTTTTGCTTGATATAGTACAAGGCCAAAGTACAACGAATGGATAGCTTGATGAAAAATTAAAATAAAAGCCTGAGATGGAAGCCATTTCAATTTTCATTGCATGGCAGTAGATGTATGAGAGAGAAAAGATACAAGGATGGAAGGCTTGGAAAAAGATATCAACATCAATTGCACAGTAGAAGATGAAACTAAGATGAACAAATAACATGCCTTGCCGTGGTTATTTTTCATTCTCATGCATATCAATATTCAGACAGATGGATAAGTTGAA
Source organism: Acacia acuminata (assembly GCA_019022655.1). NCBI lineage: Eukaryota > Viridiplantae > Streptophyta > Magnoliopsida > Fabales > Fabaceae > Acacia > Acacia acuminata. Next base: position 492,997 of record JAFJYI010000359.1, read on the forward strand.
CATCATCCATTGGCTGAGCTAAACTCTTTGCAAACTCAAATCAGTTTCATCTAAATTTTATAGGGAAAATAAATAATGCAAAAGCAAGCATCAACTAATTTCTTCTTGTGCAGAGTTAAAGACAGGAAGAGTTTGAATGAAAAGGGAACAAATCCAACTATCACAGCAGATCACAGAAAAAAAAAAAAAAAAAAAAAAAAAAAAAAAAAAAAAAAAAAAAAAACCTACTTAAAATAATAATAATAATAATACTTATCTTGTAATAATTTCATAATATGCATCATAGAGGGAAGAAAGCAACCCACCTTTTTGACAAGAGGTTTCTCAAGCCACTTTAACCGATCCTGCAGAGTGATAACAGTACTCTCACCATTAGCACCCCCAACATCAGTGGCAGACCTAGATGGCTGACTATCCGCCTCATTGGTCCACCTTGACCCATCATTTGATGCCTTACCTGGGTTCTTACCTCTGCAAGCAAAAGTTTCAAATGAATGAATGAATAACTAAATCAATAAGCACATATCATTTATGTTCATCACCAGTAAAGAAACACTAGACTGTTTGAGTACCTAGTAGGTGACTTGTAGACTTTGTTATTTGGGTAAGAGTTCCCCTTAATGGGGCCATTCATGGTCATTGATGGCAAAGAATCAGAAGAACATGTTGAAGAACTATCATCCACCAATGAACCGCTCCTTTTTTCAGCCATTTCATTATCATTTTGGGAAGATGAAAGACCACAAATACCATTGCTCCTAGCCTCAGTAGGACGATGCACTTCCAATGCATCAGTGTCCCAATTAACAGGACTAGCCTCTGTGTCTTCTGAATCAGGCGGAGGTACTTCAACAGCTCCATCCAGAGAGTCAGACACATCAGAAACATCTTCCAATGCATCAGGCTTTTCAGCTACAGTTTGCACCTCCTCCATAGTAGAATCCTTTTCCCCGTCAGCAGGGTTATCCTCTTGATACTTATCATGTATAAACATCAGTGGCCTCTCCTCCCTTCCTTTATCCTTACCTTTCCGATTGTTCTTTTTCTGTTTGGCCTATATCAAAAAGAAAAATTTTCAGCTATTGAAGAGAAGATAAGAGGAAAAAGTCTCACCATCCCAGCAACATCAATTAATCAAATCAAACAGAAGGCATGCATAAAGAAAAGGGAATCTCAAGAAATCAACAATTGCAAGTAGATATTGAGCGAAACAACCAAAAGCATAGATGGCACAAGATATACACTTTACATAATTTATATTGAGGCATAATTGGACAAAACAAAGGTCATAAACATGAAAATAATATATGGAGATGGGGAAATCTTTGAGGAATGATTCCGCAATAAGCAATTGCAATAATAAAATTTAACCAATTACTTGAAAATGCTTAGAAGGATAAATAAACACTCTAATTAGTCATCATACATAAAAAATTAGTTTGTTTCATTAAGACAGTCAATTAGGAGGACAGCTAAAATGTCCAATTGTCATCCAATGGTCATATTTTTGCTGCAATTTCTAAGTGAGAAATACCTTATATGCTGTTCCATATAACATATAATTTCTTGCATGATGTGTTTTTTTAGCTCAGTAATCTTATCCAGTGTGATTACAAATAATGTAATCTTCACCCCTTAATTGAGAACATGACGTATTGAACATGTCTCATACAATCAAAAAAAATAAAAAGGATAACGTGAAGTGTAATGTCCACCTCTTAATTTGACAACCTTATATAATGTCCCATATAACATAATTATAAGGAGAATTGCAGTTTTTTAATTACACCACTTTAAGGAGATTTTTACTTCAGAGGACCCAAGTTGTCAAAGAACCCAGTAGCATCTTTCAATCAACTTTAAGAGATCTGTTGTACCCTTATAATGCAGTTTTGGTGCGTATCAAACCTGCTTTTTCTTTGACTTCTTTTCTTTCTCAGTTGCTCGCTTTGCTTTCTGATCACTTTCAGCCAGCCAAGCCGCCTCTTCCTCACGGATGAGCTCTTCTTGTCTTTTTAATGCAACAGCTTCCTGATATGCAACCTCAATTTTATTGCTGCATCCATGAGGTAAATAATTAGAAATTTCTAGTTCATCAAACACATTGAACAATTAGTCACTACATACAAGTGAAAATATAAAATGTAAACACCAGATAAAAAAAAAGCATGACCTTAATTATGTTTATAGGATTGTTCTTTTTGAAGATATAAGAAATTTCACGAGAAGAGATTTCAGAAATTTGTAGGTAGGTAATCCTCAAACAACAAAAACACGTACGGTTGTAAAACAGATCCGCACATCAAAACACCTAAAATTAACCAATTAAAAAGAGCTGTTCAATTTCTTTCCACATCAGACATAGTGAATCCATTTAAAAAAATGCACAGAGCGTCCCGTTTGAGACTTTACCAACTCACCCAAACCTAACAGACTCCAGAGAGCCATTACATCCTATGGTGAAAGAAAACCTTCAAATAAACATAGGCATATTGTTCAATTTACAAATGCACTATGCTATCTAGTTTGATTACCATTAAAGTAATAAGAGGAGTGTCACACAAAACAACATAAGACTTCTCAATTTTTCTTAACACAGTTGGTTCAAGTGAGGGGAGGGATATTTATGATTCCTCTGAAACCCCCCACTTTTGGAGGGGTGGGATAGGAATAGGGGAAGGAGGATTTATTAAAGTTTTTACAATTACAGCTATTATAATTTATAATTACATATCAGTGTCACTTTTTGCCACTGTGAATTGCTCCTCCGGTCCTTAATATAAGACATATTTGAAAGTTGATCTTGGTCTTAAATATAAAACAAATTTTGTGTATTTGTCAACCTTTTTCTAATTTACTCCTATTGATGCTCCCTCAACAATAATTAAAGAGGAGAGGGAAGGAAGGAATTAAGAAAGTTGACTAGGGTGTTATAGAAAATACATATAATATTAACTAACTAAATTAACCTTCTTAATCTAATCAAATTAGATAAATATGTCTTATATTAAGGATTGGAGGAGTAATTAATAAGAAAAGATGCTGTCATTGGTAATTCATCAAGAGCTTTTTTAGGGATCTATATATACACTACACACACACACACACACACACATATGTATATAATTCCTCAGCCTTCTAAATCCCTGAGGATTGAATTTTGGATGCACAGAAGCATTTTAGAATTCCCACTAGTAGTTTCAGATGTATTCTCCATTGATCACTCTTGCTCTAATACCATGTAAGAATCAAGGAAATTGTGTTTCCATTCACTAAGGGTTTTATATATACAAGATGGGGTAGCATGACAGACTAAACATAATGGCTAGCATAGAAAACTAAGACTCTAACTGTCCAACAGTACACTTCTATAACTCCCCTAACAGAAATCTTCTATAAGTAATGAAAGACGTAAGTAAAATTAGCATCCTGAGTAGAGTGTTGGAAAAATAATCATCTTGAGTAAAGTGATGGAAATTATGAGTTTCTGACCTAACTAAAACAAGCAACTAATATATTTGGAAAATTATGTACACTAATTTTTCACAACATCCAGAGTCCAGCTCCAAGCAGTATGGAAACCAAAATAAATTCATGGAGTAAGAATTGAGAATGAAGAGCATATAGACGTAGCAATCAGATAGGAAAATATATTTAACTAATGGCTTTTTTGACTACCTGAATATGTGAGCAAGGACAAATATTTCCACAGTCCTGCGACCCAGTTCAGTGAGACGCCTTTCATCACGCTCTATGGAGTCTTTATTGAAGTCCTCTCCAGAGTTCCCATCCTACAACAAAGGGAGAGAAAGTTTCCCAACTATCAAAGGAGCTCAAAACATAAAGCTAAATCCTGATTCATACACTTCATTGCACATATGATCTCCCTAATCTAAATCCGTTGAATGTGTGTAATAGATGCCTCATACTGACTATATATTCTAACTCACAATTTAAAGATGACAGTAAGCTAATATATCTCCATTAATAGAAGTGGAAAAGGCTATATATGCTCATCTCAAATCCTAAGTGCAAATTCAATTTTTTGCTAGTCACCTACTAATATCCCCACCATCAAGCATATGCAAAAATTTTAAATAAGCCAATTTATTCAATTTGGATATCCACTGGAAAGCTCCAGAACAATTCATTAGGAAAAAGTTGATTGCTCTTGCAAAGTAAATTTTAATCACAACACTTTACCATATTAACCCAAACATGAGACTATTCTCTCAAAATCAATTAGCACAAGTGTTTTTCAGGAAAATCTGGAATCTTCAGCAATCCTAATTACACGCTTGACCATTTTGGAAATGAAGGCATAGCCTTGAATAAACAAGTGAAAGAACAGAGGACAAGCCATCCAGCAAACTTTGCAAAATCTTAAAAATACACCATCTGTATCGATGGATTAGAGGACCAGCCAACAAGCAACAGTACAATGAAAAATTTAAAATCAACAACAGAAGTAGTCTTATCTGTCTATTATTTTCTTTCTTCTTTTTCTTGCACACTGACGTGCTTAAATTTTGAGCAACAAATTAAATTAATTAAACATGCCAGGATTTGTCGATCAGTAAAGGGTTCACAAATTAAACGACTTCTCTGGCCGCATAAGACAACTTCAGAATAATATAATAAAATTTTTCTCTTTCCCATCGTCTAGAACAGAAGATTTAGCTGTTTTCCAATCTCTTCTACCCATTTCTTCATTTTCTAGCATCTACTGTAAACACCACCAAAGTTCAAAGAGCATACCCTCCTTAACCAGCAACCCAAAGGAACCTTTAGTTTCCTTTTACCAACACAAATTTAGTATCTCACCTTTGTACGATTTTGGGGACCCTTCTCATCCTTTGGAGGCAGTGGTTCTACAGCAGCCCTCTCAAGCAGCAGTAAAACATCATCCACCAGTACAAAAATATCTTTCTCTACACGAACAATTGGTGCTGGCATTTCTTCTGCATCCAAAGCCTTTACACTGCCTTTTTTGCGCTTAGTCTGGCCTTCAAGAGCCTTCAATCCGCTATACAATGAATCCATCACCAAAGTAGAAGTGACTTCTTTCTCTATAAAGAAGTGTTTTACAACTACTTTTAGAATTACGTCAGTCTTTTCCCTGGACATGCAACGCCTAGAATTTTGGTCAATTCCCAGCCAGAAATCACTGAAGCTGCAATTATTGAAAAATTTATTTTGATCAATCAGTAAAATATACATCAATTAAATATCAAAGTAACTTTTAACCAATTCAAAACTCATTTTAGAAATACAGGACACAGTCTGCATAATGTAGGATTTGAAGGATTGAAAGTAGAGGGAAACATAGGCCTCTGATTTATTATTGATCCTTGATCAATCAGAATACATAGAGGCCTTACAGGCAAAACCATAAGCTCACTGGCTAAACCTAGACTCTTATCTAATCCTAATATCCCATATTTATTATAAGATAGACAATAAATGAAAAAATATTAATATAGGATGTAGCATCCATATCTTATCATAGGATTAAGAGATAACAAACCTATTGTAAGATAAACATATAAATAATAATATTAATTAATATTTAACTTGCTTCTCTCAACACCAATAATAACATAGATGAGGGTTAATTTATCTATATCCAGTAAAATATTACTGAAAGGACACACACACACACAAAGGCACAAGGTTAGATGAAGATGGCTGAATGCATAAACAGCGGTCATGTAGACCAAAGTGTGTCACTACAGTATCCATTCATCTTCCAGATACTTTTTCTTAATCCTTGACATACATATGCCAACCATCTGTCACTTCCGAGATGAACAGACTAACCAGTGTTAATTTTATTTATATATGCAATTAAAAAAAAAAAAAAAACTCAAATGGCTAAATATATAAAACACTGATCAAACATACCAGGGTGTAACTAAATTATTCATCCATGTCAAATGCATCCATCACTGAATTAGATTATTTTATTTCAAAATTAGCTTTTCATCAATTCTTACTAAATTAACTTCTTCTCAATCTAGGAGTATGAGAAAACTAATTTAATGATCCTAAATTACTCCTCTAGTCCTATTTATAAGTAGGAGAGAGAAGGGTTTTCTTGGTCCTATTTACAAGACACAACATTAAATTTTTTACATGAATGTATAATTTTTCCCTTTATTATTGTATAGACTGTTGTTTTCATAGGAAGAGTATATATTAAATAGGGGTAAAGTTGGAAAGTTATAAATTTTAAGACAAAATTAATGAGGTTAGGTTTTTCTTGGTTCTAGTGAAACATGCTAGAAATGACTTATAAATAGGACCAGGGGAGGAATATATAAGGTGGAACAAATCATTATAAGAATAGCAAATAGGAGAAAGGACTATTTTCAGATTCTGCATAAATAAATTTCACTTTTTTAAGGCAAGAATACAACCTCGTCCACCTAGCTTTATCCTCTATCAACTTCCCAAGCTTGCTTCGTCTCTCTTCAACAAAACGCCGGCAAATTTGTTCTACATTTGTCAGATATACTCTAACAAGTTCTCTCCTATACTGACAATCAAGACAACGAAAAGGCCTGTCTGCTTTCTCCCTACAATTTCCCAAAAGAAGCCAAATATGATCAGACATCTTACTCAAACCTCAAAGTAAATTAGAAAGAGCTGACTGCAAAGTAAGTTTATGAAGATAAAATGCAATGGAAAGCTCTGCAATGATGACTTCCAGTTTAAATGTAGCGCGCATACCTTCATAGACATTCCATCTATTCAAGTTTATACACATACAATCTTTCAATTAACCCTACCACCTTTTAGCTTCCAGAATTATAAATACAATGCATTGAACTACTACCTCCAGTACTTAAAGTGTATCTTATATCAAGGACCGGAGGGAGTACTAATTTGTTAGCATATCAAAGAAAGCAGATTCGAATTTAGATAAGGAAGGGCACTAATTAAATCAGTATGAAAAGAAAAAACAAGCCTTTAAAGATGAAAAAAGGGAGATAGTTATCTTGAGTTTGTTGTCAGTGAAAGAGTAGTTGCAGTGAATATCATATCACAGAAATAAAGTTATCACTGAATCCAAAAGAATACCATATTCAATTATTATTCATTTCTTTCAGTATACTAAATAAAAAAGATATTCTTGATGAATTTTTAGTTGTATTCAATTAGCAAATTTTTTCATCGGTGAAAATAACTTATTATTGATAAGAAAAGAGAACAATAAAAGAAATTACGACAAGGAATAAAAATTCCTTCATAAACAAAACCTAATACAAATGAAACCAGCCCAAAATAAATCAGTTGCGGAAACACACAAAGAGGACATAAAGATGATCCTCTCCCCAAATAATGGAGCGAAAGGAATTGCTAATTTAACATTCCTTGCATTCTATTGTAGCCAGACATTACCAATCAAGGGCAATATAGCAAGCAATAAAAATAGAACCAATGGTGACTGATAGTATCAAGTTCTCTGTGAAATAACAGTTTCTCCAACAAAGACAATCAGCAAAAATTTTCGTAAGTTAAGTGGAACTCAAAATGTGGAAGAGAAAAATGTTTTTCCTCAAGATTCAATGATAGGAATTTTGTAACAAAATATGGAGAAGAGAAAAAGGTTGAGAAGGTCATATTGACAAACAAGTAAAGAGCATAGAAGTTGAGGGAATTTAGAATGAGATCTCAAAGAGCTTTTGAAACGATATCTGTGAATCATAGGACCTGTCGCGATAGGTAAGAAGTTTAAAGAAGAATGGCATTATGCAGACTCAAGGGACATAGCTATCTAGTTAGCCACCCTAGTCAATGCACATTCTTTTTTCTTTTTCTTTTTCTTTCTTTTTTTGCTACAGATTCTTTGGAACATGATATTTCAGGGTTACAGAATGGCAAAAATTATTTAAGCTTTGCAACCTCAGAGTAATAAATATTATTACAAGGAGATGAACTGATTGCAAACCAATTTCAAGAGTAAGTAAAGAAATCAATTCAAAGACAAATTATCCCAATGATTTTGAGTGACATGAAATACAACCTACAAAGATGAAATCCCATGCCTCCTTGGCATCTTGAATATCTATGAATAATTCGGATATCTACAAAAGTATCTTAAACGGTAAGTTGGATGCCTGTGTTGATGCCTCCATTTTAAAGGCATCATGTACATTCCCTAAATGATTGGGTCCTCACATCCCAGAAATTCAAACAGAAATTAATAACAAAGCATTCATGTTCTCTCTTTACTTACAAGTAAAGAAAATACAACTGAAACCACGTGGACTACAATCACAGTAAACAAGTACATAGAAGTATTAGGATATACAATAAGTGCTAGAGTAGTGGGTCTAGGCCAAATCCCATAGTCATATGTGATGAGTCAACTATGGTACAAGTCACATGTATGGTACAAAGCAGAGGGGGGGGGGGGGGGGACACTGTATGATTCTTGTTCAATATGTCAGAAATTAAATTTGCATGGAGAAATCAAATTTGCATGAATATGTGATGGAGGGAGAACACAGTATGATCCTTATCATATATACTAACAAGACAATAAATTTGTCTGAATATGTAAGAAATTCAGAATAAATTAAGCATAGAATACCTGATAACTTGAACTTGAGCTTTTATTATCAAATTGTCAGAAGCATCAACAAAGCCATCATGAACTTTTGATAACTCCATAAATTTTTTCCATCCCCAGTCATGCTCTTTCTTCCAAAAACGATGCAATGTATCTAAAAAATCCAGGCGAAGTTACTCAAAGTGCTTAAACAACCATCAAAGGCTTTAATAGCTAGTCCAATCATTAAACAAATAACAGACCAGAATATTTTGATTTCTTTGGATCTTTATTGACCACAGCAATGGTAAATTGTGCAAAATGACTCCATCCTGTATAACAAACAAACAAACAAACAAAAAAAAAAAAAAAAGAAAAAAAAAAAAAAAAATAACAGACAAGGATTAAAAGACAGAGTTGTAAACAAATTATCATCAGACAAACCTAATACAATTAAAGAGCTGAACCTGGAAGAAGTTTGTCATGATTAGCTACACATAGAAACAAAGAGAGATGATTGCAAACATCGCAACCTTGTGGATAGATTAGAATGTACCTGGAACACGCCATAGCTGGATTAGGCCAAAGTTTTAAAACACAAAACTGCAGAAAACTTAAAATAATAATTCGTTTTGTTAACCCATATGCATATGTTGGACCAAATGAACTAACCCCAATATCAAGGCTATGGAATGAATGACCATCGCCAAATACTCCTGACATTGGGCAGATCCTTTTAATAAGGCAAGAGATAAGGAAAATTCCTTGTACAAAAAATTAGCATGTGATAGCCATAGATGCCCAAGTACACGTCTGAAAGTTTCATGGTATCAGAAAAACATATTCAAACTTTTAATTCATTACACTAAAAAGAGAGAGAAATGGTTTCATGCGAAACTATACATATAAAATCAGCAATTCACAATTTGAATCCCTATATTTGAGCTTCATCTAAAATGGAAAACATTTACTTGTGCATGACAAGAAGCTCATGCATATATATTGATTGGACATATTAAAAGGAAGAACAAGATTAAAAATGAAAACACAAACATCATGGATGGAAAGACACAAAACATGTAAGTACACAAAAATGCGTGTCTGGCCAATAGGTGAATTTATGGTCTTGTACCATTTGTAGCTGCCAACCTCAAATGCATTACTCCGAAGTTCCCGTTTGGTAATCTGAGAAAATTTTTCTATCTTCCATGTATATTTCCCATATAACTCAGAAGGTTTCGCACCTGAAAAGAACAAATAGATCTCAACCAATTCATTTTATGAAAGAAAATTAGACGTTCAATTCTCAACCTGAATCCGACGGTATATTAGGACAAGTCATTGACAATGTTATTTCTAATGACAAATTACCTGCATATTTAGTAACATATATCACTACTTTCACTTGACCCAAAAAAAAAAAAAAAAAAAAAAACTCATATTCACAACTCTATCAAAAGGAGTAAGGAATCTATTCATTTCATCCAACATGATGGAGATGAAGCTGGGATTGCAACATTTCAGTTAGGCATTTGCCTTATTTGACTAAACACATTGTTGACATTAGCCAATTGCCAAGACAGAAGAGCAGGTGCCTCGCTGAACTGTCCCCACATTCAAAAGTAGTGATTTGGTGGCAGTTTAAATCTTAAATTACACAAAAGCAACAATGCCTTTCCAGCATGATTAGCCAGAAGCACAACCAATGCTATTACTTGTTTTCACCCCATGATAATTGAAATATCATCACTACCTGTTCAGAGAAAAATTTAAATGTAGCCAATATAAACTAATATCCACGAAAATTTGATGACTTGATAATTTGGTAGATACCTGTTAGTAAATATTGGTAAAAAGAGAAAAGAAGATAAAAATTGTCTATCAAAGAGAGGAGGCGAGTATCTCACTGACTCCTAGTAATAGCCTAATGAGAATCTCCACAAATTTACTCTCTGAATATATCCTAAATAAAATAAATACTATCCAAAATTATATTAATAAATATTTATTCCTAAAATCTCTAACTTTCTGCAACTTCCATTATCTCATGCTAATCCGATACTCTATCAATACTTCCCCCTTGAGATTTGCCTTATCCTCAAGGTGAGACAAAAGTGACAACCTTCTGATTTATCTTGGAGATTCATAGTGGCCGTCTTTGCCTCTACCCTGATTGTATTAAAAGAGATTACTACACCTTCCGGCTTTACCACAATAATGGAAACATCTTCCAGAGCAGAAATGAGCCCTTCACCTTTTGAAATTGACAAGAGTGAGAACAAGGATGTGTAGTGATGCCAAGTTTTATAGGATTTCCATCATGAAAGCAAGGACCTTTAGGATGACGCTGGTATTCAAGCTTTGCAATAGAATGGTGTGAGACTGGAAAGGCATTGAAAGTTGAATGCCAAGATGGTGGATGAGAATGAAGGTTTAGAAGCAGTTAGTATGTGGAAGGAACCTATTATGGATCGTTAGTCTCTGATGCCAAATGGTAGATGCCTGTTAGTAAATATTGGTCAAAAGAGAAAAGAAGATAAAAATTCTCCATTAAAGAAAGGAGGCAAGTATCTCACTGACTCCTAGTAATAGCCTAATAGAGAATCTCCATAAACTTACTCTCTAAATATATCCTAAATAAAAAAAAAACAATATTTAAAATTATATTAATAAATATTTTTTTTAAAATCTCTAGCTTTCCGCAATTTCCATTATCTTACATTAATCCGGTACTCTAAATACTTCCCCCTTGAGATTTGCCTTGTCCTCAAGGCGAGACAAAAATGACGGTCTTCTAATTTATCTTGAAGCTTCATAGTGGCCATCTTTGCCTCCACCCTGATTGTATTAAAAGAGATTACTGCACCTTCTGGCTTTACCACAATAGTGGCAATGTCCTCCAAAGGAGAAATGAGCCCCACACCTTCTTTTGAAATTGCCAAGAGTGAGAACAAGGATGTGTAGTGATGCCAAGTTTTACAAGATTTCCACCATGAAAGCAAAGACCTTTAGGATGACAATGGTATTCAAGCTTTGCAACAGAATGGTCCGAGGCTGGAAAGGGGTTGAATGCCGAGATGGTGAGTGAGAATGAAGGTTTAGAAGTAGCTAGTATGTGGAAGGAACCCATTATGGATTGTTAGGCTTTGATGCCAAATGGTAGATACCTATTAGTAAATATTGGTCGAAAGAGAAGAAAAAATAAAAATTTTCTATTAAAGAGAGGAGGTGGGTATCTCATCGACTCCCAGTAATAGCCTAATGGAGAATCTCCACAAATTTACTCTCTGAATATATCCTAAAAAAATAAACAATATCTAAAATTACATTAATAAATATTTATCACCAAAATCTTTAACTTTCCACAACTTCCATTATCTCACACTAATCCGGTACTCTATCGTAATTTCACAGCAAAACTTGTGAAGATGCACGCATATTTGTTCATAGTATCACTAGGTCAAGATGCATAGTAAAGCTTTCTTCTTATTGTTGCCACCACTAAAGAGAAAAATTACTTCAAAAATGGCAGATGTCATGTTTCTCGTGACTGCACCAATAATGCAAGTATTCTTTGTGTCATAGCTACCATTTTCATAGCTCATTTCCATGCATAAGAATCAAATAACACAGAGAAACAAAATATAACAATCGATAAGAACATTTATTCAAAAAGACGCCATTAAAGAACGCTTACGCACACACCCACATACCACCATCATCATCTTCATCAGTATCCCAGTAAGGGGGAGAAGTAGATGGGGTTCCATTTTCCACCTGCTCAGAGGAACGCCATTCTGCCAATGCTTCACCAGATTGACAACGTTGCCCAGTTGAAATTCCCTCTGCAGACTTCCCCACTCCAGACTCCTCATTCACAATCCCAGCCATTCACCGCTCAAGAATTATTTCACTAGCAATCCTCTTCTCACTCCTACTGAAGAATAAAAAGAACACAAACAAAAAGAGCGCCGTAATCAGCCCCTAATCTTCACATTGCACTAAGATCATACAATAATTCAAACAGTATTCTTCCCAGCTGCATCATAACCTCCTCATAACAATTATAGAAGGAAGCCATCAACACTTACATTAAGTTTTTTTATCTTACATATCATTCAATTTATAATCCAGCCACATGTTTCCATGGAGATAATAGGTAGGGGGAAAAATTATTTACCAAATGAAAAAAATAAGGAGTACTGACACACAATTAGCCTTAGGCGATGATAACTTTCTCATTCTTCAAATTTAACAAAGAACGCATAGAAGTAAACAGAAAAGTAATAGCCCCATCCCTTATGCCCTCCCCGATATTACTAAGAATCAAACTTCCCAAACTTCACACCAGGAAAATCCAAAAGCCAACCTCGTAAAAGAAATAAATATCAATAAAACCCTTTAAACAAAGATGTAACTCAACAAGAATTTAAGCTCGAGATCAATCAAGCAAATTAAAACATCCCCGAATTAAAATGAAAACAACGATATTCCAAGATTGCACTGAGAACCAATTGCATGAAAAAAAAGAACCAAATGAACTCCAAGGCAATCTATGCTCCGAATAACCAAGATCTCAGGCCTTGAACCCCAGAAAAATTGATTAAAATCGAACGAACCAACCAAAAGAACGCCGATAAATATTAAGATAAATAAGAAATAAAGAATAAGGGAAATGAAATTCAAAGACATAATCGGAGGATCCATTGGAGCATACAAACCTGGAATCGAAGATGAGGCTATTATCAAAGGCCAATCCAACCCTGAGACTCTAGAGAGAGAAAAGCGTAGAAAGAGAAAGGAAGAGAGAGGGGGTGGTGTGCAGCAAACAGAGCAACGGCGGAACCCAACCAAAACAGAAAATAGTATTTTAATTTTATTATTATTTTTCTTGATATTTAATAATTGATAAATAAAAAATCGTACAGAAAATGATTCTCATTCTTCTATTAGTGATGTTTGATTTTGTTTTTGACCTGAATTTGTGATGTTTAATTTGTTCTTCGTATATATTAAAAAAAAAAAGTTAATTTTGATATAAAAAATTACATTATTTACTAGCCTATAAAGTAGGTTAGCAGAAAATACTCACCCATAACGTAATAGGGATAAAATATTGTCACTACCAATTTTGGTCACTACCACTTTTTCATCGTTAGATCAGAATCTCATCTACCTCTATCATTTCTCTCTTCTATTGAGATTTTGTAAAAACGGTGAAAAAGTAGTAGTGACAAAAATTGATAGTGATAATATCTATCCCAACATAATATACTTCATCGAAAGTGTGTTTATCCTTTTTTTGGGGAGAATAAAATAAATGGTTAATTAAGGAATAAAAATACATATAATATTTTACCCAAGTGTGGCTAACACCAAAAAGTAGGCTTTTTTTATTATTACCAATTTGCCCCTTATTAAATAACTAATTAACGAAATGCCCTTGTTTAGAAACATATTAGCAATCTGCCCCTGGGGTGTAATCGATTAAAACGAGGGGCCTCCTTTTTTTTTTTTTTTGAATTTCCCCGTGATGTAATCGACTAAGCTACAGTGCTTAGTCGATTATATCGCAACAGAGGGGTTTTTTAAAAACCCCAATCACGGCAACAGAACCCTAATCGACTACCAGACCTCCCCAAACCTCTCTCCCTCTGGTTTTTTTCACCAAATCCTTGTTGAATTCATTGGTGGGTCCCGAGGGAAACTTCAATCTAGTGCAATTTGCGTTGATTTGGTATGTTCTCATCTTCTTTTCGAATTTCCGCTTTCATCTTTGCATTTATGCAAACCCCCATTTGTGTGTTTGCGTTTTACTTTCATTGGGTGGTTTTGTTGTGTATCTTTGATTGATTTGAGTATTTCATTCCTATTTATGGATGAAAATGATGATTGTACATGTGAAAGTGGAAAGATTTACATCGGTTGAGAATTTTTTTTTTTTTGGACGAATTTCACTTCGATTTTCATCAATTATTTTTGTTTTTGATTGTGTTTTATTGTTAAAATGATGAATGTTTGTTGTTTATACTGATTAATGTTTATGTTGCTTAGATGTTAATTTTTTCAAATAACTCATCTCCTTGAATGTTTGTTGTTTATGTTGATTGTGTTTGTTTGTGAAAATGATGAATGGATATGAGAAAAGTGAAAATGATGAATGTTTCTTGTATGTTGATGGTTTGTAATGTCCCTTTGTAGGTTGTTGTTGTCATCATGCGTCGTAGAGAAGCTCCTTCTAACACCGTAAGCAATGAGCGTACAACAAGGAGGCGGATTAAGCAGGGCATCCTCCTCGGGTGAGCTGAGCGTTGGATCTCCCATTTGGTTATCTAGCTGAAAATAACGTAGTAGAGCATGAAAGTGGAGCTTAATCACCAAGAGGGGGGTGAATTGGGGATTACAAAAACTTTTTCGAAGTGCTCTGTTTTGGATGATGAAAACAGAGGTGAACATAGTGTATAGAGAAAAAGAGCAAGACACACGAAATTTATACTGGTTTGGTCCAATCTCTTGACCTATGTCCAGTCCCCAGACTCTGGGATTTTCCACTATCTCAATTGATTACACACTCTATACTTAAGAGTAATTCTCTCACTAGAACTTACTCCCCCTTACAAGTTGCAATCAATGAACCCAATCACCAAGTCCTCTGACTTGTGATTCTTTACAATAAATGATTCAGAATGAAATGACTCTCTCTAAGAGTGATTAATGATAAACACTAAGCTTAATGTATCAGAAGATACTTTACAAGTGAAAACTGAAAGTAGTTGAAGAACTTTGAATGCAATTTGTTTTTAGCAGATGTGTTGGTTGGAGAAGAATTGAATGCGGCTCTATTTATACCAAGAGAGCATTAAATGACCGTTGTAATCTTCAATATAACCGTTACCTTCATTAGACAAGGTTTAGGTTAAGCTTTGGTCTTATTCTCTCTCTAATCTTCACTTAATTCAGTTGTGCAGAAGTTCAGAGTTGACTCCTTGAATATTAATCCGTTGGAATGGCAGCTACTGGAAGTGGAAAGCAAACATTAATCCTTTGTAAACGTGTGCAGAAGGATTGCCCAAAAGTATGCAACTTTTCTTGGTTTTGCATTTAATGTGCTGATGTCACATTTTGCTTTTGCTTTAACATCTAACCTTCAATAACCATATTCTAAATCATCTGAAACTCACTAACAAAGTGGTTAAACATAGCTAGGAATATAGAAGAATGATAATAGGAAGGATTAACATCAAATAAGAAGGTTTCACAAATTCGACAGATTTGATTTTCAAACATTGCGACTGAAACTCGAGTTTGCAATCGTGCACTTAAGGAAAAACTCGAGTTTCCTTCATCCGAGAGGAATGTCGCGATTCAAGCTTTGGAACGCATTTTTGAATGAAACACAAAACTCGAGTTTCCAAAACCAAAACTCGATTTTGGACTTTTAATGAGAAGTATAAGTTTTAGTCCAAAACATCAAAACTGGAGTTTTCATCCAAGACTCGAGTTTTCAAATCATTGAGAAGGTGTAATGCTCTCAGGTTGGCCAAAACTCGAGTTTCCATATCAAAACTCGAGTTTCCATTTAAGTATGAAAACATTGAGAAAGCTGAGCAAGTCAAAACTCAAGTTTTCAAATCAAAACTCGAGTTTTCTCTTAACTTAGAGAAAACTTATGGTAGAGTGAGATTCTAGAGTTTTCAATCGAAACCGAGTTTTCATATGATCAAAAAGTTAGAGACTCTCTGTAAGGTCAAAACCCGAGTTTCCAAATCAAGACTTGAGTTTTGTCTTTATCACAAAACAATGAGAAGTCTCTGTGTAATGCAAAACTTGAGTTTTCTAATCAAAACTCGAGTTTGTCTTTAAGTAAAAAACTGAGTGCTCTCTGTAAGACCAAAACTCGAGTTTTCCCTTGGAAACTCGAGTTTTGCTTTGTTTATTGAAAATGAGCAACTCTCTGCCAAAGCCCAAACTCGAGTTTTGAAACCAAAACTTGAGTTTACCTTTGACAGTAAGTTTTTCAACTTACCAAAGACAAACCTCAATTCGTTTTTACAATTGTCAGTTATCATCAAAACACATAGAGAACTAACAGAGCATGCACGATTCGTGGCGAATTTTGCTACCAAACCAATTTACAAGCCGAAGTCACTAGATATCGCATTCTTTGCGAATGAGGGACTTGAGATAGTGCCGATGTTGGAGGCTTCCCATCTGAGAGGCTTGGCGGAGATGACTTGCCCCTATTCAAAGGTTATGGTGAGAGCTCTCTACCATAACTTGAGCTACATAAATGGTGATCTGCAGTCTCAAGTCTGCGGGGTTGACATATTGGTCACAACTCCTATCTAGACGGAGTTACTAGGATATGATTTTGATGGGGTGGATACAGTTCAATATGATGGGGATATCACTGCACCCATAGAGGGATTTCAGCGAGATGAGGCTATACATGAGGCCAGGAGGTCATAGAGCTATATTACTGTTGATGTCCGTATCCTTTACTACGTCATCACCCACATTTTGTTCCCTCAGGCTTACAATCATTTGAGGGTGTTGGAGGGTGACATTCCTGTTATGTGGGCTATTCGTCATGGCATTCAGGTGAATTGGAGGCACTACATTTGCTGGATGATGTATAAGGCCAAACAGAAGGATAACGCTGCCCTCCCATACGCCTATCTGGTTCAGGGGATATTGGAGCATTTTGGTGTTCCTATGCACACTGAGCAAATGGTGAGTCAGAGAACGTGGTATGCTAGCTTTAGACAGCGTCTATTGGAGTAGTGCAAGATCTCAAATGGGCCAAATGGTATGTGGCAATACACTAATGTTGAGGAGGAGGTACCTGATGCTGGCCCGGTTCCACCTGTTGTTGCTCCTGAGTTCCATGATGATGATGATGACGATGCTTCTATGGAGGACTTTGTTGAGCTGGAGGGTGGATTCTCCCTTGGTGATATCATGAAAGCCATCAATGCTAGCATGAAACAGAATGCCAAAATGGAAGTGAAACTGAAAAAGAGGTGGAAGAGCCACATTGAAAAAGAGAATGAAAGGTGGAGGTGGATGCATGGTCGAATAAAGGGGTTAGAGGATAGGCTTAGTCATTTGCAGCTTGGACGAGAGTAGGAGGTAGCCGGTGATGATGACCAGGGAGCTTATGTTTCTGATGAGGACGAGGAGGATCTCGAGACATCTGAAGATGAAGATTAGATTTAGGGTCTTTATGTTTTATATTTTGTCTTTGACTTGATTTTTTTTTTGTCTGGTTAAATTTTGTGAATCTATTCTGAAATTGGTGTTTCTTTTTTAATGAATGTTGATTCTTTCAGTTTATGCGGTTTAAGTTTGTCCATTTCGGTACTAACAATTTATTGGCCTACTGAACTCATTTTGGGACATTAGCAGACCAAACCGGTTTATGCGGTTTAAGTTTGTCCATTTCGGTACTAACGGTTTATTGACCTACTCCACAAGAGGGAGGTTTTAGATTACAAACAAAAACAAAGTTTAACAAAGTGAAACTACAATGATTACACAACAATAATACTTTGAACAAGGTGTGATGGTGTTAAACTTTGATGGGTCGCACTAAAACTGAGAAAAGAGAGAGTATTGGGGGAGGGGGAAGGGTTGCATTGTGATAAGAGTTCCATTATGACGCAATTGGGGTTTTTAAAAAACCCCTTTATCGTGATATAATCGCCTAAGCACTGTAGCTTAGTCGATTACATTGCGGGGAAATTAAAAAAAAAAGGAGGCCCCGCGTTTTAGTCAATTACACCTTGGGGTATAATAGACTAAACAGGGGCAGATTGGTAATATGTTTCTAAACATGGGCATTTCATTAATTAGTTATTTAATAAGGGGAAAATTGGTATAAAAAAAAACCCCAAAAAGTAACTACTAACTTTAAAAGATGTGCAAAGTCACAGAAGCAATTAATATTAGATGACGTCCATTACTTTTTCTATAATTTTGCATGTTGGTGTCTAGGTATAATTTATTGCTCATTTGGTCGACGAAGATGAGGCAGTTGGGGAGTTAGAAAATTTCCGTTAAGCCTTACATCAACCCTAGCACCATGCATTGTATATCTATCGGCAAAGATACAGAGTAAGAGGAAAGTGTCAAGTAGGGAGAATGGAGTGAAAATCTTGGCCTCCTTTTCTTCATGGCTATTGAGTATACCTTCCGAATGATGCCCTCCTCCTCGCCGTTCATTTGATTTGGCCTTTATCGCTACTCAGTCTCTTTACCACCTCCTTCAATTGTCACCTTAGCTCAACAAACTCTTTATTGCCTGTAACACGTACGTCGTTTTCCCTACCCTAGATCTGAATGCATTTGTTAAAACAATGTTGTAGAATCAAATTGCCCTTGTTGCTATTTGTTCCTTTGCTAGTTTAGAGAAGAAATTAAATCTATTGGACCAAAACACATGCAAGTTTGGTGTGACAAAAAACTAAGCCATTAGGTCCCTTTGATCTCTTTATTTATGAACATATTGATTGGCTTGGTTTTTGAATAAGTCCTCATTGAAATGCAAAGAACTTACATCTTTTAGACCAGGGGCGGACCTAGGAAGGGGCTAGGGGTGGCCCCGCCCCCCAAAAAAATTACAAAATCAAACCTAAAGTTTTAGGAAATTATATTTAAGCCTCAATTTTTTTTTTATATTTTCACTTTAGTCCCACTAAAAGTTTCGTGGAGGGACTATAGTGAAAATATTGAAATTTTATGAGGTTGAAATGCACTTTCATGAAAACCTGGGTTCTATTCTATAATTTTTGCCCCTAATTACATTTATGAGTTTGCCCCTGCTTTGGACACGACTCATCGAAGGTCATCCTAAAGCAACAATCTTAGGTCTATTCATGTTCACATGTTGTGGCATTCTAGCCTACTCCACCCAACTTACATTACCTTAGGTAAACAAAGAAACAAACACTAATAATTCTTCAGATTAAAATACTCATTATTGCCTAATACAGAAAGATAAGGATATGTGTGATTTGATTGGATTGGTGTGAAGTAGGGGTTTGTGGGATCAGGGGTGGATTTTCTGATGGGGAACGTGTTCTTTCATGACAACCATAAAGAAGAGTAGACATATTCTTAATCATCCACATCAGGCTCCATATCATCATTTGCAATAAAAAAAAAAATTCAGATTCATGGTCAAGATTTTCATAATAACAACCAATGTAACTTTTGCATCTCTTTTAAAGTTTATAGTTACTTTTGCCCTTCAAATAAAAATTTGGTGTTGGGCGCACTTTTAGTAAAATCTTATATGTATTGTTACATCTTAACCTAAAAAGAAAAATACCCTATGGTATGTAAATCTAAAATGATATTTTTGTGAAATTACCTAAACATGCTTAATTTAAGAAAAGAGATAAGGGTCTTAAATGCCATGGAAGTTTTCGCTCAGGAGCACTGGTAAGACGAAAGTTTTTTTTAGACCAAAAATGCCACGGAAGTTCACAAGACGTAGCAATTTTGCCTCGGAAGTATCATTTTTGCTACGGAAGTTTTCGCTGAGGAGCAATTTTGCCCCGGAAGTTTACACTAAGGAGCAATTTTGCCTCGGAAGTTTACAAAACGTAGCAATTTTTCCATTCTATCCCCAAATATTAAATTTGACTATTAAATCAGTCAAAGACCACACATGTCATGCCTTGAAAAGGTCAAACTTGGAGCCGGAAGAAGGGGATCCTTCGGAGATGTTGAAATCAAGGCGCCAGAATTTGTGAAACCGGTCAAAGGGATCGAAAGGTCATGGCCACAAAACACAAATGAAACGCAAAACGAGAAATGAATTGTTCCAAAAATTGGTTCAAGAAACAAATCAATAGTAATAATATTTACGTTTGTATAGATTGATCATTTGCTTAGATCATAAGTGATGCTTCATTTGAGTTTTGTGACACGACCTTTCAGTCCCTTCTTTTGACTCGCCGCTTCACAAATTGGGCCGCCGCCTGAGCTCAACATCTCAAGGATCTCCTTCTCTCGGCTCCAAGTTTGACCTTTTCAAGGCATAACATGTGTGGTCTTTGACTGATTTAATAGTGAAATTTAATATTTGGGGACAAAAGGGCAAAATTGCTCATTAGTGAAAACTTCCGGAGTAAAATTGCTCCTTAGTGAAAACTTCCGAGGCAAAATTGCTCCTCTGCGAAAACTTCTGTGGCATTTTTGGTCCAAAAAAAACTTCCGTCTTACCAAAGTGCTCCTGAGTGAAAACTTCCATGGCATTTAAGACCCTTATCCCTTAAGAAAAATATATTAATAATTAAGCTAGTGACAATTAATTTAACTTAAGGCAATTAGGTCATTTTATAAAGGGTAAAGTACAAACGTACTTATTATCCTTTTTAAAAAGTTCTATTGGCACCATAAACAAATGTTGAGTGAAAAAATACACATGCATTTTTTTAAAATGAAGTGAAAATGTCATCTTCGTTGACTTCTTTAACTATTTGTTGCTTTTCCAATACATATTTTTGTAAAAATGCAAAAATATACATGATATTTCTCAAAAAGTGCTAATGGCACCACAATTAAACCTCGGGGGGTGCAAAAATGCCTTAAAATCATCGCCACATTATTACTTTACCTTGTTGTTAAGAGGAGAATGATTACAAAAAGAAAAGAGGAGGGAGAGGGTGCTTGCACAACCGCTATTGCTATTGCCTTTAATTACTCAGACCTGATTTGAGTTAGTGGTGGGAGTAGTGACTAATTGAGTGTACATGTGGCATGCCACCTTCACATGTGGCATGCCATCTCATCAATTAAATAAGAGTTAAGTATAATTTTTGCTTTGGAAGTTTTTGCCAAGGAGTAATGTTTTGTTCGGAAGTTTACAAAACATAGCAATTTTGCCCTCTTCTGTCCATCAATATTAAATTTGACTATTAAATCAGTCAAAGAACACACATGTCATGCCTTGAAAAGGTCGAACTTGAAGTTAGAGAGTGAGATCCTTGAGACGTTGAGATCAAGGAGGCCGGAATTTGTGAAGCCTAACTAGCCAAAGGGACTGAAAGGTCTGTCACAAAGCATAACTTATGATCTAAGTAAATGAAACGCAAAACGAGAAATGAATTGTCCCAAAAATTAGTTCAGTAAGACAAACCAATAGTGATAGTATTTACCTTTGTATAGATTAATCTAGGCAACCCACCTTGTCCCACAAGCTAAATCTCCAGCGATTTTAAGTGATGCTTACTGTCTCCAATTTTTGGGACAATTCATTATTGGTTTGTCTAGATCAAACCAATTTTTGGGATAAATCAATAATGAATTGTCCCAAAAATTGGTTTAGTAAGCATCACTTAAAATCACTAGAATTTTTAGGAGCAGTATACCTTGTGGGATAGGGTGTGTGACCGTAGATCAATCTACACAAAGGTAAATACTATCACTATTGATTTGTCTTACTGAACCAACTTTTGGGACAATTCATTTCTCGTTTTGCGTTTTATTTGCTTAGATCATAAGTGGTGTTTCCTCTCGATTTTGCGATAGACCTTTCAGTCCCTTTGACCAGTTCGACTTCACAAATTTCGGTCGCCTTAAGCTCAATGTCTCAAGGATCTCTCCCTTTGACTCCAACTTGGACTTTTTCAAGGCATGACGTGTGTTCTTTGATTGATTTAATAGTCAAATTTAATATTGGGGATAGAAGGTCAAGATAATTTAATATTGGGGATAGAAGGTCAAGATTTTTACGTTTTGTAAACTTCCAAGGCAAAATTGCTTCTCAGCTAAAACTTTCGGGGCAAAAATGATACTTAACTCTTATTTGATTGATGAGGTGGCATGCTATGTGTGTACTCAGTTAAACTTAATGGTCAAAATTAACGGAGGGGCAAAATTACTACGTTTTGGTAACTTCCGTGGCAATTTTTCTCCAAAAAAACTTCCGTTTACCTTGTGCTCCTCAGCCAAAACTTCTAGGGAAAATAAGACACTTATCCCATTATTTGGAAAGTCAGTTAAAATGAAAAATGACTGAAAAGGGCATGAATCTTGTTGAATACTACATATATTATTTAGTTGTATATATTACGATAATTGAAAATAAAAAATTTATTTTATTTAAAAAAACAGTTAAATTATTATTAAAAAATTGGCCCCAAACGAAACCCATGCTCTCTCAGAAATATTATTAAATTATTATTAAACTATTATTCATAATTAAAAAAATTATATTATTCAAAATTATATTGTTAAACTCATCCTCTCTCTCTCTAAGACTCTAACACTAGTTCCCAACCAAAGCCAGTAACAAGTCAAAAGTATACTTTTAGATAAACTTTCGACCAATCTCTCTCTGTGATCAATCTCGGCTTCATCTCCAACGCTCGCCAACACTTTGTGATTTGGCTTCTGTCTTCATCGAGCTTTAAATGAAGAAGCCCTGTGACGTAAACACTTACCTAAATGGTCACCATCGAGCTTCACCGAGCTTTTTTTTCCTACCAAGAGCCTTCCAAACAAGCTAAAGGTAAGAAGAAGGAAGGTCTTTGTTAAGGAAGGAGGGAGAAGAGAGAAAGAGGAGAAATTTGATTAAAATAAGTATTAAATAATTTGATAAAATTGAATTGTAGAAGCATTATTATTTTTAAATGATAGTAAACTTCACGAGTTGTGATTACAAAATTAATTCAAGTGTTGTGTTCTGATTGGCTAAGCACAAATGATGTAGCACATTATGGAACTTGGTGGTGATGGAGGCAGCCTTGATGAAGAAAACAAAGAACTCATTAGCGGACGCGAAGATATAGAGAAGAGGTGTAGGAATTTGCTTTAAAAAAGATTAAAAACAATTAGTAGTGATGTAATTTTAGAGAAGAGAAAGTGAAAAGACTCTTTCTCACAAAATAACAATTAACCATAATGTATTCTTAAAATCGGATTAACAGGTAATTATGGAAAAACCCTTTTTACTTTTCAACATAAACACCTTGAGGTCTAGGGTAAAAATTTTGCCCACAGACCCACTACAGAAATCTATAACTCTGGGCACAATTATTGAACAAGAGATTTTGTAGCCCACGAGTCTTACAACACTAACCCAAAATAAAGGGTCTACACAAAACAGTTGTCACAAAAGATATAATTGTGGATCCATGATGATATGATCGTGTATAAAAATAAGGCCTTCGAAAAATGAACAGTTATCCAAAATAGTCAATGTAGTATTTCAAAAATACGAGGGCCCTATGATGGCAATATATAAATCAATACAACACTAATACCAAAAAGAGGCCTACAAATTTCACAATGTCTATGCCTCTAGCTGCTTCTCTTGTCCTCTAGCAAGGTTAGAGGTCTCGCCTGAAAAGTTTAATAATGACGGGGTGAGACATAAAGTCCCTATAACCGAAGTAAATTTATCAAATATGCGAGGTAAGGGTTGCAAGTCAGAGAAGCAGGTTTATTAACATAATTATAATATCAATAATAATTAAATAATAATACATAATAATTAACAATAATTAAAACCATCTCCACTCATTCATCCTACTCCTCTTTATATCTTCTGGACATGGTACAACCTATCAGTGCTAGTATACCCGGCCAAGGTTAGCTAGTCACTTCAAGAATACTGTTCCATCCCATGTCACCACCAATATACCATAACAGGGAGGTGTCCGCCCAAAACACTCGACTCAAATTCCGGGCCAGGAATGAGAGAGCCGATGAGCACAATTTCACCCTCAATTTCTTCCACACAACCCAACATATCCCATAATAGAAGAAATAATATAATACTAAAATTTTCAACAACATTTTATTAAATTATTATTCCATACACGTCATCTCACAACAAACATTATAACTATCACAACAATAACAACCCCATTAAAAATAATCATTTAAATACATAGATTGGAAAAATACACTGCTTCACTGAAATAATTTCATATTCAAACATATACATAATTTTTCAAAACACATACAAGTAGTATATATGAAAGTAAGACTTAGAAAAATACCTTACAGTCCAAAACAAGGATATAAAATAAATTAACCCCGGTTACCTCTATTCTAAGCTTAACTTTAGCTCTAGGAACACAACTCGCACAATCACCACTTACAAGAAGGCTCTACATTATCACAATTAGAGCTTATAATTTCCTATAAGTTAAAAAAAATACAAATTCTAATAATAATATATTATTATAACAAAATTGAAAATGACATTTTGGGGTTTATAAATATTAACATCAAGTAAAAAAATATGACTTTTATATATTTATCATAATATGTGTATTAGCAAGATTTTCTTCTCTCTTTCTTTTTATGCACATACCATGTATATATATATATATATATTTCTTCCATTATAGCATCTTTATTTATATATACTGGACATGCCAGTAACGTTTATCTATATATAAATAAAGAGTAAATACCATTTCTGGTCCCTGACAAAAAAAAGGGACCCCATTTTGGTCCCTTACAAAAAGATCGACCCTTGTTCGTCCTTTTTAAGGGACTAAAAATGACTTTTTGAAAATCTGTGAGGGTTCAAAATGTCAACCAATCGACCCTTATTCATCCTTTTTATGGACTAAAAATGATCTTTTTTTTGTAAGGGACTAAAATGGGGATCACGTTTTTTGTCAGGGACCAAAAAGGGTATTTACTCATAAATATATATATACATGTTAAACTGCCAAATTTTCCTTTTTATATCTATTTTTATATGTGTATGTATACACACACAAATACTTGACAGTAAACCTTCCAATGCCATTAGTTTCTTAACTATATATATATACACTTGGTTTCCTTTCTCTTTTCCGGTCGAGACTATAGACTATTATATATATATTATGACAATGAGTTTTTCCATTCCTCCTTTCACATACAAAGACGTATTCATATATATATATATATATATATATATATATATATATATATATGTATATTGTGTGCAATAAAACATCAACTCAAGACGCCTATTTATATACTGTGCAGTGAACTAAACGAGTTTGAAGATGCAAAAGCAAGCTTAAAATAGTCCCTGTTTATTCGGTTTCCATCTTGGAGCCACTTGGAACTTTATTTCATACAGCTTTCTACTCAACCACTTGCTTTGGAATATGATAGAAACCATCAGGAAAAGAAACACGATAACTTACTTTAGGTTGCTAGTTCGCACATTGTGAACTTTGTTGGAACTGAACCCCTATTTTTGGAAGCTAAATGCAACGGAAGGTTATCATAGAAGCTCACTCATGGCTCTCATTCTCACCGTGTTTTTTTTTCTCTAGGCTGATCAAAGTGGATGAATAGAAGTCAAGAGTTGGGATTATATAACAGATCAAGGATCCAGTCCAAGAAGAAGATGACAAACCGAAAGAGAAGGATTGATGGGTATTCCATGTGGGTGAGGCTCAAGAAGCATGGGGAGAGGCTGCGGTGACGTGAGAAGCATGGAGTTGAGTTGCTGCTTCTCCTTCCCGCAAACGATGTTGTTGTTAGATATGATTAGTTTTGATGATGTTTTATATAGATGCCATTATTAAAAGCAAAAAGATTGAGTAATACATTTATCTCCTACATTGACTGACTACTATATTTAATGTAGATTAGTCCAAGTTGAATTATAGATCAAGAAGGAGATAAGAGATTATAGAAAGAAGGAAATGAAGAAAATGTCAAGTTCAAGAAGAAGAAAAATGATGAGTCCAAGCTAAATGGTGAAGAATGATCAAGATGGAAGATGGAAGAAGGAATAACTTACTGAATGGAATGAAGATATCATTATTCAAGTTCTAAAATTGATTCTAGAAGTCTCCACGATCAAATGGAAGTTGGAATGACTCAATTCGGAGTTAAAATAAGAAAAAGGGAGCTTCAGGTTATAAGGTTACAACTCGAGTCAAATACTTGATACGGTGTTTTTGGGTTTCTAGACTGATCCAACTCGAGTTATGTATGAGTAACTCGAGTCAATATGTGCTCTCAGCGTTTCTGGACAAGTGCAACTCGAGTTATCACTTAATAACTCGAGTTGATGTGTATTTCAGCCACCTCTGTTATACTCTGTTTCGCATTTCAGCTGGCGAGGTCTGGTATTTCGATGATATCTCACAAACCAGAGATCAGATTGAGGTGAAACTAGTGGCATATGAAACTAAACTCCCAATGTGTCATTTTGATATAAAATTCAAGCCCAAATAAGTTCAGATCAAGGAGATATAAATTGTAGAAGTTGGGACTGAAATTCACACCACATCGCTGACCAAGCTTTCTTGTTTTGAGTGTAACTCACAAAATACAAATTCAATTAAGCTGAAATCGGTGGCATATGAAAGTAGACTCAAAATTCTTTCCATCAAGATTTGAACCAAGCAAAATGAAGTTCCGAACATGGAGATATGGCCTTGGAAAGTTATAGTTAGTTCAAGATGGTTCAAAAACGCTCAACATACAATGAGTTTGGATTGAGTTGTTAACTAGGCTAGGATAACTTAAGTTAGGACTGGAAGGTTGAGTCAACATCAATCATAGAGGAAAACAGGAAAGAATGAATATTGGGAAGAGATTTCAACTCGAATCAACCAAGTAGCGAGCACTCGTTCACAACGTCTCCGAGAATTTCGAACTTGTTGCTATCAATTGATTACTACTTGCTATACTCTTCAATGTTATTAATAATCTTCATGAGCAAGTTTCAGTTGATCAAAAGCTTGGATTGAGCATCAATGACAATGCTAGCAAACCACTGTTAGAACTAGTTTAACTCGAGTCATACTTGGCAACTCGAGTTATAACTCAGACAGAGAGCAACCAAAAGCTTGGAGACAAGATGCAACTCGAGTTATGAAGGGTAACTCGAGTTACTCGCAGACAGAGAGGAAATGACATTTGCTCAACTCGAGTTAGAATTCAAACAGAGATCATTTGACACTTAAGGCAACTCAAGTTATGTGGAACAACTCGAGTCATAATCCATACAGAGAGCATCTGGCACTTACAACAACTTGAGTTACATGGAATAACTCGAGTTACCATCCCTGCTTCAAGAAAATCACCGCGTCCAAATTCTTGGATTCTCATCAAGAACATCCAGATGAATTCCAAAAGAACTTATACTACTACCTAACATCATTTGTATCATTTGTGTATAAGTTTCATGTGATTAAAGTTTGAAATTACATCAAACTTGACAAAGACCAAAATCTGTCAGAAGTATGAAGATGAAGTTTCTGCAGATTTTCAAAAATGACAAAGAAGATCGTATTCAACAAGGAACTTGAAGTTGAATACTCATATGTAATGTTCTCCAATAGATTCAAATGTTCAAACTGGGGAATGCTCCAACGAGAAGAAGCGTCAACGGACAGAATTCAAATTATCCCAATGGTAATATTCCAACGGTCATATTCAAAATTTGGAAGAATTGCCCAATGTTCTACATTAGCTATAAAAGAAGAAGCATTCAAAATGGAGGTGACGACGATAAGAGCTTGCACTATCAAAATGCTGATATTCTGAATCTTACATTTAGCTCACACTTTCTGTTTCTCAATGTTTATATAGTTTACACTAGAGAGTGAAATGATTTGATTGTACTTCAGTGTTTATTCATCTTCTCTTCTGGAGAGAACATTTTTTTATTATTAAATCATTATAAGAATCTCAAGTCGTGGGACTTGGAGATTGGGTTATCGGTTTGCAACTTGTAAGGGGAGTGTATCCTAGTGAGAGGATAACTTCGAGTACAAAGTGCGAATCGATTGAAAGGCATATCTCGAAGAGATTGTAAAGGCTACACAAGTGCCTGACTAAACTTATGAGGTTGTAAAGACTTTTCTCTTGTGCCCGGTTAAACAACGAGATAGTGAATTGAAAATCTCAAGTGGAGCTTGGGGATTGGACGTAGTTCAAGGATTGGGGCGAACCAGTATAAATCTCGATTTGCATATTCTCTTCCCTAAACTCCTATGTTTCCAAAAAGATACATGTTTGAATGATCGATTATTGTTTTATATATTATTTTTGTCATACAAACCGCCTTCGATAAGTTGCAAAAAGATTTTCAAAGTTCCTAAAGTTTTATCAAACACCCAATTCACCCCCCTCTTGGGTGATAGCCAAGTCTTTCAGTTGTTACTGTGTTTCGTGTTTCAGTTTTCAGTTGCTGATCTTTTACCATCAACAACTCCTCTGAGTTTTCATGTTGGGCCGAAGATGAGGATTTGAGTTAATATTCATTGGAAGGGTCCTGGTTTATATTTATGCAGCTGGTTCATTTAGTTGTCACGTGGGGCTGGCAGGAGGAGGATGGAAGTTGAAGAAAATGGATGGTTTAATTTTTGGGTTGTATATTGGGCTGGTGCGTTACTCTTATTTGTTGGGCCGATGGAGACTGCAACTTGGCAATGAATAATGGGCTTTAACTTATCATTTTATCTCTTGCCAATATTCCATAATTTCATCTTTCAAACATTTGTCTAGCTAGCCAATTATTTTGCTGCTCTTCTGTTCTATTTAACTATGATTCATATTTAGCTAACCCCATAAATTGAGCTATAAACGTATTCTCATCCATCTCCCCTTGTTGAAATATGAAGAACTCAGCTTTTTTTTGATATCTCATCTCAATAGGGAAGTAGTAATCATAGAACATTCTCTTAAATTCACTCCAATCTAGTTATGCCCATTAGCAGGCTTCACCGTATTCCACCAATCCAGTACACCCCCTTTTAACAGGGTCTTCGCAGCTATAACCTTTTGATATTTATCACAGCCAATAGACTCAAATAGCATCTCCAACCGATCAATCCAACTCTCAGCCTCTATTGGTAATCCTACTGAGAAGGTCTCAGGATGGAAACAATCTAAATGTTTCCAGACTGTAAGAATGTTAGGAACAACCCTTCATTCTGCTAACTCTTTCGATTCATAGCTTGGTGGATTTGGAATTGTCTCCTTAGAATGAACAATATTTTCTTCCTCTAATTTGCGTGAACCTCTTGGGTATGACTCTTACTTCTACTCCTAGGCCCTTCATTAGCTCTACCCTTCTCGAGTCTTTTCAATCGTTCCTCTGTCATATGGGTCCATCTATACACATGCCGCAACATTTCAGCCTCGGTTAATTGATCCTGAGGCCCATTAGATTCCTCCTGGCCGTTGTCACCGAATATCTGTACGTAGGTTGTCATCGATATTTGCACGCCTGGTATTCCCTATTTCTCCCCACCTAAGGGTAAAACCCACTAGAGATGGAGAATAATAAGAACAAAGAACAAAACAAAACACAACAGGGAATGAGGTGTGTAAAGATTATATATTGCCATACTCTAAATGCAATGCATAACCGGGCCAGGAAATCATAAACATAAGGCTCTGATACCAAGTTGAAAAGACCCTTTCTCACAAAATAACAATTAACCATAATGTATTCTTAAAACCGAATTATCAGGTAATTATGAAAAAACCCTTTTTACTTTTCAACATAAACACCTTGGGGTCTAGGGTACAAATTTTGCCCATAAACCCACTACAGGAATCCATAACTCTGAGCACAATTATTGAACAGGAGATTTTATAGCCCACGATTCTTACAACACTAACCCACAATAAAGGGTTTACACAAAACAGTTGTCACAAAAGATATAATTGTGGATACATGATGATATGATCGTGTATAAAATAAGGCCTTCGGAAAATCAACAATCATCCAAAATAGTCAATGTAGTATTTCAAAAATATGAGGGCCCTATGATGACAATATATAAATCAATAAAACACTAATACCAAAAAGAGGCCTACAAGTTTCACGACGTCTATGCCTCTGGCTGCTTCCCTTGTCCTCTAATAAGGTTAGAGGTCTCGCCTGAAAATTTTAATAATGACGGGGTGAGACATAAAGTCCTCGTAACCGAAGTAAATTTATCAACTATGCAGGTAAGGGCTGCAAGTCAGAGAAGCATGTTTATTAACATAATTATAATATCAATAATAATTAAATAATAATTAACAATAATTAAAACCATCCCCACTCATTCATCCTACTCCTCTTTATATCTTTCGGACATGGTACAACCTATCACCGCTAGTATACTCGCCAAGGTTAGCTAGTCACTTCAAGAATACTATTACATCCCATGTCACCACCAATATACCGTAGTAATAGGAAGGTGTCCACCCAAAACACTCGACTCATTCCGGGCCAGGAATGAGAGAGCTGATGGGCACAATTTCACCCTCAATTTCTTCCACACAACCCAACATATCCCATAACAGATGAAATAATATAATACTAAAATTTTCAACAACATTTTATTAAATTATTATTCCATATACGTTATCTCACAACAAACATTATAACCATCACAACAATAACAACCCCATTAAAAATAATCATTTAAATACATAGATTGGAAAAATACACGCTTCAATTGAAATAATTTTATATTCAAACATACACTTAATTTTTCAAAACACATTCAAGTAGTATATATGAAAATAAGACTTGGAAAAATACCTTATAGTCCAAAACAAGCATATAAAATAAATTAACCCCGGTTACCTCTATTCCAAGCTTAAGCTCAGCTCGAGGAACACAACCCGCACAATCACCACTTACAAGAAGGCTCTACATTGCCACAATTAGAGCTTATAATTTCCTATAACTTAAAAAAAAAAAAAACAAATTCTAATAATAATATATTATTATAACAAAATTGAAAATGACATTTTGGGGTTTATAAATATTAACATCAAGTAAAAAAATATGACTTTTATATATTTATCATAATATGTGTATTAGCAAGATTTTCTTCTCTCTTTCTTTTTATTATGTATATATATATATATTCCATTATAGCATCTTTATTTATATATATTGGACATGCCAAAGAAATGTTTATCTATATACATATATATATATATATATATATACATGTTAAACTACCAAGTTTTCCTTTTTATATCTAGTTATATATATATATATATATAGACACAAATACTTGACAGTAAACCTTCCAATGCCATTAGTTTCTTAACTATATATACACACTTGGTTTCCTTTCTCTTTTCCAGTGCAGAGACTATATATATATATATATATATAGACAATGAGTTTTTCCATTCCTTATTTCACATGCAAAGACATATTCATATATATATGTATATTGTGTGCAATAAAACATCAACTTAAGACACCTATTTATATATTGTGCAGTGAACTAATCAAGTTTGAAGACACAAAAGCAAGCTTAAAACAGTCCCTATTTATTCGGTTTCCATCTTGCAACCACTTGGAACTTTATTTCATACAACTTTCTACTCAACCACTTGCGTTGGAATATGACAGAAATCATCAGGAAAAGAAACACGAAAACTTACTTTAGGTTGCTATTTCGCACATTGTGAACTTCGCTAGAACTAAACCCCTATTTTCGGAAGCTAAATGCAGGGGAAGGTTATCACAAAAGCTCACTCGCGGCTCTCACTCTCACCGTGTTTCTTTTTTTTTTCTCTAGGCTGATCAAAGTAGATGAATAGAAGTCAAGAGTTGGGATTATATAATAGATTAAGGATTTAGTCCAAGAAGAAGATGACAGACTGAAAGAGAAGGATCGATGGGTATTCAATGTGGGTGAGGCTCGAGAAGCATGGGGAGAGGCTGCGGTGACGTGAGAAGCATGGAGTTGAGTTGCTGCTTCTCCTTCCCGTAAACGATGTTGTTACTGTGTTTTATGTTTCAATTTTCAGTTGCTGATCTTTTACCATCAACAACTCCTTTGAGTTTTTGTGTTAGGCCGAAGATGAGGATTTGAGTTAATATTCATTGGAAGGGTCCTAGTTTATATTTATGCAGCTGGTTCATTTAGTTATCACATGGAGCTGGAGGGAGGAGGATGGAAGTTGAAGAAAATGAATGGTTTAATTTTTGGGTTGTATATTGGGCTGGTGTGTTACTCTTATTTGTTGGGCCGATGGAGATTGCAACTTGGGAATGAATAATGGGCTTTAACTTATCATTTTATCTCTTGCCAATATTCCATAATTTTATAATTACATATTATAAGCAAATAAATTCCTAATTAATTTAATCATTTGGCCAAATTCCACTGTTTAATTAATTCTATAATTTTTAGGCATAAATTTATTCCTTACTTGAATTTATTATTTTTGCCAAAATAAATTAATTAAGGGAAAATAAGCCTAAATTTCCAATAATTATCCTCATGATTATTGTTGGTCGATTTCTTTGATGGCAAGTGAACCAGTCGAACAAGTAATAAAGAGTAAGTAGAGTATCGTCCCACAGAGACTGGATACCAAATGAGGACACCGAATTGTAGGATAGTTGTATTTGAAAAGAGAATAAATTTGATTTGGTTGAAAGTTTTTATGGCTATACTAATAAACAAGAAAGTAAATAGAGTGTCGTGGTCATTAGAAGATATCGGTAGGAAAATTGGTGAGTTCGGAATCATTCTTAGGCATATCAATCCCCTAGTTGCTTCGCACATTGCTATAGCATTTATATTGCACAACTTCTGCAATGCTACAACATAGCTAATATCTACAATGCTATTCAGTTAACCCACCACTATAGTCTATCAAAGCTTTCGCGTCCAATACATGTAATACTAACTTTACTCCTTCTATATGTCTATGGCAATTTTCTAGTTAGATCAACATTACAAATCAAGGTGTTATGGTTATGAGTGGTAGACCCATTCCTGAAGCCCACAATAATGGGTCAAGCCTTGCACCAGCCTGCCTAGCAATCACTGTTTCTCAGAGGTTTAACCCCGACTCCTTTCCAGTAAGCCGAGGCCACTAATCTAGCCCTTATCTTCCGCTAATCGACAAGGTAATTAATTCACTAATAAGCAAACTGAATTTATTGAATTAAGAACTAGCAACTGAGTTCATTCCAAACGTAAGAAATTATCCTCGCTCAGCCATAGGAAATTTAGTTCATGACTGACGAGGGAAACACAAAATAGATAACAACAGAATGACCCATGATCAAAAGATTAAAATGAAAGAAAACAGAAAGCTTGATGAAGTTCCAACGGCATGGAAAAAACCCTGTCACATCACCACTCCACGCCTTCTTTTCTCTCCGTCTTACGCAAGGAAGGATCTTTGGGTTCTCCCGGATTTTCTCGTGCCTTGTGAATTTCTCTCTCTCTTCTTTCGAGTCCGGCCGTATGAATAGGATTGGACTCTCAAAAGGATTGTCCGACTTGACCTCCTTAGGGTTGGCTTGCTTTTCCTTAAGAGTTATATAATTAGGCTTTCTTGTGGTGTAAGTTAGAAGATCGGGCCTTTCCAAATCTGTCGAGATCCATTCGTAATGTTGGGATTTCGTCATTCTCTTTCCAATCTTAGTAGATTGATTCTATTGATCCTCGCTTGGATTCTTCAAATCTTTTAGTTTCGATCCTCCGCATATTCTATTCCGTTATGTCATATAAATCGAAACTCTTGTCATTCTCGACCATGGTTCAATTAATTTGAAACCCGTTAATTTGGACTGGATGACTGATAGTATTCTCGAGACCGGAAACCTATGCTCGAGCAAACCGCTTGTAAAATCGGTTCGGGTTAAGCATAGAACCGGAGTCCCGAGTTGACAGCCGAACTCGAGTTGACCGAGCAGTCGTTCTTCGGCACCAAGTCAAAAAAAAAAAAAAAGTTCGTCCAAAATCGAAACTCGTTGATGCTCGGGCATGGCGAGAAAAGAGACTCGGGAGAAGAAAAGAGAGAGATCTCGAAAAGCCACCAAGATATGGAGATCGAGCATGAAGGAGAAGAAAGGATAAATGGGTGGAGAAAGTCCAGCTGAAGAAACTAACAAAATCTTTGCTTTAGCACGATGATGCATTCGGGAAAACCAAACGCCTGAGGCAAGGAAGGAGAAAATGGCACAATATAGACAGAGCGATCTTCAATTTCGGTCATGCTCATTCTTCAAGTATCTTTCCAATGCAAGAAGAAGAAGGTCATGGTTTTTGTCTTTCTTGAAGCTCTCTCTCACTCATTTACCAACATTTAGCTTTTTATGGAAAGCCATTTCCTATTTCTCAAAGAAAGAGAGAAAGTGATTCAAAAAACGATCTCCCTCATCTGGAGCCTTTGGGAAGACAAAGAAGAAGAAATGTGATACATGGAGATATCATCGATAAAGCCATAAAGTGTGGAACTAATTTTGTGGTTGGGAGTTATTGAGGAAAAGGTGGATTGGGAAGTGAGTGGGTCCCGCGCATGTAATGTGATATGATGTTTGTAAGAGAAGGCAAGGTCAATCAATCCGTAACAAACTATATTTCCGAAGCAAAAAATATCACTCGAACTATTCTCCAACATTCCAACAAAATTTATTTTCCTTCCTTTTCTTTTTATTATTTATATTATATGACCTATAATGAACAAAGTAGTTTGACTCCGCATCAATATAAGTTTGACCTTGGTTTGACTCCGATCAAGGAAGGACCCATCGACCCTTGACCCGTATGAATAGGACGAGACCGGTTTCCTTATATAATTAGACTTTCTTGTAGTGTAAGTTGAGAGCTGGGCCTTTCAAATCTGTCGAGATCCCCCAAGTTTTATTGAACCTTGTTCTCAACCTTCACTCTATTTCTTGAAATAATCTTGACAAAATATTAGAACATATGCCGCATAGCATTGCGTCTTTTACTTTGCTATAGCCTCAGAGATGCCTTGTATTGCGCTTTTGGTATGCTGTCATGACGTTATAGCATAGTATCAGCCTTGTTATACGTTCTTCTCATAAAACCTCGTAACTTGTTCTTTTCTTGGCATATGTTTAGGATATAAATGGTTTTTATCCTTCAGTTCCCTATATTATGAATTAATGCCTTTTTGCTTAGATTGATTGCAGTTAAACTCACATTTACCATATAATTCAGTCATAAAATAGGGGAAAACATGTCATAAATTGTGCTCATCAATTATTTTAAGCCAACATTTAATAATAAACACATTTATCATATATACTTATTTCATAATTATACTTAAATCCTAAAATTAAGAATTAGGATGTTACAGAAAGAGGGTGACTTGTAGGATTAATATGATATGAGATTATGTGTTTTTCCTCTACTACTAGCTAAGACTTGTAGCACCCTTCTCTGAGTTTTCAAGCAACACTCTTTCCTCCCCGGTGTTTTGTCTTGATGAGTTCTATTATCTTTTGTAGTTCTACTCACCCTATTTTTCTATAAAAGGTTGATTTAATCTTGGAAAATGTTGTTTCTTATTTGTTGATAGTTATGAAATAACTCTTAAGCTTTAAGAACCTCAAGCACAGCTCAAACTATTTTTTGTTGTTGTTATTTTTGTAGATGACACCGACAATTTTCTACCTTGATACTTCTATATATTCGGTCTTATCCCTTTGCTTCTTGGATGTTTAATGAAAATGGAAATATTGAGGAGATGGGCATTGTATAAGGAAATAATTTGCATATAGCTATTGACTTATTGCTTAATATTTTTTCATTTAGCAAATTGATAATGGAACATCAAGTATGCAACTTTTCCTCGCTATTATGTTTGATTTAATGAAATTTCATGATGAATTGATTGCATCTCATCATTCTTTTATTCTACATGAGGTGATGTTGCTTCTTCCTTCCAAACATTGCATCCCTTTTTTAATCCGTTGTGAGGATTTTAAAACTTCCATAGGTACCTAGGTACTTAGATTCTTTGGTAGCAAGAGTACCAAAGGGATTGCTCAAAGTTGTCCTTTTAGGGTCTATTTGGTTGGAGGGGAATGGAGGGATTTTGGCCCCCTCCCTTTGTTTGGCAATATTACAATTCTAGAAGGGGAGAAAATGTTCCCTCCCCTCCCTTTCAACCTACCCCTCCCCAAAAAATTGGGGGGGTTTTGGAGGAGAAGTGCAATATTTTGGCCGACGAGGGCGCACTGGATGATGGCAGCTGGAAGAGGAAGAGATCGATGCTTTTCTGAATCGGGCATGGCCAGTGTGATTTAGAAGAGAGATGAGTTTCTTAAAATTAGAAACAATAACATCGGTGAGATCAACATAGTTAACAAGATTGGGTTTGTCTGAAGGATTAGATTCTCCATACCCTTCAATCCCTCTGATGCAACTTCATAAATTGCTTTCTGCTCATCCATTTTCAGAAATCTCATGAGCTCAACAGCCATTTCTGTGCTTCACAAGAGGAAGAGTAAGAAGAAAAATGAGAGAAATCAAGTGATGGCTACAATGTGTTAGCATTTGTTTTGAGTGTGGGTAGGTTTGGGGGGCTGCTTGCAACTTTGAGAACTAGCTCACTCGACATTGCTGTTATCCGAAAGGATAGTATTCTATTCATATGTGTTGCAACTTTGAAGGAGGTTTTGCTTTCTTGTCAAGCTGTTGTTTATGTGGTATTGATAATGATTTGCAAACATATGATCTAGCAGGATTTACAGGATTTATCATTCTCCATCCTAATCCTTGGGTAGTTGTGGGAGATCTAAATGATATTCTCTCTTCAAGTGAAAAGACTGGTGGCTCCTCTATTAATTTCTCCAAGATCAAGACCTTATAGGATAGGATAATTCTTGCCATCTAACAAATATGGGGTTCTCTGGCCCCAAATTTACTTGGCGGGGTCCTAGACTGGCAAACTACTTCTGATTATTTGAACATCTAGATAGCGCATTAGCACACTTAGCCTTCTTCTCGAAGTTCTCTGATTGTTATCTCAAGGTACTTCCTTGTACGAGTTATTGATAATTGAATATTATTACACTTATTTGTATCTCTTGGTGAATAAATTTAGGAAGGTTTGACTGATAAATCATGGATTTTGTTACTTAATTGGGCTTTGAGCTTTTAATTGGATTTGATTCATTTTTATGATTAAATTCTAGATTTACAGTGATTTAGTATTTTTGCCATAACTTTTGATCTAGATATGTGATTAGCCTGATTCTTCTTTCCTTTTTTAGATGATTCAGATAGCTACAATTGTTATGAAGACTCGAAAGGCTGGTCAGGACAAGAAGATGGACAAAATTGGAGCTAAAGATAGACCCATTTTTTTCTGGATTTTTATTCTGCTCGAATTTTGTAATAAAGACCATTTATTAGAGATTTCATATTTTTTTGGGCCAATCTTGTAGCCCTAGTGTTTCCTATTTATAGGTTAGATTAGATGGCTAAAAACATATTCTCATTCACGTTTTAGATAGTTTTGGATTGAAAGATAGAAGTTTAATTCTCTCTACAATGTTCTTCGCATTCTTCTTCATCTTTTCTTCTGCATTTTGCCTAGCCATGCTCGGCTAAACTTCTGTGGTTAACCCAACGTTGAGGATTCCATGATTCATCTAGAGAGCTTGTGCTTTATCGATAATTTAACTCATTTCTATTTTCATCTTATCGGATTGATTTCGGAAATAGTTCGAATATTAGATTTAATATTCGGTTTGGTTGATCCCAAGGACTCGAGTTCAAACTAGGTTTAAAGTTTTGCTATGCGATTGCATGTGGGACGCCACCGTTCGGACATATTCTAGGCGATCGCCTAGTTGAGGGATTTTTTGGGTGAATGCAAAGATCTCGATTCGTCCAGAGCCAATAATGGGTTATTTATATTTCGTTCGATGATGGAAGTATCTGGAATCTAAATGTTGGGTTGATCGATTTTAATTTGCTTCTGAATATTTCCTTCTGTTTCTATTTATTTCGTCTTACTCTGCTTGAAAAAACCCCCTATTCTGGTTATTTTTTTACTTATTTACTGTTTATTTTAGATGCGCTGTGAATTCTTTGAGAGAAACGATCCAGGTTTCCTATACTACAAATATTTAAATCCTGGTTATTTTGTGAGGGCTCGGAAACTCTCATCAAAATTTGGTGCTGTTGCCGGGGAGTTTGCATCGGTCTGATTATTAACAGTAGTATAGTTTAGTGTCGTTTAGGTGGTTTTGGTGACTAGTTTTTGTTTGTGTGATTTTTGTGTCATTGATGCCATGAAACATCCTAGAGAAGAGCATTATGTTTTGTGCATTGATGTGATTAATGATGTTGTTAATGATGTTATTGCTGATGATTGGTATGCTGAGTGTCCAGAATTTTCATCTGTGAGTGAATTTGATGTATGTGATTGTTTTGGTTATGAATGGTGCCTGTTTGCTGTGAGATTACTGCATCTGATTTTGACTTGCTTGAGGAATCTGATGATGATTCTGAATTTGAGCTGTATTCTAATCCTGATGTGCATCCTGAATACATACTTACTTCTGATTTAGCTAACCATTGTGAGACCATTTTGAGTGATCATTTGAATTATTCTTTAGGGAGTTTGACTCTTACTGAGGAGAGTCAAATTGATTTAGTGGCTTGCTCAAAATATCTGGAAGTTCCAACATTTTCTTTTGATCAATTTCTTTTTGGATCTTCCTTGCTTCTTGATAAATTGAGTTTCATTGATTCTATTTCTTTGGGACGAGATCACCGGGGGTCTGTGATTTTATGTAGGCACATGGATTGGTTACTCCTGCTCGAACACCTTCGTACTTGAGTGAAACGTTATTTGGACCTGGAAAAAGAAGATGTTTGCTGAATATAAAGATAAAGAGAAAACATCACTGGTGCTTTCATGTGATTTACAACAGGACAAGGGAAAGAAGCCAATTCCCTTACTTCATTTTAGTCCGGTCGTACTCCTTCCTTACTCTTTTACTTGCATTACCTATATTATTGGTTATATCTACCTTTTACACTAAAGCCAATGCATGATTTAAGTGGGGAGGGATTTTGTTCTTTTGGTTTTTGTTCTTTGTTTTCAAAATGAGGAAAATATATATATATATATATATATATATATTTTTGCTTTGGTTTTTATTCCTTGTGTTCAAGAAAAGGAAGAAAAGTTTTCTTTTGTGAATAATTTCCTTTTGAAAATAAAAATTAGATTTTATGAATAATACTCTCTTTCTATGATTGCTCTACCTCTTGTGAACTTTGACATCTTGGTTTTGATGGATCCTTCGTTTGGGCTGAATTTCTTGACTCTTCGATTACATGTCTTGGTAGTTGATTTGATGTTGTTGATTGCCTAAGTTGATGTTGACCTTGTGAGATTTTGGGCCCGTATGAATGGAATTCATCTTTTACCATTCTTTCTTTTATGTGTGCATCTACTCATGATATGTATTCTCTAGAACTTGCTCCTTTTATTTTGAAGCTAAATTTTTTACTTACGTGCATAAGTATGATGGAAGCTTGTTTTCTTTCTTTCATTTTCCCACTTTGGCTAAATAGCCTTTCCTTACATTATATTCCCTTTGCTAGCCCCTTTGTGCCTTCTTAACTTATTTTTTTAAGCCACATTACAAGCCTAAGAGTAAAACCATTTTATTCCGCACCTTGAAAATTTATTGAGTATTGGTTTCACCTTGGTTTTGTGTTTCAGCGTGGGGTTGCCTGTGTGTGCAACATTTTAAGTGTGGGGGGGGAGTATTTGATTTTGATTTTGTGCCATTCATCATTTGGCATTGATGTTGGTCATTGTGATTCTATAAAAAAATCGGAAAAAAAAGAGTACAAAACAAAACAAAAAAAGAAAAGAGAGAGAGAGAGAGAGAGAGAGAGGGAAGCAATGTAAAGAAGAAGAAATAAAAAGAAATGACATTGAGGTGATTTGCTATTAGTAACTGATGTTCTTTGAATTTCTTGGGTGCTTAGCCTATCATATCTATACTTATTCACACCTATACCCTAGCCCCATTACAACCTTCAATAACAAGCTCTCTTGATTTTTGCATGCATGTGTTATAAGTAGTGGAGAAGTAGAAATTGAGCAAGCTTATGGTAGGACTATTTTCTTGAGTAGAATTTGAGCGATACACTTATTTACTCTATACACTTGAGAGATTGATTGAGGGGCATCCTTGAGAGACCATCTTGTGTAATTAGCATCATTGATTGAGATTGCCAGGATTTGTAATTGGAGATGAAAGGATTTTGGTCTTGATTGATTGGTCTTTTGGAGCTTTGTATCCCTTGTTAAATTTTTGCATTGTTAGCAATTTTTAGAAAGGAAGAATTTTTCATTTTAGTCTTTTTCTTTGAGTTTTGCTCGAGTGCAAAAAAAGATAAGTGTGGGGAATTCGATAATTGAATATTATTACACTTATTTGTATCTCTTGGTGAATAAATTTAGGAAGGTTTGACCGATAAATCAAGGATTTTGTTACTTAATTGGGCTTTGAGCTTTTAATTGGATTTGATTCCTTTTTATGATTAAATTCCAGATTTACAAATGATTTAGTATTTTTTTCCATAACTTTTGATCTAGATATGCGATTAGCCTGATTCTTCTTTCCTTTTTAGATGATTAAGAGAGCTACAATTGTTATGAAGACTCGTAAGACTGATTCGGACAAGAAGATAAACAAAATTGGAGCTAAAGACAGACCCATTTTTCTGGATTTTTATTCTGCTTGAATTTTGTAATAAAGACCATTTATTAGAGATTTCCTATTTTTTTGGGGCCAATCTTGTAGCCCGAGTGTTTCCTATTTATAGGTTAGATTAGATGGATAAAAACATATTCTCATTCACGTTTTAGACAGTTTTGGATTGAAAGACAGAAGTTTAATTCTCTCTACAATGTTCTTGGCATTCTTCTTCATCTTTTCTTATGCGTTTTGCCTAGCCACACTCGGCTAAACTTCTGTGGTTAACCCAACATTGAGGATTCCATGAGTCATCCAGAGAGCTTGTGCTTTATTAGTAATTTAACTCGTTTCTATTTTCATCTTATCAGTTTCGATTTCTGGAAATAATTCGAATATTAGATTTAATATTCGGTTTGGTTGATCCCAAGGACTGAGTTCAAACTAGGTTTAAAGTTTTGCTATGCGATTGCACAGTGGGACGCCACTGTTCGGACATATTCTAGGCGATCGTCTAGTTGAGGGATTTTCTGGGTGAATGCAAAGATCTCGATTCGTCTAGAGCCAATCGTGGGTTGTTTATATTTCGTTCGATGATGGAAGTCTCTGGAATCTAAATGTTAGGTTGATCGATTTTAATCTGCTTCTGAATATTTCGTTCTATTTCTATTTATTTCGTCTTACTCGCTTGAAAAAACCCCCATTCGGTTATTGTTTTACTTATTTTGTTGATTTTAGATCCGTTGTGAATTCCTTGAGAGAAACGATCCAGATTTCCTATACGACAAATATTTAAATCCTAGTTATTTTGTGAGGGCTCTGCAACTCTCATCAGTTATTTTGACCACAATCCTGTTCTGTTAAACTTTGGTGATACTTTTAATTCTAGTTATAGAGGTCGTCCCTTTTTGTTTTGAGGCTATGTAGATTAAACAGAAGTGCTATGAAGAATTCTTATCTAATAAATGGGAACAGGGTAAAGATATGAATCTTTCTTTATCTAATTTCAAGGAAGCAATTAGGGTCTGGAACAGAGATGTATTAGGTTTATTGGATAATCAAAAGCATCGGATTATGGCTAGGCTGGAAGGAATTAAAAAGTCCAATGCCTACCCATATTCTCATTTTCTTTGCATATTGGAATTAGAGCTCCAAGGAGAATTAGACAGATTGTTTAAGTTAAAAAGGTTAAATGGTTCCAGAAATCCAGAACTAAGTGGATTTTGAAAGGCAGCCAAAATACAAAATATTACCACTTGAAGACCAAAAGGAGGAGACGGCGAAATAGAACTCTGGCCTTTAAAGACGATATGGGTATTTGGAGGGATGATGAAAAGGTTCTGAAACAACTAGCAGTTAGTTATTTCAAGTCCTTGTATACTGATGATAATGTGGATGCTGTATTCCTTCAGCCAGTATTAATTTCCCCCAATTGAGTCAGTGTAGATTATGGGACTTACTAGTATTCCAAGTGATGAGGAAATCAAGAACATTGTTTTCTCTATGGGCGATCTCGAAGAATCAGGGCGTCGATGGCTTTCCCCCAATTTTCTACAAGAGTATGTGGAGTAAGGTAGGCCTTGCATTATGTGATTTTGTTAAAGCTGTTTTATCTGGCAGTGTCTCCCTTAAGGATTCAAATAAAACTCTTATCTCTTTGATTCTTAAGAGGGAACATCTAGAGTTAGTTTCCCATTTTAGACCTATTTCGCTTTGTTCGGTGCATTATAAGTGTGTCACTAAATTAATCACGTAAAGGTTGAAAGGGGTTATGAATGATCTTATTTCTCCTTATCAAGCTAGGTTTATCAAAGGGCGGCTTATTTAAGATAATATTGTAGTGGGCTAGGAGCTTCTTCATATTATGAGCAAGAATAGGAGTAAAAAAGGGCTAATGGCTATGAAAATAGATCTTGAGAAGGCATATGTAAGGGTGAGATGGGATTTGTGTTCTTACTGAGGTAGGCTTTGAGATTGAATTTATAAACCTCATTGTGTCTTGTGTCTCACACAATATGTTATGGAATGGTTCCCAGACAGAGTTTTGCTTCCCTCAAAGGGCTCTCCGTCAAGGGGATCCTATATCTCCTTTCCTGTTTGTATTGTGCATGGATAAACTCTCTCATTTAATTAGTGATGTTGTAGAGCTTGGAAGTTGGAAGCCTAAATTTACCTCTAGGTTCGGTCTAAAGGTATCTCATCTAATGTTCACCGATGATCTTTTTCTTTTTGGAGTGGCATTTGAAGCTCAGTCTAAATGTATGATACAATGTTTATACAAGTTCTCAAAGGCGTCGGGTGCTAAGGTTAATAGTGCTAGTCTTCAATTTATTTCTCTCCTAAAGTCTTGGCTCGAGTGAGATAGAGCATCAAAGATCTGACCCACATACAGACTTCTAGTGAAATCAGATGGTATCTTGGTTTTCCTCTAACCAAAAATAGGAAGAGTAGAGAGTCTTTTGATTACATTATCGAAATAGTCCATGCAAAGCTTTCAGCTGGGAAACAAAGTGCTTGTCGACTGTGGGGCGAATCACTCTAGCAAAATCAATATTTAGTTCCATCCCTTTGTACCCTATGCAAGTCGCGAGATTACTGAGAGG
This sequence comes from Acacia acuminata, assembly GCA_019022655.1. Taxonomy (NCBI): domain Eukaryota; kingdom Viridiplantae; phylum Streptophyta; class Magnoliopsida; order Fabales; family Fabaceae; genus Acacia; species Acacia acuminata. The sequence continues at coordinate 536,612 of JAFJYI010000359.1, forward strand.
AGTTTGTAAGGAAGTAGAAAAACTCCATAGAAATTTTATTTAGGCCATGAAGGAACCTAGAGTCAGTATCGTCCAGTGGGATGAGATCACATAACTAGACTGAAGGAATATGGTGTCTTGGGTTTAGAAGACTTCATTCTTTCAATTGTGCCTGTGGTGCCAAGTTGGCTTGGAAGTTCGTTGTGGGAATTAGTGGTTTATGGTCCGATATTCTTCAACTTAGGTATATGCTATGTGATGAAGACTCTCTATTGACTTTTCGTTTTGGAGATTTGAAGCTATGGTGCTTTATCACCTCTCAGAAAGACATTATAGATCTGGGATCTAAGTGGCAAGTGAAAAGTGGGCTAACTGTTAATTTCTTCAATGACCATTGGTTAATGGAAGGTACAAGTACTAAGGAACTGTGCATGAGACAACTAAATGTGCAGGAGAATCAATCTTCCGTAGCTAAGTAGGTAAGAAATGGAGTTTAGGATCTTAATATTCTCTCTGGTATTGTTCAGCTGGCGGTGATTTTGGGAATTAAATCGCACTTACCTCCAAGAGCTAATGTGGGTTTGGACTCATTAATCTGAGGTGCAACCGATGGTAAATTCTTAGTGAGGAGTGCTTATTTCTTGATTGAAAAAAAAACTATCATTTCCTAAAATCCAAGTTGCTCAAATTTGTTTGGACTTGGAAAGGAGCAGAACACATAAAAGTTTTCATGTTGATGGTGGTGCTGAACAAACTCCTTACTAACGAAATGGAGAAACTCTTGGTCCACAACTTCTGTGTTGTATGGCTATTGTGGTGTTGGATTTGAGAGTACTTTGCATATCCTGCGTGATTGTCCTTATGCGAAATGAATCTAGAGAACAATGGTGGATACAAAATATATCACTCAGTTTTTTACAGCGGTCTAAAAGACTGTGTAACACCTTCCAAGATCGTTACCTTAATTGTACGCAACTGTAGGGCAAAAACAGAAATAGTAAATGTTATATTTATATAAAATTTCTTGTTTACATCACATAGTCCTCACAGGAATCTACACTTTTATTTATAACATATCTCGGACTTACAGACTCAACTAAAATTTAGACTAAATAGGGCCAGCATCTTCACCTACTGCCACCTATTGTCCTGCTCCATGAGCTACATCTAGTCCTCTGCTTGCCTGTATTTGCCACCTCGCTGTGGGAACTGCATCCAGTCATGTAGCAATAAGAATTGGGACCCTGAAGGTTCCCAGAGTAATAGATTAACCTCACATAGAATGTATACAAGCAACATGAAAGTAAACCATGCATAGAGAACAATGAAAGATTAGGCTATCACCCAAGAGGGGGGGTGAATTGGGTGTCTGATTAAAAACTTGGAACTTTGAAATTCTTTTCACAAGTTGCTAAAGCAGTTTGTATGACAATAATAATTTATAAAGCACTAGTCAATCATTCAAACATATATCTTGGAAAGATAAGAGTTTAGGGAAGAGAATATGCAACCGAGATTTATACCGGTTCGGCCCAATCCTTGACCTACGTCCAGTCCCCAAGCTCCACTTGAGATTTTCAATCCACTATCCTGTTGTTTAATCCAGGCACAAGAGAAGCCTTTACAGTCCCACAAGTTCACCTGGGCACTTGTGAAGCCAAATCTCTCACCGAGATACTCCCCTTTACACAATGCAAGGTTACAATCTGTTTCCCTCTCAAGATTGTCATTCTTGAGTAACTCTCAAATAAATAGATAGAATGTTTCTAATGAATCTTCTCTCTCAGAAGTGAATAAGATAAACACTGAAGTGCATTACAAATAATTTCACTCTCTATGCTAAGCTATGTAAACATTGAAAATAGAGTGTATATGTTATGAAAAACAGAGTATCAGCATGTTGAAAATGTAATCTGGTATCTCTTCATTTTTCTACTTGAATCTATCCTCTTTTATAGGTAGAGATCAATATATGACCGTTGAGAAGATTCAATGACCGTTGGATAAAGAAATATAGCCGTTAGACTCAGAGGGAACTAGCCGTTAGAACTTCGTTTTCTGAACCGGCTATGACATCATCATTTACTTTACTCTTGATCTTCGTTTAACAACCTTTGATCATCTGAAACATGTACACAAATGATATAAATAATGTTAAGAAGTGTTATAAATCATTTGGGTAATCATCCGGAAGTTTATCGAAGAATCGGAATTTTCAAAACGTTGATTTTCTAAAGCCGAGATGAAAACTCAAGTTTTCATTTGCAAAACTCGAGTTTTGAGGTTGCGTTACTCCATTGCTCTTTGTCGATCAAAATCGAGTTTTGGTTTCACAAACTCGAGCTTGGAAGATACTCCGACGTTCATTGCTCTCTGTCTGATGAAAACTCGAGTTTCCAACTAATAAACTTGAGTTTTGACTTTGTTGAGCTTTCTTGAAAATAAATATCACTTTTCAAGGGCCATATCTCCCTGGTATGAACTCTGTTGTGGTCCGTTGAACTCTTAATGGAAAGCCCTTTGAGTCTATTTTCATATGCCACTAATTTTAGATCAATCGGATTTGTAGTTTGTGAGATACGCTCAAAACATTGAAGCTTGGTTTTTCGTGTGGCGTGGATTTCACTGTCAACTTCCACAATTCATATCTCCTTGATCTAAACTCCTTTGGGCTTGAATTTTATATCAAAATGATGCATTGGGAGTCTAGTTTCATATTCCACTGATTTAACCTCAATCCGATTTCTGGTTTAGGAGATATCGTTGGATTACCAGACCTCGCCCGAGCTAAACGTGAAACAGAGTTGCTGAAGAACTGATCACCACTGGAAACTCGAGTTTTGACTTTGAAACTCGAGTTTTCCTAGTCCAGAGATGCCAGAGATGCTGAAGACACTACAAACTCAAGTTTTGAGTTGCAAACTCGAGTTTTGAGTCCCAAACTCGAGTTTTGTGTTCCTAACTCGAGTTTTCTCCTATCCGAGAGGCAAATCACTGTAGTGAAGTAGGAAACTCGAGTTTTCTCATCCTGAAGCTGATTTTTGCTGACTTTTAACTCCAAATTGAGCCATTCCAACTTCCATATGATCTTGGAGGCTTCTAGCTTCAATATAAGAACTTGAATAATAATATCTTCATTCCACTCAGCAAGTTCTTCATTCTTCCATCTTCCAACTTGATCATTCTTCATCATTTAACTTGGGCTCATCATTCTCTACAGCTTCTACCTTCTTCAATATCCAGAAAGCCGAGCCTATCCTGAACTTGTTCCAGATTTTCATGTGTAGACTTTCCGTATCTACACTATATTGTACTGGAGCTCAAATATGATGAAACTTCATTCCAACTTCTATTTGATCATAGAGACTTCTAGATCACATATAAGAACATTAGTCTCTTCTCTTCTTCTTGGTTATCACCAAAATCCATTGATAACATCTTGCTTCCTTGACAATCTCTCGCAAGCTCTTCTTTCTTTAATTCCTTATCTCCTTCTTGATTAATCTCTATAATTCAACTTGGATTAATCTACATTAAATACAGACAGTTAGTCAATCTAGGAGATAACTATATTACTCAATCTTTTTGCTTTTAATAATGGCATCTATATAAGACATCATCAAAACTAATCATAACCAACAAACAGTTCACAGAGGCAAATATAATATTAAAAAAATCACATAACATTAGTCTTATGCAGCATCTACTGTGAACAGACCACATAACACATAAACATGGTTCAACATACATATACATAAATACATAATATGTGAGAGTTAGAGTTACTAACTGGATGCTTTATCACTTTACCAATTAGGCTCCCGATTCTTTCCGTTGCTCTAGCAATTACTGATACTTATAACCATATATTTATGAACGGTGGCTTATTATTTATCCAATACTAACTTTGGATATTATATTGGGATTATCCTAAAGCCAAATGTCCATAACAACTTCAAGGGTCCATTGTACCCTTTTAAGATTAAGTCTCTTTCTTTGACTTCTTTTGTTCTTTAATTTCGGACTTAACTTAGAATCTGCCAGAATTTTCACTCATCTTAGAAAATTCATAATTAATCATAGAAAAATATGATCAAGGTGCTTTAAAAAGATATGTAATCCTCGACATGTCTATTGTTAAATAAAAATACCATTTGTCGACGCCCTTGTACTATTCCAGCATTGATCAAACAAGATCACGCTTTGAATGGAATTCCAAGACCATAGGTCAATTTGAAAAATTACAAATTACCTATAAAATTAAAGATCTATGTGTCTACTTTAAGTCTAGAAAATTTCATAGCTTTCGGAAACCATTTACCCATTTAAAAAATGGCCACAAACTCGACTACCAACAAAGAATCAAAATCGATAGATTTTGCAAGTTGTAGAACTTGATCTTTTACAACTTCTCTCTACCCTTCTCATCTTTTGAACTTTTGACCTTCACCTTCTTCCTTAAAAACACCATAAGGAAGTGTTTTACTAGGGTTAGGGGTTAATACAAGAATATGAGAAGAGAAACCACAAGGTTACATGAACCTTACCTTATTCTTTTCTTGGATTTTTCCTTCTTTCTTTTCTTCCTCTTATTTCGGCCTCCTTCCTCTTCCTCTTGATTCATTTCAACTTGTTTTCATTTTCAAATCCCTAAGTATACATTCTTTGTTTCAACTTTTTGCTAATGACAAATAAGGGGAGAGAAATGGCAAGAAAAATATGTTGCATTTAATATATTTATATATACATATTTTTCTTATGTTGCATTTAATATATTTATATATACATATTTTTGTTAAGGTATTTTCCATCATCAAAAAGGGGGAGAATGTTAGTTCTGATTAGTTTTGATGATGTCTTATATTGATGTCATTATCTAGAGCAAAAAGTTTGTATACTACATTTATCTTATACTTTGACTAATTCTTATATTTAATGTAGATACAAATTTTAATACAATAAAGAATGATCAATAATTGAGTTTGAAGAAAGAAGAATCTGTTAATTATCATGAAAATATCAATATTCAAGTTCCTGTGATCAAATAGAAGTTGGAACGGGTCAATTCGGAGTTAAAATGAGCAAGTTCAAGCTTCCGGAAGAATACTAGTTTGATTTGGGGCATTTGTACAATTTCAGTATTTTCTCTCACATGAAAAGTACCTTGCTCGAGCACACCTGATTTCATGCTCTAGCAACATCGTTTTTCAGCCAATTTTCGCCCAAGCTGGAAAGCATGCTCCCGGAAGCAGGAAAGCATGCTCGCGCAAACAGGAAAGCATGCTCGAGCATCAGTTTGAAAGCATGCTCACGCAAGCTGGAAAGCATGGTCATGCAAGCTGGAAAGTATGCTCGAGCAAGGTATGCTTTCAGCCCATCTTTAGGCCAAAATCCGTCCTTGCTCGAGCAAGAGCAAATCCTTGCTCGAGCAAGGTGATCCCATCAGCTTCCTCTTTTCAGCTCTGTTTATGGCGACCTTCGGTAATTCGACGGTATCTCCCAAACCAGGAATTGGATTGACACGAAACTAGTGGAAAATAAAACTAGACATCTAACACGTATTTGTGACAAAAATTCAAATCCAAAGGAGTCCATGTGAGTGAGCTATGAATTTTTAAAGTTGGAACAAGTATCACCGTCACTGACCAGACCAACCTTCGGTATTTTGAGTGTAACTCACAAAATACAAATTCAATTGAGCTCAAACTGGTGCCATTGGAAACTAGACTCAAATACCTTTTCCAAAACATCAAGAATGCAGAAAAAGGAGATCAATTGAAGGAGTTATGATGTTTTGAAGTTGACTATCTATTCTGGATTCTGGAAAAACGCTGAATAAGATCAACCTCCATTCATCTGATGTTAATGGATGAACTACAACTAGCTTGGAGTTGATTCTTATTGAAATGGAAGGAATATTTGAAGAGATTTCTGAAATGGGATGATTTGCTAAATTTGGATTTATACCAAAGACGTTATATGCTTGCTGGAAATTACTTCTTGTACGGTCAATGAGTTTACTTCTTGAAAATCTGATTTTTGCACAAGAATATAATATATGGCAACCAAGAGTTTGACATTCGAAGGTAGTCTACTTGAACAAAGAACAATTCATGTTGAGCTAAATTATTGCCTTGAGGCAAGAAGAAGCAGAGAGCAAATTAGGAAGTTTGCTTGAGCAAAGAATGTGGCCTGCCCGAGCATCTGTGTAACAAGCAAGAAAATGGAAAATTGGAAGAGGCATGCTCGAGTAGAGAAATGGCTTGCTCGAGAGAAGAAAAATCTTACTCGAGCATCAGCGTGTTCCAAGCATTTTCAACTGAATCAAATAAGCTTGCTCGAGCAAGCTTTGGGAGCATGCTCGAGCAACAGCGATGCTGATACACTTCCACCAGTTTCAGAAGGAGCTTGCCCGAGCATGATATAGATCATGCTCGAGCGACGTGCTCTAGCAAGCAGGAAAGCATGCTTGAGCAACAGTGGTCCTGAAGTCATTTAAACTGATTCTCAAGGGCTTGCCCGAGCATGATATATTCATGCTCGAGCAACTTGCTCGAGCAAAGGATTTTTCCTGCTCGAGGATCGCGACCAAAGTGCATTTGCCTTGCTTTTCAAAGGAGCTTGCTCGAGCAAGCATGGATCATTGCTCGAGCAAAGATCACCCCGTTTTTGAAATCACCGTCAATGAGATTCATAAATCACGAATGGATTATTAGTTCTTCCGATCATTACTTATCATGTTTACCATATGCTTTTAACCGATTTATTCATGAGTTTCAGATGATTTAGACATAGATTACCGACAGATTTGAATTAAGCAATCTCAACTGTCAGAGTCATTAAATGTTGCTACCTAAACCGTGATATTCTCGGAGATCGATATTTTGAACCAGTAAAGCCTACTCGATATTCTTCCACTTTGCATTTAATTCCATCTCATAACGGATACAACAGAAAGAATGAAAGAGAATGTCAACTCTGTGCCTTCCACCTAAGTACTTAGACGGAGAAATCCTCAACGAATGCATCATCTGTCTAACGGATATATTCAAGACTCTCAACGGTCATATTCAAACATTAAAACAGACAGAATCAAATCCTTCAACGGTCGTCAAGCTTCAACTAGTATAAAAGCCCGAAGGTTTGAATTCACCAGGTGGTGAACCGACGTATACACAGACAAAGCAATCAAAGCGTTCAATTTATATTCTGTATATATCTGTGGATATTATTGAGCTTCAGTGTTTATCATTCATCTACTCTGTGAGAGAGTTTTATCATTTGTTTTACAATTCGTTCAAATCTCAAGATAGAGGTATCTTGAGTGTGGGTGTATCAATTACAACTTGTAAGGGGGAGTGAGTCCGAGAGTGAAAGGATCATCCTTTGTTTACAGAGTGTGTAATTGTGTCCACGGTCATTTGGTTACAACTTGTAAAGAGGAGTAAGTCCTAGTGAGAGGATTACTTGAGAGTTATAGAGTCTGTAATCAAGTTTTGAGATAGTGAAATCCCGCAGTGTTTCGGGACCGGACGTAGGTCAAGAGTTGGACCGAACTAAAGATAACCTCTTGTGTTCATTGCTCTTCTCTCCGCCTCTCTCTTAAGTGTTCTTGAGCAATTAGTGAAAGAATTTCATAATCACCTATTCACCCCCCTCTAGGTGATATTCCACCTTCACTTGATTCTTGTTGACTTTCTTGACCTTATCCTTGTCTTGATGGCCAAGAATATGACTTATCAATGTGCCACAAATGCTTAAGCTTAGGTGTCCCCTTGAGTCATCATCTTGTCATTAATTTCTAAGCTTAGGTGTCCAATTTGCTTTCTTAACAAGACGAGTGGCAACTTAAGATAAACTTGGTTGACTTTTATTACAATATGTGATTAATGTTCAAAACTTCATCTTATTCTCTCCCTTGGCCTTGTTGGACGAAATATAGGGCTTGTTGGGGAAAGATTTATGTCATCCTCATGACATAAGCATCCTTGCTTAAATGTCCCTTCTTGGAGTTAACTTGACATGTGGCATCTTATTATTGTGTTGACTTTTGTTTATCACATGTGCCAAAATTTCCCAAGTTTGATTGCATCCTAATTGTGTCAACTTCATTTAACTTTTCTTCCTTTAACTCATGGAAAAATTATATAAACAATTGGGGCTTCATGAATAATCTTCATGACGTGTCAAAATATCTTGTTTCCTTAGTCATACACTTGGCAAAAATCTATGCTCCCACAAGAGGCTTATAAGTCACACTTCTTGGTTTTTCTTTTGTTCTCTCATAATTAAAAATTCCATTTTCCCTTCTCATACTTCCTTTGACCAAAGATCATTCATAGAAAAAAGTCCCAAAATTGTCTTCAATTTCTCCCATTCAAATGGTCTCTTGTCAACTTAATATAACTATTCCTTGACTTAATATTTAATAAATTGATTATCACCCTTTTCCTTCTTTACTATTTCGAAAATCATAATACTCATAGGGTATCCACATTTCATTTTTAAATAATCCCAATGTAAACATAAAATCCTTAAAAATTTACTTGTTAACCAAAATCAACAAGTAATTCCCTATATCAACATATAATAGCCCTTATTGCCATTTTTATTTCCTTAATCATTTTTATTAAGGCAAAAATTCAAATAACCTTCTTTTGCCCCAAAATTATGACCTCAATTGTCAATGAAATATTAATCCCATATAATATTTCCAAAATTTAATATCACACTTCCTGAACTAGGTCTAATCGTCTTCCTGATAAATGCTTATCCTCAAGTTTCAATGCCGAAAATTCAGGATATTATAGACTGGTTGGCGATGAACCTTATAAGCAGTGTTAGTCAAGGTATGGGCCCCTACTGGAACCTTATTTTTGGTATAGCCATTTGGAAACTTTGGGGATGGAGGAACTCATTTATATTTGAATATGGTTTTATTAAACCCCTCAAACCTAAGATTATAATTATGCACATTTGGAGGAACTTTACCATGTTCTAGGATGTTTCAGTGTTCAAACCGAGGAATAGCCAGGTTGAGCTGCAGGTTCAATTTTAGAAACCCTTGATGGAGATTTGGGTGAAATTAAACGTGGATAGGACTATGATGCAAATCTGCTCCTTAGCTAGTTGTGGTGGGGTTTTGAGAGATCACAAAGGAATATAATCAGCTGGGTTTACAAAGTCTATCGGCATTTGTAATGCTTTTATGGCGGAAGAATGGGCGATATATGAGGGTTTGCTATTACCTTGGCGGTTGGGTTTTAAGAAAATTCTTTTAGAATATGATGCCTAGGATTTGGCTCGCAGATTAGCTGATGTTAGTTCTAATGTTGACAACTTATTAACTAATCGAATTAGATATCTTATAGGAGGGGAATGTTAGATCATTATTTGTCATATAGCTAGATTGGCTGATGTTCTTGCTAAGACGAGGTTGACCAAATCCTCGGTCCTGAGTGGTTGCCCTTTGTGTTAGAGGGCTTGGGTAGATCAAGAGTGTTTGGGAATGAATTCCATTTCGGTTTTAGTTTCCTTGGCTTCTAACCATTCGTATTAAAAAAAACATTATTTAGACAATTTTAAAATTAGGTGAACAAAAAGAGCATTGAAACAAATTGACAAACTAAACGGAAGAACAAAGTGAAAATTACTACTTTAACCAATAAAGTGAGTGACTTCATTGAAGTTTGTCCTAAACACTTCAATAGATGGGATAATTTTAGAAAAAGAACTTTAAAAATAGAAAAAGAATAAAATGGTATTTCGAATATTATAATTTGAAACAGATAATACTGACATGCTAAGAACTAAGGCTTTCAGAAACAGGAAGAGGAGTTTAGAAAGAAGTCATAGAGAAAACACACTCGGATATTATTGATCAACTGCGATCTGGTTACATCTGAACACGAAGTCTACTTATATAGAGAAGCAGAGCCATTACAAGACAAACTAGAAAAAAGACGCACTAGCAAAAGTAGTGGCTGAAAATAAAAGACGACAGACAGCAGTACATGATAATATTGACATTATTAACTTCACGCCTGAAAAGTAAAGGACACGTAATACACATAGAAAACACATGACTTAAAACTTGAAACCGGCTGGAAACTGGCTGCCGACAGTGCCGACACTAGCTATAAGGACCACCCTTTGCAGATTGGCTCGTGACTGGGAGAAAGATTATTGTTGTCATTGTCACTGTCGTAGTAGTTGGACTGGATGTAACTGAGGGGGGTCAAAATTATCATGATATGGATCCAGGCCAACTGGGTCATTGTCTGGGCTTGGGTCTTGGGCCTGTGGTTGAGTACAATGAGCTGGATACTGAGATGAGCCTGAAGGGGACAAGGATAACTGAGTAAATTGGTCCCCATAATCATCTTCGTACGGGTCTTGAGAGTCCTGAAGAATATTTCCCTGAGAGTCAAGGGGAAGTTCAGGTGCTTGTGAGGAAGTTGCATGGTAAGAGGACACATAGTGTGGCTCTGGATGATACAATTCATCATATGCATATGCTTTATCCTCACTGGGAACAGGGCCAAGGATTGTGCATTCTTTTGAGACACATTTATTAAAATTGGCAAGAATGAGGCCAAGTTCTGTCCATTGTCTTGGAACGGGCCGGACCCAATCAAGAGATTCGGGCCAAAGTAGTGCATTGGTCTCCAATTCTACCCCATCTGGTTTCTGTGCATGATATACCCTGCTAAGGAAAAACACACAAGAAAATATTTTCTGTTTTGATTTTTTAAGATACCAGAGCTGATTTTCATTTATCACATTAAACAAGGAACCTCTCCAGAAAGGAAGAGGGGCAAAGAGAGTAAGGAGTTTGACAAGGGCAGAATCTGCATTGTGGCTGTCACAGATGTAGTGGTAAACAGGTAGAGGAGCAAAGGCGATGGCACTGGTATGAAGGATAGTCATGGACCAGACGTACCAAAGAAGTTCATCAGGTATAGGACCTTGAATGAACGGGATAGTAGTATAAGGACAGATAGAGCTAAAATGTTGGACTTTAGGGATAAGGTCTGTCTTGTTAAACAGGAGATGAAGCCAAGAGTAAAGATGCTCATTGGCATAGTTTCGAAAATCGTTGAAGGAGTGGAGGTCTGAATCAGGAGGGAGGATAGTTGCTTTAGTGTAGTAAGGCATGGTGATTGGAGGATGGATATCTGAGAGAGTGAGGATGTAGAGGATTTGTGGATGAGGAGGAGGAGTCTTTTGTGGTCTAGAAAGAAAGTCCGCAAGGATATTGGGGACCTCGAGGTGTTTAAGCGAGAATTTATAACGTGAAAACCAGTCTTTCCACCGAGTAATCGGGCATCCGGGCAAGAACTTCTTTTTTGGATCTAGCATCTTTGGAAAAGATGTGTTGTCCATTTCTACTGTGAAGTGGTAGGGGCTCAGATGAAAGCTAAACTTTTCAATTCCTCGCTTGACAGCAAGGATTTCCTTGTAGGTAGCATGATAATGTTTTTCTGAGTCTTTAAACTGTCCACTAGCATGCCCACAGTAATTTCGTACTCCGTTAACTTCTTCAAGAAGTATTGCACCCCAATAGTCATCACTAGCATCAGTTTGTAAGATCCTCTGTCCTTGATCCGGGATCTTTAATGGTGGAGGATTTTGGGCAATCCTTTTGAGAGTAATCACAGCATTTGTGTAAGTTCTGGCTGAACCCAAGAGGGGGGGTGAATTGGGTGAAGTATAAAAATTTAGATTCTTTGAAAATCTTTTCGCAATTCAGTAAATTCAACTTGTATAATGAAGTGAGTTATAAATCAATTGACAAACATTCAAATGTAAATGCTTTGGAAATATAAGAGATAAGGGAAGAGGATGTGCAAACGATTTATCTTGGTTCGGCCCAATCCTTGACCTACGTCCGTCCCAAGCCTCACTTGGGATTTTCAATCCACTATCTTTGTTCAACTTGATTACACGTTCAGAATCGAAGCAACCCTCTCTCTAGGCTTCACTCCCCCTTACAACCGTAATCAACACACCGCTTGATTACACACTCGTACTCGAAGTAATCCTCTCACTAGGATTCACTCCCCCTTACAAGTTGTAATCAACACAATGTATATCCCACTCAAGATTACCCAATCTTGAGTAACTCTCGAATAGAAAGATAATGTGTTTACAATAAATCTCCTCTCTTAGAAGTGGATAGATAAACACCGAAGATCAAATACAAATCACTTCACTCTCTAAGTTATCTAAACATGTAAAACAGAGTGTAAATGATGAGAAAGCGAGTATCAGCATGTTGGCGGTGTAAGCTTTTATCTCCACGTTTTTCTACTTGAATTTGTCCTCTTTTATAGGTAGAGAACACCATATGACCGTTTATAGCCGTTGCCCATATCGGACAAGGTTTGGGTTGAGCTTTTGTCTTCTTCTCTCTCTAGTTTCTGCTTAATCCAGCTATGCAGAAGTTCAGAGTTGACTTCTTGACAATAGATCCGTTGGAATGGCAGCTGCTGGATGTAGAAAGCATTCTTTAATTCCTTGTAAACATGTGCGAAGGATTATCCAAAAGTATGCAACTTTTCCGGGTCTTGCTTTTAAGGTGCTTGACGTCACTTTTTGCTTTTGCTTTAAACCTTCACTAAACATCTTCTAAATCATCTGAAACTCACCAACAGAGTGATTAAACATATCTAGGAACATAGAAGAATGATAATGGAAAGTATTAAGATCAATCATGAAGGTTTTGCAAAATCGTCGAATTTGAATTTCAGATTCAGCGATGCAAACCTGAGGTTTGTTTTTCCAAACCTGAGGTTCTCCGCACATTAAAAAACCGAAATGCTCTCGGGTTGGTTTAAACTCGAGTTTCCAACTAATAGGCTCGAGTTTGGTTCTCTTCAAAACCAAAGTTTGCTCTCTGGAACCCACAAACTCGAGTTTGTTACTTATAGGCTCGAGTTTAGATGTTCTTGGGGACCTGGTTGCTCTCTGTCTGAGCTAAACTCGAGTTCGTTCACTTATAGGCTCGAGTTTGCCTTTTTCCAAATGTTCATTTCTCCTCTGGAACTCTCGAGCTCGAGTTCGTAACTGTGAACTCGAGTTTGCAACCTGCACTTGTGACTTGGTTGCTTCTGACTTGGTCTGGTTCGAGTTTGCAACTCCGTCAACTTCCAAAGGCCATATCTCCCTCGTCTGAACTCTGTTTTAGTCTGTTCAACTCTTGTTGGAAAGCTCTGTGTGTCTACTTTCCAATGGCACCAATTATAGCTCAATTGGAGTTGTATTTTGTGAGATACAACCAAAACATTGAAGCTTGGTTCTGACTGTGACGGTGATGTTTGTGGCAACTTCTAGAATTCATAGCTCTTTCATCTGAACACCTTTTGACTTCATTTATGTATCAAAATGACGCTTTGGATGTCTAGTTTCATATGCCACTGGTTTCGTCTCAATCCGAGTTTTTGTTTGTGAGATATCATCGAAATACCAGAGGTCGCCCGTGCTGAACTTGAGACAGTGTGGAGCTGAAAAGCTGATGACCGCTGTGAACTCGAGTTTGTACTTACAGGCTCGAGTTCGTGTTGTCCAGAGACACCAGAAATGCTGAAGACACTTATTGGCTCGAGTTTGTGATTCCTGTGTCAGGTTTGAAGTTCTGAACTCGAGTTTGGAGTCCTGAACTCGAGTTTGCTCTTCCAGAAGCTGATTTTTGCTGATCTTAACTCTGAATTCAGCTATTCCAATTTCCATTTGATCATGGAGACTTCCAGAATCAATCTTAGAACTTCAATAATGATATCTTCATTCCATTCAGCAAGTTCTTCATTATTCCATCTCCCAACTTGATCTTTCTTCATCATTTAGCTTGGACTCACCATTCTATGCAAGTTCTACCTTCTTCAATAACTCTTCTTCTTCTTGAACTTGACATTTTGTCCAATTTCCTCTTTCTCGTAATCTCTTATCTCCTTCTTGATCTATAATCAAACTTGGACTAATCTACATTAAATATAGTAGTTAGTCAATGTAGGAGATAACTATATTACTCAATCTTTTTGCTATTAACAATGACATTTGTATAAGACATCATCAAAACTAATCATAACTAACATTCTCCCCTTTTTGATGATGGCAAATACTATAAGAAAAATATGTATGAATATGAAAATACATTAGATGCAACAATGCAACATATTTTTCTTGCCATTCTCTCCCCTTATTTGTCATTAGCAAAAAGTTGAAGTAAAGAAGAAATGCTAAAAGAGACAAATATGAAATCAGATTAGAAAGAATCAAGAAACTGATTTTCTCTCCCCAATTGAAAGTGTTTTCATTCTAAATATCATATAATTTGGAATGTTTTTATGAAAACAAATTTGCAAGAATTTGGAGAGGTTTTCAAAACATCTTTCACAATTAAGGCATATAGAAACCAAACATGTGCAAAATGTCACTGAATATAAAGAGATAAAGATTAGAAATGCTCATGTTGGTTCAGCAAATTGATGAAGTCCATTTGCTTGCTGTATGCACTTCGGTTGAATCCGTGTGGCCTTCGAGATAAAGTAGTGGTAGGCTTTCCCTTTTTTTTTTTATGGAGCATAGCTTAGCTGACTCCAAGAGGTTATTTGCCTTCTTTGTAGAGCATATCTCAGCTTCAAAGTGTGATCAAAGCATCTTTCCTCGTGTAATGGTTTCTCCTTATAGTGCATTAAGGAAAGTTGAACACATGACAAAATCTCTTGCTATAAATTGAAAACCTTTTTGCAAAAGAGATTTGTTAGTGCAGCCAGATATCAAAGTATTCCTTTCTAAATAATATTTTCAAATAAACATAATGAAAGGAAAATGTGATATTAACTCATCATCAAAACTAACAAAATACGGTGAATGCGAGATGAGTGCTTATGTGAATGTGAAGCTCCCTTTCATGATACCAAATAATAATGAGACACCAAATATTATGAGGTTTGGAAATATCTTTACTCACAACATGGTACCTCGAATTAAGAACTTTTAAATTCATTGAAATTGGTATAAAGAAATCACTTATACTTTTCATGATAACAAAAATGTTTAAAGCATAAGAATCATTTTGAAAATGAATATACTCAGGCTAAATTTCATGAGGTAGGACCAAATGAATAAAATCAAATTAGCCTAGCATGATAATGATATACAATACGCATATTGTTTCACAATACAATACCTCACTTGAGTAATATCGTAATTACTCAAGTTATAAACATCTGTAATCCATAGATGCATCATTTTGGCTAGCCAATATATGATGATATGATCAATATTGAGGAACTTCCAGATTTGATGCGTAAGGATGAGTTTCTGTGACTAGCGGCTCTTCTTATCAGGCTAGTACACTTCTGCATCATCTTGATCTAAGCCTCTTCCTAGATAAGATCTTGAAGTATATGAATATTCAAGGCAAGAATATAAATATAGTTACTCGAAATGGATGAAAACAAATACATATTTGAGTAAAAAAGGAGTTCTAGGATTCATGGACGATGAAGCACAAACTCATTAATCCAAATGACTAGAGTTCCATAATATTATCCTAGTAAGTTATTCCATATAATGGTTAATGCACTAACATTTAATGCATTAATGAACATTCATAGAACTTGGAGTAACTTAACCATGATGATTTATCTAAAAATCATAAGATTTTCACAAATTGAATTCTTTTCTAGAGATAAGCTTGAAACTCATATATGATTAACTTGTTCGACATGAGGTCCAACTAGTTAGAGAATGAAACTAAAGAGTTCAAGCAACACATTGAATTCCAAAAATCAATATGTGAAAGATAAGGAAAACTCAACTTGGAGAAATTTGAAGCATATCCAACATTCAATATACAATATTAACTTCCAGTTTTGAAACATCATTTTAATGCAATTAAAGTATGGATATGTTTTCAAAACATTTGTATGCATCTTCACAAAACAGAGTGAATTGAAATCCTAACAAATTTTAGATTTGTGCATTTCAAAAATATAAAATCAAAAAGTTATGCACAAATTCACTTGTTTGATCATCAAAAATTCACTAGCAAATTGGTTAAACACAGTTTGGAATGTTAGTGATTGATGATATGGAAGATATAGATCATACATGAAGTTTATGGAAATTCCAGCAAGATGATTTCAAAAGCATAGTTGACTCAAACTTGAGTTTAGAAAGATAAACTAGAGTTTGGAAAAGCAACTGGAGGTTCATGAAGGCGAGTCTCAAGTTTGCTTATTTATAAAACATTGAAAGCTCTTGACCAAGTGTAAACTCGAGTTTGTCAATTGTAAACTCTTGAGGATTTTCTTTGGAAGTGCAAACCGAGGTTTAGAAACCGTAGTCTCAAGTTTAAAATGCAAATAGGTGAGTTTTGCCTTCGTATGGACCAAACCGGAGGTTTGCGTAGTAAACCCGAGGTTTGTAAAATTTGTACGGGACCAAACCCGAGGTTTGCGTGGAGCACCCGAGGTTTGTAAATTTTCTTCGAGGACCAAAACGAGGTTTGCATTTTAGGCTCGAGTTTAGACTTCTATCGAGCAACCATCGGGTTTTCATTTTGAAATACATTTTGCACAAAACTCAAACTCGAGTTCATAAGTGAGCGGGCTCGAGTTTGACACTTGTTCATGTCAAAAATCAGTTGTAGTTCTTAAAACATAAACCGGAGGTTTCGGTGCAAACCGGAGGTTTTCTCAAGTTCAAAAATATTTTGCTCTGCAGCAAGGCACGAACTCGAGTTTAGAAACTTGAACTCGAGTTCTCTCAACTTAGAAAAGCTTTTGGTAAACTTTTGGCCTGAAGCAAACCGGAGGTTCATGGCGCAAACCGGAGGTTTCTAGTCCAAACCGGAGGTTTGCGAAATCTTTGGAGTTTGGCTTAGAGAGTAAAAATGCTGATTGAAAATAAATAAGTTTCAAAAACTTTTAACTTAACCAAACCAAAAATGAATCGTAGTATGAGGTAAGAATTAGATATCACCGTAATTCCTCTTATCCTCATAGAAGCTTGATTGGTTGAGATGGATTGATGTAGATAACTTTCCGAGGTTCACCATCAACATCAACCTTATCTTATTTAGCTTTCTCAAGACTTGGATTATTTTTCTATTTTACATTCTTGAGAAGCTTCCTTTGATCCTACAAAACCATATAAATCTTTTTCTTTCTTGGTATCCAACCTTACTTGGATCCAATCATCGTTAGCTTGTAGGAACCAAAATTAAATTCACATGCTCTTATGAATATAATCAATTCAGAACAATAAAGCACGGTGAATTAATCCGAGTTCATGCATAAAGAAATATATTTTCTTTTCAAATCATCATGAATGCATAAAGAGTTAAACCTATTGAACATTGTAATCTGTTTTAAAATATATATCGAATGTGAAAAACCAATTTAAAACAAATAGCTTGCAATGCTCATTCCTAAGGTTAGAAAATATAAACCTCAATGGATATTTCAGATGATAGCATAAGAGGTTTTACCATTGTATACCTTTACCTTAGGTACTTGGAGGATTGTCTTTGCTCACCAATTTGATTCTTCATATATTTTCTTTTGAATTTAGTCTTGGGATGAAGCAATGTTTCTCAAATGATATAGACTTCCGCAAGAAACTTTTCCCTTGATACTTGAGAGATCCTTCTTTTCTTGTTCTCCTCAAGATAGTTGAATGGTACTCTGTGGTAATCCATTCTTGAGGTAGATGATACTCTTCTTGCTTGTATCCATTGCTTCCTTTGATGTTTAAACCTTGTAGTTCCAAGCAATGGGTGCCTTGAGAGTTCTCTTGCTTGATATAGATTCTTTGATCTTCTTCATTGGTGCATGAGAAACTCTTGGCTTCTTCTTCCTCTTCTCGTACCCTTGATGTCCATTCTTTTAGAATCATCCACACATATAAAGTACTAGATGGACATTTTGGTACCCACTTATACTTGGGTCCTTGACTGTTAGTATTGGACCTTGATTGTTCTTTAGCAACCCAAATAAATTTATTTCTCACATTAGAATTTCTCCTAATATAGCATGTATGAGAAATATGTCCAGATTTTCCACAATAGTTGCAAATAATAGGATGATGCTTATTATGAGCATTTTTGCAAATATTGTTCGGCTAAGTGGATGTAAATTTCAAATAATCTTCATTGAACATTCATTCTTCCCATATGATTTTCCAAAGCATCATTTTTGAAAATATGTTTGTTTTTCAAAATAGAATCTCTAAATGGTTGAAAAAAACACTTCTATGCAATTGTTCGAAATCATTTTTCTTTATCTACACAAGAAGAATTGGAATTGTTTACCTCACATGTGCATCTTGGGCTTGAGATAATGATTGATCATAATCATCCATGAGCTTTTCTTGGGAATCCTCTTCCTCTTGTTCTTTTGTGTTGACTGGATCATGGAAGTATTCAATGATTTCTCCTTCTTCATTCTCCACTTCCAATTGTTCATCGATTGTGGATACGCAACTTATAGTTTCGGATGAACTGTCAACACTTTCAACTTCAACACAATTGTTAGAACCATAAATAGAATCAAGAGTATCCCAAATATCTTTAGCATTGGAGCAAAACTTGATTTTCTCATAATCGTTTTCTGTCAATGCACTATAAAGGATTTTCATTGCTCTAATGTTCAATGAAAACATTTTCTTTTCTTTTTCTGTCCAATCCTTTCTTGGTTTGAAATCAAAAGCATTTGTAAAAACATTCCACATATAAAAATCAGTTGCTTTGATAAAACTAGTCATTCTAGCTTTCCAAAACCAAAAATCAATATCTTTGAAAAGTGGTGGAATAGTAAAATCAAACCCTCTTGAAAACGTGGAACACCCAGCATCAGCCATTGAAACTCTTGAGACGGTTAAGTCCTTTAAACAAGAGCCTAGCTCTGATACCAAATGTAAGTTCTGGCTGAACCCAAGAGGGGGGTGAATTGGGTGAAGTATAAAAATTTAGATTCTTTGAAAATCTTTTCGCAATTCAGTAAATTCAACTTGTATAACAGAAGTGAGTTATAAATCAATTGACAAACATTCAAATGTAAATGCTGGAAATATAAGAGATAAGGGAAGAGGATGTGCAAACTGATTTATACTGGTTCGGCCCAATCCTTGACCTACGTCAGTCCCAAGCCTCACTTGGGATTTTCAATCCACTATCTTTGTTCAACTTGATTACACGTTCAGAATCGAAGCAACCCTCTCTCTAGGCTTCACTCCCCCTTACAACCGTAATCAACACACGCTTGATTACACACTCGTACTCGAAGTAATCCTCTCACTAGGATTCACTCCCCCTTACAAGTTGTAATCAACACAATGTATATCCCACTCAAGATTACCCAATCTTGAGTAACTCTCGAATAGAAAGATAATGTGTTTACAATAAATCTCCTCTCTTAGAAGTGGATAGATAAACACCGAAGATCAAATACAAATCACTTCACTCTCTAAGTTATCTAAACATGTAAAACAGAGTGTAAATGATGAGAAAGCGAGTATCGGCATGTTGGCAGTGTAAGCTTGTATCTCCACGTTTTTCTACTTGAATTTGTCCTCTTTTATAGGTAGAGAACACCATATGACCGTTTATAGCCGTTGCCCATATCAGACAAGGTTTGGGTTGAGCTTTTGTCTTCTTCTCTCTCTAGTTTCTGCTTAATCCAGCTATGCAGAAGTTCAGAGTTGACTTCTTGACAATAGATCCGTTGGAATGGCAGCTGCTGGATGTAGAAAGCATTCTTTAATTCCTTGTAAACATGTGCAGAAGGATTATCCAAAAGTATGCAACTTTTCGGGTCTTGCTTTTAAGGTGCTGACGTCACTTTTTGCTTTTGCTTTAAACCTTCACTAAACATCTTCTAAATCATCTGAAACTCACCAACAGAGTGATTAAACATATCTAGGAACATAGAAGAATGATAATGGAAAGTATTAAGATCAATCATGAAGGTTTTGCAAAATCGTCGAATTTGAATTTCAGATTCAGCGATGCAAACCGAGGTTTGTTTTTCCAAACCCGAGGTTCTCCGCACATTAAAAAACCGAAATGCTCTCGGGTTGGTTTAAACTCGAGTTTCCAACTAATAGGCTCGAGTTTGGTTCTCTTCAAAACCAAAGTTTGCTCTCTGGAACCCACAAACTCGAGTTTGTTACTTATAGGCTCGAGTTTAGATGTTCTTGGGGACCTGGTTGCTCTCTGTCTGAGCTAAACTCGAGTTCGTTCACTTATAGGCTCGAGTTTGCCTTTTTCCAAATGTTCATTTCTCCTCTGGAACTCTCGAGCTCGAGTTCGTAACTGTGAACTCGAGTTTGCAACCTGCACTTGTGACTTGGTTGCTTCTGACTTGGTCTGGTTCGAGTTTGCAACTCCGTCAACTTCCAAAGGCCATATCTCCCTCGTCTGAACTCTGTTTTAGTCTGTTCAACTCTTGTTGGAAAGCTCTATGTGTCTACTTTCCAATGGCACCAATTATAGCTCAATTGGAGTTGTATTTTGTGAGATACAACCAAAACATTGAAGCTTGGTTCTGACTGTGACGGTGATGTTTGTGGCAACTTCTAGAATTCATAGCTCTTTCATCTGAACACCTTTTGACTTCATTTATGTATCAAAATGACGCTTTGGATGTCTAGTTTCATATGCCACTGGTTTCGTCTCAATCCGAGTTTTTGTTTGTGAGATATCATCGAAATACCAGAGGTCGCCCGTGCTGAACTTGAGACAGTGTGGAGCTGAAAAGCTGATGACCGCTGTGAACTCGAGTTTGTACTTACAGGCTCGAGTTCGTGTTGTCCAGAGACACCAGAAATGCTGAAGACACTTATTGGCTCGAGTTTGTGATTCCTGTGTCAGGTTTGAAGTTCTGAACTCGAGTTTGGAGTCCTGAACTCGAGTTTGCTCTTCCAGAAGCTGATTTTTGCTGATCTTAACTCGAATTCAGCTATTCCAATTTCCATTTGATCATGGAGACTTCCAGAATCAATCTTAGAACTTCAATAATGATATCTTCATTCTATTCAGCAAGTTCTTCATTATTCCATCTCCCAACTTGATCTTTCTTCATCATTTAGCTTGGACTCACCATTCTATGCAAGTTCTACCTTCTTCAATAACTCTTCTTCTTCTTGAACTTGACATTTTGTCCAATTTCCTCTTTCTACGTAATCTCTTATCTCCTTCTTGATCTATAATCAAACTTGGACTAATCTACATTAAATATAGTAGTTAGTCAATGTAGGAGATAACTATATTACTCAATCTTTTTGCTATTAACAATGACATTTGTATAAGACATCATCAAAACTAATCATAACTAACAATTTGTCTGTACCTGGGACCATGGTGGTGGATTCTTTTTTAGCATCTTGTACAGGTGGTTGGTATGATGGGACAACTGAGGAATAAAGTCTCTCAAAAAATTAACAATTCCGAGGAACTGTTGAACTTGTTTGTAGGAGAGATTATCATTAGGAAATTTTAGTAGATCGAGCAATATGCGGACCTGGACCGTATTTACCATCTTTAAAGTGCATTCCAAGAAAATCAACCTCTGTAATTCCAATTTCACTTTTCTTGGAGGAGAGCATGATGCCATGTTGAGCTACAATCTGATAGAATTGGGCTAGAAGCAATTGATGTTCTGCTTCAGTTGCTGAGAATAATAGAATATCATCAATGTAGATGAGAGCATTATTGACAATAGGCTCGAATATCTTAATCATGGCCTTCTGGAACAGTGAAGGGGCTACTTTGAGGCCAAAGGGCATAAAAGTCCATTGATATTGAGCATTGGGTATGCAAAATGCTGTTTTGGGCCGATCTTGTGGGTGAATCCCAAGTTGCCAAAAACCTGCCTTAAGATCGAACTTTGAGAAAACATGGGCCGAACCTTTCAATTGGGCAAACAGGGCTGTAGGCTTGGGAAGAGGAAATTTATCATCTTGAAGAAAATGATTAAGAGGCTTATAATCAATGACAAGCCTTTTCTTTCCTCTTTTGATTTCTGATCTTTTCTGAACATAGAATGCTTGACAAGCCCACTCAGACCTGGTTGGTTCTATGAGGCCTTGCTTAAGTAGTGTAGCACATTCTTCTCGGGCTAGCTTTAAGGAAAAAAATTAAAATGAAATGACACAAATGCCGTTATATGTATATTACCCTACCCTACCATGTCGCCTATCAACGCCTAAGCTATGGCCGGCCGGCGATTAGCATTATTCTTCTTTCTCCACCACCACTTTCTTCTTCACTTCCCTTTGTCTCATCCTAGGCTCTCCATTGAAGAAGTTGACAAGCAAAACCCATACTTGGATTGGTCATTCCTCGAGCAATCTTCACTTACTAAAACACATCTTCAAAGCTTTGCCCTTTTCTCCACATGAGATACACAATTACCAGAGATCTTGATCGAGAAACTCCCTGGCAACAATGCACAAGCACACTCTTGGGGTTTGACAAACCCTCTTCAACTAAAATTCTTTCGTGGGTTGACCCGAATCAAAACTCTACAGGCTTTGACGAACCCTGTTGAACTGAAATTCTTTCTTGGGTTGACCCAAATCAAAACTCTACAGGGGTTTGACGAACACTCTTGGGGTTTGTGGAAGAGGCCAAATTGGCCACTCCTCAGCTACCCATTTCATGATGGAGAGAGGCTGAAGAGGAGGCAACAACCAATAGTACCTAAAGCTTAATCATTGCCTATGAAGAGATTATCCCTCTTGAGACGGGGAAAGAGTTGAAGAAGCAAAAAATGAGTCTCAAAATCAAACCCGTAAATGGCAGACATTGCAAACTCAATCTACCTATTCCATATTCTCACCTAAAACCCTTGACCATTTTCTCTGTCTCTTGTCTTTCTCTTTCTTTGACTCTTTCTTCGTGAAGTGATGGACAGGAAAAATCAAATACGAATATGCCAACACATAGCTTATGGAGAGAGAATGATCGATCAAAGCAAAAAAGTGAACTTTGAGAGACTCCCAACCACCTCCCCCACACCCATAAAGAAGTGAAGAAGAAAAATGGTGACCACGGGTAGCCACCCTAGCATTAATAACGAGGAGGTCGCCGGCTATCAAGCAATGGTAGGGGCAATATTTTTTTTAAAAAAAAATATACAAGGGCATTTGTGTCATTTCATTTTAATTTAAAAAATGACAAATCAAGTATTCACAATTCTTTATGAATATTAGAAACACTATTTTATCTTTTAATATTTTTAAAGTTATTTTTCTCAATTTTCCCTAAATAGATTTTCAAAAGGTGCTCAATAAAATTACGACCTAAAACTAAAGCTTAAAAGTAGGCACTAGGTGGCAGCTAGAGTCAAGAAATCACGCCCAGCACATCTGGCCGACCCGTTGAAGCCATTGCCCTTCAAGGGTCAAACTTATAAAATGGAGCCTCTAAATGAAGTTGGGCCTAAAAGGGTTAGACTTGTAGGGTTAATGGCTTAAAAGAGTTGGCCCGTTATTATTATTATTATTTTTAACTTGAATGTTTTGTAAAGATGCATTATTATCAAGATATTTATGCAAGTATGGATCATTCTTCAATGAAATTGAAAGCTTATTTGTAAGAACCAATGTTGAAACCTAATAATTGGAAAGAATTGGACGTCTTGAACTGGTGGAAGAACAACAAACAAAGATTTCTGATTGTTTCACAGATGTTAACTGATCTTTTAAGCATTCCAATTACTAAAGTAGTCAATGAATTAACTTCCAGTATTGGTTCACTTGTTCTAACAAAATATAGAAGCTTCATTCAAGCTCTTATTTGTACTCACGACTGGATGCATGAATTCACATATGATGGTAATTTACTAATTTATATGTATTTTGTTTTTGTTACAAAGTTATTTATCCATTCAATTACAAATACAAAATAACATCATTTGATTTATTATTTTTTGCATATAAAGATTATGGATGTATTCATGATGCGGGAGAAGAAATTCTTGATATTTTTACCCATGAAGTAGAGCCTACTTACTCGAAGTGAAGCACAATCAAATTTCTTTGAAATTGATGATAGTGGCTCAGAAGATGAAAATGATAGTCATTATACTCATGTTGTTTAGTGGTAAGCTTTTTACCCTTTGTATGAGTTATTGGTGGATAATAGTTTACTTTTGATTATGAATTAGTAATTGTGTCTGTTTATTGTATGATTTATGTTGTTTAGACCTTAATATTGACAACATTTATTTGATAAATTAGAACTTTAATTGTTTTAATTTACTAATTATATTTCTTTGAAAAAATGCAAGAAAAAATAGTTAAAATTTAGAAAAATAACTATTGCCCTTATAGGGCTGGCCCTAGCCCACATGCTCTTAAGCCAGAGCTTTGAAAAACATATGTTTTTCTTACCCGAGCCTTTTAAGTCCTAATTTCCAGCTTGAGTGGCACCTCAGAAAAGATGAGTGAGAAAGTGGAGAGAGAAAGACGGTATGCACAGCAGCTCTTAAAGCACTTAGGGGACTCAAACTGGAGTGGAGAATGAATCAACTAAGGAGGATGATGCAAATTTCGGATGCAACATTAAGAGAATGGAAGAAGAGACCAATATGGATGACAACCAGACAGACGAAGCTCGCAACAATTGCAACGTCCCTGTTCCTAGGGGGAACATTAAAACCTAGATTTCATACAAAAGTTGTTCAAAGCTGGAGCGCAAACTTCAATCCCTATCCTAACAAAGTTAGGAAAGTTACAGTACAACTCTACCTATCCATGCTTATTCTGAAAATTGTCGAATGGAGCTGGGGAACGTGATAGGAAAATCTCTAAAAGTTTATCTCAATACCCTGGCTCATTGTAACTCAAATAATTTTGTAGAAAGGAACTCATACTGAAGATTGCTAACTTTTCTAGAGCAAAAACAAAAGATTTGTTTCTCAAAGAATGTTCACTTTTGTACAGCTCAGGAGCTAAGTCAGAGGATGTGTGTGAATCTCATTGGCAAATACCTTGCTATTCCCCCTTCTTCATAATAGGGCTTCTAGTACTAAATTTGCCCCTGGTTTGGAGAAAACTGTAATATTCTTTTTTTGCTAGCACATACAACTAGTTGTAGTTTAGATTTTATTTAGTTAAAGGGTATAAAATAATTAATAATTTAAACATGTAATAAAAAACATGTATACGAATGGAATACCTCCTTAAAGAAATTATTTTAAGTTTATGGGCATGTGTGTGGAAACATATATATCACCATTGGAATAAATAACATAAACCCCCCAAAAAAAAAAGGCTTCTAGCATTTTGAATATTACTTACATTATTTTATTATTATTATTAGGGTTAAGGTGCAAAAATGCACATGTGTTTTTTTCCTGATAAATGCCCAACACCAAGTGTTTTTTTTAGGAAAATGACTACGTGATTACAAATTAGGTGTAAAAATATCGTTTGATATATTAATCCTATAAAATAATTAATAATTTAAACATGTTAAGTTTGACTTTTTTGTTAGTTGGACGATGACATGGCATTTTGAAAAGGTTAAAAAATACACATGTGTTTTTGGTTTGGCCGTGGTTAAAAAGCGTTCAACACCAAATGCTTTTTTTTTAGGTGAAAAAATACACATGTGGTTTGGCTAAAAATATCGTTTAACCATTAGTTTGACTTTTTTTGCTGATTGGACGATGATGTTGTTTTCAAAGCAACTGAGTGGAAAAAAACCATTCAAATTGAACCGTCAAGGCTTCGGATGGAGCGAGTATGATCAAACAATGCGTATCGACCGTTGCCTCATAAATAGCCCCATGAAACTCCTACAGCTAAAGTGACATGTGGCTAAGAAATATATCCGCATTAGACAGATTGTGATTTTCATGTACAGTGTTGTTACAGGGGCGAACAGAAGGATAGGAATGATGATATTAATTTTTCTCAACTCAGACTTGCGACCATTCGGCATATTCGTTTCCACACAGCTGCTTTGAAAGCCATGTCAAACTAACGATCAAACTATACTTTTGGCTAAACCATATGTGTATTTTTGCATCTTCGAAAGCCACGTCATCGTCTAATCATAAAAAAAATTCAAACTTAATGATCAAACAGTATTTTTGCACCTTTGAAAGTCATGTTATCGTCCAGTCATAAAAAAAGGTCAAACATAATGGTTAAATGGTATTTTTGCACATAATTTATAACTACATAGTCACTTTTACACCCAAAAATGCACTTAGTGTTGGACGCTACTAAAAAAAACATGTGCATTTTTTAGAGCGGGAAATCAGCTGAGCCCGTCGGGCCGGCCTGTTCAAGCCCTGGCCCTTCAAGGGTCGGATTTAAAAATTAGAGGATCTAAATGAAATTGACCTTATAGGGCCGGCCCGTTAGGCATTTTTAATTTATTTTTTAAAAAAAAAATTACCTAGGCTACCTAGACTTGAGAGTTGAGAATGAGAACTTAAAAATTTCAATCTCAGTCTCTCTTTCTTTCTTTTTTCTTTCGAAAATCTCACTCATACTCACAGACTTGAAGCTGACAATCAAATGTTTTTGAAATTGATGATAGTGGCGAAGAAGATGACAATGATAATCATCGTACTAATGTTGCTTAGTAGTATGCTTCTTATATTTTGTATGAGTTATTTGTGAACAATAGTTTACTTTTGTTTGAATGTGTTTATTTGTTGGATGATTCGTATTGTTTGGTTATTAATGTTGATAACATTTATTTAATAAACTAGAACTTTAATTTTATAATTACTAATCATATGTATTTGGAAAAAAGGAAGAAAAATAGTTAAAATTTTTTAATAAGGGGAGTTAAAAACAAATGTTTTTCTTAAATAGGACCCCTCCTAACAAGATCTTGATTTCCAACTCTAACATTTTTACACCTTAACCCTGATTATTATTTAAAAATGTTATTTTAATAAGAGGAGTTAAACCTAAATCCCCTCCTAACGAGATCTCTTTCTTCTCACCACAACTCAACACAACTCAAAGGTGCATTTTTTATCTTTCATTTCTCTATTGATCTACTTGATCTACTCCGTCCTACTTCTGTTCGTTGAATGTATTGAGGAAATGTAATTTCAAGCTTTTGTTTTCTTGCTTTCCTTCGTCAGGACCTCAATAGTTTATACCATGATATGTCTTGTCATATCAACTCTTTAATTATCTTTTACTGTGCGTGGGGACATCTCCATTTTTTATACACAAAATCTCCCTTAGGACCCAAATTAATAAAAACTTGTTAAAAAATGTCCAAAAAATCACATATCAAAAAAAACTCAAGGACATTTTCTGGTATTATTTCATAAACGTTAACAACAATATCAGTAGAAATTAATAACTAAATCAGTGGCTGTTAACAAAAACATCTTAACAACTAAATCAGTACCCGTTAACAACTAACGTTTTATAAAATAATATCATAAAAGACCTTTGATTTTTTTTTGACATGTGACATTTTCTTGAGTCTTTTTTGACAATTTTTTGTTAATTTAGACCCTAAGGTAAATTTTCCTTTTTTTATACCAATTATCCATCTCTCCCCTTCTCCCTATTGTTGCTTATAGATACATACATAGATGCGTGTCTATATATATATAATATCTCTATGGGTATATATTTTCCTTAAGTTTTTTTCCTTTTTGTCTTCTCTTTCGTCTTTTGCTGGGTTGTTGTGTGAGTTTTATTCTTTTAATATTTCTTCACCGCCCACCTTTTAAACCAGCAGATGTGTAGGTGTATGAACATGTATATATTTATATATTGTTTTTTTCAACCTAAATCTCCAACAAGTCTCATGTGTGTTGAGTGTAGGGTGTGTATACATCTATTTATATAGTTTTATGTTATTTTCCACATAAAGCCAACAAAACTCATATGAGTGTAAATGTATGATTTATTTTATGGATTTTTTTTATGTTTTGTTTTTTTTAAAAAATAATTTTAATAGGTAGATCATGTAAAATAAAGATAATCTTTCAACTAATATTTTTTAAAAAATTTGATATTTTATATTTAAAAATCATTGGATAAAAAAAATTAAATCTGATCCAGAAGAGCCAAGCTCTCCTTGGAATAGGCAAGGAAACCTGATCCGTGTGTGTATAAGGTCTAGTTATTTCTCTCTCCCTTCCCTAACCTTACCGTACCGTTGAACCCTATCCTCTCTGCTTTTTTGTTTTTAAAACTTTAAATTGTTTGGATTGATGTTTTTTTTTTTGACAACATCATAGAAAGGAAAAACCCTATCCTCTCTGCATGAATTTTGAATACACACAAATTTTAGGCAAAAACTTTAAATTGTTTGGGTTGATGTTCACCCCTTAGGATGATGAAAACTTTAAATTGTTTGGGTTGATGTTCAAGGAATGACATATTCATGCTTTTTTAGAATAAAAAAACAATTACGCATGTGGGATCCACAACCTGCCAAGCCCTTGTTCCTCTTTGCATCCTGTGTCGCCGTGTATCTTTAAATATATGTATATATGTAACTTATATATGTAAAATCTGTTTCCTTCTATAAAATTTTTTATTTTCAAATAATTCTATATCTAAATAAAACAGTGGAATCTGTGGGAACTTAGGTGTTTAGAGTATTTTAAAGTAACTCTAGAGTAGTTTTGAGAAATATATTAATAGACATTTATGTTTGTGATTTTATAGACTCTTATTGAGAGCTTTGGTGTCATTCTTGTGTGATTACTTATGTGTTAAGGAGTAGCGGGTACCTCTAAATATTCTTCCATATGCTTGTGAATTGTGTATATTGTGAATAACCATCTTTTATTTTTCTATAAAAAAAAAATAGATGGAATTATATGTATATGTGTATGTATTGTAAATTCTCAAGTAAGTAATTTTACAAGTAAATTTCTTTACAACTCACTTTATTCACATAGTTAATAATTTAATTATAATTAATATATTGTTGGATTATTATTTCCTTTTAGGCATGTTTGAATATGTGATGTTATTTGATATGAATGGAAGCATGACTTATTATACATTGTCTTTTAATGATATTATGCTTAGGATTTATCGTTTATCATGTCACTTAACATAAGATTATGTCAAGTCACCCAAAAACTACGTCGTTTTGGGGTTAGAAGAATTAATGAACTCTCAAAATGACATAGTTTTGGGTTTAGGGGAATTAATGAAGGATCTTTTGGTGAAATTCATATAATAAATACAAAAACAAAAATACAAAAACACCATTTATTAATTCCTCTAACCCCAAAATGACGTAGTTTTGGGGTGACTTGACATAACCTTATGTCAAGTGACATGATAAATGATAAACCCTTATACTTATTGGTGATTGAATATAACTGTCATGACGGTTGCATTTGTGATAGGTTAAAGTAAGGAGGAATTTGTATATTGAGATCTTTTACCACATGGTATGTCATTACTTGATGCATAGTGGATGACGCTTGTCAAGACTCATTCTTCCATATTTTCCTTTGGACGGGATTGCATTGGAGCTGTACGAGTATTCCATAAACAACTTTGGCTCCATTTTTCACTTTTTGTATGGGTGAAGGTCAGCAGGGGTACCCAGGCAGCGATCTCATATGGAAGTGAGACGAAGATGGAAATCAATCTTTTTATTTTCCTCCACTCCAGTACAGCATTTTCTTAAACTTCATAGAAAAAAGGTAAGCAGAGAGGATGGATAGCTGATGAGTCATATTTCTGCCATATATTTCTTATGTGTTATAATTGTTTTGTACGGTAATCTTGAGGTTTAATGCATGCTATTTGATGAATTCATGTATTTGTGGAAATAAGGGATAGATGTAGTAAGATGTTGTATCCAGAATATCATCTTGCATTAGCCAGTAGAAAAGTATGCGTCTTAGAGCATTTTGAGATCGCATAACAGAACTGATGTAATGCTACAACACCATGGATCTTTACACTGAACCAGCACCACCATGTCACCATGATGTTGTAGCATCTCAAGTGATTACTTGTTATGCGATATGCTATGCTGATCTTTTCTTGAGTTATTTCAGGAAATAAATATAGGTAATCAAATTGGACGATAAGAGGGCGGGTGATTGGAAAGATACAGAAATACAAGATGCGGAGAATTGAATAGAAGATCCGCAGAATCCCTCATGATTAAAAGAACCAATCAACCGAATGTTGAGAGTCGGACCTAACATAATAGAAAATTCCAGCTCACTGGAAGTACGGCGCTAATGACCAGGTTATAAAAGAAAGAAACGTATAGACCTAAATTATCGTGGAATCGTAAAGGGTCAAAAATGGAGAATACAGAGTAAGAATTTGATACGACTTGACTCACGTTGAGAGATCAAGATTCATAGAGAAAGAGCTGTGGAAAAGACCTAATCCTTTCTCAAAATATTATTTTGAAGATATAGAAAATTTTATGAAGGGATTAGTTATGAAAAATTTAACCTAAATAGTTTTAAAGCTATTATTTGGAATTTATGCAATATTTTTCATAAATTTTATTTTGAAATGATCTTGGATTTTGGAAAGTTTATAAGCTAGAATTTATTATTTGAAATGGAATGTTTTTACGCTAGTTCTTGATGTTTTAAAAGGATTTTATCGATATATTGAATTTGAAGGAAAGTTTTGAGATATTGTTTGTGAAATTTCATGCTGGGGATTCGATTATGAAGTATGAGATAGACCTGTTATTATCTTAAAGGAAGAATTTTTATTGCTTTGATAAATTGACCCCAAGCATGCTTAAAAATGTTTTGGAGAGGACTGAATATAGAACGCATGTTACTAGCGGTACTGCTAGTTCTTGGTGCACCATGGTTAACCTCAAGCTCACTTGATATTCATGGGATTTGTTCTCATGCTTGTTATTTGTAGGTTTTGTACCTGCGTTTGTTTCGTAGCTTCGTGCTACACTTGTTTCATGGACTATGTGTCCATGCTTGTTTCATGGCTTCGAACCATGCTTAGTTAGTTACCCTCATGGACTGCGTGTCCATGCTTCTTTCATGGCGTCAAGATATGTTTGTTTAGTTACCCTCATGGACTGTGTAGCCAAGCTTGTCATCCATTCTGTAAGAAGTTCTATGGAAAAATGTGGGTTTGAGATTATGGTTAAGATTGATTATGTTAAATCAAAGGTTTTATTACATACTTGAAATTATTTGATTAACGATATTTTATATAAAGTTCTATTTTATTTATGATTTCTTGTTTTAAATCAATTTAGTCAAACAAAAAAAAATTATTACGTATTTCGAGGTGTTGATTGATGATCCTATATAGAGTTTTGTTATTATTCATGATCATATGATATAGAGATTGAAGTTATTTCCATATTGTTATTGTTAAAAGATAAAAATATTTAAATTATTTACTTTTATATTTTATTAAATTATAAGAATGAGACATTATTTACCAGAAAATTTACTTTGGTTTAAAGGATATTTCCAACCTTGAACCTCCTATTAAGCAATGAAGAGTCTCCTTAAGGATTTAAAGTTCGTTGACTAATTTCAAAGTATTGTTACTTGATGAAATCATAACCATAGACTTTTGTATTATTATTTAGAGATAGATGTTCCATGTAATTTATAGGTAGGATCCATGTATTTTAGAACACATGTTTATAAGTGTAAGGCTTGAGGAATTTGAGTCTACTCTATTCTGTGTCGGTCACCCCTTTAGGTTTCAAGGTGTAATATTTTTAAAATATTTCAAGGATTTAAATTGACCCTATGGTGTGGGTTTTATATGAATTGATGATGCATTTTGATGTTGTAGATGTTGGACATCCTGATTGGCTATATGTTACTTTGGTTAAGTATTTGTTTGTAGGGTTTGAGATCTTACAAAAACTCAACAGATGCTTGCTGGTTGGAAAAGAGTTTCTTTCACTTACAGGACATGCCATTCTCATCAAATCGGTATTGTCTATGCTTGGTGGTATCTTGTTACATGCGCCTCACCATCAGCATCTCCTCCCTCTGATCGGTGTTTTCTAGGTAGTCCGATCCAATTCTTACCTCAACAGTAAGACTATCATTTCACACACCGGAGTCTGGAATTACTTTCCAATGAGATCTCGCTATTTTCTATTTTATTCCGGCGTCAACTTGCTTTTCTCAGCCTCTCCTTGTTGTCTCATGGTGTGGGTCTCTCTAGTTGGCACTGTCAAGTGTTTTTGGTGTTTTTTTGTGCTGTCTTGGTCTTTTTGCCATCTCGTGGTCATGGTGTGGCTGTTTTGGTCTTGCTTTTGTTGTTTGGCAGTTGGTGTGACTGCAAGTTCATCCTTACCTTGACTCATGGTTATCGTTTGCCTCCAGTAAGGTGTTTAACACTTCTTTGTTATTTTGTGGTCCTTGTGTGACCTGTTCGTTCTTTACCTCTGGTGAGGTGTTTCATTTGGTGTTTGTCTCTGGTGAGACGTTTGGAGTATTATTTGGTTGTTGTTGTCTTTGGTTTCAAGGTCCTGTTTGGGTGTTGTAATCTTTAGTGAGGCTTTCTCCTCATTGTTGGAAATTGTGTTCTTTGCTATAAATTGGAGGTTCATTGGTCTTTTTAGTGGCTAGTTATATTTCTTGGAGAGTTTGTTGGGATTGCACCCTTGATTATTTTTTGTTTGGTACTTCCTCTATTGTTTGTTGTGGAGGTCAATTTGCTTCTGGTGAGGCTCGATGGCTGCATCTATGTCTAGGTAATATTGCTTCAAGTCTTGTCATTTCTTCCTTGAAATGGCTCATCAATTCCGGTGCCATTGATCATATGTCAGGTAAAATAACTTGTTATCCTCATAAGCACCTTATGCCACTCCTTCTAGTATAACAATTGCCAATGGTTCTTATTCTCGTGTTCTTGGATTTGGCACTATCCAACTTACTCTATCTATTTCCTTATCCCCTGACCTTAATGTCATTGA
Source organism: Acacia acuminata (assembly GCA_019022655.1). Lineage (NCBI taxonomy): Eukaryota > Viridiplantae > Streptophyta > Magnoliopsida > Fabales > Fabaceae > Acacia > Acacia acuminata. The sequence goes on from JAFJYI010000359.1 coordinate 569,508, forward strand.
CCTTGCATTTAACCTTTTGTTTATTAGCAAGCTTACTTGACAATTAAATTGTTTTATCACACTCTTTTCTTACCATTGTTTGATTCAGGATCTAACGACGAAGCAAGTTATTGGTAGGGGCAATGAATTTGGTGCTCATTACTTCCTTGATAATCAAGTACCATGTTCGATTGCTTGCTCTTGTGGTTCTTCCTTTTTCAATATTCATTGTCATTTGGGTCATTTTCTTTGTCTTCCTTGAAGAAGATGTATCCTCAGTTCCATCACTTGTCGTCTTTAGAATGTGAGTCATGTCAATTTTTTAAACATCATCGTGTTTATTTAGCACCTTGAGTTAATAAATAGGTTGCGTCTCCTTTTGATTTAATCCATTCTGATGCTTGGAGTTCATGTCATTTTGAGCCAAGTCTGGTTTTAGGTACTTTATTACTTTTGTTGATAATTTCTCTCCTACCAACTGACTCTATTTAATGAAAACTTGTTAGTTTTCTCATTTTTGCCGTTCTGTGTCGAAATCAAAACTCAGTTCAGTGTATCTTTAAAAACTTTACGGAGTGACAATATAACATCCCAATTTTTGTTACGCCTTAAGAAAAAATTTATTTGAACCAAATGTATAATCTTGACCCAATTACTAAATTGTAAAAAAATAATTAAAATATAAAATGTATGTTTTATATAAGTAGGCACCAACTCAAGACTTTGTGGTGTGTGAATAGAATAAATATGCACCCCACAAAAAAGGTGGCAGGAGACACTCACACATTTAAGAAAGTGCGAAGTAAGGGAAATATATTTGTGGGGACGAATAAGCAATGGATGTAGGGGTGTGAATATAATAAAATATATACACATCATCCAACTTTTTGACACACACCTCTCACATTCATCCTTCTCTCTGTGCATGTGCAACACATACTCCTCTCAACTCGCACACTTCATTCTTTCGATGACTTTGGACAGCACCCACACGACACTATATAATACACTCACACCTCTCTAAATTATTACTCGAACAACACAAAAGCAACACAAACATGCTGAAAGGGTGACACACACACACTCTTCTCAGTTTACACGTGTGCACACATACCTCTCTCACTCATTTTCAGACACACAAGCAGGCCACACACACACTTACTCCTCTTATGCACATGCATACTGCTCCCTTATTTCTCCATTTCATGATCAACCAAAACACAAAATAGAGAGAGAGTGACTGAGAGCAAGAAAATGCCAAAGAAGAGGAAGAAGAAAGCACCAAAACTCACATGCAAACTGGTTTTTGGGCTTAGGTGGGTCCCTTAATCCCTTTCCCATCTTTATTTCGGTAGATTAGGTGTTGTTCTTGAGGTCATTGGGTGGCTGGAAGTGGAGAGATTTTCGGTGAAAGTTTTTGTTATCATGTAAGGCTTAGTAATGTGTTTGCATGTCGGTTTGAGGTGGTGTTTGGGAATCTTTGGCTCTATATTGGAGCACCAAAACCATGCATGCCAGATAAAGTTGAGTGGTGTCAAATTTCTGGAGTTTTAAGCCTTGGTGTTTCTGGTATGAAAGACAGAGGATCATTTGCATGTCGATTTCATGAGCTAGAGTTTGAGTTTTTCTTTGACATTTGGTTAGGAGATAATACATTCCTTAAGCTTTAAAACGAGTCCTAGATCATCTTAATTGGAAGTCTAGAACTCAAGTTATGATTTTTCCCTAAACCTATAATTAATAGGGGTCATATAGCCTTTGGAACCACCTCAATTGGACTTTTGTAGATTAAGTTATGATTTTTCAAAGTTCCTTAAAAAAACATAGAGGTAGTCTTCTGTTCAAGGCTGAAGATAACAATATTTTGATAATTGTAACTTGTAATAGGCTTGAGAGTTTTGGAAAAGATATGATTTGATATTATATTAGAGGTTTAGTCATTAAAAGTGATATTTGGGTGTTAAAGGTAGAGTTTGAGACTTTAAGTCTATATAATTAAATTTCTTATTTGTTTAGCAATTTGAGTAATGTGAAATTTCATATTAATTATGTAGATTAAAGTTAGATTGTTGGGTGTTGGCAAATTGGAAATATTCAAGTGTTAGTAAAAACAAGCTTGGAGTAGAGGTAACCTTGGTTATTCTTTTATATATTTGTCAACTATATATTTATATAGGGATAAGGGTCTTATTTGCCCCGGAAGTTTTTGCTTAGGAGCACTCAGAACCCGGAAATGTTTTTTGGAGCAAAATTGCCCTAGAAGTTTAAAAATGTAGCCCTTCCGTTAATCTTGACCGTTAAATTGTTGCTCCAATTTATAAACTTCTAGGGTAAAATTGCTCCTAAAAAAAACTTCCGGGGCAAAATTGCTCCATTTTGTCAACTTCCGAGGCAATTTTGCTCCAAAAAAAACGGTTGTTGCTTAGTGCTCCTGAGCGAAAACTTCTGGGGCAAATAAGACCCTTATCCCTATTTATATATATTAAACTGTTTAAGGATTTATTGTGCCTATGGAGGGCTTGATTTGGAATTGTATACTTTTTAGAAACTAATATTATACTTCGAAACTGTTCGAGCATGCTTGTGTGTATTTTAACTCATAAATATCTATTTTTGAAATTTTTAAGCATGCTGGTATGTTTTGTTGAAAATAGTATTGTTTGTTATATTATTTGAAAATGATGTTATATGTTTTAGTTGATGAAAACTTACGTTATGGTTCCTTGAGTTGAAATAGTATTGATATTTCAATGATTGTTGAGACGATGTATTTTTTTTATTTTATAAATCTCGTTGGAACCATACTCATGATTTGGAACATAATATACATGCCATAGTTGTGATTGATTGTTTTTGATGCACATGGATGGTTGTGGAGTTGTGATGGGTTGGAACATGGAGGAACTTGTATGTTTAGATCTTTTACCACATGGTATGCCATCACTCCGTACACAATGGATGACACTTGTCAAGGCCCCTTCTTCCATGTTTTCCTTTCCTGGGAGTGCATTGGAGCTGTGAGACATTTGACACCTCCTTAGTTGTGCTCTTCTAAGGAGGGAACCATAGTCCAGACTTAAGCTCTACACCGTATTCGAGTGTATCTTAAGAATTGGTGAGCTTGAGACAATCCAGTCAAATGGATCGGTTTCTATTGGACTAGGTATTAGCCTATGGCTCCGGTTAGCAAAATAAGGCTAGTCAGGGGTAATAAGAATGATATGTGCATCAGTCATTTGCTTGGCATGTTATAGATATATGTGAATTATAATTTGAATATGATAAAACTATTATAACAAAGTTGAGACATGTTTTTGTAAAATCTCTTATAAACGATATTTGGAAAAATGAAATAATGTCCAAACATTTTGGAACCCTTTTTGGGAGGGGGTTTTTGGTAACTGAATCAAGAACTAGCTTGTAAGAGCTTTTATGTTAATAAAATAAATAAATTATTGTGAGTTGAACTTGATTTTAAATGGTATGTTCCGATCTTGGTTTGCATGTATATTTCTGAATAACCAATGGTTACTGAGATCTTTGGATCTCATGATACTATATTTACATATTTAAGGTGACAAATGAATAGGTTTGTAGGGAAGTTGAAAGATGTGAGCCTAACATATGGCTCTCGTTAAGGTTCCTCTTACTGGAGCACGTTATCAAGTGTCATTCCTGTTTACATATTTAATGGCATGACCTAGGAAGTATTTAATTATGGTTTATAAATCGGATTGTTATAGACAATGCTAAAGAATATTTTTTTGCCCAATTTCAAAACTTTATGCTCCAGCATGGGATGATTCATCAGTCTTTATGTACAGATACACCTGCTCAAAATGGTGTTGCAAAAAGAATTGACACTTATTATAAGTTTCCCGAGCTCTCATGTTTCAAATACAAGTTCCTAGACCTCTTTGTGCTGATGTTGTGTCCACTGCATGTTTTCTTATTAATCGTATGCCCTCTCCTGTTCTCAGTAGAGCCACTCCCTACACAACCTTGTTTTCTATTGACCCCAAAATCTTTGGTTGCATCTATTTTGTTCGCGATGTTCGCCTTATTGTTACCAAACTTGATCCCAAATCTTTTAAGTGTGTATTCCTTAGGTATTCTAGGGTTCAAAAGGGTTATCAGTTTTATTCTCCTACTCTTTAGTGTTAGCTTGTGTCTACAGATGTCACCTTACATAAGTCGACCTCGCTCTTTCCTATCTCTACTCCATATACATCCCGTGACACCACCAAAGGTCTTGATTTATATTGTTTTGAGGTTTTGTTACCACCAGTACAAATATCTGACTCAGTACCTGCTAAACCACCTATCAATCATGTTTATCAGAAATGTCCCAAGGCAAGTAACGAAGTTGATCAAGTTCATGACCCACCAGTGCCAGCTTCGATGTCTGATCTGGATTTAGTCCCCCCGTTCCTATCTCTGAACTAGCAATAGTGCCTGATACTCCTCATACTTCTTCTACTACCTCTAACCAAAACCAATGCTTGATATTCCTGATACTTCCGCTCCTGCCTTTGAACCATAACCGATGTCTGATACTTTTGATGACTTGCCCATTGTCTTACGCTAAGGTAAACGTCCTTGCACCTATCCTACCTCTTCCTTTTTTTTTTCTTATAATCATTTGTATCCTCAATCCTACTCCTTCATAGCATCCTTAGACTCTACCACCACCATTCCCACTACTCTCCACCAAGCCTTGGCCCATCTCGGTTCGTGTGTTGTAATGGAAGAATAAATGATGGCCCTTGATAAGGCATGTAGTTGGACTCTCGTTGATTTGCCTCCTAGAAAGAAGGCTATTGGGTATAAATGGGTGTTCACAGTAAAACAAAAGTTGATGGCACCTTGGAACGTTTGGAAGCTCGACTGGTTGCCAAGGGATATGCTCAGACCTATAGTGTTGACTATTCAGAAACCTTCTTCCATGTGGCAAAACTGTCATCTGTTCACCTCTTCATCTATATGACAACCAATTATGGTTGGGATCTTCATTAGTTGGATGTTAATAATGCTTTCTTGAATGGTGATCTACTTGAAGAAGTTTACATAGAGCAACCACCTAGTTTTGTTGCTCAAAGGAGCATAGGACGGTAGGTCACCTTCAGAAGTCTTTATATGGTTTGAAGCAAAGCCCTCGTGCTTGGTTTGATAGGTTTAGTTATATGGCTAAGAAGTTTGGTATGAATTAAAGTAAGTGTGACCACTCTATGTTTTATCAGTGGACAGATGTCGGCATGACTCTTACTAATATATGTTATGACATTGTTATTGCAGGTAGCTATACTTCAGGAATCTCATCACTTAAGGCCTTTCTTAATTCTCATTCTTAAACAAAGGATTTGGGTCCATCAAAATACTTTCTTGGGATAGAGGTTATAAGAAGCAAGAAGGGCATCCTCTTGACACAAAGGAAATATGTTCTTGATCTGCTAAGAGAAACCGAAAAACTTGGAGCAACACCAAGTAGCATTCACATGATTCCTAACCTTTTCTTGGACATTGATGATAGCGTATCGTTTGATGAGCTACATGAGGATGTGAGAAAAAGGGTCGATCTCGAGAGGATCAAACAATTTACATATCTTGAGAGATACCGTAGACTGATTGGGAAATTGAACTATCTCACGGTGTCTCGCCCTAATGTGACCTTTCCAATTAGTGTGCTTAACGAATTCATGACTGTAATATCCTGAATTTTAGGCCTAGAGACTCGGAGATAAGCATACATAAGCCAAATGACTAAGCCCAGTTTGGGAAGAATTCTAAGGATGTCGAGGGGTAGAATAGCTCTCGAGGACTATGTGATTCAACCATGTTGGGCAATAGACCTAGTATGCGTAGGCCATAGGATTAAAGTGGCGGTGTAGAAGGGCACATAATGATTATAGGGTGCTATCAGGTTGATAGAAAGATTCCACCCAGCTATGTTATGAGGTAGGGGTGATTGGTCGAGCAAAGTGTGCCAGTATAGGTATGCATATGGCATTCTCAGGGTACATATGTGTACCTTACGTTTTTTGTAATAAACACCAGTATGTGGTGCCATGTGGAGGCCCACACACATACTTTAACTGGGTGTCATTTGGCGGGTCTCAGTATATATGCTGCAACCCCAATTGAAATCTGAGCAAAATCACAAGTAAGCGTCGATGAAGTAGCTTTATTAAAGTAGCTTTAATAAAGTAAGTCATGATGACTAATGATGATGTAGATTTTAAGTCGTTGCAATGAGAACATGGCATGTGTCCCCTCATCATTACTAATGATAACATAGCTTTTGAGTCATTGTAATGAGAATAAGACAAGTGTCCCTCAACATGACAAAGTACAAAGCTGCTTTTGTGTTGGTCTAATAGAAAGGTGACACGTGTCCCTTCATGATTACAAAGTACGAAAGCATTTTTGTGTTAGTAGCCCTAGAACGCGCCACGTAGCATTTGAGTTCGAGGAATCTACCGGTCTCCGACCCAGTCACAGACTTGACTTTTCCAAACACCAAACCCAGGAGTCAAGGGAGGTGCCACCTTACCTCCTTCTTTACTTAAGATTGCGCCACCTCATCTCTTTCCCTTTGGCTTATTCGACAAGCTCTCTCATTGGTTGAACAAGGACACGTGGCACATTTTGGACCACACGTGTGTCATGAATTTTTTTATTTATTATTTCATTTCTCTTTTTTCCCTTAGGCCATTAAGTCGGGAAAATAGAGAGAAGAGAGGGGATAGACCGAAATATGGAGAATGAGAGGTGATGGAGAAGAGAGGGAGGGAAGAGAAAGTAACCAAAGCCGATTTTGCCTCCAATTCAATGTTTCTAGCTCATAAGGCTTCTCTAACATTATTCCTCTCGGTGAGAGCAATATTTCTGCATTTTTGGATTCTTGATCTGATGTGTTTGGTGTTGTCTACATGGAGGAGGTGTTGTCGGATATTCAAACCGATCGCTGAATGGTGATAAGGTAAGTGTATGCTTCATTTTGAACCGATTGGTTTGAGGTTGTATTGAGTTGTTATGTTGCCTTAATTTTGATCGGGCACTATTTGGGCATAAAGGAGTGTGATTTTATTACTTTTAATGCTTCCAACGAGCTTAGAATGAAAAATTGTGTAGGATAAAGGTGAGAAACTAGTCCCAAAAGCATCAGTAGAGAAAAATGAATTTTTGGCCACAAAAGACCCTAAAGTTTTGGCCCAGTTCTGTTTCCATATGAAGGAGAGTGATTTTGCTATTTTTAAGGTTAGAAATGGATTCCTTGGGCAAAATTTCTAGGGAATATGTTGTGATTATGGTAAAGATTAGGGTTAAAGTTGTTGAGCTGCCAGAATTTTTTTTCTGGAGACAACCCGATTATGTCAAGCGTTTTACTAATCCAGTGGTGCCTAATGGCTATGAAACTTTCCATACTTAAAATAGACTTATCAAGCTTTAATTTGATAGGTCAAATGCTTAATTTGGATATGTATTCGTTGAGATATGAATTTATGAAGTTAACCCTTGAAACTAGAATGTCATTCTGGACAATGTATACTATTTGATTGAAACTGGAACAGTATGCGTGTGTCTGACCGTAGATAGCATTTTTCCTTGAAAATAGGCTTAACAAGGGTTACATGGTCTTTCGGAACCACCTTATTTAGATATTTATGCAAAGAATCATGAATTTTCAAAGTTGAACGAAAATCCTGGCAACTTTTAGATACCATGCAAATTTAAAGACCAAAAGCCTATGAGGCTAAAGCAGCTACATTAGACAATTATATTCCATGGTTATAATAATATGATTATGTATTTAGAGCCATGAGAAGTTCGAAAAGAAGAAGAATGGAAGGTACTTCAAGCAAGTCCTATGGTTCGTAGAAAAGGAAATCGAGGGGTAGAAGAGGAAATCGAGGAAGGACATTAGTCTACAAGATAGTGAACTTACCCAACTTGTATTTATTTAATATGATTTCTCGTGTGTTGATGTGTATGATTCCTATGCTTGCTTGTCTATATGCAACATATTTGAATGATTGAAGCTATGTTTCTAGCTATAATATGGCCATGAGTAAGTTGTATGAAGTATAGAGCATGCAGAAATGTTATTATGTTAACATGAGCCTACGCAAGGCAAGCATATCATGCACCAGCATTTATTTTGCATGCATTGTTCGGTATTGTTTGCTACTGAGATTCCCCTTAATCTCACCCTCCCCAACCAACCATTAAAGAGGTGAGCACATGAAAGAAGTGCACAACTCACTAAGATGAAAGAAAAGAATGCTTGAAGATGAACCAGAAGGAAGAATGACAGAGAATTGAAAAATGGCAATGTAGTAATTTATTGTGCGTATGTATATAAACCCTGTGAATACTTCTGTTATGTAATCAAGATTATTGTGTCAGTATATTATGCTATTTTTGTTCGCCCGTTGTGCTTCGCATTGTTGCTATAATAATTATGAGAATATTAGTAGGGTATTACAATTACAACACCAACCGTTGCTCAGTGGGAAGCTTTGGAACATGTCTTATATTACTTGAAGGGCTCATCAGGTCATGGTATACTCTATACGAATCAAGGCCACATCAAGATTGAATGCTTTTGTGATGTAGATCACGTGGGCTCAGAGGCTACCATAAGATCCACCACAGAATATTGTGTGTTTGTAGGTGGAAATTTAGTATCCTAGAAGATCAAAAAGTAGGATGTGGTTTCTCGGTCGAGTACAGAAGCTGAATATAGAGGCATTACTCAGTCAGTATAGAAAATTGTGTGGATTCACCAGCTAATGAAGGAGGTTGGTCTTGCCACGTCATTCCTTGCGAAGTTGTGGTGTGATAATAAAGATACTCTACACATATCCTCCAATTCTATGTTTCATGAACGTACAAAACATATTGAGATTTACTGTCACTGTATACGCGATAAGATCAATTTGAACTTTATTTTCACGAGGCATATGCGGTCCAGTGACCAAGTGGGCAACCTTCTGACTCAAGCCTAAATAGGACTCGGTTTGACTATCTTTATAACAAATTGTGTTTGATTAACATCTATGCTCCAACTTGAGAGGGAGTGTTAGGAAATATTAGTAATTAGTCATAGTAAGCCTATTAATCTAACGCGTCTCTCTTGTTTTTACATACCCCACTTGTATACATGAATGAGTATGGGATTCAGGTTATATTTTCTATGTTTACTACAAGATGCATTATGGGTTCAAGTTTTAAAAGCAAAGTATAAATATGACAATCTAGATAAGTTGGAGATTCCAGTGAAACAAGACTCCTCTCTTACTTGGAAAGGAAGATGTGTGGTGTGGATATCTTTCAAATCTGGTATGGGTAAGAAGATTGGTAACGGGCAAAATACTTCTTTCTGGTTTGAAAATTGGTCGAAGAGCAACCAGCCTCTTGTCGATGTTATTTACGGTTAGAAAGGTCTTATAGATACAGAAATGAGAAAGTGATAGACTAAGTTGATTCCTTTGGCTGATAGGACATTGCGAAACTCCAAGTTTGGTTCCCTCAAATTATCATTGAGCGTATTGTGTGTGCATAACCACCCCGTGAAGAGAGAGGAGAGGATAAATTTTTATGGAAACCATCCACTGACGATTCTTTTACTGTTAAATATGCATATACTTCTCTTTGTGCAAGCACTTGGAGGGAAGCATACAACATTTGGAAAGCTCTGTGGAGGTGGAAAGTTACAGAAAAGATAAAATCATTCATGTGGCTATTTACACATGAATGCATCCATGTTGCTGAGCTGAGGCAGAGGAGGGGTTTTCTAATCAATGCCATTCATCCTTTTGGTTGCAAGGATGATGAAGATTCTTTTGACTTAATCCAAGATTGCCCACATGAAATGAATAGGTGGAAATCTGTTGTTGCAAATAATTAATGGTCAAACTTTTTTTCTCTACAGGGAGCCGATTGGATTAGATGGAACCTTCAGCATGAGGCGAGAGCAAGCAACACAAAGAAGATCCAATGGACAATTTTGTTTGGTTATATTTACTAAGATATTTGGGTGTTTCATTGTAAAAAACTATATGATGCTGCTAATTGCCAGATTCCATTAGATGCTCAATATTCTTTCTACTAGGCATGTTAGGATCATGATTTAGTTGCGCACTGTAACTTTTATGGCCATAAGACTCTTTAGGAAACGAGTGAAGGTGAACTTCCCAAGGGTCATGTCAAGCTCGAGATTCGGTACTTCATGATGGTAGGAGTGGATGTGGAGGTGTGTAGAGGGAAAAGGTTAAGTCATAAATTTGTCCAAGTTTTAGCTCCGGAGCAATGTTGCTCTAGAAATTTTTATTGATTCCATGTTGCCTCGGAAGTTTCAAAACGTAGCAATGTTATCCATTTCCATTAAAAAGTTAACGTTCCACGTCAATTTTTTAACAATCAACATTAGTTTTTTAACCGAATAAGGGCAACATTGCTATATTTTAAAACTTCTGAAGCAACATTGAGACAAAAAAAAAAAAACTTTCAGGATAACATTGCTCTAGGGCCTATACTTCTTGAGCGAATTTGCTACTTAACCCTAGAAGAAATTTTTATTTATTTTATTATTATTATTTTTTTGGTAGAAACCCTAGAGGAAAATTGGATATGTGGTTTCAGCTGCAAACTTATCTCGATGCCGCTGACTATTGCAAAACTATTGGGATAATCAATGGGCTAAATTTTTGTTGGGCCAAGGGTTTTAAACATATTGTGCTTTATTTGGACCGTGTAGAAGCCATTGTCTTTTGTATTAGGGGTAGTGACATTAACTACCTCTTTAACCCTTTATTTTTAGACTCAACTGGTAAAGGGGTCGGACACTCTCACCAAAAGGAGGGGGTTCGATCCTGGAGTTGGTTAAGGCGTTGGGGGAAACATCTTAGCTCCTAGGTGCCTAGGTTAACGCCTGAAGGTAATAGATTTCGCTTCGCCTAACATCAGTATCACCAGGAGGAAGAGATTTCGCCATGCCCTTAGATTGTGGAATTTTGATATTCAAAAAAAAAAAAAAAAACTACCTCTTTAGGGACTCTATTGAGGAAGCTAGGACAATTTTGCATAGAAATTGGTATGTTTTACAAAAATACGTCTTGGCAAACATTAGTCACAACTGATTTTCTTGCAAATGACACATTTGTATCCTTCATCAATCTCCACCTAATTACTTTGGGGTGGATCTTGGATAAACTCTTGCTACTTTTTGGTGGAAATGAAATGATATATTGTGTATTCTTCCCAAAAAAAAAATGTGGACACTGGAGAACCCTAAATTACATCTTAAACATGAAATTTGAAAATATGACTGAAATATAAACATAATCTTGAAAAACGGAACACAAAAAGTAATTATAAGTTATTTTCTGCTCAAATTCAGGAAAAATAAATATGCAAGATGAGAAGTTCTGCACCTCCCTTTCCTTCCACTTGTTTATATATTTTTATTGTTACTTTAACTTTCAATGAGTGAAATTTAATATTTCCCTATACATTTTTTTAATTTATCATTTTTCTATTTATTGTCTCTGTTACTTATTCTCTTTGTAAATAAGGGGACATTTTAAAAAATTTACATGTCTTACATATTTATTGCTTTTAACTAATTTAAACTGATTTCTTCTTAAAGACAAATTAATAATTCAAAACATATATTTTAAAATTGAAGAAGTAATTAGACTATTTTGAAATCCTGACACATTTGCAAATTCTTTTGTTTTTTTTTTTTTTGGGGGGGGCACTATAATAAGGTCCCACAAAAGAGATTTAATCATCCAAATATCTTATAATAACTTTGGAGCATGCATTGACAAATTGTTTCATAAAAAATGATAATATTTTTATGTTATTTACTTAGGAGTTAGGACTAACGAGCACAGAAAAACCTTGTGGTAATTCTCCCTCCCTTGTTCGTGTCTCGGAAAAAAAGGGCCGATTGTTACTAAGTGCTCCTTTCATTTTTACCGTCTAGATTTAAGTTTTTATTTTTATTTTTATTTTTATTTTTAATAAATATAGAATTTAAAATAAACATAATTTTTTAAAAAAATTAATTTTTTTATTTAAAAATTATCAATTTTTCAGCCATTTAAATTAGAACTGTATAATAAGCCTCCTGGAGAGAGCTTTAAATAGCTTAAAGTTAGAAAAAAAAAATGTAATAGTAGGGAAAAGAAAAGTCAAAATTGAAGTGTTTGAATTGAATTTTAAGTTCACTAGCCTCTTTTTAAAAAAGCTCTTAAAAGTCGGTTAAGGAAAAAGCTCTATGATGTAGCTTTTTGACTTGGGCCTACCGCCACTTCTACTACCATCAATCAAAACATAAATCTTATTTATAGCAAAGGAAGTTGGCATAGATGGTAAGGGATTTTGTCAAGTCCCAAAGGGATGTGTGTTCGATCATTGTCGTCCGTTGGGACTCTTTTGGTAGGTGATCTCGTAAGTCCACATTAAGTCTTTCAAAGAGCCGGGGCCATGCCAGGACTCTTTTGGTAGGTGATCTCGTGTTCCCATTAAGTCTTCAAAGAGCCCGGGCCATGCCCGACCTTGGTGGGGACTGATCGCCAAATGCCTCCAAAACTTTCTTTTATAAAAAAAAAAAAAAAAAAAAAAAAAAAAAAAAAAAAAATTCCTATTTATACCCTGACTTTTTTTTCCTACCATACCACCAGGCTTCTAAAAAAGGCCCAATAACTTTGGATAGCCGCCTCCTGTAAAAATATCCCGCCCCCCCGGGGGCGTGGCGGGGTATAAAATTGGGAGACTCATCGTTGTTGCCACCATGGTAATATAGTATCCAAATGGAGGACTCTCTTCCTCTAAACCGCTGCCATGTCCAGAAGCTTCAAGCTTTCATCAACAGGCTACAAATTCTCCTCCATTCCATTTCTTTAGCTTTCTTATTCTATTACAGAGCCTCCTCCTTCTTCCTCCATGAAACCACCATCCCCTTCTTTCCCTTCCTTCTCATCTTCTTCTCAGAAACTATCCTCTCCTTCATCTGGTTCCTCGGCATAGACTACCGGTGGCGTCCCGTTGTCCGGACTACGTTCGCCGAAAGATTGCCGGAGAACTACAACGAGCTTCCTCCTTTGGATGTGTTCATCTGTACTACAGACCCAATCAAGGAGCCTACTGAGCAAGTCATGAACACTGTGTTGTCTGCCATGGCTCTTGATTACCCACCGGAGAAGCTTCATGTTTATGTTTCCGATGATGGCGGTTCTCCGTTGACTTTAGGTGGGCTGAGGGCGGCTTGGCAGTTTGCAAGGTGGTGGCTTCCCTTCTGCAGAAGATACAGACTGAAGAGCCGTTGTCCTAAGCAATACTTTTCTGAGATGGATGACGACGACGATGAGGATATTGAGTTTATTGCAGAAAAGCAGATGATCAAGGTTCGTTATGTTTGACATTTACTGAATTTATGATAATCTTTTAATGAGTTACATAACCTGAAAAAATATCTTGATTTTAATAAATTTAATACGGATATTGATTTGGTGGCAGGAAAAATACCAGGCTTTTAAAGCAGAGATAATGAGAATTAGAAGACAAGACGACAGCTCTGTCTCTGGCATTAGTCAAGATCCCCCCTTTATGCTTGAGGTAGAATTATATTTAATTTTGGGAAAATACCGGGTCTAAGTATAAAAAAAAATTGTCAAGAACTATTTAAGAAAAAATCACATATTAAAAAAGACCTTAAATCTTTTCTGGTGTTATTTTATAAACGTTAACAATTATATTAACACAACATTAATAACTAAATCAGTAGACATTAATAATAATATCCTAACAATTACATCAGTACACGCTAACAATTATATTAATATATGTAAACAACTATATCAGTATAACGTTTTCTGAAATAATACTAGAAAAGACCCTAGGTTTTTTTTTTTTTTTTTTTTTTTTTTTTTTCTGACATCTGACTTTTTTTTAAAGCCTTTTTTAACAATTTTTTGATTCCTTTGCCTCTGAGAGGAATTTTCCCTTTAGGGATGTTTGGTTTGGGGGGAGGGGGAGGGGGAGAGAAGGGGAGAAAATGGAGAGAGAGAAAAATTATTTGTGGTGGGGCCCACAAAAATTTTCTCCTTTTAATATTTTCCCTCCATTTTCCTCCCCCTTCTCTCCCCTCCCTCCACCCAAACCAAACATACCCTTAATTTTTAAGTTATCATAAGAATTGTCAAGAGGTCCCCACAACAATTTAAAATATAAACAACTCTTTTAAAATCACTAAATTATTTTAAAGTTTTATTTCCTTTAATCATAGATAAGTTTAAATAATATTTATCAAAATGTTCTTAAAAAAATCTGCCGGCCGCCCCACAGCTTGCTCCTCTAGAAGTAGGGTTTGAACTTTGGACTTCATCATAGTTATCACAAGAATATATGATTAGGTTGTCACAGGTTTTTTTTTTTTTTTTTTTTTTTTTTTTTTTTTCCCTTATTTTCGGGCCAACCAATTCGAGATCCAAAGTTTAAAGTCTCACCAAAATCACTTTGCCATTACTATTTGTCACTGACAACGGTGTCTCCGGCAGCCAACTGGTGATGTTCTTTGGCAGTTGACAGGAGAGTTCCGAGGACTATGAGGAGGATTAATCTACTAGTCATTATAGTTTCAATTGATTTTTAATTAAGTTCTTCTAATTTTTTTTTATCAGGTCATTATGATTTCACCTATTTTTAATTAAGTCTTTAAAATTTTTTTATTACGTTGCTGTAGTTTCACTCGAATTTTAGTTGGGTGCATGTATTTTTAAATGTCTGATAAAAATTAAAAGGAAAGAAAACTACATAAATGAAATAAAAATCAGGTGAAATTGCAAAGATGTGATAGAAAAGGGGGGATACATAAACTTGATTAAAATATGTAAAAGTATAAGAATTTGAAAAAAAAAAAAAAAAAAAAAAATTACTCAAAGATGGTAAAAAAAATTAAGTGAAATTATAGGGACTTACACGTTAATTATCCGAAACTTATTGCTAATTTTCAGAGTAATTTTGAGAAATTGTTTGGGAAAATCCTTTTCAAGGCCCATATTACTAAAAGAATATCGAAAAAAGGCCCTAACATTCTGAAAATACCCAAAAAGGCCCAAGGATTGACAATCCGGGAAAAGGCCCTTCAGAATTCTGAAGTTGTTAATGGGAAACGATCAAATTGTTAGTGTCGATTTAGTTGTTAGATGATTTGATTTAGTTGTTAAAATTTTTTATTTTTAACAACTAAAGAAATTTCATCTAACAACTAAATCAGCCCCCCGCTTAACAACTTGATCGGCCCATTAACAACTCACCTTGGGCCTTTTTAGGAATTTTCAGAATCTTGGGGCCTTTTTGGAAATTTTCAGAATCTTAGGGCCTTTTTAGGTATTTTCAGAATATTAGGGCCT
Source organism: Acacia acuminata (assembly GCA_019022655.1). NCBI lineage: Eukaryota > Viridiplantae > Streptophyta > Magnoliopsida > Fabales > Fabaceae > Acacia > Acacia acuminata. The sequence continues at coordinate 584,909 of JAFJYI010000359.1, forward strand.
TTTTCGGTATTCTTTTAGTAATATGGGCCTTGAAAAGGATTTTCCCAAATTGTTTTGCATTTTGACTTGTTGTGTGGATAAAAACTGAAAGAAGAAGAGTTTGATGAGACAGGTGATGGAAGAAAAGGTCGCAGAAGAAGCATCGGAGAGAGTGAAATTGCCAGTGCTGGTGTATGTTCGTCGAGAAAAAAGGACCTCTCAGGCTCACCTTTTCAAGGCTGGGGCCCTCAATGTTTTGGTATATCTTAATAAAATCCAAAAAGCCTCGTTTCTATGACATTACATAAGACAATGATCAATAAATTATACTCTTATATATGTTTTATTATGTATAATATAATTTTAAGAAAATGAAAAAAAAAATATAATTTTAAATTAGAAAAAAAGAGAAGAAAATACTCATTCGGTTTTAAATATAAAATAAAATTAACATTTTAAATAGATTAAGAAACTAAATAAGTTACTTAATCATTTTATATATTTTATATCTTTAGATTATATATTATTTTATAAATTAAAAAAAATAATTTAAAGGAAAATGACAAATATAAATACTTTAAAGTAATTTAATTATTTTTCTTACTATTTTCAAAAAATTCAACTCTGTATTATTTTAGGATCAAATTGAGTATCACTTAAACTTTAAAATCTCAAAATTAAAATGAGTTGTTAATTTCAATACAAGTGTAGCTAATACCTATATTGTTATATAGGCAACCAGTAATTTAAGATTTTAAAGTTTACGCGATATTTTCTTATCTTTTTTCCTTAAAATTATAATAAGCTTGAAAAAACGTCATTTTGAATTTTCCTAAGAAAGCAAAAATAGTAGTCCCGCATATTTGTACTTTAATTAAAAATTATATTTTGTGGTATAATCATGTAACCTAATGACATAAATATTTCGGACACGGCTGGTGTCCACTACTTTTATCGTCCTCTGCCTCACTTCTCCTAAACTGCGCCGTTTTGGCGCAAAAAGGTAAAATGATGTCTTTTTTTTTTTGTTGAAAAAAATATTTCAGATACTGGATTGCAGACTTTAAAAAGATATTTTAGGATCCGACAAGATCGAAAAAATACTTCATGATCTTGAAAAAATATTTCAGGGTACTGACTGGTACTGAAAAAATACTTCATGGCCTTGAAAAATTATTTTAGAGGGCATTGACTGGTACTAAAATGATACTTCAGGATAATAAATGGTACTAAAATATTTCGGGGATCTTGAAAAAATATTTTTGGGTACTTACTGATACTGAAAAAAATTATGATCTCAAAAAAATATTTTAGATCTTTGGTACTAAAAATATACTTTAGGATATTTTTTAAAAATCCTCAACCATTTTTTCAAGATCATGAAGTATTTTTTCAATGGGTCAGTATCCCAAACATCTTTTTAAGACGTTAATACTCGAAATATTTTTTTTTTTTTTTTTTTAAAAGGACATCATCATACCTTTTTGCGCTAAAACGGTGCAGTTTATGAGAAGTGAACGGCAGAGGACGATAAAAGCAGTGGACACTAGCCGCGTCCAAATATTTCCTTGTAAGTGAGGCCTAGCCCGTGAGTTCCATTCCATATATTTTTCCTTGTAATTGGGAGGCCGCCTGGCCCGCAGGTTCCATCCCATCATGTTGTTATATGGGTGGTTTTGGGCATGAACGGTATTCCATCTACCTATGAATTAATAATTTTTATTTAAATATTACTTTTTTATGATCAAATATAAATGTTTTGAATATTTTAATTAAATTATTTTATTTTAATCACCACCGGTTTAACCTCTGTTCGTTTCGGTTAAACTATTAACCTTTATACCACTGTTTCAATTAATTCAATAACCTGCCCGGTTTTCAGTACTTTGACCATCATCATAAAAATCAAAATCTCATTATTCACTACTCATATTCTACCTTGAACGTATATGTGTATTTTCTCAACTGCATACTTATTACAAATTTGCAGACATATTAATTTCGCTGCAAATATATGCATTGTATTGTATTGTTTCAGCTGCGAGTATCAGGTGTGATGAGCAATGCTCCGTATGTTTTAAGGCTGGAGCCCTCAATGTTTTGGTATATCTTAATAAAATCCAAAAAGCCTCGTTTCTATGACATTAAGACAATGATCAATAAATTATACTCTTATATATGTTTTATTATGTATAATATAATTTTTTTAAAAATAAAAAATATATAATTTTAAATTAGAACAAAAGATAAGAAAATACTCCCTTCAGTTTTAAATATAAAATAAAATTAACTTTTTTAAATAGATTAAGGAAATTAAATAAGTTACTTAATCATATTATATATTTTATATCTCTAGATTATATATTATTTTATAAATTAGAAAAAATAATTTAAAGGGAAAATGATAAATATAAATATTTTAAAGTAATTTAATTAGTCTTCTTACTATTTTCCAAAAATTCAACTCATTATTATTTTAGGATCGAATGGAGTAGCACTTAAACTTTAAAATCTCAAAATTAAAATGAGTTGTTAATTTCAACATAAGTGTAGCTAATACCTATATTCTTATATAGGCAACCAGTAATTTAGGATTTTAAAGTTTACGTGATATTTTTTTGTCTTTTTTCCTTAAAATTATAATAAGCTTGAAAAAACGTCATTTTGAATTTTCCTAAGAAAGCAAAAATAGTAGTCCCGCATATTTGTACTTTAATTAACAATTATATTTTGTGTTATAAGTATAACCATGTAACCTAATGACTTAAATATTTTGGACGCGGCTGGTGTCCACTACTTTTATCGTCCTCTGCGGTTTACTTCTCCTAAACTGTGTCGTTTTGGTGCAAAAAGGTAAGATGATGTTTTTTTTTTGGTTGAAAAAAACATTTTGATCTTGATAGGTACTAAAAAGATATTTCAAGATAATCGGCAATTACCAAAAAATACTTCATGATTTTGAAAAAATATTTCGGGGTATTGGCCAGATTTGAAATAAAAATACTTCATGACCTTGAAAAATTATTTTAGAGGGCACTGAATGGTACTAAAATGATGCTTCAGGATAATAACAGGTACTAAAATATTTCAGGGATCTTGGAAAAGTATTGGGAAAATCCTTTTGAGGGCCCTTTTGGCAAAAACAATCCAAAAAGGGCCCTAACTTTTCGACAGTCCTTAAAGGGCCCTTGGGCCCTTTCTAGAATTGTCGAATTTTGGTGAGTTGTAAATGAGACTGATATAGTTGTTAATCGGATCGATATTGTTGTAAATCGACTGATTTAGTTGTAAAAAAATTGTTGTAAATGTGGTGATTTAGTTGTAAACGAGTAAAAAAATTGTTGTAAATGAGACTGATTTAGTTGTTAAATTTTAATGTATTTTTTTTTCCGAAAGGGCCCCAAGGCCCTTTCTCGGAATTGGCAGAAAAGTTAGGGCCCTTTTTGGATTCTTTTTGCCAAAAAGGGCCCCTATAAGGATTTTCCCAAAAGTATTTTAGGGTACTTACTGATACTGAAAAAAAATATGATCTCAAAAAATTATTTTAGGATACTGACTGGTACTAAAAATATACTTCAAGATATTTTTTAAAAACCCTCAACTATTTTTTCAATATCAGTTAATATCCTGAAACATCTTTTTAATACCCGAAATATTTTTTTCAAAAAAAAAAAAAAAAAAAAGACATCAACATACCTTTTCGCAAAACGACACGGTTTAGGAGAAGTGAACGGCGGAGGACGATAAAAGCAGTGGACACTAGCCGCGTCCAAATATTTCCTTGTAAGTGAGAGTTCGCCTAGCCCGTGAGTTCCATTCCATATACCACTCTGGTCCTATTTATAAGTCCAGTTTGATCAATAAAATTTGGTCCTATTTATAAGTCCAGTTTCGGAAATAAATGAGATTGTGACAATTTTACCCATATTAATTGCACCATAAAGATAGAAAGAGAAGAAAGCTTGTCAAAAAGTATCCAATTATAAATGAGGGTAAAGTTGAAAATTTACCTCATAATCATTGTGCCAACTAACTTTTTTTGGTATGTGAGATTTGGTCAAACTGAACTTATAAATAGGACCAGAGTGGTATATCGATATCATATATATATAATAACACATCCTCTCAAGCTGATTCAAAAACGGCTTATCACTGACTCCTCTCACAAAACACTATTCATAAGCCGATGACGTCATCATCCATGTCTCTGGCTTCACGCGGCTTATTCACGGAGTCACGGGACAAGCCCATTCCCTCGACCCTTCTCCCTCTCCGCAATCCCTTCTCTCTCTCTTCCCTTTTTTCCTCCTCTGTAATCCCTTCCTCAACCTTAATCAGATTCAAATTTCAAATTTCAAATTTTGAAATTTGAAACTCCCCTTCTCCTTCGCCTCAAATTCAAATTTCAAATTCTTCCTCCTCACGCATCACAAGAAGGGTTGCTCTTTCGAAAAATATCACCTGTTTGGGTTTCGTTTTTCTTCCATGCCTCCGCTTCTCCCTCTTTTCCATATCGCAGAGGCGAGGAAGTTGTGCTGGTACTTTTCCTTTGCAGTCGACTCATCTTTCTTGTCTTGCCCCTGAAAATCATGCAGAAGGAAGTGCAGGGAATCAGCGAGACGGATCAATGGCGTCGTTCTGGATCTTTATGATCTGTAGACACGGATCTGGAAATAGGGCTTTGTCTTTGCAGTCGACTCATCTTTCTTGTGTTGCTCAGCACATGAAATAGGGCTTCGATATAATGATCTTTATGATCTGTATTACGATTTCGATCTGGAAATACGCCTTGTAAGATTTCTTCTGTCAACCCAAGAAATCTTTTCATTTTTTTTCCGATTTCGTGTTTTCGATTTTGTGAAATGGGTTTTTGAATTTCTTCTGGCCAGTTTTTATGGGCTGAGAAGAATCCGAAGGTTTGTGGGCTGAAGTGATGGAATAGATTGTGGATAGTATCAACAAAGATGATTCCTACGGTGGCTCCCTCTCTGATTTCTAAGGGTAGTGTGGAGATATGACGACGGGAAGAAGCAACAAATCAAAGACGAACTAGAGGTAAGGTTTCTATTATTTTCTTCTTTTCACTGTCCTCCTTAAATTACCAAAAGTTTTTATAAAATTCATATGACTCGGGAGTTTGGCATCTGAGAAGTGTGAAAGTGTGAGGACGGTGGGATCTAGAGGTAAGTGTGAGCCCTTTCTTCATAGCTTCAACTGTAGACTTCGGGTGCAGCGTCCTTTTCTTCCACTTTATTCTACTTTATTCACGTTACTTCTATATGGCTGCCGTTTTTTACTTTTCCTCCTCATTGTAGACATATTTATTTCATGCAACCTCCTGAGCCCTTTTTTAATTTATTTGCTTGATGACTTATCAAGAACTCCGTATGTTGATTTAAGGAGACGAAGAAGAAATTGATGAAGATGAGGGGAGTTTTGGTAATAATTTCTTTGTTCAATTTGAACATAAATCCAGAGCAGTCAAATTGAACAAAAAACTAGAATGGAAGAGCTTCCAAATTATATATTATGATGAAGGTAACAATTTTTTCGGTAATGATTTTGCTGACGTTCATATAGTAAGAACCTTCTATTTTTGAAATTTTCCTTTTCCTGGAAAGTCTGTGTACTTCATTTGTTTTCATGGCATCTTAATGTGGTGCTCTATGCTAATGCATCCCCCCTGTTTTCATGGCATCTTTTTTCCTCTAACTTCATTGGCTTATTGATGTTTTTGCTCCCTAGATAAAGTTGAGCAATAAATAAAGTTGAAGCCTTAAAAGCTTTTGTGGTAAATGTTGCATCAGAACTTATTTTATATGGTGGTTCATTTACATGGTATTTGTGTAGTTCTATGTTTCTGAATGATGAGGTGAAAGTGAAAGCGAAAGTGTTTCAGCAATTGGAGCGGTTGGTTTTTGCTGGGGTAGTGAGTACCTCTCATTTTACTATTTTCCCCCTCATTTTGTGTATGTACCAGTTTCAAATCACGGACCAAGCCAATTTCTCACTCTGAAACATCTATATAATTAAGTTACATTCAATCATTCCACAAGGTCATGGGAACGATATTTTTAGGTAACCTTCTATTTGATGATATTTTCAACATAAATAGGCGAGGTAGTGATGCATACTTGTTTTTGGTTTGTTAATTATTGATTGTTGAATGTTGTGGTCCTCGACTAAATTATTTGTTTTGCGGTTAAAGATTAAAGATTATACCATATTTGCTCTGTATGTCATATGCACGAGCAATTCAAACAGAATCTTCTTTTGTTTATGTTCCTTTTGCCGGTACTCTATTCTCATCCTTCAATCCTCTAACTTTTCTGCTCTGAATGGAAAGAAGAAGAAGAACAACACTCACCTTTGTTTATTAAGAAGAAGAAGAAGAAGAACACTCATCCTTCCCCTGTTTCTGAATTCGTTTCTGTTATGGTTTTGGCTTTGTGACTATTTATTTGTTCTTGCACTTCCTTCACCGTCCCTTCCTTCTCCTCCAACCAGATGTTAGCATGTGAACTGTTGAATCATGAAAAATAAGATTTGTTTTACGTCATAGCAAAGTTCATTTCCATTGTTGGATCTACTATTCTTCAATGCTTTAGTTTGAGATAGCTACATGCTCAGGTTAGTTCAGTTTCAACGTATAAATTAATTGTTAATGATGGGAGACAAATAGAAAGAGATTTTATTTTATTTTATTTGTTATACGTGATATGCTATTCATGAACTTGCTTTGCCATTTAAAATTGTCGGGCCTATTCCTTCCAGTTGTGAGGCCCATACTTTGGATTTCTATCAAGCTTCCAAGCTGCCCATTCAACCTTCTTTAAATGATGTGAGTGATTTAGTTGGCTCTAGACTTTAAAACCTTGTCTTCTGTCAAAACTATTATATTGGTGCTAATTTTTGGTGTCTGATTCGTACTAAATATGTACCTTTGTTTTACCTGAAATCCAACATTTTGGGAGAATGACTGTGTCATTCCCTGCTCAAAAGTTTACATATGAAGAATGGATGGTTGGGGACAATTTCCTCTCTAAAGTTTAAATATGCTGAAAGTGTGCTATAAAATTTATATTACATTGACAGACAAATTGGTGAGTCTAACAAGTTTGTTGGTTACTGTGTTCTTGGTTGTTGGTCACAGCTTTAACACGTGTTAACAGAGGGTGTAATTCAAAGTCCATCCATTCTCTGTTATTGCCATTGTTTAGTTGGCTGATGTGTGGTCATGTGGACAAACTCTCTATGTTATGCTGGTTGGAGCATATCCCTTTGAGGACCATGCAGGCCTCGGGAATTTTAGGAAAACAATTCAGGTATCTTATTGTTGACCTTATTTGATGCTGATTTTTTTGGTACTGTTTCATATGTGATTTTTCTCACTTCCCCTTTTTCCTGTCCTATTCTGTAGCACATTATGCCTGTCCAATACAAAAATCCTGATTATGTCCACCTATCTCAAGATTGCAGACACCTCCTTTCTCATATATTTGTCGTGAATCCTCTGAAGGCTAATTGTTTCTGTTATATAGCAGTTGTGTTAAATTATTACAACAAATGGCCTCTATTATAGTATTACAAGTATGCGTTGTTGTGATTTAGCGATTATAATTAAATAAAATAATTTTGATTTACAAGCTCCCGTGTGGTACTATTTTTTATAATACAAGCAGATATTTAGGAATCTTGATGCATCAGCCTATTAAATTGTACATCTTTATGCCTGTATTTTTTCCATCGTTTATATTATATGCTTTGATGATTTCCTGCTAGAGCTTTTTGCCCTGATTGTAATGGTGTTCAGGCGGCCAAAATGTACTCAGGGAAACTGCAATATGTACTGGTAAAGGTTCAATATTGTGTTGTCTAATTATTTTTCAAAAATATACAATGATTTGAATTAAATATCTTACTTTTAGTGCATGTATGCATCTATACCAGCTATAACGTGTGTGGGGTAGGTTGGTGTTGTAGTCTGTCCTCCACATTTTATCCATTGGATTTTTGTTTTACAAGTGGTGCCTAGGAGCACTCAATGACAGGTATAATGTGGAGGGCAACAGCCTATGAAGTTTTTTTGTTCAAGATTCAATCTCTTAGATTTGACATATAGCCATATAGGTTTTGAAGAATAGCTCTAATCCTTTTTTGTAAGCTTATTAACCGTTGGATCCTGCAGTTTGACAGAGGTAAATCCGTAAATGTGTGTATTGTGCAGTGCTTTTGTCACTAGAATAGTCTCTCTTGCAATGATGGGAAACTCTATTTTCAGATCCATTATCTATCTCCTTAGTCCAGCTCAGAAAGAACATTCAAGAAGGACGAGGAGCGGGACAACTAATTGTACTGCTGGATTTCTTATTTTCTTTTCATGTAATCTCAAGTGAATCATTAGACAATGTAGCAATGGTGAAAAAGCGTATTGTGAAAAAAGCAATGGTGTTGTGATATCTTTGATGTCTGTTTCCCTTGATCATGGCTGCAATATAACGATTGGTTTTTTTTTAAAAAAACAATAAACAAACAAAACAAATAGCGTGTAACAATTGCAAATTAGACATCCTTAGTTTGTATAGATATTTTGATATGACATGGTTGATGGGGAGTCGGTTACCTTCTATCATTGTAGCTTTATAACTATTGGATTTCTTATTATCCTGTCATGTAGAAGTTAAAAAGTCCAGTCCCTCATTTCATGGTTCTCTGCAAATGCCTGCATAAAAGTGATTCATTGATTTCACTATAAAACTACATCGGCCATGTTGTCAACAAGAAATTGAACATGACCTATATCATCATCTTTTGAATCTATATATATATATATATATATATAACGCCACAGCCATCTTATATATTTTTACAGGTCAATTATAATTGGTAAGCCTTATATCTGAAACACTTGATTGCTATCAGTTTTGGTATTCATCAGCTACAATATGATGAGCTCAAACAAAAGTCCCTATCCTTAAACATCGTATTTGCATTATGTTAATAGTCAACCATGGATTGAAGTTGAACTAAGAGACTTCCATGATTACTAAAAGAAGCATGGATTGGTTGAAGATATACGTTCCATATGATGATCATGGAAGTAGGTGGACAACAACAAATTTTGTGTTTAAGGAGATATTTATAAACATAAATGAATGATCTATAATCATAATTGTGTATGATGTAATCTTTAGTTAATGTCCATGTAGTAAATGCAATTGTTTTTTTATTTTAACATTGGACAATATTTTTCTCCACTTTCTTTTACTTGAATCAAATTATTTTTTGTTGAATTTAATGCTCCGGAAAGCAATTGCTATTATTTATATTGCTATGTTTAATAGTATTTTTTAGGAGCTATTTTTTCAGGTAAAAAATAGTAGTTATGATTAATATGTGGGATTTCACCAGGTAAAAAATTAGAAGGATATATTTAAAGTTGATGCATTAATTTGAATTTAAGTACCTTCAACAACTTATTAGTCAAAAAATAAAAGGATTCATAATCTCCATGCATATTAAAAGTTGGTAATTGAAAGAGATTTGTTGTATTGTGATGTAATGATTTTTTGAGCAAAAATATAATTTCAAATTTATTTGAATTAAATTGAAATAACTCCAAATGATTAGTTAAGATTTAGAAGAAATGAGTTTCTAGAATAGAAGTCAAATTATATTAATGCATGCATCAGATGAGGTTGAAATTATACTCAAACAATTGTAATCAACTGCTAATTTTTAAAAGTGATCCATTCTAAAACAATTGTAAACAATTGCTTATCTTCAAAAACATTATACTCGAACAATTAGAATCTATTTACACATATTTGTCTCTCATAACTTATATAGGTTATATTATGTTGTTTTATTGATTCTCTGTGTCAATTGATTAAATCATCTTTTATTTTTTATTCAATTAATTGTTTTCTCTCATAATTACATTGAATATAATATGTTCAACTACTGTTAGTGTGATGGATTTATTTTAATAAAAAAAATAAGTTTTTTCTTTAATAATATTCTCCCGCGCAATGCGCGGGGAGTAAAAGCTCGTTTCCTTGTAATTGGGAGGCCGCCTGGCCCGCAGGTTCCATCCCATCATGTTGTTATATGGGTGGTTTTGGGCATGAACGGTATTCCATCTACCTATGAATTAATAATTTTTATTTAAATATTACTTTTTTATGATCAAATATAAATGTTTTGAATATTTTAATTAGATTGTATTATTTTAATCACCACCGGTTTAACCTCTGTTCGTTTCAGTTAAACTATTAACCTTTATACCACTGTTTCAATTAATTCAATAACCTGCCCGGTTTTCAGTACTTTGACCATCATCATAAAAATCAAAATCTCATCATTCACTCATATTCTACCTTGAACATATATGTGTATTTTCTCAACTGCATACTTATTACAAATTTGCAGACATATTAATTTCGCTGCAAATATATGCATTGTATTGTATTGTATTGTTTCAGCTGCGAGTATCAGGTGTGATGAGCAATGCTCCGTACTTTCTGGTGTTAGACTGTGACATGATGTGCAATGATCCAACTTCAGCGAAGCAAGCAATGTGTTTTCATCTTGATCCCAAAATATCTTCTTCTCTTGCTTTTGTTCAGTTCCCTCAAACATTTCGTGGTGTCACCACCAATGATATATATGATTCTCAGCTCAGATCTGCATATAAAGTTAAGCATATATATATATATCAACCCTTTCATGTGTGTGTATGTGCTTAGCATAATCCTATACTTAATCTTCATAGATATGTTTGGTTTGATTAGGTTTTGTTCAAAGGAATGGATGGCCTTGAAGGACCAGTGTTGTGTGGTACTTGCTTTTATGCAAAAAGGGCTGCCCTATGGGGAAATTACAGTACTTTTAAAGGTATGTGAATGAGAGAAAAAGGCGCATGCGTGCATTATATTTTCAAAATTGGTTGGTAATTACGAATAGTTTAAATTTAACCAACAATTGATTATCCTATTAGAAAGAGACTTTGATCATTTAAGTACGAGGTCTTTAACAAAAATAAATCCAAACAAGGTAGATAGTGAAACTCTTTCATTAAGGCTTCCAATGGGCCTTGTAAACTCTAAAGGTAAACCAAACATGCATGCTCTTTTTATTCATGTGTTATGTTTTTAGATTTGTTCTATTTTAATTGTTCATTATGTAGTAGAATAGATCTACCTTTTAATTTCAAGGGCCAAACTATGAGTATTTATACATTGATTAATTTGAAATTATATATTGTTTTGAATGCTAGATAATATTGACCTTGTTCAACTCCAACAACAATTTGGCTCATCCAATGAGTTCATCAAATCTCTATACAAAACCTACACACCATATTTGGTTGATGGGACTACTCATGCATTGTTACAACAAGATATTAAGTTGTTGGCTTCATGTGACTATGAAACGAGCAGCAAATGGGGTCAAGAGGTGTGTGTGTATAAACATATATACTTTGTTTCATTTACACAGCTATGCGAATTTTGTTCTGGATTTACACGCACACAATAATACAGTGAGTATACATTACAAACTTATTTTAATAATTGATTAACTCTCCCTCTAGTCGTAATTGAAAGATCTAGTTGGGGTTTTGTTTTGGTCGATCTCAAATGTAATTTTGATCCATATAATATTTCTCCCAAACTATTCCTCTAATTACACATATAAAAAGAGTTTCTATTGATGGGGTATAGTTTCAATGTAAATGATAATAACGGGTATTTCAGGAAAACTATCGCAGATATTTAAAATGACTAACTTAATCCAGCTCTTATATTTAGGATCCAAGAGAGTAATATATGTATTGATTACACCAATTTTCTTAATTTGTTAAACTGTACTCCCTCTAATAGATCCTATTTTAAGGTACTTTTAAACCCTTCACATATGTTACATTCTTAAACTTAAAACTTGTCAACAAAGAACCTGGATTCCATTTTTACCCTCATTAACTTCAAAGAATGTAAACTTCATTAAATATAATTATCAATTACATATCATTGTGAGATGTAAAGGGTTACGTTACAAAGGCAATGGACTAACCAATTAAAACATTACTCCAGGACACTTTACCAAAAAAATCATTATATAACTTGGGTAAAAACAAAAGGTAGACGTACGATGATTATATAATATTACATGGTACCACCTTATATCATGAACCAAGAAAATATTCTAAAAGATGGTCCTCCGGTCTTAATATAGGATTTGATTTGGGAGTTGATATTGGTCATAAATGTAAGACTTATTTTATATATTCATCAATGATTTCCTAAATTAGCACTATTGATATTCTCTTAACAATAATCAAGTAGAAGAGAGAAGAAGGGAATTAAGGAAGATAATTAGGGTGTTTTATAAAAAAATATGTAATGTTAACTAACTTAACTAGAGGGTAAGCATTGGCATAGCGGTAAGGTTGCTGCTAAATGATCTGGAGGTCACAGGTTCAAATCCTGGAAACAACTTCTCTAATTGTAGGGGTAAGGGTGCGTACGTCTATCCCTCACCTGATGGGAGCCTTGTGCACTGGGCTGCTCGTTCTTTTAACTAACTTTTTAACGTTATCAAATTAGTTCATTTGGTCTTAAATTAAGAACGAAAAGAGTACATTATATTTCAGATTAGTTTCTAATATATATTGTTTATTAGGTTGGGTTCTTGTATGCTAGTGTAGTTGAAGATGTCATCACCGGGTTCTTCATGCACTATAATGGTTGGAGATCAGTGTTCTATGATCCTCCAAAGGCACAATTTATGGGAAGTGCAGCCACAAATTTGAATGATTTGTTGATTCAAGGAACAAGATGGAGCTCTGGCTTGATTGAGATTGCTCTGAGCAAGTTTTGCCCACTCATTTATGGCCCCTCTAACATGTCTCTACTTCAGAGGTTTTGTTGTGCAGAAATGACACTCTTTCCCCTTTATTGCTTGCCCATTTGTTATCTTGCCTCTATCCCTCAACTTTGCCTTCTACATGGAATCCCCTTGTACCCAAAGGTAAAAACAACCAATTACGATAACTAATTAACTATCTACATATTAGGTATTGCTTGTTTGCTATGAATTAATTTTTTGTGAAATGACATAATTACCCCCAGTGAAACTAGTTGCCGCCATCTTTGTTGTTGTTGACTTGTTGTCTTTTGATAGATTAAAGTTGTTATTTGTTTGACTGATGTTGCTTCTTGTTTAACAACAATTATCACAACTATCTACATACATGTTAGGTATTTCTTGTTTGCTATGCTAGCATTGCGCAGCATGGTGTTGTCCTACAAACATACACTGAAATGTGGGAATCCCAAAATAGTCTCTCAAAATGGCTTAATTCCTATGAAATCCTTAGGAGGCATCCTAGAATTAAGGTTTTTTTAAAATGATCTATTGCCATAAGTGAAATCAGTTGTCATTGCCTTAGTTGTTATTGTCATTTGATATGTTAGAGTTGTTTCTTGTTGAGCTATTGTTGTCATTGATATTTAGCAAGAAAATTTATGAAATTAGTTGTCACTGCCGCAGTTGTTATTGTCATTTATAATTTAAAGTTATTATTTGTTAAGCTGTTACGTTGTTATTTCATATTAAGTACATTTAAGTAATTTTGCTCCTAAATTTAATCTTAAATTAGTTCTTAGGGACTTCACAGTGATAGGCCATTTGAGGTCCTAAATTAGGGATTTGCAAATTTGGGAGGTATTTTTGTGTCTCCATTATTTTAACATGTCTTAATTTTTTGTGTTACACATGCTTGACTCTTTTTTGATAAAATTATATCAAACTTCAAATATATTTAGGTGTTGCTTCTACTATATTTTTCTGTTAATGCATCAAGTAATGTCTATATAATCTTAAACAATTAATTTCCATGTAATTCACTAGTATATTTTCTTTTTTATTGGTGTGACAGGTCTCAGATCCATACTTCTTCGTATTTGCCTTTATCTTTCTATCAGCACAATGCAAACACTTGCAAGAAGTACTCACAACAGGAGGCTCATTCCACAAATACATAAACGAACAGCGAATGTGGGTGATCAAGTCCACCACATGCCACCTTTATGGATTTCTCAATGCTATCCTTAACACTCTCAATCTCAAGAAATCAACTTTCTTGCCCACCAACAAAGAAGAAGAAGACGATGACAAAGAACAAACAAAAACGTTGTACCAAATGGACAAGTTCGATTTCAGAACCTCACACATGTTTCTGGTCCCAATGTTTGTGTTTCTCTCCATCAACGTTTCGTGCTTCATCGGAGGACTGTGTAGGATTGTGGTTTGTGAGGGAAACTACTTGGAAGACATGTTGGTGCAGATCTTGATTTCGGCATACGGTGTCGTTGTGAACTATCCTATCATTGAAGGGTTGGTCCTGAGAAAAGATCAGGGACGTGTTCCTCTTTCTGTTGTTCCTTCTTTTGTTGCCTTATTTGTCATTATTCATGTTGGGTTTTTGCTTCTACTAAGGCTTTTCTGAATCTTTTTGTCTTACATGCACTCTCCTTTGGGTACGTGAGCATCATTAGAGTCAAAGCTAGTACCAATAAGACCTTTATTATAATGGCTGTAGGATTTTAGCTGAACATCTGTACGTTATTGTTACCAACTAGCTCAACCTTGGTTGGTTATAACGTGAAATTATAAGCTTATTATGTGTATGTTATGGAAACTTTATGTATTGTTATTCTTATGTACTCCCTCCAGTCTTTTATATAAGGTAATTATATTAGGGTGGTCTATTTCTACTTATTATAAGAAATATTAACAGCCTGTTTAAAAATTTTTAGTATAATTTTTTTATCCTCATCTACTAACAAAAAAAAAAAAAACCCCCACTAAAGTAATGACAAAATTCTGTCACTAAATTGATTTAGCGATGGAATTCACTGCCAATCAATTAGTGACAGTCTATTTTATAATGGAATATTCAAATTCTACCACAAAATTATATAACTTATTATTAGTCAAATTCCCTTATAGCAAGTGAACTAGTGGAACAAGTTATAAAGAATAAGTAGAGTATTATCTTACAGAGACTGTCGATACCGAGAATGATGTCAATTTCAAATGACAAGTGTGTTGTGTGAAAATTTTATTTGGTTTGGTTGTTTTAGCTATTCTAATGACACGAAATAAACAAAAGTAATCGAAAGTCGAAGGAATATATCAGTTTTAAAGTAAGCTGAACTTGGATTTCATCCTAAGTTGTGTTATTCCTTCAGTTCACATACAATGCATTGCTATAGCAATTATGTTGCACAATGTCCGCAATGCTACAACATAGCTGCCTTTCACAATGTTTATTCAGTTAACCCACCACTATCCTATATAGAAGCTTCCTCAATCCTGTAAGTATAGTCCCCGATCTACTCTCCCATATTCCTATGGCGATTTCAAGTTTAGGGTCTGTCTATTTAAACCTAGGTGTTACTGGTTATGAGATGTAAATCCATTCCTGGCATCTATAGTTTAGGTCAAGCTGTGCACGGGCTCGCCCAGCAAACATTATCTAATAGAGATCTAACCTTGACTTTCGTCCGGTAAGCCAAGACCACAGAGATAACCCTTAGCGTCCACTAATTGGCTATGAATTAAAATACTGTTAAACAAATTGAATTTATTAAAATAAAAACTAGCAAACTAGGTTCATTCTATAGCTTAGAAATTCATCCTCACTCAACCAAAGGAAAATTAGTTCATGATTAATGAGGGACAAACAAAGCAGAATAGCAGAGAACAGCCAATGGCAGAATTACAAAACTAAAATAACAAACGAAAACAAGAAAGCTCATTGGAAGGTTGACGACGTAAGAGGCGTCATGTCATGCGACGTCTCTATTTCTTCTACGATCTGTCTTGCTCCATGGAAGAATTCAGTCTAGTCTACTGTCCTCTCGGTCGGTCTTCTCTTTCGTTCCTTTGGTGTGAGTTTAGTCATATGGGAATTGTGTTAACTGCTTGACTCTCACGACTTATACTCCTTTAGGTTTTGCCGTGCTTTCCTCTTATAGTTAGGTCTCCTTGGCCGCACGTCCAGTGAGTTGAGGCTTCCAAATCTATCAGGTCTAAGATGTTAGATTCGATTGATTGATCCTTCTTTTAATATCACGGGATTCTTTAAATCTTTCTTTCGATTCTCCACATTTTCTAGATTTAGCTTCAGTCAATCATCGTCTTTACTTGCGTTTGGGTTACTTGTCTTAATTTCTTGAAAACTCGTGAGGAATGGTTAGAATAACTTAGCGCATAATTCTGCATCATTTATGATGCTACAGTATATCAGTCGCATTGTATTTCTAGCGCAGTTGTAGGCATACCTTATGTTATAGCATTGTATCAGCTTCATTATGTGCTTTTATGACAAACCATAAAGTGGTCTTTTTCTTATGCATATAAGCAGGATAATGATATGAATGCATAAATTTGTAAGATCAATCCTCTATTTCCCTATGTGCATGAATTCTTAAACATTCTATCATATAGCACACATTAAAGCTTGGATTTAGCATTCAAAACAGTCAAAACACATAGGGAAAACATGACACAAATACTACTCATCACTTATGCTAGTTCTCTATGTGTTTTGATGATAACTGACAATTGTAAACACAAGTTGTAGTTTATCTTTGGCAAGTTGAAAAACTTACTGTCAAAGGCAAACTCGAGTTTTGGTTTCAAAACTCGAGTTTTGACTTCTGACAGAGAAGTTGCTCATTTTTAATGAACAAAGCAAAACTCAAGTTTTCATTAGGAAACTCGAGTTTTGGTCTTACTGAGAGCACTCGAGTTTTCTCCTTGAGACAAACTCGAGTTTTGATTTAGAAACTCGAAGTTTTGCATTACACGAGAGACGTCTCATTATTTTCTCGATAAAGACAAAATTCGAGTCTTGGTTTGGAAACTCGAGTTTTGGCCATACAGAGAGTCTCTAACATTTTGAACATATGCAAACTCAATTTCAACTTAAAACTCTAGGATTTCACTTTGTCATTAGTTTTCTAAGTTTTCTCAAAGTTATGAGAAAACTCAAGTTTTGGTTTTGGAAACTCGAGTTTTCCTTTGGTAGAGATTTTGCAAGTTTTCACTCGGCTTTGAAAACTCGAGTCTTCAATGAAAACTCAAGTTTTGACTTGGCTCAGATTTCTCAATGTTTTCATACTTAAATGAAAACTCAAGTTTTGTTTTAGAAACTCGAGTTTTGGCCAACCCGAGAGCATTGCACCTTTTCAATGATTTGAAAACTCGAGTCATGGATGAAAACTCCAATTTTGATGTTTTGGACTAAAAATCATGTTTCACATTAAAAGTCAAAAACTCAAGTTTGGTTTTGGAAACTCGAGTTTTGAGTTTCATTCAAAAATGTGTTTCAAAGCTCAAATCGCGACTTTCCTCTGGAAGGAGGAAACTCGAGTTTGGATATGGAAACTCGAGTTTTGCCTTAAGTGCACGGTTGAAAATTTGAGTTTAGGAGAACAAACTCGAGTTTTCATCGTTTGAGTTAGAAATTCAAATCGACGAATTTGTGAAACCTTCTTGTTTGATCTTAATACTTCCTAATATCATTCTTTAATATTCCTAGCTATGTTTAACCACTTTGTTAGTGAGTTTCGGATGTTTTGAAGGATATTAAATGAAGGTTAAAAGTTAAAGCAAAAAGTGACATCAAGCACATTAAATGAGAGCCCCAGAAAGTTGCATACTTTTGGGTAATCCTTCTGCACACATTTACAAAGGATTAATGTCTACTTTCCACATCCAGTAGCTGCTATTCCAACCACTAGTGCAAAAAAGGCTTTTAAGACCGGACAAAAGAGGGGTTGTAAGACCGGATATGCACGGTCTTGTTCCAAATGCAGTATAAAAGTCTACCATTTAAGACCGGACTCGAACCGGTCTTAAAGAAACTCTTTTAAGACCGGACATTTAAAAACTTGGGTCTTAAAAAGTTGTACAAAATGAAGTCGAAATATTTTTTGTTCGATCCTAATGCTCAACTTTTAAGACCGGCCAAAAAATAGGTCGCTCTTAAAAGATCGTAATTATAAGACCGGACAAGACACATACGATCTGAAAAATAGCGGCTTCTAAGACCACACGACTAATTACACACGGTCTTAAAGGACGACTTTCAAGAGTGGATGATAAAAACATCCGGTCTTAAATATTTTGATTTAAGACCGGACGTCTAAATATACCGGTCTTAAAAGACCAACTTTTAAGCGGGTTTAATATCAAAAATCAAAAGTCGTCGACCTTTAAGACCGGTCATATAATTACATCCGGTCTTAACAAGTGAACATTTAAGACCGTCTTATTATTTCCAGTCTAAATTTTCCCGAATTTTTCCCTGCTGTTCTTCCTGATTATATATATACACAAATCCACCACCCAATCCAAGACATAAAATTCGATACTTTAAGCTACAAGCTATGAACAATTATTTGAATAAATTGAATTGGAAAAAGAATACAAATATTATTCACCATGAGCTATTTGGCCTCTTAATTAATGATTACTATGACTACAACACCTAAATTAATATAATTCATACAATAAGATAACTTACTTACAAATACAATAAGTTACAAGTACAACATACATGCGCCCAAAATAATATTCACCATGCCTTCATCTGATTCCCCCACCCAACAACGTAACATCCTCTTATATAACATGCCCCTTTGGATCGGATCCTGCCACAAAAATAAAACAAGAACAAAATTCATAGTCGTGACATTAACTATGAACATATATAGATAGAAGGAATATAATATATATAGTTAAAGCCTTAAAGTCTTCAAAGAAATCTGCATATGAATATTACCTTATGAATTGACTCTTTTATAAAGTGATATCTTCCCATATCCCTTCTTGATGATCACTTCTTATCGGGTTCATTATCCGCTTCATCTTCTTCGTTCATGTCAGGTAGACCCCTTGAAAAAGGAGTACTCTCGGGAATACCATAATTTGAATTCATTTCCTCATCAATATCAATGACCCTCTTTCCTTGGAGAGCTACGGACCACATTTTATTTTCTTGATCGGTGATATAGAACACTTGTTTTGCCTGGTCTGCGCCATAATAAAAGGTTCATCTCCAAAACTTCTACCATTGACATCGACTAATGTAAATCCTAGCCGATCGATCCGAACACCATTATTGACATTAACCCACTTGCATTTGAAAATGGGAAATCTAATTTTCACATAGTCCACCCCCAAATCTCTTCAATAACCCCATAATATGGCATGGCCAATAAAGGGCTCTTGTCTTTCGAACCGGAGAAGTGCATAGATTCAGCCTCTAACATAACACCATTGTTTTCAGGTGTGCTCGTATCATCTAGGGACTTCGTGTAAAATGTATAACCATTGATCACATACGAATTCCAACTTATGACATCAACCTCGGGACCACTGCTAACCATTTGATTGTATCGTAAAACACATTCCTCTCCCTCGACCTTTTGTTTGAACCAGTTTGCAAAAGTTACGTTATGCTCCCTAATCAACCTTTGTTCGGTCATTCGATGATTTTCTTTCCTTACAAATTGCTTTATGTGCAGCTATCGGGGCTTGAACTTCATCGACGTTATTCAAGATGTACAAGTGGACTAGTGACAATTCATCGGGATCCACGCTCTTTACGGAAGCCCCTTGTCTACCCCCATCAGCATGCTGACGTTTTGGAAGCCCAATATGTCTTACTTTGGCCAAATAATCTTGACAAAATTCCATGGCTTCTTCAGAAACATCTTTCTGAACAATCGATGCTTCTGGCCGGTATGCGTTCTTCACGTACCTTTTAGGAATTTCATAGATCTTTCAATTGGGTACATCCACTTAGTAAATGGATAGGGCCGCACATCTTTATCTCCCTCACTAGATGAACAATTAGATGAACCATGATGTCAAAAAATGTAGGAACAAAAAGCTTCTCAAGGTGGCACAAGATAAGATATCCTTCATTCTCCAATTCATCCAACTTTTCAATCTCAAAAACTTTACGACAAAGCGCATTGAAGAAGACACAAAGTCTAGTCAAAATGACCCGAAGATCATATTCGGCGATGCCTCGAATAGCTATTGGGAGTAGCTGTTGCATCAAGACATGACAATCATGAGACTTTTGGCCTACTAATTTCAAGTCCTTCATCGATACAAGCCTCTTAAAATTTGAAGAATACCCGTGGGAACTTTTGTGCCATGTAAACACTCACAAAAACTTCGTTTCTCATCCTTAGACAAAGTATGAGAAGCTAGGGGGACAATAAGTTCTCTTCCCATCTGGCCTTGGATGTAACTCTTTGCGTATTCCCATTGCTATCGAGATCCAATCTTGCCTTCACACCATCCTTGGAACTACCTTGTATGTTGAGAAGCGTCGACAATACTATCACATACGTTTTTCTCCACATGCATGACATCAATACGTGTCTCACATCAAGATTGCGCCAATATGGAAGATCGAAGAATACAGATCTCTTTTTCCATATATTTGTTTCTTTTCTACACTTTGCAGTCTTACCGAATACGACATTGATATTTTTCACCTTTTCATAAACTTGCTCCCGGTCAATGCCACCGGAGCATCTTCATACTCTTGGCCACCAAAAAAGGCTTTCTTCAATCGACGATATGGGTGGCCCGTCTAAGAAATCTCCTATGTCCAAGGTAAACCGTCTTTCTTCCATGTTGAAGTTGATGGTAGCGTGTGCCTTCTTCACAAACCGGACATGCTTTATGGCCTTTTACACTATACCACGACAAGTTCCCATATCTTTGGGAAGTCGTTTATAGTACAAAATATCATGGCTCGTATTTTAAACACCTCCTTCTTGAAAGAGTCAAAAACATCAACACCTTACGCCCACAACTCCTTCAAGTCTTCGATCAAGGGTGAAGGTAAACATCAATGTCATTTCCGGGTTGTTTCGGTCCCAAAATCAACATAGACAAGATGATGTACTTTCGTTTCATGCATAACATTGGAGATAAGTTGTAAATAATCGGTAGTACGGGCCATGAACTATGTATCTTGCTAAGGCTTCCATATGGATTCATGCCATCCGTCTTAAGGGCAAGCCTAAGGTTCCTAGGTTCTTCGCCGAAGTTCGGAAATAATTGATCGATTTTCTTCCATTGAGAAGAATCGGCCGGATGTCGAAGCTTTCCATCGAAATCCTCTCATCTCGCATGCCACCTCAAATTTTTGCATCATTTTCATTCGCAAACAACCGCTTGAACCTTGGTATGATTGGAAGATACCACAACACTTTTGCAGGCCCCTTATTTGACTTATACCTTGGGGTTTCACATTTCGGACAACTCTGCTCCTCTTCAAACTCTTTTCTATACAACACGCAATCATTCGGGCATGCATGGATCTTTTTGTACTCCATCCCCAGTGGACAAAGTATTTTCTTAGCATCATAGTATCGATGCGGCAACACATTATCATCCGGAAGCATGTCCTTAAAAGCCTCAAGTATTTCTGAAAAACTCTTGTCGCTCCATCCATGACGTGCCTTCAAGCTTACCAATTTCAATACAAACATTCAACAATTGGTATTTTTTACACCGACGGTATAGAGGGGTCTCGCATCACCGCACATATTACCATATGCATGTGATTGATGAAAAGCCTCTTTCTCCTACATCACGGATAATGTCCCTATGTGATCATCCATATCCGTGTCATTATCATCAAAGGCCACTTCCCTATGTTGAGACCCACTTGGTATTTTTTCACCACTATACCCATACTGTATAACTTCAGGACTTAGTCGCCTCTCATTCAAACATTTTACACAAGGGCAATAAAACTTCCCACCCTCAGCATGGGCATTTTGTTTAGCAAATTTTATAAAGTCCCTCACCCCATTTCGATATTCAACACTCGTTCGTTTAGCATTTATCCAACCGTGATCCATAGTAGAATTTCTATATATATAGACGGAAAGATTTAACATACATATATATGCTCAAACGTCGTTATGTCTTTTTTTAGGATAAACTTGCTCATTAAATGCGAACGAAGAATCACTTTTGGTCATAAATGTATCGCGAGAGAATCCAAGAACCAAAACAAATGCATGATGAGGAAATTAAATGCATCGCGTGAAGGTCTTGTGGACTCTTTGTATCATATAAATTCAAATGCGTTTGCTTAGTCTTTCTTCTCCGCCACGAACGTTGATGTTGCAGACGAGAAAGAGTACCCTAAAAACATTTATTGGTCGGTTGGGTAGGTCTAAAATGCAATTATAATCTTCAAAATACAATATCCATTAACAACACAGAAACCCACAAGAACATTTGATCGATTTCGCTCAACCCAGAAAACCCGAACGATGAGCGGGGAAAATCATAAAGTTATATAACAGAAACACCTCTTACGGCTTGGTCTATAGACGTTTAGCTAAGGAACCGAAAGTGATTGTCGAGAGAGCAACGCGAATCCGACGGAAGTGGCGACATTAACCCGAGTAACACTTTAGGCGCGACAAGAGAAGTTCGAGAGGGAAATTTAATATTCGCGACAGAGCGAGACATGTTTTATATTTGGGATTTTATTAAGACCGGAGTTTTATAATCCTCCGACCTAAATTGAGACAATTAAACTGGTTCATTAAAAGGAGACGGTTCTATATATAAAACTTTTTAAGACCGCTGTTTTATAATACTCGAGTCCTAAAATTCTTAGTTTTTGTGATTTCTAAAAAAGGATTTGGCGCAGAAAAAGAATTGAATGAATAAAAATTAAAGGAAAACTGGAGTTTCTTTAATTACATATATTACTTGCATATGCACGTACACAAGAAAAAATACAAAACAAAAACAAGCGTAAAATTATCAAAAACAAGAATCGACTAAACATCTCCTAAAGCTTATTATCCTCCAAAGCCTTGGCGATTTCGGCGTGAATGCATTAATTTCCGTCGGAGATCGCAAGTTTCGTCTTACTCGAATCGGCCACAATGCTTCATTAGAGGAAAGAGGGAGTCGGCGGTAGTCGCCCGGTGGGGCGAGAGGTTGGAGAGGGGAGCGGGAACCTCTTC